>OW240913.1:205531112-205545420 GCA_933207985.1 Pelobates cultripes | reverse complement strand
GATCTTTGATCTCCCTCACCGGCCCACGGAGGGAGGCACATAGTGCAGGCCGCAAGGATTAGGGTGTGCCCAGGCACAAACGGCACATCTCGTGTGCACGCTTATGAACATGGGCCTAATTAATCAAATATGTGGAGACTAACCAAGTATGAACAGAGAAATAGATCAACTAAAAAAATTATATTGTTATATAAATTTTTTTTTTTTATTAAAAATGTATTTAAAAAAAAAAAAAAAAGGGGGCGAGGAGATTACAAAAAAACGTAATAAATCTATATCGGCATTCTGATTTGTTAATACCTGCAGTGGTTATGGTGCTGCAGTCTTCTGTTCCTTTTCCCAACAGCTGAGCATAAGTGATTATAGCTACAGCAGGGAGTAGAGGAATAGGGTAGATGAATGCAGTTCCAAGATGATTCTTCCCAGCACATAAAATATCCCCCAAACATGAGCCTAGACTTCATGAAGGGTGTAACAGGAATGAAGTTTATTGACAACACACAGGCTTTTATGAGAAATTCTCCTGCAAGAGGACTTCCCACAGCAAACAAAGACAACAGCCAATCAACATACAGATTTACAATAATACACACCCTCTCTCTGCCTGGGAAATATTGAGATAAGTTAAGGAATAAACCAATTATCTCCAGGCAGAGAGCACACAATTTCCCCAAAACTTAGAACACCCCTTTCCCCACAAGGTAACCCCACAAATTACATATCCCCCGATAGTCCCGATCTGGGAGACCAACATATCCAAATTTCACCCAGATCGGTTCAGGGGTTCTTATAAGTATGGAAGTCATGTTTTACCGACCACACACGAGGCTCCTGCCCAAAACAGTTCTACGAATTCAGCGTGTGCGGTCGGTCAATGTAGAAAAAGGTAAAAAACGAACAGCGTATCGAATGGATCCTCCTAGCTCATAGGAGCGATTGATCCCCTTGTCCGTTCGCACAAAACTACCGAATGGCACTCTCCTGGCTGTTCGGTAACTAAAGGAAGCCGGCGTTCGGTAGTTTCAGCGGTGGTTCAGGAGGTCGAGTGTCCGATTTCAGTTCTAGACACTCGACGACCAAGTCCTGCTGACTCCCCTCGTGCGAATAAGATGGCCGCTGTCTTCTATTCCACGTGGCGTTCGGCTATATGAACAGCGGCCACCCAGGGAGCCCTTAATAGATGGTTCCTTTGTAGTTAATGAGCCAGGAGGGTGGTCGGTGTTCGGTAGTTTCAAACTACCGAACCAATATATTCAATGTACATGCAATAGTTAGGAAAAGATGGAACAAAGAAGAAAATGTTAACTAAAAGTTTATTTTCTTCACATGATTGTTGGACTGTGTGTACGAGACTTTGCAAAAATATACACCTGCATTCATACATGGGCCTACGTGCATTTTTAAATCGGAATTAAATACCCGTCACACACAGCCATGGGCGTCCTGCCAGTAGGTGTCATGGTGAATGGAGAAAGGCAGGGATAGGAAACTACAGCTTATCCCTGCTTCTTTCTCCTGACTGAATCCGCAGGGGAGCTTCACAGAGTGCAGCCAGCAGAGACAGACTACAGATCAGGTAAGTGAGGCATGGGTGGGGTGGGGGGGCAGCCTACAGATCAGGTAAGTGAGGGATGGGGGGCAGCCTACAGATCAGGTGAGGATGGAGGGCAGCCTGGGTCCCAAAAGGTGAGGATGGGGGCAGCCTACGAATCAGGAGGGATGGGGGGGGGCAGCCTACAGATCAGGTAAGTGAGGCATGGGTGGGGAGACAGCCTACAGGAAGGTAAAGTAGAAGGAGCAGGAAGGTTCTGTAAGGGGCTGGAGGGGTCAGCAAGGAATAGCAAGGAATAAGAAGAGCAGAAGGGGCAGCAAGAAGCTGGAAGGGGTAGGAAAGGTTTGCAAGGAGCAGGAGGGTGAAGTAGAAGGAGCAGCAAGGAGCAGGAGGGGTCAGCAAGGGGCAGGAGGTTTCAGCAAGGAGTAGGAAGGGGCAACAAGGAGCGTGAATGGTCAGCAAGAAGCAGGGGGGTCTGTAAGGGGTAGGATGGGGCATCAAGGAGCAGGAGGGGTCAGCAAGGATCAAGAAGGGGCAGCAAGGAGCAGGAGGGATCAGCAAGGATCAAGAAGGGGCAGCAAGATGCAGGAGGGGTCAGCAAGGAGTAGGAAGGGTCTGCAAGGGTCAGGAAGGATCTGCAAGGGGCAGAAGGGCTGAGCAAGGAGTAGGAAGGGGCAGCAAGGAGCAGTAGGGGTCAGCAAAAAGTAGGAAGGGTCTGCAAGGTGCAGGAAGGGGCATCAAGCAGCAGGAAGGAGCAGAAAGAATCAGAAGGAGCCCAAAGGTAAAGTAGGAGAAGGAACAGAAAGGGACTACATGGAAAAGAAAGGGTCAGCAAGGAGCTGGAAGGGGCTGCAAGAAGCAGGAAGGGTCTGCAATGAGCAGAAATGAGCAGGAAGGGAAATCAAGGAGCAGAAAAGGTTAACAATTATCTGGAAGGGGCAGAAGGAGCGCAAAGGTAAAGTAGGAAAAGGAACAGAAATGAGCAGCAAGGAGCATGAAGGGGCATCAAGAAGCAGGAAGGGTCTGCAAGGAGAAGGAAGGGTCTGCAAGGAGCAGAAAGGGATCAGAAAGAGAAAGAAGCAGAAGGGCCCAAAATAAGCAGAAAGTAGCAGAAAGGTAAAGGAGCAGAATGTGCCTAGGAGGAGAGAAGACCATGTCAGAAGAAAAAGAAGACGGTGTCAGATGGAGAAGAAAATGAAATTGGAGCAGGAAGGACAAGTAAAGTGATCCCTCCAATTCATTCTGGCTTTATGTGTGGGCAGGAGGTTTCAGCAAGGAGTAGGAAGGGGCAGCAAGGAGCAGGAGGGGTCAGCAAGAAACATGAAGGGTCAGCAAGAAGCAGGAGAGGTCTGGAGCTGGAGGGGTTTCCTTTAAGGGGTTAAAGGAAAGAGAGCGCCCAGGGGCCTCCTTGCATCATAGCATTTTTATTTAGATGAAGTTATGGTGACCAGAATGTTCCTTTAATTTGATTAAAGGAACACTATAGTGTCAGGAAAACAAACATGTATTCCTGACACCATAGTTGTGAAATCACTATTCACCCTGGCTTTATGTGATAATGACTATGCTCCTCCCCTTCATGACTCTGCCAAAAAGGGACGAAGCATGGATGTCATTACAATTATGCCCTCCCCTGGAAAAATTCCTGCGGACACCCATGTACACAGCCAATACACACATATCACACACAGTTTATACACCCATTATAAATATCACACACAGCCAACATATAGTATACATCACACTTTTAACACACACACATTACATCATATTACATTCACATTAATGTGTGTTATAGTTGGGGTGCTCTATAATACACTAATAAGCACATTATAGGGAGTTGTATTGTTGTTGAGCTCTGTGACATACTCATATACTACATAGTACTGTGATTGTTATTGTTGTGGAGTTCTGTGATAAACTGGTAAAAAACATATAGTACTGTGAGGGTTTTTGGTTGCAGTGGAGCTCAGTGATAAATGGATAAACAGCGCATTACTTTAAGGTTTTATTCTAAATAGGTCAAAGTAAATAAGGAAAATAAGCTCCAAAGAAAAACAACTCACAGGATTATGTGACATACTTAGTCTGTCCATCAGTAATACTGAGGAGGCAGTATGGCACCCAGGGCCGTCATCAGAAATTTTGGGGCCCCTGACAAAGCACAAGGTCTGGGCCCTCCCATCCCTCCTTCCACCCCACCCCCCGGGCACACCCAATCCCTACCTAGTCCGCTGACAATGATGCAGGACTGAATGTGGTGTGTATAGTGGAAGTGAATTAGAATGTGTGTAATGGATGTAGTGTTTGTGTGTATTAGATACTGTTTGTGCAGTGAACAAACTCAGCTGCTTCCTCCTGTTGTTAAATTTCCCCATCTGGTGTTTTCATTGGTTCGTTTGAATAATCATTATCCAATCCATTGATAGAGTCCACTTTTATTAATGGTCCTTAATTATGTATACCTTGTATGGGCGGGCTATGCGCGACACCGTTCATCTCATCACTTCCGGTCTCGATGTAACCATTTTCCTTCAGGGTGTCTGGCCAGTTCAGTATTCATCGGAAGTGACGTATCAGAATACGACACAGCGTCACCGTCCTATCATTGACCCAAATGCATGCCGGGAACTGGAACTGGAACGGGTCTTTTTTTTTATATAGTTGTCCACAGTTCATTCCTGGTAATGTTATCGTCGTTTTCTCATGGAAAAAATAATAAAGTAAAACATGGAAATACATATTAATAAGATGTTCCAACTTAATAACTTGTAGAACCCACTAGTACCTAAACACTAATAATGATAAAACATTATAATGATAAATTATTTCTATAGTGCCAGGAAAACAAACTAGTTTTCCTGGCACTATATGGGTCTTTAGGTCTCCCCCCACCCTCAGGGTCCCACTCTCGCCCAGCTTAAGGGGTGAAACTCTTACCTTTTTCCAGTGCCAGGCTCCCTCGGCGGTGAGGAACTCTCCTCCCTCTCCCAATGTCATCGCCTCAATGCTTTCCAAGGGACGTCAGCATCTTCTCACTGTGATTTTCACAGTGAGAAGCGCGGAAGCGCCTCTAGCGGCTGTCAGTGAGAAACTGCTATGTTTACAGCTGCAGGGTTAACCCTAGATGGACCTGGCACCCAGACTACTTCATTGAGCTGAAGTGGCCTGGGTGCCTATAGTAATCCTTTAAGTAATTCATTGCAGAGGGATTCATAAAAAATTACATAATTCAAAGTCATTATTAAGTCCTTTTGGGAGTAACGTTTCCAAGTTAAATATCCAGCGCATCTCACAATGACCCATTTTCCTAATAAGATCTTCCCCCCTCCAGTTTAATCTTATTAAGTGTTCTTGCACAGCAAGACCACTTAATGTTATCTCACATATATATTATTCTTATTATAGCCAAATTTGCCACACTAACTCAGAGCCAGATTAAGAGCCCAGTGGGCCTGGTGCTGACAATTATGATGGGGCCTAATTACAGAATTGTCACGGCCCCGGCTCGCTGCGAGGTGCGGTCGCACCAGACCAGCGTGACCGCGCCAATGAACTGAGCTTACCTGCTCAGCGGCGAGTCGGGAGCCGCTCTGCCGGGTTCTCCTGGCTGCCTGCCCGTGTTCAAGATGGTGCCGAACACGCAGTCACAGCCAGATATAGCTCTGCCCCCCAGGGTCACACATGTTCTGCAGTCAGAGGCCAGAGGGTGTGTTTTCTTGTCCTGTTTTTGATATTCCCAGGATTTTGACCTTGGCTATTCCTGACTATTTTGATTCCTGGCTTCCCTGACTTGGCTTGTTAAATAGTATTGTATATTTCTGGCAACCTTGACCCTTCTCTGTTTTTAACGTATTAGTCCGGCCATTCTAAGGACCGGTTTACGTTTAATCATTTTCTGTTCTGTCTATGTAGATGTTACATAGTTCTGCGTGCTGGACCACACTAGCAGTCATGACAAGAATCTTATCGACCATAGACACTAAAACAGTCATACCTCTCAAGCGTCAAGTATCTAATGGAGATGGTGTTAGAGGGAAACTCAAAGGATGCAGCTTTAAGAAAACACATATTCTATGCTAATCTCTCTCTAATTTATGCTTTAATCTTTCAAGTAAATCCATACCCCTTAACAGCAGTTTCCAGTGAAGCAGGAAGTCAATGGTGACACTGGGAAAAATGGGCACAAAGGAGAGATCAGACCAGATTCCTTTGGGGTTAAGCACCCCGCCCAGGCCCCCCAGCTTCAGAGACCTCTTTAGAGGTGGCCACAGGTGTGTATAAATAGGAGGAGTTTTATAGTCATGTCACTTTTATTATTTTCTTTATGCAGCACAGATATTATCTGCAAATGTGAGTATACTCATTCAAGCACCAACACTTTAATTGTTTAGTTGTTACACTGTTTTTAATTGCTTTTATCACTATTGTATACTCACTTTGCTCTTACAAAGAAATGAATTCAATACACTGTAGCTTATGTTTAGCACTAGTACTATTTAATTTATCTCCCACATTTTTGTTATTAGCGTAGGACCCACTGATATTGGGGTACTTTGAAGTAGTAGTGGGCTTAACATCATATGGCCATATGGTGGAACTAAATCCCCATATTTATTCTTAGATAGGCGTTAGCCTTCTTAGTTATTAATTTACAAGTCTGAGTGCGCCGTAACTAGTTTTTCTGTATGAATTTTGGTCACTGCGGCAGCACCTTTCATGTATACGGGTGTGCCCCCAATCTCTCCTTTGTGCAATTATATTTGGAATCCAGACCAGATTCCTTTGGGGTTAAGCACCCCGCCCAGGCCCCCCAGCTTCAGAGACCTCTTTAGAGGTGGCCACAGGTGTGTATAAATAGGAGGAGTTTTATAGTCATGTCACTTTTATTATTTTCTTTATGCAGCACAGATATTATCTGCAAATGTGAGTATACTCATTCAAGCACCAACACTTTAATTGTTTAGTTGTTACACTGTTTTTAATTGCTTTTATCACTATTGTATACTCACTTTGCTCTTACAAAGAAATGAATTCAATACACTGTAGCTTATGTTTAGCACTAGTACTATTTAATTTATCTCCCACATTTTTGTTATTAGCGTAGGACCCACTGATATTGGGGTACTTTGAAGTAGTAGTGGGCTTAACATCATATGGCCATATGGTGGAACTAAATCCCCATATTTATTCTTAGATAGGCGTTAGCCTTCTTAGTTATTAATTTACAAGTCTGAGTGCGCCGTAACTAGTTTTTCCCACTGGGAAAAATGGGGACACAGACAGTAGGGACACAGAGACACAGACACTGGAAGACACTAATGGGGACACTAGGACACTAGGGACACTGAGAGACATGGGGATACTGAGACACTAGGGACACTGGCTGGGAGGCATGGAGACACGGGCATGGAGACACTTGGGGACACTGGGAGACATGGGGACATTTGGGGACACTAGGGACACTGACAGACATGGGACACAGACACTGGGAGACATGGGGACACAGACACTAGGGGGACTGGCTGGGAGGCATGTGGACACTGGGAGACATGGGGACACAGACACTGGGAGACTAGGGGTCACTGAGACAATAGGGACACTGGCTTGGAGATATGGGGACACTGTGTCCCATGTGTCTGTGTCTGTGTGTCTCCCAATGTCCCCATATGTCTCAGCATCCCCATATCTCACAGTGTCCCCTAGTCTCCCTGCTGCCTTTCCCCCATCCTTCACTTCCCTGAGCTGTAGGCTGTCTCTGTAGGCTGGGAGCTGCTGTCTGGACTCTCTGTGCTGTGTAGCTGCTCCCCTGCGGATCACTGAGTAGAGAGAGGCAGGGAGGGAAATGCTGTAACTTTCTATTCCTGCCTCTCTCCACACACAGTAGTGACCCCTACTGGTTAGTGCTGGTATTACAGAGTAATCTCCGTTTATACTGAGAAAAATACCTGCATTTGTATTGACGATATTATTGCAATACCGGCACGGACAGGCAGCCTCAAATACTGGTAAAATACCAGTCAGGTGGCAAACCTAAGAGTACTGTGTGTTAAAAAAAAAAAAAAATGGGCCTATTCCATGGGCCTGGAGCTGCAGTTCCATCAGCCCCTATGTTAATCCAGCCCTGCCCTAACTACTCCCACAGTTTTTACACTACATAGACAGTAATATACCGAAACGTGCAGATTGTTCCCGATTGGATTGCTATGACTTTGTGGAACGTTTCGCCGAATGGTTCACGTAATATCGTCATTCTTGTGGCGAAATTGGTCCCATATGAATGAATGGCAAAATGTTCAAAACTAGAGTGGGAGCAGGCAAAAGCTGAAAAATCAGGACATGATTTCTAAACTACCACCACTCCCTCATTTTCAAGCCCACCTACACAAATCTTATATCAAAACGTTCAGCTATCCCTGCTGCCACTAAAAATGTCCACGGCTAAGCCATAGTCCTGATCGTTTTCACAATATGACCATTTGTTTGCAACTCACGCCGTCCATTGACAAATATCAAAATTTCTTCATTTTTTAAACTTTTTTAGATTTTATTCATATAAAATGGAGTTCTATATATGAATGTTTGATATGGAATGAAAGCCCTGTTTCCTCTGAACAAACTGATATATAATAAGTGTGGGTGCACTTAGTATGAAAGAGGTAAATTATAGTTGAACAGACATAGAGACAAATTCTGTGGTTTGTTTACATTTTGTTTTGATCATAACTTGTACATTTGGCTCCGTCCTTAAGGGGTTAATTTCCCTCCCTGTTTAATACAAGGGCATGATTGTTTTCATTTGGCAGTGACTAGAATTAAATAGTTCCATCAAAGTTATGCTTGATTTGAAATGTCCATTGAGTAGTTTCTCTAAATTAGAAAAAGACATTTGCTTCTGTCGTCATTGCCTAAATATGTTTGTAATTTCCAGGCTGTGTTTTTATGTTTAAGAGGTTTTTTTACATTGTATGTTTTTAAACTCCAGAGCAAGCCACCTTACAGGAGTTTATTTGGTGTTAGCCTTGACTTGCTAATATAAAACTTGAAGACTATATTCTTTATAGGACTAGTTATATTGACCTTTGTTCCTACCTGGCACTATATTTTTCCTGGATATACCCTTTATTTGAATACCGTAGGGCAAAAAATTTTGTCTGAGTGGATCTTATGAAGATATTGTGACGGAACGCTGGCACTCCGACTGAGTACCTCCGCCAATCGATGCTCCTAGTGCTCGCTGAGGACTCCAAGCACTCCAACCGACACCATCAGCACTGCAGACCCCACTTCCAGCGATGCAACTGCGCCGGGGTCTCTGCTGTTTCCACCCACCCTGGACCCAAGGCCAGGATCCAGCTTCCAGTGGGTGAACCTCTCTTTCCCCAGAGAGCAGGAACAGGAACAAATCAAGCTATTGCAAGAGCTTCCTCTGGGGAGTAAGTGATTATAGCAATCCCCAGAGTGTAGGTATCCCTTCCCCCAAACATGAGCCAAGGCTTAATGCTGGAACAAGACTGATTTACTGGCACACAGAACTCACAATTTATGCAACACAAAACTCCTCCTCTGGGCCAGGCTAGATAATTGAGTTTCTACAATACACAAAGCTCAATTATCTGCTGGCCAGAAACATTACAATTTCATAAAACACACAGGGACCCCAAAACATGCAATAACCCCATAAAAATCTGGGTGAACCACATATCCAAAATTCACCCAGATCCGTTCAGTACTTTGGAAAATACAGTTTAATGCAGATTCTGCAGAACATATACAGGCTAAATAAAAAACAATCACTGTATAATGTGTCCCCTGCTGTATAGTCCAAAACCACCGCACGATGTCTCTGTGCACACAAATACTGGCGAGATGGCACCGTGTTGAAAAGTCCACACAGTGTCTGTGAGTTAAAATGGCCGCCATCCATTGTTCTCACCATGTGCTTCTGATACAGGAAATGGTGGCCACCCAGTAACTCCACAGTATGTCCCCAGATGGTTCTTAAAGGGCCAGCAGCAGCACAACACAAATCCATTATGCCCAAATCATGTCTTTAAAGGGCAATACATCCCAGGGGCCATAGTCACAGGGCAAGAGGCGGGCAAGCAGTCCTCTCCAGGCACAAGTGGCGAAGGGCACTTCGTCACAGATATCGTAGTGACTTATTTGGATTTTTGAAAATGTATGGTATATTATGTTTGTGCAGCTCAATATTGGTTTTTAATCTTAAATAGCTCTATTTGAACTCTTTCACTATGTATACTGATTTGGTATAAACCATATGTAAATGCTGGATGTTTTATTAGGAATAAAAAAAATGTTTTATATTTACCATAATGTTTTTTTCCTGATTACTATACACTTTACATTCCTAATCATATACTGTGAGTTGTGATGTTAGTTACAAATAATGGTTTCAAAAATATATATATTTTTAAATCTTACAGATAATTTTCTCTTTTTTTTTTTTTTTAAGTACTTGATTACTTTGGTAACCATGAGAAGGGATGGAGCAGTTGGCCTAGGACACGTTTGGCTTTGAGCATGGAAAAAGATATTTTTGTGTTATACAAAAGACATGGATTCCCCCTGGAATGTACTGCCTTCTATTATTTTAAAGAGGACATGTACACAAGTCGCCAAATTGATTTACAAGGTGGAGGAAAAGACACCATAATTGTAATTACCATGGGACAGCACTTCAGACAATTCCCTCTTCAACTGTATATTAGAAGAGCTCTGAACATTCGTCGAGCCATAGAACGGCTTTTCCTGAGAAGTCCAGACACTAAAGTCATCATCAAAACAGAGAACACTAGAGAGATGACTGCTCCAGTGGAGAGAATTGGGGACTTTCATGGGTACACTCAATATCTGGTACTAAAAGAGGTTTTCCAGGGAATTAATGTTGGCTTTGTTGATGCCTGGGACATGTCAGTTTCATCAGCAACAGCAAATGTTCACCCACCAGGATATACACTTCAGGGTATTATGAGTTTGACTTTCACATTTGCTTGTTATTAAAAATGCATGCCCAGGGTTGGGGGGGGGTGTAAGGCTAGAAAAAAGGAGAAGGGCAGGGAGAAAACAAAACACACAAAAAAAGACAAAAACAAACTGGGGGATAGCCAAACACAACCTACAACAATGACCACTTACCCCAAAAACCCACACACCTCACACAAGCAACAATGAAAAGGGGGGGAACCACCATCTCACCTAACACTGCTAAACCATGCCAAGAAGACGAGGGCACAAATTGTACCGACCCGCACATAGCTGCTTGGGCCTGAGTAAATTGGCCTGGGGGAGGGCATGGGAGGGGAAGGGTAGAGAAGGAGCGGAGGTGCAGGCGAAACCAGCTATCATTTAACACACAGGAGCCCACGGTTAGCGGAACATAATTGTCAAGGGAATGGAGGGGGTTAAGAAGGTGCTAGCATAGACACGGATTTCTGTTAAACTGTTTTGAATTGTTTTTAAATGTGTCCTTATTGTGTGTCTCGGTGGCCACTGAGACTGGATCTCTCCAGGACCCCAAACAAGACAGACTTCCAGCCATTAGGGCCAATCCATACGCGGACCAAACGTCTCACCCAGACACCGCAAAATATGACTGTAGCCGACTCAACCATGACACACCAGTACCCGCATACTGCGACCCAATCAGGGGGACAAGGTACTTATGAGACATGGGGGTGCATCTGACAGGTTCCCACCCACAGGGCCCAAATTCCCACATTCCTGACCAGAGAAACCTGGGTGCTAACGGATGCCTCCCGACCTCTAAATACTCGTAACTACCCAAATGACATCCCCAGAAGGAGAGCCCAACAGTACAGGGCCTGTTAGAGGCAATGGGGGAAGGGGGATCACAACATCTACCGAAATCCGCAGTGAGTTGAGCGGGTGACAGAACTCTACACAAAACTACTGGTTGACGTAAGAGGCCTCTAGGGTTCCTCACCCTTGGGTTCACAAGTCTACTATGTTTAAAATAGTAGAAATTACTATTTCTACTCCCCATACCACTTATCTTTCTACATATTCATCTACTTCTTCTCTTTCACATAGTCCGGAAAGGGATACACCCAGTCCGGTACAAAAACCTGAGGAGTGGACACAATTGAGTCCCTATACACGCTCTGTAGTAGGTGGGTACACATGAGACAAATGGAACACCATAGACAGGCGCCAGGAAGCCAGACAGAACTTACTTTCCACTGGTTACAAGCATACAGAACCTACCTAGGATGAATCTAAATACCACAGTATAACAGAGCGCCTATGGCCCTGAACCTACCATGTACTACAAGTGACCTCTAATTGTGTTAAGTACCCAACTTTGTTACCACCGTGTTACCACTGTTATTACTATTGTGTTACTCATGGTAAATGTACATGGCAATGTTTACTACTCAAGTTAAATAAAGAATATAAAAAAAATGCATGCCCGGACAGACAAAAAACTTGGAATCTATTTGCTAATTGTTTTTCAGAGTATATATATATCATATTGTTATTTTATCCACTTAAGCACTAAGGCTTTTTTTTAGATCCGGTGCGTACCTGAATAAAATATTTAAAAAAATAAAACACTTTTTTTTCCGTTTTGTTTTTAATTTCTATACAAAAGTGCAACTAAAGAATTACAGAATTCTATTACAGAATATTTGATAGAGTTCTAACCTCAACATATGAGGAAAGGGATTTAGGGGTGATTATTTCTGATGACTTAAAGGTAGGCAGACAATGTAATAGAGCAGCAGGAAATGCTAGCAGAATGCTTGGTTGTATAGGGAGAGGTATTAGCAGTAGAAAGAGGGAAGTGCTCATGCAGAACACTGGTGAGACCTCACTTGGAGTATTGTACACAGTACTGGAGACCGTATCTTCAGAAGGATATTGATACCTTAGAGAGGGTTCAGAGAAGGGCTACTAAACTGGTTCATGGATTGCGGGATAAAACTTACCAGGAAAGGTTAAAGGATCTTAACATGTATAGCTTGGAGGAAAGACGAGACAGGGGGATATGATAGAAACATTTAAATATATAAAGGAATCAACACAGTAAAGGAGGAGACTATATTTAAAAGAAGAAAAACTACCACAACAAGAGGACATAGTCTTAAATTAGAGGGACAAAGGTTTAAAAATAATATCAGGAAGTATTACTTTAGTGAGAGGGTAGTGGATGCATGGAATAGCCTTCCAGCTGAAGTGGTAGAGGTTAACACAGTAAAGGAGTTTAAGCATGCGTGGGATAGGCATAAGGCTATCCTAACTATAAGATAAGGCTAGGGACTAATGAAAGTTTTTAGAAAATTGGACAGACTAGATGGGCCGAATGGTTCTTATCTGCCGTCACATTCTATGTTTCTAAGAAAAATAGCTCAGCACATATTCATTTATCTATCCTGATTGTTAAAATGCTGAAAATATCTAGAATTTCAATGAATGTCTGGAAGTTATTTCTGAAACAAAACGAAGTCAGGGAGAATGTGTCAGGCTGCTCAGATAAATTGGGGGTGACCCCTAAAAGTTCACTTTTTTTTTTTTTTTTAAAGGAAAAAGCCAGAGAAGAGGAGAAACCCTTGAAAATAGGCATCCTTGTATATAAAGTTTTATTGAAAAGACGTTATTAAAAATAGTATTGCCACTCTCTATGAGAACAACATGTTATTAAAACTTTGCACAGAGAAAAGAAAATAATGAAAGGGAATCTAAAAACATGTTTAGTCACTCTAAATCATAATGACTATATCTATAAGTAGGACAAGTCCTATAAGGTTTCTGTGACAGTTTTGTGCCTTACACTAATAAAGGTTTAATGGGCAAAGTGTGTAAAGAAGGATAAATGAATGCGCTTTAGGAAGGTAATATAAACATGCCTTATAACCTTCGCTGCTTCCTCTAGGGTTGCATGCTGGGGAAGAGCAGAGTGTGTAAATATTCCAGAAAAGAACAGAAAAAACAGAGTACAAGACCGCTAGATGTAGAAAAGTAGCCACAAAAAGGGATTATTTGGGTGGAAAGATTAAAGAGATGTCAGATTTCAGTTTCCCTGCTTCACTCTACACTCTTTGTATGCATATTTCTGCTGCTCTTTCCCTGTCCCTTAGTCTATTAGGGGCGGACTTAACACTCGGGCAGATCGGTCATGGACCAAGGGCCCGAGGCAGTCAAGGGCCCAGCCACCTGAACATTTTTTGACTGGGGAGCTCAGATCATTGATCTTCCCAGCCAGAATAACATAATTACTAGGAATCACTGAACCCTTGCACCTTGAGCAATATTTATGTGGTGTTTGAGTGTTCTGGGTAATTGTGGATTAGCTGAGTGTAATTGTGTGTGAGGGCTAGCTGAGTATAATTGTGTATGGAGTTGTCTAAGTGTTATTATTGGGTTTGGCCCCTGCAACCAACATATCACACTGTAAGTGACCCCCAGTGTGACCTGGTTTTCTGTCAGAGTTCTGGCTGCCAGGTCTCCTTCCCCTGTGCAGTGCTCTCTGTGAGGGATAAGAGGTAGCCTGGGGGATGGGAAGTGATGTCATCTCAGCCCCCATGCACTAAACTAGGCTTCCCCTGTACCCACCTTCCCCCTGCACCTACCACTTCCCCCCTGTACTAACCTTAGCCCCACTGTACTAACCTCAGCCCCTATGTCCCCTTACACTGTCAGGGTATTTATATCGGCAGACATCTTGTGCTATGATAGAAATTAAAAGTGTATTTTCTGAGTCACTTTGAACAG
>OW240913.1:205478714-205530766 GCA_933207985.1 Pelobates cultripes | reverse complement strand
ACACACTAACAGCACCCACACACATACATCACCCTTACACACAGCGCTCTTACACACGCAGCAATATATATATATATATATATATAAATCACAATTTTTTTTTTTTCTTCTCTTTATTCAGCATGCATACACACATTAACCTGTTCTGGTTAACCTTTGGCTAACCCGTTTTCATTCATACTGCTGTCTTTAACATTCCACACTCATATACATTTAAGACCATGTAATCAGACTTTATTTCTGTCTCCTCCATACATGCTTTTAATTTTACTCCGATTTTTTTCTCTTTTAAAACAACTTTGCCGTTTCTAGGCAACACTTGGTGGCTGTGCTTTATGTCACTTTTCGGCAGTATGCTTGACAGTCCTCGGTTTGCGGCTCTATTCACAGAGCAGACCGGACAAACAGGGTGCACTTGGTGATTGGGTAAGTTTAACACATTAGATTGTATATATTTGAGATTTTCACATGTCATAGCATCTTGATAAAGACCGCTAGACGGTCGAAACGTTGATTTATATGCGTTTGATTTAATATATTTTTTTGTTTACTAAATCCAATGAGTGCTCTCAATTTGTTCCATTTATATATATATATATATATATATATATATATATATATATATATATATATATATAGATCCAATAAGGAAGGCTGCTCTTCGGTCTTTAAAACGTAAATTTATTGAAAACGTTTAAAAATAATGACCAATGTTTCGGTCCCCGCTCGGGACCTTCCTCAGGGTCAGTAATAACAGGACAACACGTATAATAGTGGAAATATCATGTAGCAACACGTACAATAGTAATAGCATGTAGCAGATGTTAGTGGAGCTTGTACTCCAAACAATGTGAGTGGGTATTTAAGCACTTTGTTGTATATCATATATGAAGTATACTAAATGTACCACTATTAGTATTGCTCTTTCTCTCTCTCTCTTATCCACGTATACACCCAATTAGGACAGAATAGACTGCAATAGACGGATTTTCAATTCAGTAGAATAATTTCTTGACTTTATATTATTCCTTATTTGTTTTTTTTAATTGTATTTTACTTTACTTAATTTATATATTCTATAGTATCTTCTTTTTGGTCCCTTTTTTTTATTTAGTAATTCATGTTATTAGTCTTTTTTTTATATTGGCCAGTTTGAACTATTTGTTTACTTTGTGTTGGAGCTTAGAGGGTTCCCCAGTTTCAGAGTTTGCTGCCTTCAGTCTGCCTGCACTAGAACCTCCAGCGCTTTACCTTTCTTTTCTATTTTGTATATTTAAAGTGGACTAAAACTTAGCACCATGAGAACCAAGGGGATGAAATATTTCTGTATTTGGGTTGACTCATTGTTAATTCTACCCTCTGGTGAAGGCAACTATACAGAGCCCTCTTGGACAGCTTTTCAATAAACTATGTAACAATACAGGGGTGACCCATCTCCCTTTTCAAGTTCACATTAGAATTTGTTTAATGCTCTAATCAGAAATATACAAATTTGGCAGATTTTACTGTGGAGAGGAGAGGAACAAAAAATAATTTAGACAATTTGTGATTGTGGACCCATCCCATATCCTTATAGTGATGCTGTTAGAGATCAATATATACATAATTGTAATAAATTAGAGACGATCAGCTTCACAGTGAGATGTCAACATACGAGAGAGACACTTATTCATCTGGGGGTTAAAAGATCATAAAAACCTAGTGATGTGATTGATGGTGCATCCTGAACACCTTTTCCACACAAATATGACACTCTGAGCAGAAACTTTTATGAGGGATTTGCAAACATGGTTCTTTTCATATGTTTCCTGGTTTGGAAAATTTCCTGTAGTAAAGATAAATATCTTTCTACAAGGTTTGCATCATGTTCAAAATGATACAGCTTAGGGTTCCCATCTGATATGTTAGACTTTTAGTCTGTTTTGTTCTGATCCTGGTACTCTAATCACCAAAACAACTTTAATCTAGTCATGGGGGTTGGGTGTGTACATCATGCTTCTGCAGTCACACTGCTCAATTCTCAGTCATTTAAGAGTTAAATTGTATTAATGTGGCCAAACCAAAACTTTTTACAGAATGTATTCTAGTACTTTTCTCCTTCTTTGTTAACTGGTTAATTGAAGTTCAAAGCACACATAAGAGATTCCTGCCAAACCTAACAGGTTATTAACAGAGCAGGAGATAAAATATTCTAAATTAAACACAATGTGCAATAACAGAAGCTACCAAAATGTTTTTTTTTTTTCAGGAAGTGTGTGGGGAGACTTTAAGTAACAGCAGATTAGTTGTGACCAGAACCGCATCAGCAAAGTGATTCCGTTCCTTAAGTGCAAAGAATTGAGCAGAGATACTACAGGGGAATGTTTTGTACACCAAAACCACTTCATTAAGCTCCAGACTTTTGGTGATGAGGGAGTCCATTAAACAGAGAGGTGGGTAAACTTGCAGCATCACACTTATTAATACGTACATGGTCCTGCATTGATCCAAACCTATTAGAAGTAACATTGCAGCAGGATACCTCTAGGAGCACCCATATGTGTAAACCCCTTAATGAATTCAATGGATAATAATGACAAGAGGTCAGAATGTTACATAATCACACTTGTGAATAATTAAGTACAGACCAGGTTGCTAGATTTTATATATATTATAATATATATTCAGTAACAGGTGAATAGATATACTGATAAATACATACTTTTGACGCCTTCTGTAAAATGCATAATGAACTGACGAAGGGTTGAATCCCCAATCAGAAACAGTTTCTTTCTTTGTAGGCATTTAATAAAGTGCTCCTTTGATGTGTAGAGGGTCATGTTGCAATAAACAGGGTTCCAGATGTTCTTGTAAAAATATCCACTTGGAAAAGGAGAGGTCATTCCTGTCTCACACTTTGGCTTTGCTGTGTCATTGTATTCTGGAAAATAAAGAAAAAAGCCTTATTTTAATAGCTAGCCAAAAGGGTACAATTATGACAAGTCACTTTTTTTTTTTAAAGGAACACTCCATAATAACAGCACAATAACCACTGCTGTTGCCACAATTCTGATTAGTGAAACCATCTTAGAATGGTTAGACAGGTGTCAGGAGTCTGCTGAGTGCCACTCCCTGCCTCCATTACTTCTTATGGAGAGCTGAAGTTCTTAAACAGAGGCATTCATTAATTCACCTGCATTGCAAGGCTAGTTAATCGACTGAAAGCATCAGCTAATTACTCTCAGTTAGCGTTGCCACCTGGCCGGTATTTTACCGGCACAGCCAGTATTTGCTGCTGTGTGGCCAGTACTGGTATTGCAAAAATACCGACAACACAATTGTGAGGATAAATTTCTGCAATATCCGCACTGGCCACCAGGGTGTGGTGCTTGCAGGACATACAAGGAAGACTCGTTGGTGCCTGAGCTGTGTGAAGAGGGTCCAGCATGTCCCTGCCCTCTCCACAGATAGAATGGAGTCTGCATGGGAGGCGTGGGATTTGCAGGAGCTACTGGACAAGGAGATGTAAGCATCATGGAAGCATAACAGCAGGAGTTCTGATAGTACCTGTAGGTGTTTTCAGCAGCCAATGTGTGTATATTCAGCAATCTGTGTGTATGTGTACGTAATCAGCAGTCTGTGTGTGTGTGTATTCAGTAGTCTTTATGTAAGTATTCAGCAGTCACTATGTATGTATTCAGAAGTCTGTGTGTGTGTATTCAGTAGTCTTTATGTTTGCATATAGCAGTATGTGTGTGTATTCAGAAGCCTGTGTCTATGTATTCAGAAGTCTGTGTGTGTATTCATCAATCTGAGTTTGCGTGTATTCAGCAATCTAAGTTTGCGTGTATTCAGCAGTCTCTGTGTGTGTTCAGCAGTCTCTGTATGTGTTCAGCAGCCTGTCTGTGTATTTAGCAATTTGTATGTGTGTTTGTGTGTGCATTCAGCAGTCTGTGTGTATTTAGCAATGTGGGTGTGTGTATATTTAGCAGTGTGTGTATACATGAAGAATGGGGGAATGGTGGGAGAAATAAAAATGTTATAAATGGCATGTGCACACCTTGTTATATACTATCCACACACACTAACTTACACAGACATAGCAGACACACACTCACAGTATACAGACACTGACACATGCTCACACAACAATATGCACACACAGTTATGCATATTTAGACATGTGACACTGCTATACTCACACTACTATACACACTCATTCAGGCAGTATATACACACACACTGCCTCACGTACACAATGCTATAAGTAAAGTCAGACACATTTTAAGTACTTTATTAGTGATTTAGTGAATGTTCTCCTTCCAGATATTCTCACTTATGTACATTGTGTCCTGTGATACAACACATATAAAATTAATAATGCAAATTAGCATGGCCAATATTTTTTTTCAAAAAAGTTGGCAACCCTACCCTCAGCCAATGAGCTAAACCCTGCACCACAGGCTTAGCTCAGATAATCAGCAGCTCTATTTAGCAAGCAGTGCATGTAGAGAGTAACAGATCAAGGTAAAAAAATCAAATAATTCTAAAATGGTGGATTACAGGACATTCTCGGTACCATAATCAATACAGATTTGATGAGTTTTTTGGGTGTCTTGATCATTATGTGCCATTATTCTTGGGTTATATTAGAGTTCAGGTTGGTTGCCCAATTTTTAGCTGGTGTCTAATTGGAGAATGGTGTGTATGATAACAGGGACTTGTAGCACAGGGAGACCAGTTTAGAAGCAATAGGCATTTTTCAGTTAACATATATCTGTTCCCATATAGTCAAGTCATGGTTTATGTTTTTCAGTAGAGCTCCCTGAGGTTGATCTCGAGTCAGAAAGGACTTTGTGTATACGAAAATTAGGAGGCTGGGGGAGGTTATAGGTCGACCTCAACGTCAAGAACTTCAGAAGTTGTGTCTGGTAAAACAGATGATGCAGGTGTGTGGCACCACCAGTGTCCCACGGTTTTGCGTGGAATGTGGATATACAGTAGAGGAAGGCCATAGTTGGGGTTTTTAGGGAGAGTGAGGTGGAGTTGCTTAATTTGGTCCTGTGTATATTCAACACATTATGTTTTTTCTAAAGAGACCCATTGTGGAGGGGAGATGTAAGAAGTACGGGTGGGCCGAGGCTAGGATAGCAGAATGATAGTAAATTTTCACATCTGGGAACACAAAGCCTCCCAGTCGGGTTGGAGCAGTAAGTAGTTTAGCCGCAGCTCTGGGCCGTAATCCTGCCCATACAAATTGGAGAGGGTCTTTATGTGTGGATTTGAAAAAGGAGGGCGGTATTGTGATTGGGAGAGAGCAAAACAAATATTGCAGTTTTCAGGAAAAGAGACATTTTTATTGTTACAATTCTCTGTCCAGGACAGAAACAATGTGGTCCAGTTGCGTAGGAGATGCTTACAATCATTCCAAACTTTGATGTAATTAGCTGGGAGTAGGTCTGTTATGTTTTCGGTAAATGTCACACCTAAGTATTTGAAATTTTCTCTTTTCCAGTCAAATGGGCAGAGGTGTCTGTGACTGCCTTTTGTCACTGGATTTTTATGTGACAAACTGCCCTTTGCCCCTGCCTGTTGGAGGAGCCTGATTGCCAGCCTCCTGCCTCATGACTATGGCCCTGGGTTGTATGGCCCTTTAACCCCTTAAGGACCAAACGTCTGGAATAAAAGGGAATCATGACATGTCACACATGTCATGTGTCCTTATTTAACCCCTTAAGGACCCATGACATGTGTGACATGTCATGATTCCCTTTTATTCCAGACGTTTGGTCCTTAAGGGGTTAAAGACATTATTTGGGCATATGGTATTGTAACACAATTTTTCTGCCCCTTTGATTCCATGGGAGAATGTGCCCCTTCCCCTCTCCCTGTTTCCTGTCCCATTGTTCTCCAGCAGGACACTGCCAGACCAGTTAAACTGGCTGATTTGTCCCTCCTCAATCTCTCATCATCCCTTGCAAAACTTTAACCCCATGGCAAATTTACTCTGTTTGTGGGATCTGAGCACTGTTCACCTATATTGGGCGCTCAGATCTGAGCTATCTGGGGATAAATGTGGGGGTTCTGTGTAATGTAATATGAATTATGTATTTTTCTGTATTTTTACTGTTAGTGTAAAATGGAGATATTTTCTGTATCTGGAGATAATAGAGTTTACTGCAGTGCCTTAAGCCAATTATCTCCAGGATAGAGGGGAGGGATTATTACTGTGTATGTGGGAGTGTTATTTTATTAGTGTTCCCATTGGTTTGTGTCCCTTTTGTCACAGTTTACCACCAGGTCCAGGGAATGTGCCTCTGGCCTGAAAACTTGTATAAAAGAAAGTCCTTTTGGGTAAATTAAACAGACTTGCTTTACCCCTTCATGAAGTTTTGGCTCATGTTTGGGGGATACTCCCGTGAGTATAGAGCTGGTTCCTGGTTCCTGCTTTCTGGATTTAGGAGATATTCCCCCATTGGAAGCTGAAGCTCGGTCTTGGGTCCAGAGTGGGTGGAGGACGGTGAGACCCCAACCAAGCTACGGTGGTTCGTGGGTCTGCGGTGGTTATGGTGTCTGGTGGAGTGCTTGGAGCCCTTGGTGAGCACTAGGTGCATCTGTCAGCGGAAGGTACCCAGTCAGGGTGCCAGGCATTCCGCTACAGCATCTAAGGTTATCTAAGGTGTATGAAGGAATTCCCATGTGGAATTCTTGTGTTTTACTAGAGTTAAGATACCTTTCCATATTCTTTGATTAAGTTCAATAGGAGGGGTGGGGGGAGAGTCTACAGGGTCAGTAAGGTAGATAAGTATATCGTCAGAAAACACACTGATTTTAATTTCTGTTTCTCCCACTGTAATACCTTTTATCGTGGGGTGTTGACTAATGGTGTATATGAGAGGTTCTAGAGCTAAAATTATTATAGTAAGGGAGATCCCGTTGGTGATCGTGAATAAAGGAAAGAGAAAACCATTACTTGTATGGTAGGGTCAGCATAGAACGCAAAAATTAGTTTTAATATCTGGCTTAGGAACCCATATTTCACCAGAGCCTCACTCAAGAAGGTCCAGCCAAGGTGAAAAGCTTTTTCTGCATCAAGAGATAAGAGTCTGGAACCTCTGAGACTCTCCATTACTAAGGACATTTTGCATGTATTGTCTAGTCCCCGTCTCCCCCCTATAAAGCCAATTTGGGCATCGTTAATAATGGTGGGTAGTATTGGACCTATGCGATTGGCTTGAACTTTTGCATATATTTTAACATCTGTATTGAGCAGAGATATAGGTCTGTAGTTTTTGCAAGCATCCGGGGATTTATCAGGTTTGGGTATAGTGGCAATCGTAGTATTTCCAGTGGGAGTGGCATGGCGTTAGACTTTTAGTAGTTGTGGAATTTGCGTCTGTGCAAATTTCTTGTAATACGAGTTGGGGAGACCATACACGCCCGGTGATTTGCCTGGGGGCGGTTTCTTGTTTCATCTAGTCAACTATATAACAACCTGACATGGATTATGACTTTGAGTGAACTAAATTATTGGCGATAAAAACTGTAGATTTTGAAATGCATGTGCTGTGTGTGCCCCTAATTCCCATTTTTTTCTGATGCTTACATGTTGATTTTCTTCTCTCCTAGTGTGAAAACTTTTCTTTTGTCTTCATCTCCATTAATATTCATCACTTCTTTGTTTCAGCGGTCTATTTCTTGGACATTATTGTTATTTGTGGAAAGTCAGTCTGTCGGCTGCATCATGAAAGAAGCGTTTGGCAGGAACTTCACAGTCCTACAGTTCATCTCATATCCATTCTGATTGGTTGAATTTTTGTTTATTTTTATGTAACTGTTCTTTTGCTTCTGGGAAGTTTCAGTGAAGATGGTTAAGGAAATCTTCACCTTTTGTCTTTAATAAAATTATTCAGTCACTGAAGCTAGAATACTTCCTAATCCAAAGTAATCATCACCCGACAAAACAGTTAAAAACAAAAAAAGACCTGATCAAATATCTGAAAAAATAATCATTCGACTTTTACAAAGGCGGGTCGGGCTGGGCCACCGAGCCTGCTGACAGCCATTTCCAGCTGCTCTGCAGGCTCCCCCAGTGGTGGAGGCAGCTCGAATTGAGGCATAAGTCAGAGCCTGAATACTCACCTCCACCGACCGCCCGCAACGGAATCTCCATGCTGACAGAAACAGTGGACTGGAGGGCCCAGATTGCCTGCAGCGACTGATTGCAATTACATTCCCAGTGCACATGGAGTGAAGGAACTCGTTTACCATACCTATGAGATAACATGACTGGCCACTGTCATATTTCCCAGGCCTCCAGTGTGCTGAAATGCTGGATCCTCCACCTCCTGGTTAAGCAGGGGGCCTGGAGTGAGGTGTCCCCATCAGTTAAGCAGGGTGGGACTGTACTGGCTTCTGGCGGACCGGTGCCTGTGAGGTGGAGTGAGTGTCTTCCTCACTACGTGGTCAGTGTTGGGAGAGACATGTGGAAGCAACCAGCAGGGCGTGCTGGTAATGGGGAGGTGCAGGAGGCATGTGATCTGCGACTCTAAGTTGGGGGCATCAAGTGCCCACTGTGCTACGGGAGCTGAGGGAAAAGGCATGTGTAGGCTTGGGGGGGCAGGGAGGGGTGGGGAAACCATGGAAAAAACATTAAAAATCAGCTAGTGCCTTAATGCTTAAACATGACTGCTTGAGGTTCCACTGGGACACATTTTATGAAAAACTGTGGAGTGATTCATGTTAATTTTTTTTTTTTATTTTTTTATTTGGCATTGTACAATACCTGGGTTGACACAGGATATAAGTGTCAATGTATGTTTATTATATTCTAACTTCTATTGCATAGTTTTGTTTCTATCCTCCTAGTAGCGATTCAAACCTGCTATTTTACTACAAGAGTTCGCGTTCGCATTGTTTTAACCCCTTAAGGACACATGACATGTGTGACATGTCATGATTCCCTTTTATTCCAGAAGTTTGGTCCTTTAGGGGTTAAAAACAATTGTTCCAAGTGATACTAGCCATTGGTATCATAAAGTTTAGACACAACAAGTAATGTGCCAGGTTGCACAGTTATGCTGATAAGTTGATTCCCCAGGCTAACCTTAGCTGAATACTATTTCTGATTGCAGCAGTATTCCTAAACGCTCCACCACTTCCTTAGGCAATCATTTAACCCAGGCATCCCAAAACTCCGGAACTCCAGATGTTGCTGAACTACAACTCCCATGATTCTATGAATAAAATAGATGGGTTGAGAATCATGGGAGTTGTAGTTCAGCAACATCTGCAAGGCAGGAGTTTGGGGAAGCCTGATTTAATGCCTTAAGGATGGTGGGCATACTATGCTGTCCTTTGGGGCCTGTTCCTAAACGTCGGCGGGCGGCATAGTATATCCATGCCATCCTTCCCACTTACCGGAACGCTGGTGACCCGCGCCGGCGATCGCATTGGGGGGACTTAACCGGCATCCCAGGGAATCGCCCTGCGGCTGATCGAGCTCACCTGGGCCAAGTGATTGCGATGACATCATGATCACATGGACGGAATAGCTGTCCAAAACAGAGCCTGGAATGACAGGCAGTCCCCCCAGTGCCTGTAAGAAAGTTTAATAAAGTGTTAAACACAGTAATTGAAAAATATATACATAGATTATATATATATATATATATATATATATATATATATATATATATATATATATATTCTAAGTATATACTGTATATACACTGTGATCCTTGTCTGCAGGTAGCACGGTCCGCTAGAGTAAACAACAGGCACAGTCCTTTTATTTTCATATAATCCAGGCACTTTATTTGTAAGTCCACACAGGAGACAACAGCAAATAAAACAAATATAACAGATCCCTATAAACAAAAACCTAGCTCATCTGAGCACTTACTAACATCAGGTTCCCTATCTCTCAGGGGTTAAACTAGAACAAAACAATACTGGTTTCACCAACCTAGTGTTTTTGTCTGCTCTCTGCACTCCAGTGCTTAGTCAGCCTGTTGCTTTTCTTTCTGCACTCCCAGTGCTCCAAGCCAGCCTTAACTGCTTTCCTTTTGCAGTCCCAGTGCTCAGTCTCCTTGACTCTCTCACTGGAGAGAACAGCCTCTCTCCTACCTGCTTCCAGGGAGGAAGCCAGCAATCCCCCTTTACCTGCCTAGCAGGGAGGGGTTAATTCCCACTGCTACAGCTGATTATCTGCAGCTGAGCAGTGGGTTGGAGATGGTGTAAACGGAGGAGTGGAGCATTGGCCCACCCTGCTCTCCAAATGCTACACCCCAGGGGCCCATAACTAAACTTAGCTTTGTGTTGCACACCACACATACAACATGTACTTCCCCTGAGGTTAAATGTTAAAGACCTCTCTGCCTTCACTTTATCACAAGTATACATACCTTAACACACATATACATACACTATGTCTCTAAGTGTATTTTAATATTAATAAATATATATAATTATACAGTTGCAAGAAAAAGTATGTGAACCCCTTTGAATTATATGGATTTCGGCACAAATTGGTCATAAAATGTGATCTGATCATCATCATCTAGTTGTGCACGTCTGATCTGCAACTACAGGAAACGTTTGGTTGAAGTTATTGCTGCCAAAGGAGGTTCAACCAGTTATTAAATCCAAGGGTTCACATACTTTTTCCACCTGCACTGTGAATGTTTACATGGTGTGTTCAATAAAAACATGGCAACATTTCATTCTTTGTGTGTTATTAGTTTAAGCAGACTGTGATTGTCTATTGTTGTGACTTAGATGATGATCAGATCACATTTTATGACCAATTTGTGCAGAAATCCATATCATTCCAAAGGGTTCACCTACTTTTTCTTGCAACTGTACATAGAAAAAAGTAGATAAAAACCAATAGAGTCAATAGTAGATAATCGCTACGTGGTGGCTGTCTAATAAATCACATGTTGCTGCAGCATCGTCCCATATCTCAAAGTCGACCACAAGCACAACTGTCCTGACACACGTTTTGTCAATAAATGGGGAGATAAGGGACAATGCTGCAGCTGTGTTGTGACTTATTAGACAGCTATTGATTTTGTTCACACTCATTTATTTGCTTGTTCCAGTAAAAGACATAGCTAATAGACATCCTCATTAGTTTCACTCAAATCAATTACTTTGATGTATGATCATTCAGCTTGAAAATTAATCGAAAGGGTTTCTATGGTGGATGAATTGATTCATTGTCAAATTAAATTGATTAGTTTGAGGAAGATTGTAATAAATGCACATATCTATTAGCATGCTGAGGAAACAAAGCTGAATTGTTTTGGGTCAGCCTTTGTGGACAATGTGCTATTGGCACACATTTGCATATAAACCATTACATTATACAATGCTGGTTACACTTTCAAAAATTCTAATTGTTTTGCTGCTAAACTGCTAAATAGTACATTTTGGGTGTGCTCTTCATATCTGAGAGTCAAATAGAAGCGTCAAGTAGTGTGCTTACAGCGCAATTGTAAACATTCTTATTTTCTGGCTGCTAATCTGCTAAATAGTACATTAGTGGGGTGCACTTCATATCTTAGAGTCAAATAGAAGTGTCAAATAGTGTGCTTACAGCGCAGTTGTAAAGATTCTAATTTTCTGGGTGCTAAACTGCTAAATAGTACATGTTGGGGCCTGCTCTTCATATCTGAGAGTCAAATAGAAGCGTCAAATACTGTGGTTACACTTTTTAAAAAATTCTAATTTTTTTGGTGCTAAATAGTACATTTGCGGCCTGCAGTGCATTTCTTGCAGTCCAATAAACAAAACAAAAATTTGTTGAGTATTGGCAGTTACATTGTCGCCTGACATAAAACATCTGTTAGTTTGGTGGGTGAACACAAAGAATGAGGAGAGCGTCAAATAAGGGACATGGCCCTGGTCATGGAGCTGCTGGTGTTGGTGGAATACCTGTTGCAAAGAGAGGACGTGGTCGATCTGTGCCAGCTACACGCACAAGTGAAACACCTTCCTCAGGTGCGAGTAGGCAACAGACCGTTATTTGGTAGGCCCGAATGCCGCTCTACGAATGGTGAGGCCATAACAAGTACAGGCGATAGTAGATTGAATGGCTGACACTGCCTCCAGTTCCTGCACATTGTCTCCCACCCGGTCCCCTGCTGAAAGCTCAGAGTTGGCACCTGCAGCCTATGGCCATCTGTCTTTGACCTCAGCCCCTTGCAAATCAGCCAAGCAGTCTGAGCCACAAGTCATGGAGCAGTCTCTTATGCTTTTTGATGACTGGCAGGGTTTCCGTGGGCCATCCACCTAGCCCTGCCCCAGAAGTGGAAGGGATTGAGTGCACTGATGCACAACCACTTATGCGTCAGGATGTGGACATGCAGCACGTCTCTGATGATGAAAAACACAGGTGCCAACTACTGTGGCTTTCGGCAGTGTGCAGACCAGCAAGGAGGGCAGGGTTGAGGAGTGGGTGGAAGATGATGTGGAGGATGATGAGGTCCTAGACCTCACATGGAATGAAGGTCAAGCGAGTGACGTGTCCAGTTTGGAGGAAGAGGCGGTGGTCGCACAGTGGCACCAGCACAGCATAAGAGGGAGCAGGGTGCAAAAGTGGAGCGGCCGCCCCTAGACGGTACACCTGCTATTGCCCACCACACCCAGGGACAGAGCACACCAAAGCCAGCTCCAAGGAGTTCCCTGGCATGGCAGTTCTTCAGACAATGTGCTGACGACAAGACACGCTGTGAATCAGAGCCTGAAGCGAGGCATAAACGTGCTAAACCTGAGCACAACCTCATGCAAAGCACGAGCTGCAGTGGTGTAAGTACCTCAAAACCCAAGAAAGGTCTCAGGCTCCTCCTGCTTCCTCTTCTGCTGCTGTCTCGACCTCTTCCTCCACCTCTGGAGTCACAGTGGCACCTGCCACCCTGCAAACAGAGGATGTGTCAGCAACGCCACCACGTCCTCCTCTGTCCCCAAGCATCTCCACACTATCCCATGGAAGTATTCAGCTGTCCATCTCCAAAACACTGGAGAGAAAGATGAAGTACCCCCCCCTAGCCACCCGCGATCCCTGGCCCTGAATGCCAGCATTTCAAAATCCCTGGCCTTTGAAATGCTGTCATTCCGTCTGGTGGAGATGGACAGTTTTAAAAACTTGATGGCGGTGGCTGTCCCACAGTACCTGGCTCCCAGCTGAGACAGCCACTATAGGCTGGATTAACCCTAATGTAAACATAGCAGTTTCTCTGAAACTGCTATGTTTACAGCAGGCAGGGTTAAACCTAGATGGACCTGGCACCCAGACCACTTCATTAAGCTGAAGTGGTCTGGGTGCCTATAGTGGTCCTTTAAGTATTGCCTGTCTCTGTAAAGGTGAAATAGCGGTTTGTAATTCTAAATATGCAAGAGCTTGTTCAAGAGGATCTCTGTAAGTTGTATAAAAGTATAAATCCTAAATTATGGCTGTGTTTTGCCCAAGATAGGAAATGGAGTATAGTATTTAACTGGAGGTGTTAGTTTCAGATTGCATTTGTAATCGGTCACCTTTGTCTGTTTGTTACCTACCGTTTGTAAAAATTAATATACCCTAAGCATCGAAACATAACTTTTGTTTTACCATGTTTTTTTTTCTGAGGGACAAAGAGTGGGAAATTTATTTTACTAACTTATTCTGTATTGGTTATGGTTTATCTGCATATCCATGAATGTGATTTTTGTATTGGCACTTCTGCTGGTTGTCCATAGTGTGTATCTACTAGACATGTGCAATTCGTTTCATTCTGAATGTACATTCAGACAAATTTCATGCAATTTGTACATTCTGATGTTTACAAATGTCTGAAGTTCAAATTTCCAAATTGCTGAAGTGCCAAACCGAACCGGATTGCCGAAGTTCCCAGTTACTTTCCCGAATTACCGAACCAAACTTATTTTCTTTGCCCATGCACATACCTAGTATCCAAGACGTCTTTTGTTTTCTATTTTGTTGGAGGACAACATGAATCCTATTGCAATGATTGTTGAGTATGAATTTTATGTTTTGTAATGAATTGGTGTGTTATGTGTAAATGACCATTGTCTATAAGTGTAAATAGTACAGTGAGGAATATTTGCACGTCATTAACGCAGGCCTCTAGTGTTTTTAATACAGGTCACATGCTGTACAGCCAGCAAGAATAAAACCATTGCATACTATCACTCCTTGAGATTTTTTGATAATATAAGACTTTGCAAGAAAAGCGCTTGTTACATTTTACATGAAAGGGCCCCCACAAAATGCAGCTGATCAAATCGTTGGTGCACATTTCCCATTGCAAAGTGACTAATCCTAAACATGATTGTTTCATTGGGAAAAGACTGGAAATCCAAGAAAATAGTTCTCTTTTATTAAGAAGTACTATTAGGGGAGTATTGTACAGCTAAGAGTTGACTTTTTTCTTAAAAATAAAAAAGAGGGGGTAGTATGGTTTATCCGAAGTAATGTTTATCTAGTGTACCTCACTGATCATAGCAATAGTGAAATTGTTTTTTTAATAATGATCAGAAGAAATTTATGCTGAAATTAGTACATTGATAAGTGAGGCAATTTTAATCTATTGAACTAATGTATTATATTTGTATTGGTAAATTGAAAGAATTTTGCTGGAAGACCTTTGTGACAGTAGGCACCGTCACCAAGAGCTTAAGATGGGCAATTTAATTAGTTATCTGAATGATTCCTATGTTTAAGTCACCCTGTGGCCATTGTGGGTGCAGGGTGTGTGTGTAATGTGGTTGTTTGGGGTTAAATGTTAGTGTGCTCTCCTGTCTTGTTAATGCTTGCAATCAACTAGGTCGATTTGGCTGTGGAGATTCTACACCTGAAAAGCCTGAACGTCTGGCTTCAGGCATAGGGCATGTAAATCTTAATTGAGGAGTAAATCTCTTTGATATGTTAATGGCCACTAGCCTTGTTCCAGTATCATATCCCAAAAAAATAATATTTTTGTTATATTTGGAATGTGACCAGCACCATCTTCTAAACAAGCCCAAACATGATTTGCATAACTTAACTATAGGGGAAGGAATTGTGATGTCTGCCATATTAGGTTGCAAGTACAGCTTGCGACATTATTATAGAGTGGAAAAATAATAAATTCGTAGATGCAATTATTATTTCTGTGGCAGGCAAATAAGAGAAGATTACCAATTAATGATCATTATAGCAATCTTACTAAACTAGAAAGGATAGCGTTACATGACCTTAAGAAGGATATCTCTATTGTTATTAAACCGGCAGACAAGGTGGGGAGGGTGTAGTTATATGGCAAAAAGAGAAGTATTTGAAAGAGATATACAATCAACTAGATGATCAAGAGACATATCTAGAACTCCCTACAAAAAACTAGAGGATATCAAACTTGAATTTAATAATTTTATAGACCAAGGATTAGAACGAGGAATTCTAAACAAAAAAAGAATATGATTTTTTAAATGTAAAATTTCCTAGAATTCCAGTTTTATATATTTTACCCAAGGTCCGTTACGATATTAATAACCCTCCGGGAAGACCAATCGTTTCAGGGATTGTTTCCCTTTTTGTCCCAATTTTTAGACCAATTCTTACAAGATTCTGTCAAAAAATGTCCCTCATATTTAAAAGATACAATGACTTTATCACAGATTTTTAATGATTTTAAATGGGAAGAAGATTTTATCATGGCAACCTGTGATGTTAGCAGCCTCTACACCATTATCCAACAAGAGAGAGGTTGTGAGGCTACTAGACATTTTTTAAACAAATATGACAATGTGAATCCAGAGCAAATAGATTTTTTAATTGAAGCTATTAAAATTATTCTTTTATTCAGAGAAACTGCTATGTTTATAAATGGGTTAATCCAGCCCTAAAATCCTCTAGTGGCTGTCTCATTGACAGCCACTAGAGGCGCTTGTGTGATTCTCACTGTGAAAATCACAGTGAGAACACGCAAGCGTCCATAGGAAAGCACTGTAAATGCTTTCCTATGAGACCGGCTGAATGCGCGTGCAGCTCTTGCCGCGCGTGAGCATTCAGCCGAATGGGAGGAGAGGAGGAAGATTGGAGGCGGAGAGCTCCCCGCCTGGCTCTGGAGAAAGGTAAGTTTTAACCCCTTTCCTCTCCTCAGAGCCGGGCGGGAGGGGGACCCTGATGGTGGGGGCACCCTCAGGGCACTATAGTGCCAGGAAAACAAGTATGTTTTCCTGGCACTATAGTGGTCCTTTAATCGGAAATCTTGTCAACATAGTGTGTGGCAAAAGTAACCTCACCACTGGTACTTGGAGTGGCCTGCTTGCCAGTCTCTTGCCCCAGGATTATGGGCCCTGCAAAAAGACATGTTAAAAAGTGACTTCCATGGAAAAACCAAACCACTGAAACGATCTGGGTGATTTTTTAATATGTTGGTCACCCAGATCAGGGCTATCCGAGGAGGTGACTCTTGTGGGTACTTTTGGGGTGTTTGTAAATTGTGTGTTTTTCTGTACCTGGAGATAATTAATTATCTCTCAGACACAGAGGAGGAATATGTTGAATGTATTGCTTGTCTGTGCCTCTTCCCCTCCCCTTTTTCCTGTCCTATTGTTTCCCCAGCAGGGCGTTGTCCCAGGGACACTGCCAGACAAGTTTAAACTGGCTGCTTTGTTCCTCCTCAATCTCCCATCAGCCCTTGCTATTGTCTGACCCCACCCTTCCTTGTACTATAGTGCTCTATGTAACCTATTGTATGTAAATGAGGCTGTTGGGGGTTTAAATGTGTGTATAAATTGTAAGTGCTGGCGGCTTGCATTAAACAGACCTGCTTTACCCCTTCATGAAGTCTTGGCTCATGTTTGGAGGATCGGAAAGCTACACTCTGGGGATTGCTGTAATCCCTATACTCTCCAGGGTACAATCACTAGCCCTTGTAAGAACTTGTTCCTGCTATGCTCTCTGGAGTAGGAGAGGTTTGCTCACTGGAAGCTGGACCCTGGTCTTGGGTCCAGGGTGGGTAAAGGACGGCGAGACCACGGTGCAGCTGCATCACTGGAAGTGGGGTCTGCAGTACTTATGGTGTCTGGTGGAGTGCTTGGAGCCCTTGGAAAGCACTAGGAGCATCGATTGGCGGAGGTACTCGGTTGGAGTGCTGGCGGTGCATCACGTAGTGTATCTAGACAATTTTTGGAAGTCCATGATGGGAATGCCAGTGGATTGGAATTTATTGGAATAGAAGGGGTTAAAACACACTGGATGGGAGGAGACAGTATTTAAACAATATTGATTATCGTTGAGGTATCCCACAAATTCCTGAAAACAAAAAGAAGGCCACTTCCAAATAATAATGTCATCAATGTATCTCCACCAGAGCACCAGGTTCTCCCTCCAGCCATGACCAGACCAGACAAAGGGATCTGCATCTCTCTCTGTGGCCTGGGTACAGACTGTGACCATTTGCACTTCAGCTGCGAGCCCCTTCAGGTCTGCCTACCACATTTGTTGGAGGTTACACTGGAGTCCTGCCAGCATATCTTGGATGTCGTGTTTGGACTTTTGGGTACCTGTCTGCCTGGTCTCAGGGGCCTCACTTTCTAATCTGGCTGTTGCCGAGCTTTGTGAGGAGATTTCTTCCACTAACTTTTTTGGTGAGGCCATGCTGGTGGTGGAGTTTGGAGCATGAGGCCTATGTCACGCTGCAACTGGGGCGTGTGAGGAGCAGGTTTTTGAGACCTCCATCTCATCTCCTCGGGAGTGTAGGAATTTGAGGTATCAAGCCGTGTGCCGGTCTCCAGCCACCTGGCCAGCTCTCCTGCAAGGTCTCCTAGTCGTGCACCCATGCGGTAGGCCGAGATGCCTCTCTTGTGGCATTTCGTGCCCCATGTGTGGAAGAAAGGAATCTGCAGGTTCGGAAGAATGCCCAGAGGTAAGGTCTTCACCTTATTTCAACAGGCAGGTCGTGGGTCAGCTGATATCAGCCGTTTTCAGCTCTAGGCTGTCGGAGCCTTGGTGACTGCGACCACTCTCGTGTGCGGCTAGCGGGATCCTCCCCTATTTCGCCTCTTTTGGGGCTGAAAAAGAAGGTTTTCAAAGAAAGAAAACTTCTGATGGTAAGTATTATTTCATTTATTTTTTCAGTTATTTAGGTTAATTGGTCCCCACCCCACTATTTTTTTGGTTGAGCGGGTAGGTAGGCTTTAAATTTAGGGGGTGACTAGGGGGAACCCCTAGTGACCTGGGGGGGTAATTTTTACATTTAGCCCCCAACCATTTCCCATAGGTGGGTGCTGTGTGGGGGGACAATAGGTATACCCCCATTGTCACTTGGGCCCCCGCTCACCGTCCATGGGTGGGTGCTGGGGGGAGACAATAGGTCCTCCCCCCTTTTGTAACTTAGTGGCCCATGGGTGAGGGCTGGGGGGTGGACAATAGGTCCCCTCTATTGTAACTTAGGGGCCCTCACCCGCCACTCATGCATGTGAGCCAGGGGGGAATGGGACAGTAGGTCCTCCCCCCTATTGTATCTTAGGGTTCCCACCCGCCGCACATGGGTGGGGGCCAGGTTGGGGAAATGGGACAGTAGGTCATTCCCCCATTGTATCTTAGGGACCCCACCTGCCGCACATGAGTGTAGGCCAGGGGGGAGGCAGTATGTCCTTCCCTCTATTGTATCTTGGGGCCCCCACCTGCTACTTATGGGTGGGGCCGAGGGAGGACATTAGGTCTCCCCTTTAGTTTAGTGGGCGCCCCCATTAATTATCTTTATAGGTGCCCCACTAAGGGGCACTTGTTAAAGTAGTGAGTGGTCTTTTTTACAACAGTGAGAAGCCACTAGCTATACCGGGAGTAGGGGCAGATGAATTACTAATACTAAGTGATATTTACTTACTATTCGTAAATTTGGCTGAAAAAACTATTTAGGTCTTTCAGCCTTTTAGTAAATAGCTCCCTGATACCGTGAGAAATAGGATGCTGTTTACCAAGCGGCTGCAAGATGCAGCTGCTGCACGATGCAGCTGCTGCACGAATAGTATTAATATTTCATTCATTTTTATGAAATTTCTGATCCTGAACAAAAGTCCAGAATTGCGTCCTAACACAAATGAACAAACTGTTCTCATTTTCTTAGGACAACATTTGGTAGAGAACATTTGGTGAGAATTGTGGGAAAATTGCTTTGACCTCAAGAAATGGAGTGGAGTTAGTTCCTCCCCTGGGTCAAAGCTGGTCAAGCATAGGAACAATACATAAGACAAAATAGTCCCTACTTTGTCTTATGTTTTAAAGAAAACTAGAGCAGATAGAAAGAATAGAAGAGAGAGGGAGAGAAGAGGAAGCGATTGGGGAAAGGTACATTCGGCATGACAGTGCCGCTTTAATTGGGATAATTTAATCAAGGTTTAAGTTTAGGAATCAAGTTTTAATTGGAAATAAACCCCGTAAGTATATGTTAAGATTATGTATAGAATTAGTCTGTTAGTCACTTGCTTGAGAAAGTGTTTTAGTACTCATCTGTCCAATCAAGCATTTATATAGAGTGCATTCTTCTCTTAATTAATACTAAAGTGTTCCAAAGGGAAAAGATGTCAACTTTTTTTTTTTTTAGACAATATAAGCAAAGCTGAGAGAAATACATGATACACTAGTTAAGTGTTTAACTTTAGGCTTGGATTTGACTTTTAGCCCAGGTAATTGATTAATTGATTATGATAAATGTATCCTATTAGGAATTGTTCGTGTCATATTGATCTTTGTGTTATTATGATTGTAGAGCCTGTCCTGGTGTGTTTGTGCCACCAGATTCTTGGGACCTGCTCACTAATTATTTTGCAATTGCGTCTGTTTGTCCAAAAGCCATGCAGGCCAAAGAAACTGAGATGCTTATGTTCTGTCCTCCAGACTTTATTCTGTATATTTGTGTTTGTTGTTTAGAATACCATGTTTGATTCCTTTACTTACACCAGCTAGCTATACGTAGAGCTCAGGCGCCATCCTTTCCCTTTTTGGTATAGCTCTAGTTCTGCATATATTGTAATCTCAGTATGTTTAAATAAAGTTTTTAGAAAGCACAGCATTATGAGCAGGACTTCTACAGGAAGTGTATCAGCCTCCATTTTGAGAAGATACAGTAAGCAGTAAGTAGCATGTCATGTTCTTCTCGTCCCTAGCCATCACCCCTTAGAGAGCTTAAAAAGTGAGTTCTTGTTATCCTACCCTGTATTATTGATCATTGTTTCTTTGTTGTGTGCAATACTGTACTGATTGATGTTTATTTCTACCAATTTGTAGTTTCACCTAGCTTGTTCTAATAAATTTGAGATCAAAGAAATATGGTATCTGAAGTTTATGGAGCAGGAAGGTTTAGCTCTGTCCTAGAGACAGAACAGTGAAATTTTTGCTGACCTCTGGGGTGAAGATAAGCTGACCTCGGAAGACTGTACATCCGTCAACTGGGCAGTATACTTACAGTCAGAAGCCTGAGTTGAAACAGGCCTTCAGCAGGGGAAGGAAGCAGCCAGGCTACACAGAGACGCACTCAGTCATGCAGCATTGACACTTCAACGGTCTCCATACAGAAGGACAACTTCTCCCCCACAGCCATGTCTTGCAGTGGGGCATCTTCTTATAAAACACGATCACAAGCAAGTTCATCCAAGTCACCTGTCACAAATGCAGCAGCGATCGCCCGCTCGAAAGCCGAAACAGCAAGGGCCAAGCCCGCATTCACAGACCAAGAGTTGCGATGAAAAATGAAAGGCTCACCAGAAGCAGAAAAGGTTAAGAAGGAAGCATCTCTGAATATGCAGCGGGCTATCTTAGAAGCTAAATTTGAGATCAAAGAAATATGGTATCTGACGTTTATGGAGCAGGAAGGTTTAGCTCTCTGTCCTAGAGACAGAACAGCTTACTTATGAGGACATACACTTTGCACGCAAATACCCGGAAAGTGCTGTCTAATGCCGGAAGTTCTGCAATAACCCTTTCAATAATTGGAGTGTTGTACAGAACATTGTGGTAAAAATCCAGCAAGCCAGCTACTATTAGCCATTCTTATGGAACAATTTATGGTATCCAAACTGATTTTCTTATACTCCTTGAAAGACTTATTTTTCCTTTTTCTGAACTATGTGAATTATTGAAGCCGAACTATTGAACTATTTTGTTATTTTTATTATTGTAGAGTTAGCCGGAGAGAGGGGAAGTGTTCGCTGACCCAGGTGTCCACTGGGACAGGTGTAGAATGTGTGTTTTTGATGTATGTTGTGTGTGTCAAGAGTAGATTCCACAAGTTTTGAACTTGCTTGCATAGAGACGTGAATTACATTTTGCCTCCCCTGAGTGTAGACAGACAACATTTAATATGCCGCCTTGATATTGCTTTACCTCCCATCGGGTTGCATCATTTTGATAATTTGGTTGAAAATTTACATTAGTAGGTTATTTGAAAGGAATAGCAAAGGTACTATGGGGAATTCTCATTCTACTTTTGTTGCTATTTTTTTCCTTTGTACAATTAATGAAATTTTTGCCTTTGTACTATTAATGAAATGTTCAAATAATGATATGGATCATTGAAAGAAAATGGTTGCACACTTTGTAGTTACCTTTCCCTCTGTGTTCATGGTGTTTGTAACTCATAGTAGTCAAGTGCTTACTGTAACCCCAGTCAGTCTCATGTCCTGCTTTCTACTTCTGTATTTCTTATTACATAGCTAGAGGATTACTGTATACATAGCATGAAAGACCATATGGTCAGTAGATCTGATTATAATACAAGATACTCATGCTTTGAAAGGGTTAAAATCGCATTATTTAAACATACAATATTCTTCTGATCTTGTAGCTTTCGCTATCTTTTTAATAAACATCCTGCACTTGACAAAGCATTCTTTCTAGCACCTGCAATTCTTAATTGGGTTCACTGATGCAAGACTGTCTCTTGCATCAGTGAACATGAGACTAACAGCATTTCAAAATGACTCCCATAACTGGTTAATGTTGCCGATGATGTATACACTCCTAGACAAACTGTGTTTTATATATATATATATATACACATATATTTATATATACACATATATTTATATATATATATATATATATATATATATATATATATATACACACACACACACACACACACACACACACACACACACATATATATAATATATATATATATATATATATATATATATATATATATATACACACACATATATATATACACACACACATATATATATATACACACACATATATACACACACATACATATATATATATATACACACACACACACACACACACACAATGTAATACACATTAAAACTTTTGAATGCTTATATCTGAGACTTGTGACTTCATTAAGTTTTCCCAGCAGCTGATTATAGAGACAAAGGAAAGCAGAATTAATATTTGTGGTGCATAAGACCATAGCAGCATAAGGGTTTCCAGACCCTGTTGTGATTTCCAACCTAACACTTATATCCAGAACAATTTTCGTCCAGAACAATTTTTGCAGTGTGACAGAGTGCATTACCCTGCCAAAAGAGACCTCTGCAATCAGGGAACACCACGGCCATGGAGGGGTGTACATGGTCTGCTGCCATTTCTAGGTAGGTGGTACATGTCAAAGTAACATCCACATGAATGCCAGGACCCAAGGTTTCCTGGCCGACCATTGGCTAAAAGCCTAACGCTTCCTCCACTGGTCTGCCTTCTTCCCATAGTGCATCCTCATGCCATCTCTTACACAGGTAAACAACACACAAAGTGCCTTGCAAAAGTATTCAACCCCCGTGGCATTTTTCGTGTTTTGTTGCCTCACAACCTGGAATTAACATGGATTGTGAGGATTTGCATCATTTAATTTATAGAACATGCCCACAACTATGAAGATTTTTTTTTTTTTTTTGTAGTGTAAAGCAAACAACAACTTGGACAAAATAACAGAAAAAGTCAATGTGCATAACTATTCACCCCCCTTAAGTCAATACTTTGTAGAGCCTTCTTTTGCAGCAATCACAGCTCCAAGTCGCTTTGGAGTCTATGAGCTTGCCACATCTTACCACTGGGATTTTTGCCCATTCCTCCTTGCAAAACTGCTCCAGGTCCTTCATGTTGGATGGTTTGCACTTGTGAACAGCAATCTTTAAGTTTGACCACAGATTTTCTATTGGATTGAGGTCTGGGCTTTGACTAGGCCATTGCAACACATTTACATGTTTCCCCTTAAATGACTCAAGTGTTGTGTTAGCAGTGTGTTTGGGGTCATTGTCCCCAAGGTGGAAGGTGAACCTCCGCCCTAGCCTCAAATCACGCACTGAGTGGTACAGGTTTTGCTCAAGAATATCCCTATATTTAGCACCATCCATCTTTCCCTCAACTCTGACCAGTTTTCCAGTTCCGGCTGCTGAAAAACATCCCCACAGCATTATACTGCCACCATGTTTCACTGTGGGGATGGTGTTCTTTAGGTGATGTGATGTGTTGGGTTGGCGCCAGACATAGCGTTTTCTTTGATGGCCGAAAAGTTCAATTTTAGTCTCATCAGACCAGAGCACCTTCCTCCATACATTTTGGGAGTCTCCCACATGCCTTTTCACAAACTCAAAACATGCCATTTTGTTTTTTGCTGAAAGTAATGGCTTTCTTCTGGCCACTCTGCCATAAAGCCCAACTCTATGGAGCGTACGGCTTATTGTCGTCCTATGTACAGATACTCCAGTCTCTGCTGTGGAACTCTGCAGCTCCTCCAGGGTTACCTTAGGTCTCTGTGCTGCCTCTCTGATTAATGCCCTCTTTGCCAGGTCTGTGAGTTTTGGTGGGCGGCTGTCTCTTGGCAGGTTTGCTGTTGTGCCATGTTCTTTCCATTTGGTTATGATAGATTTGATGGTGCTCCTGGGGATCATCAAAGATTTGGATATTTTTTTATAACCTAACCCTGACTTGTACTTCTCAACAACATTGTCCCTTACTTGTTTGGAGAGTTCCTTGGTCTTCATGGCAGTGTTTGGTTAGTGGTGCCTCTTGCTTAGGTGTTGCAGCCTCTGGGGCCTTTCAAAAAAGGTGTGTATATGTAATGACAGATCATGTGACACTTAGATTGCACACAGGTGGACATCATTTCACTAATTATGTGACTTCTGAAGGTAATTGGTTGCACCAGAGCTTTTTATGGGCTTCATAACAAAGGGGGTGAATACATACGCACATGCCAATTTTCTGTTTTCTATTTCTAAAAAATAGTTTTATGTATATATTTTTCTCATTTCACTTCACCAACTTAGACTATTGTGTTCTGATCCATCACATAACATTCAGATTAATAAAACATTGAACTTAGGGCTGTAATGTAACAAAATAGGTAAAAAGTCAAGGGGGGAGAATACTTTTGCAAGGCACTGCACACCAGACCACCCACCTGATCTAAAATAAAATGTGATTCATCAGGTTAGGCAACCGTCTTCCGTTTCTCCTTGGTTCGGTTCTGACACTCATTTCCCCTTTGAAGGCGCTTTTGGTGGTGGACAGGAGTCATCATGGGCTCTCTGACCTGTCTGCGGCCATGCAGCCCATGCCCAGCAAACTATGATGCACTGTTCTGACACTTTTCTGTTCTTTCCATTTGGTTAGGATAGAATTGATGGTGCTCCTGGGGATCATCAAATATTTGGATTTTTTTTATAACCTAACCCTGACTTTTACTTCTCAACAACATTGTCCCTTGCTTGTTTGGAGAGTTCCTTGGTCTTCGTGGCAGGGTTTGGTTAGTGGTGCCTCTTACTTAGGTGTTGCAGCCTCTGGGGCCTTTCAAAAATGGTGTGTAAATGTAATGACAGATCATGTGACACTTAGATTGCACACAGGTGGACATCATTTTACTAATTATGTGACGTCTGAAGGTAATTGGTTGCACCAGAGTTTATGGGCTTCATAACAAAGGGGGTGAATACATACACACATGCCAATTTTCTGTTTTCTATTTCTAAAATATAGTTTTATGTATATATTTTTCTCATTTCACTTCACCAACTTAGACTATTGTGTTCTGATCCATCACATAACATTCAGATTAATAAAACATTGAACTTAGGGCTGTAATGTAACAAAATAGGTAAAAAGTCAAGGGGGGAGAATACTTTTGCAAGGCACTGCACACGAGACCACCCACCTGATCTAAAATAAAATGTGATTCATCAGGTTAGGCAACCGTCTTCCGTTTCTCCTTGGTTCGGTTCTGACACTCATTTCCCCTTTGAAGGCGCTTTTGGTGGTGGACAGGAGTCATCATGGGCTCTCTGACCTGTCTGCGGCCATGCAGCCCATGCCCAGCAAACTATGATGCACTGTTCTGACACTTTTCTCTCAAGGCCAGCAATACGCTTTTTTTGTTTAACAATTTGAGTTATGGTAACTCTGATGGGCTAGGTTATGTTCCCAACGTGCTTCAATGAGCCTCGGGCACCCATGACTAACGCTGGATCACCGCTTGTCCTTCCTTGCACCACTTTTGGTAGGTGCTAGTTTCTGCATACCGGGAACACCCCACAAGATTTGCCATTTCACACGACTTGCCAGATCTTTTCCTTGACCATTTTGCCTGCTTCTAACACAACATTCAAGAACTGGCTGTTCATTTGCTAACTACTATATAATACTCCTTGATAGGTGTCATTGTAACAATATAATCAATCAATGTTATTCACTTCATCTGTCAGTGGTTTTAAAGTTGTGGTTGATTGGTGTATATATCACATTGCACGTGCACTTAATTTAACTTTTGTGCTTGAGACACCTTTGGATTATTTTGCTTGTCTTGGAATTTTTTTGTGGCAATCCAGTCTAATAGGCAGCACATTAATGTACATACATTTTTGTAAGTAGATAATTAAAACAGAAAACAAAAAAAGAGGAATTTAAAAAATACTTACTTTTACAATTTTCAACATTAATGACCTTGAAATTTTTAGGGATTTCGACAGCAATATTGGACCTTCAACAAAAATAACAAACGTTTTTAATATTTTCATTAATAACTCAAAATATGTGTACTGTACATGACAGATTTATTTTATAAAATTAAAAAAAGTGCAACTTTATACAATTTATTTGAATTGCAAACACATTTTACTAAAAGGGACACAGTATCCTTGCATGTCTGAAAAAAAAAAAATCCCAAGTTTCCCAACCCATGGCCAATACAAGTATTTTACTGCCCTAGGCAAAACCCCTGTCTGCCACCTCCTCACATCACCCTTACACCTCTTGCACCGTTATTTTTTTTCCCCCCTTCACTGCTGAGAAGCAGCTTCATCAGAAGCTTACTTGAACAAATCCAAAGGCCTTTGTCAATTGATAGAGTATAATGTCATACTGCCAAGCTAAATATGAGTGGTTTGAAAATGTTTCTCTCTACATCTATACAGTTTATTTACACTCCAATAACCTTGACTGTGCAATTATTTATAATATAACACTCCCCGATATTCAGATTTTTACACTGCGTGAAGTTATGAAGTCTATGTCATGCATTTAATAAAAATATCAATTTTGGTACACAGTTAGATGAGTAATCTAGTTTGAGCATGATCTATCTGTCCTTTTTGTGTTTTTTTAATGATTAAAGGGACACTGTAGGCACCGAGACCACTTCAGCTAATTGAAGTGGTCTGAGTGAAATGTTCCTTTTGCACTTAGTGCTGCAATGTAAAACATTGCAGTTCCATAGAGACTAAGTCTGCCCTCAGTGGCTTTCTACCAGGCAGCCATGAGAGGATTTTCTGAATTGAAACTGAACTTTTGTCTGGTATCTGATGCTGGATGTCCTCACACTCTGCATGAGGACCTGTGTTTTGTGACTTGTATTTAAAATGGCGATTTGCCTCTGCTCTGGGAGATAATTGAATTACTTCTCAATTATCTCCCGAGCAGAGGGGAGGAAACTGATGTATGCTGGGAATATTGTGGGATTGTATGTCTGAAATGTCCCCATGTCCATTTGCTATTCCAGTCTCCCATTTGGTGCCCTAGGGGAGTGTCCACCAAGTGGGAGACCTGCATAAATACGGGCAGGTAGCCCACAGTAAACTCAGTTCGTGTTTTACACTCATAGCGGAGCTTGGTCTCGTTATTGGGGGGGATTTTATTACTGGTGACTAGAGACTGCTCTTTGGAATTATTTGCCACTTGGAAGATATTGGCGTTCGGCTGATATTGGCAGTTTGTGAACTTATGGCTCATGAAGGGAAGGAGCCGTACGGGTACCGTTTGGGAGGTTGGAGTGTTCCCTGGCTGGCGGTTCGCATGGTTGTATTGCATACGCTACCAGATAACATTATTGCGAACGGGGAGCATTCACTAAACGGCGGTTTGTACATTTATGACTGAAGGTACCGTAACAGTACTAAGATAGCCTCGAGGCAATATCTTAGTACTGGGAGGAGCTGATTTACATGCCCGTGCATGTAAATTAAAAACCCCCATTAAGTGATGGAGGAGGCGGAGCACCGGCACTGGAATCGGGTACGTGATTAAAGGTTATGAAGGAGGGCTCCATAGTGTTAGGAATACACACATACAGAATGAGTACATGCATGTGTGTACGCATATGTATATGTAATGTGTGCACGTGTAGCAGCGTTTGTAAATGTGATTGCATGCCTGTGTGTATGTATGTCTGTGTGTCAATGTGTAGAGTATGTGCAGCAATGTGTGTTTGTAACAGTGTAGGTAGCAGCAGAGGTAGTGGTGTGTGTATTAGTGTGGCTAACAGTGTGTATTTGTGTATGAGTTGCAGTGTGTGTAACAGTATGTGTACGGTATGTGTTTGTGTCTTCTGGCACCAGTCCTTTACTTTACCCTAGCCAGTCCTCTCCTCTCTCTTTCCAGAAGATTACAGATCCGTTTTAGGGGGTGGGTCCATGTACATATCTTTTATACGGAATACAAAAGATCCCAGTCCTGCAGCATCTGTTCCAGTCAGCAAACATCAGGCACTGGGCAGCATGTCATGAGAGGACTTTTAACAAGCAGAGTAGGTATGTGCTACTCATAGGCTGGTGCTTACCCAGCCTAATGGGAAATCCAGCCCTGGGCTTGGTTCTCACAGGTGCTCCACCTAGCCTCCACTACTGCCCATAGAGATTTGGATCTCTTTAGCAGGCTCCTCTCCAAAGCTATGTCTTGCAGTGCAGGCTAGCTCATTAGCTAAGACCATCAACTTATCTCTCTCAGCTCAGACAGAGAGCTTCTGGATCTTCATGGTCAGTAATGGAGTAGCACCCAGTGGACCCTAGGTAAGAAGTCAATGCATTCCAAAATGGCTTGACTACTTTCAATGAAGGGTGCGCCAACATTGTACTGCAGTGGTCATGGTGCTTGGAGTATTTCTTTAACTCCACTAACCGTACACAATCGCCAAAGTATACTCCCATATCCCTGAATCATGTATAGATGATTTTGACAACTGCAAGCTAAGTTAGATTATTGCAATCAAATTTGGTATGTAAATGAAGAATTAAGTAACGTGGGACGGAGATGCACAGAGGACTTCCTTCTCAACCTACCATTAATGGTAGAATGGCTGCCTGCTCCTCGGCCCAGTCTGTCTATGAGGTTCCAGGCAGCGGCAGCTCTAGACTTGGCGAGGCCTTAAGCGAAGTTCAAACATGAGGCCCCCACTAACACCATTAGTGAGAAAAAAAAAATAGAGGTTGACTTGTGTGTGAATAAGAAGCTGTAGATATATTGAAGGGCAGGTATACAGCATTGGATATAGAGAGCTACTCTCTGTATACATTGTTCAGAGTCTTACATTGTTGCAGCTCAGTATGCCGCTGTGTTGTGAGCTTTCTGACTATTTATAGCATAATTTGAGATAAACAAGTTTAAATTAGCAATTATGCTAATTGGTTTTACACGATTGCAGGGTATGGTTGCATAGCCTGGCAGTTGTGTACACATAAGTGCCGGTGTTGAGGGGTTATTGGAAACAGACATTTAAATTTTTTGCTGCTCCTGTCAAAGCATGTTCCTTTGCTGCTTATCACACTCCTCCCATGGGGGCTGCTAAAGGGAGACAGGTGCCCCCCTAAATTATTCCCTACCTCCCATTCCTGCATTTCCCCTTGCTTAATTGGTAATTGCCCACAACCACTTAGATCGAGGGGGCACTCTGAGCAGCTTTGCTGGCTTTCTGTAATGCCCCCACGTGAACACATGTCAGCGGGAATGCACTGCCAGGCGGAAGCAGTAACTACACTGCTCATCTTCTGCCCCCACAGCAAGATGTGAACAGCCGGCTTCAGGCAAGATATAGACAGCCAGCTCCTGAAGAGCAGGGTACCGTGATGGCTCAGCATCCAGGAGCTGCCGTCCCCTGCCTGAGAGGTACTTCTAATGGGCTGCTTTGATGCTTGCTGTGGATGTGTTTGTGTGTGTGTGTGTATTAGGCAGTGTGTGTGTATTAGGCAATGTGTGCGTATTAGGCAGTGTGTGTTTCTATTAGGCACTGTGTGTGTCTCTTAGGCAGCGTGTATGTATTAAGCAGTGAGTGTGTACTAGGCAGTGTGTATGTCTATTACGCAGTGTATGTATCTATTAGGCAGTGTATGTAATGGGCAGTGTGTGTGTCTATTAGGTAGTGTGTGTCTATTAGGCAATGTGTCTATTAGGCGCTGTGTGTGTGTGTGTGCATTTCTATTATGACAGTGTGTGTCTATTGGGCTGTGTGTGTCTATTTGGCAGTGTGCCTATTAGGCAATGTGTATGTCTTTTATGCAGTGTTTCTATTAGGCAGTGTGTGTATTGGGCAGTGTGTGTATTATGCAGTGTTTCTACTAGGCAGTGTGTGTGTGCATTTCTATTATGCAGTGTTTCTTTTAGGCAGTGTGTGTCTATTGGGCTGTGCGTTTGTCTATTTGGCAGTGTGTCGATTAGGCAATGTATGTGTCTTTTATGCAGTGTTTCTACTAGGCAGTTGTATGTGTCTATTAGGCAGTGTGTTTATTAGGCAAGTTTATGTTAATGTGTGTGTACATATTATTTACTGAAATTAGGGCCATTGCATTTCAGACAGCAGCAGGCCTGTTATCATGGTCACACAGACACTGCCCCAAGACCCGAGCCTCAGGTAATAGCAGGTTTATTGGGGACCGTCATGGCCGGCACTACCATAAGGCGGCACATGCAGCAGCCCCGGTTCCCGAGGAGAGGGAACAGTGCTCCGCCTCCTGCTGGTCACTCTATGTAGTATGGTCAAGCGGAAAGCGCAGCAGTAGAAGATCTATTTCATCTACTGGTCTGACAGGACAGGGGTAAATCGCCTAATTAGAGAGCCGCCCCTGGTTTCAGGCTTTTAAATAACAGTATGAGTGCGGGGAAGGGGTATAGGATGTGGCTGAATGTCATCGCTCAAACACTCTCCTACTTGCTTGGCGTCTGTTATTTTTACGTATTCTGTATTGTTTCATATATGCAAATCCAGTAATCTGTCTAAGATTAAGCCACAATAAAGACTATGCTCAAATTCATCATCAGAAACATTTTGCAAAAAAATATGATGCTGCATAAAGGAAACTGAAAATTCAAGAACACTTGTTTAAAGGAGACAATTTTACCTTTGAAACAGTTTTGCTTCCTCTTTAGTGAGATATGAAGAAAAAAGGTTAACTGCCTTCATATCAGTCAAAGAATCACATGGTAAATCAGACGGTTTGATGCAGTAAAATGCCTCTTCGTCATCTGGATCCAGGTACTCACAAACCTCCTTCGTTGTATTAAGTTTGAAGCCACACTCAGTTACTGCATTTTGAGTAAAGTTTTCAAATTTTCCTTGGAACCCTAAAACACCTAAACTTGAATGTCTAGACCTCCATAGAGCGGAGATGCCTTCACTTGGGTGAAATAACATAGAAGAGACCTGTACATTGCCTTCCCAGTATAAAGGGAAGTGGACAAAGTAGGATCCATTATTAAAGTCTTCCACTTTTCCAGACACAGAGGCTCCAAGCTCTTGAGAAAAGAGTCTTGATCTAATAAAGTCTCCTCCATATGTCTTCATCTTGTTGAAGTAGTCATACATGTCAAGCTGAACCACAAGGTCTTCCCCGATGCAATACTGTGCCCTAGGGTTTGATATAAAAGCTTTACTATTCTTCGCACTTGTACTTTTATTGAAGGAAGTCAATCTGATAGTAGGAATATGTTTTTCAATTTTATGAAAGATGTTATTTATTTTGCTTTGGAGTGCACTTATAACCGGTAATTCTCTCTCTTTTTTCACTGGTTCTCTCTTTATTTTTAGAGCTGCTGCAGCACACCTTTGAAACTTATCTTCCAGATTAATCTAAAAATTATTTAGACAAGGAAAACATGTTTAAATATATCTTCAAATTCCACAATGTTACTATACGATGGAAATTGCAGTTTACATTTTTTTCACATTTATTTATTTATTTATAAAATATTTTACCAGGAAAGATACATTGAGATTTCTCTCGTTATAACTGGTAATTCTTTCTCTTCCTTCACTGGTTTCTGGTTTCTCCTTCACTGGTTTCTCTCGTTTAACTTAAAGTATCATAAAATACAATTTTCTCATGAAATTGGAATAAAATAGGTACGAAGATATTCAAATGCTTCCAGATAGAAATGTGTAGAGTAACATCAAGTGTTTTCTTGTGAAGGAAGGAAAGGCATTAGGCACAAGTATCTAAATGAACCAGTTATGAAGACGTCTTCGGGTAAGAATAGAACTTAATATTCTCAGAAAGTGTGAATTTACTAAAGTATTTATTCAAAGTGAATTTAACATTTTAGGTCAAATTAGCCCTTGGCCTCCAATTCATTTTGTTTTTCTCTGGATGAGTAGTGTGAATTTATCTCTGTTCCACTCACAGAATTTAGAACTTCTTTATATCTAGATAAACCTTATATCATCACTAAATTTCCTGTCCCCAAAGAAATCTACAGAGTATCTCCAGGGAAAAATTATTACTAAAGTAAAATTTAGTAAGTTAACTACTGGGAAGTTATTTAAGAAATACTTCATCATGGACAATAATGGCTTGCTGGTTTTAATATTTATCTGAATTCTTCAATATTTCTGGGTCCCTTGGATTTCCTTTTAGCAGTGTATCCTTGATAAACTTGTTTCTTCTCCTGTGCAATTTAAGGGAGAGTTGTGACAGCTCACAGAGTATGTTACAGAGTTACTTTCAGTGTCTCAGAACACACAATGCTCTGCCACATTGTTTTAATGGGATGTGATAACACTCATATGGAGCTATTATTAATTGTTGCTATTTAGAAGAAACTTTCATTATTTTGTGCCAAAATCTCTCAGCCCCCTTTTCCTTCCTAATGTCCCTCTTTTCTTGGAGCTTCATATTGCCGATGTGCTTACTTGTAGGGCCGCCATCAGGGCATGACAACCCTGACAGTAGTCATGGGTCCGGTGAGGACCAGCACACTCCATCTCCACTTCCCAGCTGCTTTGTTCTTCCATAAGTCTCGCGAGTGCCATGGTAGTCAGAGCATTGCCACAGGTTACCTTGGCAACACTCTGTGTGGCTTGAAAGAGTTAGACAGAGAAGAGCAGCTGGAAAGTGTAGATGGGAGTGTGCTGGGCCCCCTGCAGTGTACAGAGAGCTGTGGGCCCGCACCATGCCACCAGGGAATGTGGTCTAAATACCAACCGGAAGTAAACGGTCTCTCTAAAGTTGAACAAATCAAGGAACTCGGCAGCAAAGTAGTGTTGGTGGCGTTAATCTGTTTCTATTTTTGCCATAAATTGGCAAAACTGACCTGAGGTTAATTGGATGACATACTGTGATTCATAGTGGAAGCAACATTGAAATCTTACATCAAACACTACAAAGGTTTCTGGGTAAAAGTGCATAACTACCAACCGGAAGTAAGCGGTCTATTTAAATGGAGAAGTATAGAGTCGTGAGTTGACATAAGTATCCCCACATGCATATCGCAATTTTGTAATCTTCTCTGACAAACTAAGGAACTCACCATTGAATTATTGCTGTTGATGTTAATCCAGTGACTAAATTGAGGTTTAGGTTTCTAAGTATTTTTGTCATAATTTAACTACTCTGAGGTTAACTGGATGATATATTGGGACTCCACTTGTTGCTTATAATTGGGACAGGAAATTTGAAGAGATCTCCACTTTTTATAAAGAAGATCTTAAGACTACCTAATGATGTAAATGTGTACTCCCGCCATTCATTGTAGACAAGTTTATGTAAAAACTAGCTGACTAAATTGAGTGGCACTCACAAAATAACAGAAGGTGATATGAATGACCTCCTGCACACTTTAAAATCTTCCCAAAGCCTAGAGTCCTTTAAGAGATCCCTCTCTACATACCTCAAAACAGAATGCACATGTCATGGGTGATTATATTTTTCCTACCTGTTCTATGTTACATTTTGTATATATTGTGTATAAATATGGTTTTTGTATTGTATTTGTATTTTATTGTACCCTAATGTAACAATGCAATGTTTTGTGGACTCAGGACATACTTGAAAATTAGAGAAATCTCAATGTATCTTTCTTGGTAAAATATTTTATAAATAAATATAAGCTGAAAGGTTTTAAAATAGAATATATTATATATTTTTTCCTCTCGCTCCCTAATCAATCCCAATTTCAATATAAAATGGCAAATACAAAAGTGATGCTAAACAAGGTACCAAGAAGGAAAGAGAAAAAAAAAAAATATGGACCAGAAGATTGACCCAAAGGTGGTGAAACGCCTTTCCAACTTCTTCTCGCCACAAGATAAAGATAATTCGATAATAAGAATGAGCCAACTTGATCCAGCAAAATACGGAGATGATGATTCTACTAGTTTGCCTCAAATGGACAAACCTTATGACAAACAGATTCCTGATTGTTCTTATAGGGATTTGTTAAGTATAGACAGGGAAGTGCTAAACACATGTTTTAAAGCACAATTGAAAAAAATTTTAAACAAAATTTACTCTGTGCCTTTATCCTTTAAAGAAGAATTATCTAAATTGAATATTACATTTTCGTCCATGGAGGATAAACTTGAACACTCTTTATTACAAAACAGTTTATTGGAAGAAAAAAATAAAAACACTGGAACAAAGAATAGATCACTTGGAATTGAAAGCTGTTGATAGCAAGGATAGAGCACGTAGAAATAACATCAGGATAAAGGGAATCCCATACAATAAGCAATATTTGGAAGACTTCTTTAAATTCCTGGGTCTACAACTGGATAACATCTAATACATCATCGAGAGAATTCATAGGATCCGCAAACCAGCGGCATAACAGACCACATACCAAGAGAAGTAATAATGTGTTTGCATTCCTTTTCATTTAAGGCTAAGATCACTACAGTGTTAAAATGAAGTCTTTAAAGGAAGAGAGAAATTTCTAATGATATATCCCTAGGAATCCCAGAAAACCTTTTCTGGCTCATAATCTTAAATTAAGGAACAATAGTATAAAATATGCATGGGTATTTCCTATCGGGATAAGAATATTCTTCAGAGAAAAAAATGGCTCTTGACCAATGAAATTGTCTGAATAAAGGATGGGAAATGGAAAAGAAGATTTTTTTTTTTTTAGTCAACATATTGATATATGGTATATAATGAATGCAACAGAAAAATCTATGGTGATCCACGAATGTTACTTATGTGTAGTTTCAGCTATGGATTTAAAAGAATTAACTAGTATTCTTATCTCTAAGGTATTAATGTATAATAATCTAAGTATACATGTAATTGTTCCAATTTTTCTTTACAATTAACCTCTTTGTGTTTGAAATAATATAAAACACATAGTTTAAAAAATTGTTAGCTTTTCAAATCACATGGAAAGGATGTTGTAAATGATTTTTTGGGGTACACTTTTTTTTACTAATAACGCTTTAATAAGCATGGTAATTTTTAAAGATGAAATAATTTAAGATTAAAGTACACCGATTTGCAGGGGTTCAATTATTGGAGATTTACTGATAAATTATATAGGTGATGTTTCAACTTGTATGCAATGACACTTCAATAGTATTTAAAATTTCTAATGTTTTTAATTGTCGCATTAAGCTAAGTATAAATGCATGGTATTTTTATTTTTAATCTTATGGTGATGTGAAATAATATAAGAAGAGTAGTTCTATAAAAAACAAAAAAAAAAAGACATATTAGTAACGTATAAAAGGATTTATGCTTTATAATTTCTAACACTTTAACCACTTGGAAGGTTAATTTTTTTAAGGTTTTTTTTGCACATTTATTATTTGTCTAATAGTACTCTAAAAGTAATTTCTAAATTTGCTGAGTTGAAATAATAGAATTAAAGTAGTGATTTTCTGGTAGAGAGATCATTTGAGCTTCAATAATATACAACCATTGTGTAGTTTCACTTGGGTGTCTAAAAGCACTTTAATAATGTCTAATGGAAGGATTTAGTTTTTTCTGCACATTTTTCTAATAGTACTCTAAAAGTAGCGTAATTTCTAAATCTGCTGAGATGAAATAATACAATTAAAATATAATGATTTTCTAGTAGAGAGATCATTGGAGTTTCACTTGGGCATCTAAAAGCACTTCAATAGCACTTCAAATTTCTAATGTCTTAATATAGTAACAACAAATACATAGGCACTTTGTGTTTTATTCTTATTGTATACCTAATGGTAGATGAAATATAAAATTTGAAGCTGAAAAATAGGACATGTGATCATATTACTGGATCACCAAAAAGTTTCATTTTTTTTAAAGTTTTTGCACTTTTAATTATATGAACGGGTGCTTTTTAGCTAATGACATGATTATGTTGATGGATGAGTGCAGATGGTGATAGCAATGCATTTTGAGCAGCAAAGTAGCTATAGCCAACATTTTTTGGATTAATGCATTGGTCCTCATATTAGTTATCCATCAATTAGGTTAATTGTGTCTTATTCATGATGGGGTCTATAGCAATATGTATGCGATAGCGGTTTGTTTGGTTTTTTCTCTTTCCTCTTTCACGGTTTTTAGAAAAAGGTATCTTAATTGGGCCAAGGAATTCAGAATTATAAATTGCTTTCTTTTAACCACTAAAGGCAATTATATAACTTTAGGTGCATAACTAATACAAGGTGATGCACAATATATGGAAGGACTATCTCCTCTCTGGGCGTATGGGTCAGGGGGAGTTCATGTTATGTGTTACATGCGGTTGTTTTGTCAAATTGTTTTTAATGGTCGTTTTTACATCTTGGTCCTCAGGTGGAGCAATTTCGCAAGGTGAGTTAAGGGTTTTTTTATGATAAGATTAGCTTCCTTAAATGTTAGCGGATTAAACTCCCCCCAGAAGCAAAATAAATTCCTTGACTTTCTTAAAAAAGAAGAAATTACCATTTGTGGAGTTCAAGAGACGCATTGGCGTTCAACTGACAAACAATGGTTTAATTCTAAAGACTATCCCTGTTTCTTCTCTTCATCTATGTCTAATAATAAGAAAAGAAGTGTGGCCATGTTTATTTTGGCCAAGGTAGCTTTTAACCGGATACATCAGGAAGTTTATACTGAAGGCAGATTTCACATATTAATTTGTGAAATCAATAATCAAATCTTTACTATTGTTCATATCTATGTTCCAAATCAATCTCCTATAAAATTAATTTGTAAACTATTATATAAGGTTGAGCGAATTAGACAAGGTAGGATTATTTACCTGGGGGATTTTAATTGTATCCTAGATCCATTTATGGCTAGGAAGAGTTTAATAAAGGATCAGAACAATCGGCATCTGAAAAACTCAGCTAGGAACTTCAACGACACTCTGAGAAAGGGAGGCCTTCTTGACTTGTGGTGAATATTTTATCCTATGGAAAGGGATTTTACATGCTTTTCTTATGCACACCAGGTTTACTCAAGGATTGATTTTATTGTTGCTGAACCAGATCTATCAAAAAGATTGAAAAGAATATTCATTACAAACATTGCATGGTCAGATCATAATGCAATAATTACTCTAGTTAAAAATAACATCTTTAAAGATTGATCTAACCGGCGTCTAAATGAACGTTTGTTAAAAAATTCTAAAAATTGAAATCAATTTAATGTAACAATAGATCTCTTCTTTAAAGAGAATTATAATAATGAGATATCACTTCCAGTAATCTGGTGTGCGTATAAGTGCACGATTCGTGGTCATTTAATTAAATTAGGCCATCTAGAGAAAAATAAATGTTCTAAACATTTAGCCCAATCATACATCGAATTGGATAAGGTGCAACAAGAAAACAAAGCCGGACTCAGCTCAGAGTTAAGTAATAGATCGAAATTAGTCACAAAAAAAAAAAAAATCTGACTTATTAATTCTAAAAGCCAATATTGCCCGGAATAGACTAAAAAGATCATGGTACTATATAGGGAACAAGACAAATAGGCTACTCTCGTAGATTAAAGAAAGAAACTAAAAAAAAAAATTGTAGCCAAGATCACTCAAGGAAATACAACCTACCCCCCTGTAAAATCCAGGAATTTTATTATAATCTTTATAATTTACCTGACAGACATTAACCAATTTGGGAAAAATAAAACTTCCTAAAATAAAAGATTGTTTGAGCAGTTGGAACGAGATGATATCAACAGCATAGGTTAACCTAGCTATCAAAAAACTAAATGGCAATGTCACCTCCAAAAACTACAGGGGGGGCCAACAGATCAAATTAAAACATTCTCTTAATCTCCTGGAGAGAGAAAAACTGGTTGGAATCCTTAATATTAAGGAATTCCAATATTTAAATGTTCAAATATGCAAGATACCAGTCTTTTACACTATTCCTAAAGTCCATGAATACCATTTTAACCCCCCAGGAAGAACTATAGTCTCCAGGGTTGGTTCTTTATTAACTGGTCTATCAGAGTATGTTGATAGGCAATTGCAGCTACTGTTTACATCGCAGCCGATGTATCTGAGGGATTCCAAACAAATCCTATGGGATCTGAACCAAATTATGTGGGAGGAGAACCTAATTTTAATAACCTGCATCGTTACCAGTTTATACACCATCATTGCTCATAAATTAGCCTGCGAAGCAGTGAGATACTTTTTAACCAAACAACTATTCTCTCCACTATAGATTAATACTGTCCATAAAAAAAAAAAAAAAAAAAAAATCTATCTTATTCTCCGTAATAATTATTTTTGGTTTGATGGTCATTTCTTTCTGCAATTGGTGGGTAATGCGATGGTGACTAAGTTCGCACCCAATTACGCTAATCTATTTATGTCATTTTGGGAAGAATCTTTCCTAGGGATACAGGGCGACTGGAGTGCGAACTTTGTTCTCTATCGCAAATATATAGATGATATTTTCTTTATTTGGAAGGACCTTTCAAAAGGATTTTATTTTGTTTTTAAATTCTAATGAGAGAGGTGTAATTTTAACTTATGAATATAGTTGTGATAAGATACACTTTTTAGACCTGGAAATTCATATAGAAAATTCTCTTAAAAATATTTTATGCCATTTCCAAAAATTACATGACATGTAGTCAAATATGGGGACCTTGGAACTCCTTTATGCAGGGAGATGCTCAAACCATTAAACCGTAGAGGATACAAATGATCTTAACCTGATATCAGAGGAAGTAGGGGCTTTAGACACAACTTGGATAAAGTCAATACCTCAGAGTGAGCCCTAAGACAATAAACCACTTAGACTCTGAAAGATTACCTCTTACGCATGCTCCCTTAACGCTACTACTAGGATGACAGGTTGCTAGTAAGGTAGCATGCAGCATAGCATACAAGGGGCTGTTTCTTACTGGATCATAAACGAGGAAAAGATACTTGAGATATTACCGAATATAATCTTAGCACTCATATAGTTACTAAATTGTGTAAGAATTTTCTTATGGTATAGCAGCTACATGAGGATACATACCATTACTATTGACAATTATATGTAGAAGATGGGATTATGTTTTATGTGAGCTTGCACTAAATATATGGCTATATGCTATACGAAAGCTATTGATAAGGTACCAGAATGGAAATGCACGTTTAACACCAAGAAACAAAAAGAAGAGAGGATGAAAGAAAATTCGACATGACTCGTTTGTAACACGGATTAAATGCATATCTGTAACATTATTTTCTATATTCTCATTAATCATACAGTTTGTAAACATTCTTTCAAAATTCATTATTACATACTGTTTGTGAAAAGCATTTCAAAAATCAAAAGTCCAATAAAAGGAATAAATAAAAAAAAAAAATTAAAAAAAAGGAGAAGTGATGGTGTTTCTGTCCTGTATACAAAACTTGCAAAATTGTATCTTCAATGATCTTATTGCGTGTTCCAAAAGCTTGCAATTCATAATAAACGTGGAAGGTGCTTTTAAAATTTAAGTATGAAAGACTCTCAACTGCTCTAATGAATTCTAATACACCCACGCACTCTCAGTCTGTTATTAATGTCAACGGCTGGCCAGAAGAACACTTGATATAGAGGAGGTGCATTTTCTACATTATCATCATTACAGCTGCAGAAAGAGTTTTGTAGGATTTTCCTTTGACAAATTTACTTTTTATCTCAGTTATTGGAATAATCTCTCCAAGAGTGTCTTCGGATGTATTGGTGAAGGAAGCTATATCACTTGGCCAGTGAGCTACATGTGCCTTTGTAAAGGCAGTGCTAAGGGAGATGTAGGTAGAGTAATCATTTCCTTTTTAGTTTAGTTTTTTACTAAGCTCTGAATTGATTAGCTAAAAATTTTATGTTAAGATGTCAGTCTTCCTTTTTTGCATGTGGGCAATTTGTAGTATTTTCATAACAAAATCAGAATGTATGCAAAACAGAGGAGGAGCTGGAATATGGTAAATATTTAAAATATTTTTTAACCCCTTACGTGGCCGGGGGGACTAGACTGGTTGCGGGGGCAGAGAGACAGTGTTAGTGTGTAATTAAATACAGTTAGGAATACAGCTTTGTATTCCTAACACTATAATTTCCCTTTAAGAGAGGCTTCACTGCTTGGTTTGTTAAAGGGATACTCTAAGCATGATAACCTTTACAGTGCACTGTAGTAGTTATAGTGCCAGGTCAGGTGTCCTCTGCTATCAGACCATAAACTGTCCATTCTTTGCTTTCAAAACTGTCAAACTATTTACATCTGCAATGATATGATAAAGCGGATACTCAGCCAATAGATAATGTCTAAAATTGACATGCTAAATGAAGATTTGGATTAATTTGCTACTTGTAATTTTCTTTAGTAATTGACATCTCTATAGTTTATACTGAAAATATGATTTAGATCTTAACAGAGTAATCCCCCATAATTCTCACCTTTAGTATGTTCTGGTGCCAAACCCACCCTAAGAAGAATGCGATAGCTAGAACTAATGGAACGAATGATGGATTCCTTATCGCTGCCATAGTGTGACATGTGGTGGTACACCTGTTAAAACAATGGCAGTCAGTATGACTATTCACAAGACAAGAAGCAGCGAGTCACTACGATTTTAAGAATGTTAAACACAGCAAAGTAAATATGAAAACTGCAACAAAAAAAAAATCTTATTTAAATGAACACTAACTGGAATTGAGTTGTTGTGGTGCCAAGAGGTCCCTGGAGCTGGTTTACCTTTAGGGGTTAAACCATTCACAAATGGTTTTACAACAAAGTCCAACATCCGGTGCCTGCCCCCTGTTCTTCCACTGCCTAGATCAGCCGTGGACCTCCTGTCACCAAAACAACTTATTTCCAATAATAAGTTGTTATGGTGCCAGGAGTGTTCCTACATATGTTTTTTGTAACTGCTTAAAAATGCTACAGACCAACTATCTGTAACCTGCTGGAGAATTAACCAGAGGCTTCTCATTGAGAATGCACGTACATACTGTTTTGGCTTTTCAAGGCTTCTCAATGAGTTGTAGTACAGCTCACTGAGAAGGGAGAAGGCAGGTGCGCTCTACCCAGCACACCTGCCAGTTCCATTAGCTTTATATAGCTACTAAAAGCTGTAGGAAAAAAAAGCAGTTTTTAAGAGATACATTTTTATGTAACAGAAAAAAAAAAAAAAATTACTTATCATTTGCGTAATTTTACTTTGAATACTATTCACAGCTGGCGTGCGTGGAGCTTGGTATAATGTTTGCATCTGTGGAATTTATTCTACGTCTTGGTTATTTAAATGCATGTCTATATTCTATCTTGACTGAGATATGCTATGTAGGAATACTAAATTCAGTTACTGATAATATTGTTAGCAACACATTCCGAATGAAATGTTATACCCATGAAGGCCATCAATGACAAATAGTTACAAAACAATCACACACTTATTTGTGTGTGTTTTAGGAAATCATAGAATATTTTATGTGTTATTTGGATGTGGTGGCTGCTTTGTGAGGTTTTATTTGTGTATATGTGAGCTTTGCAATTGGCTGTGTATGTGCAGGGGCTGAATGTATGTCATTACTTTTAAAATTAATTCAGACTATTAATTTTCATTTTCACCTGTTTGTATAAATGTGTTTGTCATCTGTTTTTATGTATGCATTGTGACTATTGTTTTGTTCATAATATATATTCCATTATTAGTTCTGCCTTTGTATGGTAAAGACTCACATTATCTGATGAGACCAATGTAATTTTAAATTGCATGGATATTGTGCTAAATTCCATTTTGTGGGTTGTTAGTCTAATGTGCTTGGCAGACCAAGGCACACCATTTATATAGTTTATTGGTGGGGACAGCATTATGATATTAGTTATATTATTATAATTAAGCGTGATGCAGACAAATATGGATTTTTAGCCCTTTCACTACCACAACTGAGTCGCAAGCATGCATGGAGTAGTGTGCATTTGTGACAAATTGGTATGGATGTGGACTGTTTGTGGTTTTGTATGGGTTAGTGCACTGTCTGTTGTGTTTTGCATGTGTGTGGGCTGCTTGTGATGTTAAGCAGTTGTATGTGGGCTGATTGTCTTATGCTCACCTTGACAATAGTACAAACGCAGAAATGTCAACAACAGACAGAACTGACGTATTACTGGACTTGAGAGTGGATGGGGTGTGAGCACAGATAAGAGAAAAAAAAAAAAAAAGTGAAACGTGTCAGAAATCCTCAGTAGGATAACCTTAAACCTACTCAATAGAACAATATCAAATAAGGAATGATGATGCTCAAAGGAAAAAATAAAATTATGGGAGAGGGAATAAGATAAGGTGCAAAGGCAATAAAACTAATCTGATATCGCAAAATAGAATTGACTATATAATTAAAGACCAAGTAATAGACAAAATCAATCAGTAATCGATCAAATTCAGGTAATAGATGAAAACAACCAATAATCTATACAATTCATATCAATAGACCATGTGCACATGACAATACATAAACAAATTAATAGAAATAGCAGTATACACAAACAGCAGCATTAATAGTTTCAGCATTTATTTTATTAATTGATTTTATAAATGACTTGTTTTTAATTATATAGTAGAGGGGGAGAGGGGGAGAGATTTTCCCCTTGCGCATCCTCATTCCTTAATGAGTACTTAATGTCTAAAAGAGAGAAATTGGAGTTGGTATGTAAGCCAAGGTTAGCATTACAGATAAATGGAATAGTCAAGTCATGATCACATAAATTCAGAAGATCATATAAACTAGTTTGGGTTACAAAGGTAAACAAAATCTAGAAATAAGCCAAGGTCAAACCAGAAAATCAATTAAAAGAATAATAATGCACATATTGGTACTTTAACAGAAATCCTGACAGAGCAAAAAAACAAAACAAAAAAAAAACAAACAAAAAAAACACACGTTTCTTTAAAATCTTTATTCCTAACGCTATTGTTTACCCCCATCCTCCTTTCCCGCGAGCATGATTGGTTAAAAACCCTTTTTAAAACTACCTCTTTCCAGTGCCAAGGCTTCCCTGGTGCTGGCTTGGTCTCTTCCTCCAGCAATGTCATACCAATGGAGGACCTAATGCAAATGCAAGGAGAGCAAGGCACACACATTAGAGCTCTCACATACACTGCAATTTAAACATTGCAGTTTCTCTGAAACTGCAATGTTTTACATTTCGTGCTTAAGGGAACAGGGGCACTTCACCCAGACAACTTCAATGAGATGAAGTGGTCTGGGTGCTTACAGGTCTCTTTTAAATATGCTAGTGTACAGACTCATTGGTTCACATCACTACTGCAAACTCAGAAAGTACGAGAATGAGGTTGACTGAGTGAAGTGGTCCCCATCGGACCAGCCTACATGTGGATACTGTCCCTCATGCTGTCTGCAGGCAGTTTGTGTGAGTGATCAACCAACCTCTAATGTCCCTCTTTTTTAGAAGCTCCATACTGTTGGTGTGTCTGAGTGTATAACAGAGCTCCACATCAATAATACTCACAGTAATGTGTCTTTAAAAAACTACAATAAATAAATGTGTTTATAAAAAATAAAAAAAAAGTCTGTGTACAGAGGATACATTGTTCTTGTTCTAAATTACAATTTCATTGCACAATATAATAATACCTGAACAAGTCTATGGAACTCTTTGATATTCATATGTACAGATTACACATTGTGGTGGAGATCTAGAATTCACTCACACGTTGCTTATATAATATACAGCTAACTATATGTAACTATATGATACATTCACGTTCCTCAAATTAAATATCCTTATTCACCTGCTCACAGTTACACCTTGTATTCAGACAGAATGTAACCATCTGAATGACACCATCCACTCTGACAAACATCATCTGCTTCACAGACACATCCTGAAAACTTTACAGAGATATTTAATTATTCTATCTCTACAGATATTTACTTATTCCATCAATATCTGCTTCTCCATATGAGCCAAAAGTGAGCCTCAGGTCGCTGGAAGGAGATACTGACAGCCTGAACAAGGGAAGGAAATTCACTGTCAACAAATACATCAAATGTTTACTGTAGCCTCTCCCAACCCACATTCCCCCTCCCTTTTACTTTGTTTGGTACAGACACTGGTTCACTTACATGGAAGGCTGCTATATCGATACAGCATTCAGAAACACTCGAGCATGCCTTCACACCCAGGCCAGGTGAACAAGAAGCATTCCAGAGGGGGGAAGGGATGGTTTATGTCTTTATATTTATGCATTGCTGATTAAAGACGGTTACATATGGGCAATGTAACAATTTCTTCAGTTGTATTGGTACTATGTGTACATGTATAATGTATTAACTGATACTAATAAGGTCAAAATATTCTGATAAAAATAAAAAAAAATGGACTGCCGAGAAAGAGAGAGCAAGAAAGAGAATATATATCTTTGATGTGGCACTTTTTTGATGAGCATAACAATTATGCTCAAAATAGTACTAAAAAATACAAAATAATTCTACTTTGTTGAAAAAAATATCTTCTATCATCTAGCTACCCATCATCTAGCTACCCATCTATCAATCTAGATCTATGGACTAGCAGAATTTTTTAATGGCAAGCTTTTGGGAGAACCTCCCTTTCTCAAGTCTGAAGCATTTTTTGAGCAAGACGACACATATAATTCAAAGTTGAGTTGTGATACAGGGATTAACGTGACATAAGTGCAGAGAAGACACAGCTTTCATAGAAACTAGACAACATTCTTGCAGAGGGTCATAAATATCTTTCCAAAGATCAGAATGAGGGGGAGAGGGAGAAGAAAAACAAAAGCAGACAGTGGTACACTTTATACACACACACACACACATATATATACACATTTGTTCATACTTACTGTAATTCTCTTTTCCAGGTCATAGGCCATGGCAGCACAACATTGGGTAGCTACTCCCTATCACCATTGGACAGGAATAATTGAGCAGTATAAGTACCACCTCCTACCCCTCCTTCCCCAGTCATGTTTACAGCAATAGTGGGACCCTTGTGCTGCCATGGCCTATGACCAGGAAAAGAAAATTACGGTAAGTATGAATACATTTTCAATTTTCCTGGCCATATCCATGGCAGCACAACATTGGGTAATACCCAAGCAATAAACCAGGGAGAGAAGAAGACACAGACTCGAAAATTTGAATGCAAAGTGTATTAACACCATAAACAAGTGACAAACCAAGAAATCATGTATCGGATACAGACAGAACTGATTTAGCAAATTGGTCCGATAGACCTGCTCTGACATCAATTTGATAACTTTTAATGAAAGTATTGGTGGAAGACCATGTGGCTGCCTTACAAATGAGTTCAAGAGAAACATTAGCTGCGGCTGCCCAGGAAGAGGAGAGGGCCCTAGTGGAATGGGTTTTAAGACCCACAGGAACCGGATAGCCAGAAGATTGATAAGCCAGTATAATGGCTGCCACTATCCACCTGCTGATGGTAGATTTAGGGGCTTGTAGGCCTTTCTTACTACCGCTATGAAGGACCAAGAGACTTTGGGAAGTGCGCCAAGCAGCAGTCCTTTCAATATATATATGAAGGCATCTCACTAGGTCCAGAGATGACAGGTCAGTTGAATTCTCCCTTTCTTGGAATTCAGACCTCAGAGATGGAAGAAGAATATCTTCATTGATGTGGAAAGCGGAGGTGACTTTAGGTCTAAATTCAGGAACAGTACAGGGGATAACTGTCCTTGTGAAAGACCGTAAAAAGGTTCCTTAATAGATAGGGTGTGGAGCTCCGAAACTCTCCTGCCGGAAGCTAGGGCAATCAGCAAAGCAGTTTTGATAGAGAGAACATGCAGAGGAATTGATTCAAGGGGTTCAAAGGGCTCCAATTTTAAGGCGTCCAGAACCAAAGGGAGATTCCAGGAGGGAACAAATGGCTTAATTGGAGGTTTAATTTTAAGGACTCCTTTAATGAATCTGATAACATTCGAATCCAATGCCCATCTATGATTGGTTAAGGCGGACAAAGCTGAGACGTGTACTTTTAGAGTATTAGAACTCAGACCTTTAGAAAGTCCAGACTGCAGGAACTCCAAAATATCAGTGGAAGAGGGATTCTGCAGATCAATGTTTTTAGGAAGAACCCAGGTGGAAAAACTTCCCACTCCCTATAATAGGTGGCTGAAATGGAATGCTTACGTGCCTTCAGCATAGTTTCTATTACGGCCTGGGAGAATCCTTTTTTTCACAAACCTGTTCCTTTCAGACTCCATGCCATGAGATTGAGTGAAACAGGGTTTGGATGCAACACTGGACCCTGGAACAGTAGATCTGGAGCTCTGGGGAGTGGGAGAGGAGGTTCCACAGAAAGACAGCGCAGGCGTCCGGGAACTCCCGAACGCCGCGCAGGCATACCGGAACCTCAGAACACGAATCCATGCCTTTTGGACGACTTCCCTGCATCCTGGGAACTGCCATCTAGGCATCCAGAAGCTCCCTAGGTATGGGAGAAGCAGCCACTTACCGTCTAAAAGCTCCTGGCGGTAAGTTTGAATCCACATCAGCCTCATACCTTGTTTCTGGAGGGAAGATTCCAACCATATTAGTAATGTAATTGGTCCTTTACTTGCTACCCCTGGGGTCATTGCAAGGTAATAGAAAGGAAAAACCCCCGGTCACTAAAGGGGTTTTCTCGAGGGGGACACCTTTGCACCGGGCCGTATACTGGAGACGTCCCAGGGGAGAGAGGGTGAACTCCCAGGGGCTGGAGGAACTAATCCTCAGGTAAGCCATAAAAGAAAATTTTGCAGTCCTAAAGACCAACATATCCTAGGGATAGGACAGGAAAAAAAAATAAAATAAAGTCACATTTTACATGAACACTCCCACACATTATCTTACTGTTCTGTCATATGTATAAACATTTCAAAACGCATTCCAATATGTTTATTCTATCAATATACAAAGTACTATGTGTAGACCTATGCTTTCCGATACTCTTATTATTTTATTACTTATATAGCGCCATCAAATTCCGTAGTGCTGTACAATAGTATGCATTTATGCTTGTATATGTGAGTGTGCATTTATATTTCTGCGTGTGTGTGTGTGTGTGTGTGTGTGTGTGTGTATACACACTTCTGCACTGTCTGCTTGTTTGTTCTTTTTCTCCCTCTCCCCCCTCACTCTGATCTTCAGAAAGATATTGATGATCCTCTGCAAGAATGTGTTTTATCTGCACTCATGTCGCTTTAACCCCTGTATCACAACTCAGCTTTGAATTCTATGTGTCGTCTCCCGAAAGCTTGTCGTTAAAAAATTCTGTTAGTTTAATAAAAAAAAAAAAATGTATTACAAGATACAAATTGAATGTTTTTTACATCTACATCACTGGACTAATAAGGCTACAATCTGTATCTTTTTAACCCCTTAAGGACACATGACATGTGTGACATGTCATGATTCCTTTATTCCAGAAGTTTGGTCCTTAAGGGGTTAAACAAAGCACACTAAAACTTTAATTTAATTGTGTTAAGCAAATACACCAGTCCTAATATCAATAATAATCAGTATCTTGTTACTTTTTTTTTTTTTTTTTTAAACAATGTATTGACGTCTTTACTTATTCCTAGAGTTGGTTTTATGAAAAATGCACCATTATTAACCCATAGAAACAAACTATGCTTTTTATCTCTGCATAGACGAATACCCACACAGCCACCGATACATGAACCTGCAAAATGCAACCTCCCTGACCTCTAAACCAAGTAACATATATACCCTTACTGTTATTTCAACCAATAACCCCATGTCCATGTGTCCACCAATACTGGAGTCAGGAATTTTTCAAGACTGCTCTTAATCTTACAAGTAGTTATCAGTCAAGAAGTAAAATGCTTTACAATATATGTCAGTATACGAATGTACTCATAGCCAACTTCAAACATAATCCTCCTGTTTTAACCATGCTTAACTAAAGCACATCACCTATATTATATAATATTTTATATAAGACACACCTTGCCAGATGTATAATTATATAAAAGTGAGAACTGTTGGAAGTTCAAAGTGAATTCAAACTTAATGTTAAGGCCAAAAGAGCCAGAGTAGACTGGAGGATATTTATAATTTGACTATTTTGATCTAATTTAGAAATTTACTTTGAAGTCAGTTTGAATTTCAAGCCATTCTCAATTTAGTGAATAACCCTACTAACATTAGTAATTGTCAGAACTGAAATCTAGAATATTAGAGACATTCCAAACACCATGATAATTACAACTTTTTGTAGTGGTTGTAATTAAATTGTAATTAAACTGTCCGCATAATCCCATGTTTTAAAGTTTGCCCACTTATTTTAGTTTTGAATAAATCATGTGTACACAGACACTGTTGCCTTGATACAATTCTAAAACAATTTCCAGATGTCCTTTGCAGACTTTACATCCTGGAAAAACACAGGTGCCAACTGCTGTGACTTTCTGCAGTGTGCAGACCGGCAAGGAGGGCAGGGTTGAGGAGTGGGTGGAAGATGTGGAGGATGATGAAATCCTAGACCCCACGTGGAATGAAGGTCATGCGAGTGACGTGTACAGTTTGTCTGTCCCCTAGTGCTCGTCAGCATATATTAGCTCTAGAATTACCACAGTTATCCAAGTAACAGATGAGTGATCAAAGGAACCATAACTGATTTAATTAACCATTCACTGTAGCGGCTGTGCGCGCTTTTGGCGTTCTCACCCTGGTGCTGCTCGCCTGTCTGCGCTGCAGCGTAACTCCGGCCTTCCTGCTCGCCACCTCATATGCGACATGCCCACAAGTTGAACTCCACCTTGCACATACTGGAGAGACTGTGCGAGCAGCAGCAGGCGATAGTGGAGTTTCAGCTGCAGCACGCACGGGCTAGTCACTCTGCACCAGACTTGCCCACCAGTAGATCCTCGTTAAAGGATTTAAAAAGTGTACTCATTCTAATTACAGGGCCTCTAAAGAGTCCTGTATTATTTTTCGTCACTACCTCCCCGCGTCTGGAGTGGGTAATTTGCGCGCATGCTGCCTCCCTTGAAGGTGGTAGTCGTTTCTCAGGCTTCCTCTCCAGAATCAAACTCTGATTCTCCAGTTACCCGTGGTCACCATGGTAGGCGCAGAAAGTACCATAGAAAGTTGATATGGCAGACATCCAAATGAGTCGTCGCCGTCACAGGGACGTGCGATTGGCCCAAGGTTATCTAGAGTCACCAAAGTGCCTGTGCAACGACTGCCTAGTTGCCCACATTCTAACTTGTGCTGATTACTGGGTGGCCACCCTGCTGGATCCCCGTTACAAGGACAACGTACCGTCCTTAATTACCTCACTGGAGCATTAATGGAAGATGCGCGACTACAAGCGCACACTGGTAGACGCGCTGCTGACGGCATTCCCAACTGACACCGGGGGCTCAGTGGAAGCACAAGGTGAAGGCAGATGAGGAGGAAAAGGTCGCCAACACAGCTGGGGCACCGCCAGCACCTCACAAGGCAGGGTTAGCATGGCCGAAATGTGGAAAAGCTTTGTCAGCACACCACAGCAACCAGCACCACCCTCCGATATGGAACGTCTTAGCAGGAGGCAGCATTTCAGCAACATGGTGGAACAGTACGTGTGCACACGCCTACACGTACTGACTGATGGGTCTGCCCCATTCAACTTCTGGGTCTCCAAATTGGGCACATTGTCTGAGCTTGCCCTTTATGCCTTTGAGGTGCTGGCCTGCCCTGCAGCCAGTGTATTGTCTGAATGTGTGTTTAGCACAGCAGGGGGCGTTATCACAGACAAGCGCAGCCGCCTGTTGGCTACCTTGGCTACCTCCTCCTCCTCCTCCACTGCTGCTTCCACCTACACCGCCACCTCAACCTATGGGTCACTTAGTATAAACTATGTACACAATAGAGGCTTGTGAAGGCCCTTTCTCCATGCATCAAGAGTTGAGCTCAGTTTGAACAATGAAAGAGAATACCCTGCACTCCAACCCTCTCTCAAATGGATATTTCTGGTGATCCTCCTGACAGCCATGCTTAAGATTTTGATTTATGTTCTTCCAAAGCTAAAATCATCTAGTGCTATTTTATGGCTCAGCTGTATTTTTAATTTGTATGTATTTTATGTTATTTGAAGTGATTTTCCTATCCACATTTGTTTGCAGGGCACTTGTCCTACTCTTACCACTATTGTACTTCCTTTTGCAGCCCTCTAGCCCTTTCCAGGATATTTTTAGAGAACTTTAAGTGCCCAAAAGTTCGGGTCCCCATTGACATCGAGCTCGAACTTTTTGCCGGCGTTCAGCCGAACCTGGCGAACCCGAACATCCAGGTGTCCGCTCAACTCTAGTCGGCATTATAACTGCAAATGGAACAATGGATAAAGGTTGCCTGGTCTGATATATTACATTTTGTAATAGATCAGGTGGATGGTCAGGTGCATGTGAGTAATTTACCAGGGGAAGAGATGGCAGCAGGATGCACTATGGGAAGAAGGCAGGCCATAGGAGGCAGTGTTATGTTCTGGGTAATGTTCTCTTGGGATGACTTGGATCCTGGGATTCATGTGGATGTTACTTTGAAACATACCACCTACCTATAGACAGGGCCAGTGCTTCCTATAGGCAACTTAGGCAGTCACCTAGGGTGCCGCTTTGAAGGTGGTGCCCTGAGCTGCCAGCTCAGTGCCCCTCATGCTGCAGCCGCCTGATTTTCCAGCGCACAGGTAGGGCCGGCATGTTCATTAGGGTGCACCAGCATGTGGGGGGGGGAGCACGATTTTAGGGACTGGCAGGAGGGAAGTGCACAGGTATCCCTCCTACCTGTCACTCAGTGTAGCATGGCCGGGTGGTGCGAACTGTGGCATAGACTTCTGTTTCCTGTACCCGGCCGGACTGACAGGAAGTGCTCATTAAAAAGAGGCACACAAGGGAAGGGGAGAGACCACCAAAAGGGGGGGGAGAGGGGAGTGTCACGGGTGTCCGCGCGGTGGTGCGTGGACCAGGACCCAATATGCCTAATGTTCAGAGTAGGAGTCACAGTGTGGAGGTGGATTAGCAGGGTCTGGTGCAAGGTAACCGCATGCCCCCTGGTGTTGAGCACAAGAGTGTGTGCAGCCACATACCAGAACCCTGATTCAGCTTATGCAGATCCCAGAAACTAGGAGCTTGGAATTAAGCAGACCTCCAAGGAGCTGAATATGGAGGCTCTGCAGCAGGGATGTATCCAGTACTGAAGCAAGGCAAGACTAGGAGAGCAAGGCACCATACAAGAAAACAAGACTAAATAAAACAAGATAAGAAATACAAGGTAAAACAAGAGGAGACATAACTAAGCACTATATATGAAAAGTATGGGGATTTAGTCACATTATATGATCATACATTGCATAAGCCTGCCAACAGCGCCAATGTACCCCATATCTGGCAGGTCCTACACTGCCTAATGTATGTTAAAACAACCATACTAAACCACAATATAGCACTTACCTGCAAGAAAGGGCAGAGGCTTGAAACACTGCTGCAGGTCCAGGATGAAACAAATGGGTGTGGCAACATAAAACAAACACTTAAATGAAAGAGACTGGGAAATCCAGGGACGGAATATAAGAATGAACCCAGAAACCCAGCAACAAAGAAAACCAGACATAGACCATAAACCCAAGCAAGGACAGCAAAAAGAGTACTGGATACCAGAAGCCATTGCCAGAATGATCTGCAGCGAGGAATATGATGTGACAGGGAGGAAGGGAGAGAGAGACCACCAGGACAGGGGAGGAAGGGAGAGAGACCACTAGGGGAAGGGGAAAGGGAGAGAGAGAGACCACCAAGGGAGGGGGGAGTTAGAGACCACCAGGGGAGGGGGGAGGGAGAGAGCCGGGGAAGGGGAAAGAGACCACCAGAGGAGGGAGGAGAGAGACCACTAAAGGGAGGGAAGGAGATGGGCCACTAGGGAGGGGGACCACCAGGGAAGGGGAGAGACCATCAGGGAGAGAGGGGAAGAGACCACCAAGAGAGAGAGGAAGAGACCACCAGGGGAGGGGTAGGAGAGTCCCACCAGGTGAGGGGAGTAGAGACCACCAAGGGAGGTGGGGAGAGCCACCAGGAGGGGCACCATGAGAAAGAGGGGGAGGTAGATGGGAGATTACCAGGGAGAGCCCTGATAGCCCTGATC
>OW240913.1:205459780-205478614 GCA_933207985.1 Pelobates cultripes | reverse complement strand
TTTTTTTTTTTCCATATTTAGTTTTTATTTTTGCCAACAGCATGAAAACATATTGCGTTACAGTCAGATACTTTCAACAGGTATGTGCATTATTGCATTACAGATATACATGCCGTCATTATGGTTCATTGTTTACAGTGGATACTTCGTACAGCTTGTGATACATCCGTTTCTCTGCTTGCATTGTGATATGGGCATATTATTTGCCCCTAGAAATGCTTTGACTGCAAAACCATGTAGTGATCAGTTTGTCGTTTGGGGTGGTCGGCCTTTTATAAGGGGATGGGGAATGGAAACACAGGGGGGGGGGGTTGGGGGAGACCGTAATTTGGGTGGGGTGGGGAGATCTAGGATTCCCAGTTTTTCTTCCCAGTATTTTAGCTTTCAGCTGTGAGGTAAGTATTATCTGAGGTGAGTGCTCTACATGGGGAGATACTCATGTCCTAAGGTTCCAACTTGCCCATTTCCCAGCGTACTTTCTTTCCTGTCCCTGTACCCTACTAGCCATCCTCTCGTAGGAGCTTATGACATCCACTCTTTCCATGAGTGTAGCCATGGTAGGTATTGTCTGGCTTTTCCAGTTTTGTGCTAGTAAGATTTTTGCTACTGTGAGGATGTTTATCAGTACTACCTTGTGGGGGTGTGATGACAGACCAGGAATCATGTGTAGCAGGTAATGTTCTGGACGCAATTGAACAAGGAGACCTGTAGTGTTCAAAATAAGGTTTTGGATCTGTGTCCAGTATGCACCTAGTGCGTGACAGTCCCAGAACATGTGTAGCATGGTACCCGCTCCCCCCTCACAGCGCCAGCAGAGCCCAGATGTGCCCTTGTAAATCTTTGCTAGTCTATGTGGGACTAGGTACCATCTCATGGCTATTTTGCAATATGCTTCCCACAGCGAGAGGCTTTTGGAAGCGCCCTTTGTATTGGATAGTGCCTCGTACCATTGTGCCAGAGTTAGTTGGTATCCCAGTTCCCCTTCCCATTGCTTCATATAGGATCTTTTCTCACAGGGATTTGGCTCCAGGAGAGCGTTGTAGCACATGGATAGAGGTTTGCCAAGCTTAGCGGTGAGAGCCCTATTGAGTGGTAGGGGCGGGTTCATGGACCCTGTACTAGGTTTGCGTATGTGTAGTAACAGTATGTTTTTAGTTCTAAGGTAGAGGAACACATCCCTTTGGGACAGGGAGAATTCCCTCTGGAGATCAGGGAACAGTTTGAGTTCGTTTCCCTCTAGTAGGTCCTTAACTCTGTGTATTCCCCTGGCTATCCAGCTTGCCATAGGTAGGTCTGGAGAGAATATGGTCAGGATCCCTAGGGGAGCTTCCCTGAAGAGCAAATGTGGGTCTAATATTAGATGACTCCAGGTTCGCCACGAGCTCAGCAGAAATCTGGAGCACCGTGGGAGGTACGTTCCGTCAGAGTTGGTGGGGGCGCTGGCCCATAATGTGTGGGACGTGTTATGTGGGTGCAGGTAGGCATCTTCCAGTGTGAGCCATAGTGTCTTGGGGGAGCTGTCTTGAAGTCTCAGTATGCGTACTCCCTGTGCTAAAATCGATGCCCTGTAGTACGTCTTAATATCAGGTAGTCCCAGCCCCCCTTTGGTGAAAGCAAAGCTCAGGTTTCGTTGGGCCACTCTCGGGGGTTTTCGTTTCCAGACATGCGCATTTATAACAGATTGCATTAATTTTATTAATTTGTTGGGCAGTGGTATTGGTATCGTACGGAAGAGATATAAAATATGGGGCAGAGCCATCATTTTAATCGTATTTACCCGGCCCAGCCAGGATATCTCTAGGTTTTCCCATTGTTCTAGGGTCGATTTTAGTTTGTGTATGACAGGGTAGTGGTTTTCTTTAAGAACGGTCTGGTGGGATTTCGTCAGTTTGATCCCCAGATAAGTGAGAGACGTTTTACGCCAGTCAAAGGTGTAGTCAGAGGAGAGCTGCGTTTGCGTTTGGTGCGTTAGGTTGATTGGTAGTGCTTGCGTCTTAGTAATGTTATTCTTATAGTAGGAAACCCTTCCATACTCGCTAAGAAGACCTAGAAGGGTAGGGATGGAGCTTGCGGGTTGTGTTATGAACATGAGTATGTCATCGGCAAATAAAGCCAACTTCTGCATACCCCTTGGTGTCGACAGTCCACAAATTTGTGCATTATTATTTATATGTTTCGTCAAGGGTTCGAGACAGAGGATAAAAATGAGTGGTGACAGCGGACAACCCTGGCGCGTGCCATTATGTATTGTAAAGGGTGCGGATAGAAAGCCGGTACTAAAGACCTTTGCCGATGGGCATTGGTAGAGGGCCATTATACTTTTGAGGAAGGCTGGTGGGAGCCCCATTTTGGCCAGAGTTTGTTCCATGTATCCCCAGTGCAAGCGGTCAAACGCCTTTTCGGCGTCCAACGCCAGTACCAGGCCCTGTTGAGAGGATTGGTTCGCCCAGTCGATGAGATCTAGAAAGTGGCGGGTGTTGTCACCCACTTGCTTACCCGGCACAAATCCCGCCTGCTCAGCGGAGATAAGTGTAGGGAAGAGCCTTTTGACCCGTGTGGCTAGCAGTTTAGCGTATAATTTAGTGTCCGAATTAAGAAGGGATATCGGCCTCAGATTGGCACACTGATTTGAGGGTTTGTTAGGTTTGGGTAAAGTGACAATAAAGGCTTCTAGCATTTCTCGGGGCATATTTCCTGTCTGTTTAATGTCATTGAATAGTGGGGTGCTAACTGGTCTGTGTATTTGATATAGTAGTAATTGGAGAGTCCATCTGGACCTGGGGATTTGTGCTTAGGGAGTGATTTAATAGCTTCCCTGATTTCTTCGTCAGTAAAGGGACAGGTCAAGTATGCACTCAAATCTGGAGATATGCAGGGAAGGGAACCTTTTTCTAGGAAAGAAGCTATTTCTGCTGTGGTAGGTTTGTGTGTTGCTGGGTCTGCATGCAGTTGGTATAATGATGCATAGTAATCCGCTAATGTATTCACTATGTCTTGGGGGTTGTAGATTTTGTCACCACTTTTGGAGAATATGTAGGGAATCTTGGATTGGAGGTATTTTTGTTTCAGGCGGCCAGCTAGCAGTTTGCCGGCTTTATTCCCTAGTGTATAGTGAGATTGTTTCAGGTATCGCATTTGCTTCTCAGTCGTTTGTAGTTGCAACTCGCGTAATTTGGTCTTGAGTGTCTGTAGTCTTGTGTGGATTTGCTTGGATGGGTTTGACTTGTGGCGGAGTTCTGTGTCTGTAATTTCTTGAATGAGTTTTGTGTGTTCTATGCCCGCTGCTCTTTTGGTGTTGGCTCCCAGCTTGATGAATTCTCCCCTCATAACTACCTTGTGTGCGACCCATTGTGTTGCCAGTGTGGTTTCACAGTGTGTATGAGCCTCAAAGTATGCTTCTATTGTGTCTCTCAAGTGCGTAAAATGGTGCGGGTTGTCTAGTAGGGCCTCGTTCAATCTCCAAGTGCCTCTCCCCCTCGCCGGGTGTGGTATTTTCATTGTTATTTCCAAGGGGGCATGGTCCGACCATATTATGGGGCCAATGTGCATGTCTATAGCGTGTGGTAGTGTGCTCCTGTCGAAGAGGCAGAGATCAATTCTGGAGTACGTCATGTGTACTGAGGAATAAAATGTATAATCTCTTATACCCGGGTATAAATTACGCCACACGTCATAGTAGTCAGAGGAGTGCAGCAGGTTTGTCAAGTGTCTGCTCAAGGACAGAGAGACTTGTTTAGGAGGTCGGTTTTGTATCCGCTGCATGTCTATGTGCGGGTCGGGCGTGCAATTAAAGTCGCCACATACAATAGTGTGTCCCGTTTTGAATTGGTCTAATTTGCGGAACGCTTTGGTCAGGAAGTCTTTTTGCGTGTCATTTGGAGCATACAGGGAGGCTACCGTCAGTTGGAGGCCGTTTAATGAACCCACTAATATTAGCAGCCTGCCATCTTTGCTGACGTATTGTTTGGCTGGCGTAAATACCCAGTCCCCATGAAAATATATTGAGACCCCTTTGGACTTAGTTGTAGCCATGGCGTGATGAGCTTGACCATATTGTTTGAACTTAAAGGTAGGTGGTTTACGTATAGTGAAGTGAGTCTCCTGGAGACACACTATGGCCGCCCTGGAGCGAAACATTTCTTGTGATAACAACCTGCGTTTATGCGGGCTATTGAGACCCTTGACATTCATGGAAAGAATTTTTAGGGTATTATCCATATTGCGTGGGAATCAGTTTGCTAAATCGTGGGAAGCATGTTTGCTTTGACAGTGGTATAGGTCTGCTAGGAGGGGGTGGAGTGACAAGGGAACATAGAAACTTTGATAGGGATAACAGAAGTAAACTTTTCACAACATAACTAAAGTATTTACACAGCGCCCTCATGACGATCGGCGCCTTCTCCGGCTGAGACGCAGACCAGCCCTTTGTGCTAGTATCTGCGCTCATCCGTGGGGGTGTGCTCGGTGTTAAGAGCGGGGGTGAGGATGACTTATATGCTAATTAAGGGTACACAGCCCTTGCATAACCACTGCGTATTGCCCAGATATACATGTTGTCATACATACAGTCCCAGGGGCTCCCCCCTCCTCCCGTGCCAGCTACAATCAGCCAGTTACAGCACGTGGTCTGGCATGACATGGGCCATGTGCATTTTTCTAATACCATGTGTGTCAAATTGCATATGTCATAGTTACGTGAGGTAGGTCAACAAAGCATATGCTGGGTGAGGAAAGAGTCCCTGGAGCAGAGTCCTTTATGCTTTAGTCGGCGATCCCGCCATGTGCCATTCTGCTTGCATTCTTCGTTGTGGTGCAGTAGCGGCCGCTACCGTCGTTTGTATCGGGAACAGTCCCCATTCTCGTATTAGGCGCATGCCTACTTCTGGTTCATTAACCGTGTGATTCTTGTTGTTCCTCCATACTATGAGTTTCGTCGGATATCCCCATCTGTATTGGATGTTGTGGTTCCTTAAGGTTTTTGTCACCGTTATAAACTCTTCTCCTGGCCATTGTTAGGGCTGATAAGTCCGCATAGATGTTAATGTTGGTGTACGGTTCGGGTAGCTTGTCCAGGTTACGTGATGCAGTCAGCAGAGCATTCTTTGAGGTGAAGTAGTGAAACCTTGCAATCACATCACGAGGCGTGTCTGGCGCCAGCCTCGGTGGTCGTGGTAGTCGGTGAGCACGGTCCAGTAGCCATGTTTCGTCGGCTATATCAGGCTCTAAGGTGGTGCAAAGCCCTTTGAGAAATGAGGGAAGTTCCTCTAGGCCCACTTTTTCTGGTATCCCGCGGAATCTGACATTGTTTCTGCGGGACCGATCCTCCAAGTCCGCCAGTTTGCGTTTGAGTTGTAGTTGTTCCTCCATTAGGTGCTGTACTGTACTTGCCAGCTCATTCTGCTCACTGCAGAGGTCATCTGTGCGGGCTTCAAGCTGGTTTGTGCGCTCACCCAGGTCAGATATTTCTCTTTTTATTTCACTAGTCGCTTTTTTAAGGTCAGACTGAAGAGTGACCCGAAAGTCCTGTAATATAAGATACAGCCGTTTTTCCGTCACTGGGGCGTCCGTGTATGGACAGGTTTCCCCTTCTGGCTCAGGTGTGCCTTCAGTTAATTGCGAGCAGGCTGTTCCGTCGTCGCCATCTTGTGTAGGCCGCATGCGGTCCTTCCTCGCGGATCGAATTTGATCCGTCAATTTAGTTTGTTTGGCTGGGGCCATGATTGCAACCTCGTTCCTGAGCTTATTTGCCTCTTGTGGGGCTGTGTATGATAGGAGTTGTTTGCGTTTATGTCATCCGAAGCGCGGAGCTCTCACTCCATGCGACCGCTTGCTTCGGCAGTTGGCCACGCCCCCTGTCAAATTGTTTTTAATGGTCATTTTTACATCTTGGTCCTCAGGTGGAGCAATTTAAGGGTTAAGGGTTTTTCTGATAAGATTATCTTCCTTAAATGTTAGCGGATTAAACTCCCCCCAGAAGCAAAATAAATTCCTTGACTTTCTTAAAAAAGAGGACATTACCATTTGTGGAGTTCAAGAGACGCATTGGCGTTCAACTGACAAACAATGGTTTAATTCTAAAGACTATCCATATTTCTTCTCTTCATCTATGTCTAATAATAAGAAAAGAAGTATGGCCACGTTTATTTTGGCCAAGGTAGCTTTTAACCGGATACATCAGGAAGTTTATACTGAAGGCAGATTTCACATATTAATTTGTGAAATCAATAATCAAATCTTTACTATTGTTCATATCTATGTTCCAAATCAATCTCCTATAAAATTAATTCGTAAACTATTGGATAAGGTTGAGCGAATTAGACAAGGTATGATTATTTACCTGGGGGATTTTAATTGTATCCTAGATCCATTTATGGATAGGAAGAGTTTAATAAAGGATCAGAACAATCGGCATCTGAAAAACTCAGCTAGGAACTTCAACGACATTCTGAGAAAGGGAGGCCTTCTTGACTTGTGGTGAATATTTTATCCTATGGAAAGGGATTTTACATGCTTTTCTTATGCACACCAGGTTTACTCAAGGATTGATTTTATTGTTGCTGAACCAGATCTATCAAAAAGATTGAAAAGAATATTCATTACAAACAATCCATGGTCAGATCATAATGCAATAATTACTCTAGTTAAAAATAACATATTTAAAGATTGATCTAACCGGCGTCTAAATGAACGTTTGTTAAAAAATTCTAAAAATTTAAATCAATTTAATGTAACAATAGATCTCTTCTTTAAACAGAATTATAATAATGAGGTATCACTTCCAGTAATCTGGTGTGCGTATAAGTGCATGATTCGTGGTCATTTAATTAAATTAGACCATCTAGAGAAAAAGAAATGTTCTAAACATTTAGCCCAATCATACATCGAATTGGATAAGGTGCAACAAGAAAACAAAGCCGGACTCAGCTCAGAGTTAAGTAATAGATCGAAATTAGTCAAAAAAGACTTAATTCTAAAAGCCAATATTGCCCAAAATAGACTAAAAAGATCATGGTACTATAAAGGAAACAAGACAGATAGGCTACTCTCTAGTAGATTAAAGAAAGAAACTAAAAAAAATTGTAGCTAAGATCACTCAAGGAAATACAACCTACCCCCCTGTAAAATCCAGGAATTTTATTATAATCTTTATAATTTACCTGACAGACATTTACCAATTTGGGAAAAATAAAACTTCCTAAAATAAAAGATCGTTTGAGCAGTTTGAACGAGCTGATATCAACAGCATAGGTTAACCTAGCTATCAAAAAAACTAAAGTCTCATATCTCCAGGTCCGGATGGTTTCAGTAATAATTTTTATAAATTGTTAAACTATTAATTATATTTTCATTCAACTAATACATTTAATTAATTTATGGGAGGTGGGAAGATTCCAGGGAAACTGTTAAAGGCTCATATAGTACCATTCCTAAACAGCATAAAAAAATCCAGAGCTGATTTTAAACTATAGACCCATTTCTTTATTGAATGTAGATATGAAATGTAGATATGAAATTATATTCATCAATAATTGCTGCTAGATTGAATATTGTCATATCAGATATTATTCACCGAGACCAAGTCGGTTTTGTGTCTAAATGATCATCAGACGACTTATTGATAAGGTCAGGTGGGATTTTTTGGATGCAGTTCTGGATGCATTTGGGCTACCGGAGAATTTAAAGAGGGTCATAATGGCTTTATATACTCCCCTGACAGCCAGAGTAGAAGGTGGTGGGTTTACCTCAGACTGGTTCCCATTAAAAACGGGATGAGACATGGGTGCCCACTTTCACCACTTTTATATTTATTGACAATTAAACCTTTAGCAGTGGCAATAAGAAACAATGATCAAGAAAGTGAAGGATGACTGTGTTAAACTGCCTCTCTGCTATTTCTAACTGGATGGCTGCCCACTTTCATAGACTAAACTTGACCAAAACTGAAATTCTGGTCTTTCCTTCCTCAAGTGTTGCTACTCCTGTGTCTGTCACCCTCTAAGTCAACGGTGCTACCATCAGCTCCACCACGCAGGCTCGCTGCCTAGATGTTCTTTGACTCCGACCTCTCCTTGAAGCCTCATGTTCAATCTATCGCCAAATCCTGTCATTTCCATCTAAAAAATATTGCGCGCATCCACCCCTACTTAACGCCAGATGCGACTAAGGTGTTGGTCCATTCCACTGTCCTTTCTCATCTTGACTACTGTAATCCGCTTCTCAGTGGTCTCATGTGCTCCCAACTAGCGCCGTTACAGTCCATAATGAATGCAGCAGTGAAGCTCAGCTTCCTGTCCGCCCACACCTCCCATGCCTTACCCTTCGGTCAGTCCCTACATTGGCTTCCTATAAATTCTAGAGCTCAATTTAAAATTCTGGTTCTTGCTTTCAAATTGCTACAAAATGCTGCTCCCACCTATCTATCCTCCCTTATACACAAGTATGTCCCGTCTAGGCCCTTACGATCTGCTGAAGACTTACGTCCAGGGCCGGACTGGGAGAAAAATTCGGCCCGGGACTTTTTTTAACACAGCGGCCCACTAAAAAGGGGGCGGGGCAGAGGAGGTGTGTTTTGTCATCACCAATGACAAACACGCCTCCTCTCAAAGTGAGCATGTTGGTTCAATGCTCTTCCAGGGCAGACCATGCGCAGAGCTCTGCTGAAGAGCTCTAGCATGAGAAAAAAGTCCTGTATTTGTTCTGCACAGTGCAAGCAAATTTAATAACATGCTTGCACTGTGTTTCCTTGCAACTTGTCTCTGGTGTCTCTATAAATGGATACCAGGAGACAAAAGGGCCAGGAAAGAGTATTGTGCATGTGTTTGGAGCCTGCTTGTGGTATTGCGTGTGTGTAGAGTGAGCTGGTCGAGGTGTGGTATTGTGTAATAAGGTCGGTTTTAGTCGTGTTGTGTTTGTAGTGTAATGTGATGCATATGTGGCTATGGGCTGTAGAGAATGTGTGTATTGGGGATATAGCAAGTGTGTGCATACAGGCTATAGTGTGTGTGTGTTTAGGGGTGTAGTATGTGTTTGCTTACAAGGAATCTAGTGTGTGTATAGGGGATCCAGAGTGTGTATGTTAAAGGACCACTATAGTGCCAGGAAAACATACCCGTCTGGCTATGGAAAGGGGTTAAAACGTACCTTTTTCCAGCGCCGGGCGGGGAGCTCTCCTCCTCCGATCCGCCCCGTCGGCTGAATGCGCACGTGCGGCAAGAGCTGCGCGCGCATTCAGCCGGTGGCATAGGAAAGCATTTATAATGCTTTCCTATGGATGCTTGCGTGCCCTCACTGTGATTTTCACAGTGAAAAGCACGCAAGCGCCTCTAGCGGCTGTCAATGAGACAGCGGCTGTCAATGAGACAGCCGCTAGAGGCTTTGGGGGAAGGCTTAACCCATTGATAAACATAGCAGTTTCTCTGAAACTGCTATGTTTATAAAACAATGGGTTAACCCTAGAAGGACCTGGCACCAAGACCACTTCATTAAGCCGAAGTGGTCTGGGTGGCTAGAGCGGTCCTTTAAGAGTGTAGTGTGTGTGTGTGTGTGTGTGTGTGTATATATATATATATATATATATATATATATATATTTGTGTACGGGATTATAAAAAGGGGCGTATACTTAAAATGGAGAGTTATGTTTTTAAAAATGAGAGTCGGTTGAGGTGTGCCGAAACCGACGAGAGGTTAGGCCTGTAAAAAAGAGGGCCCACCCTGAATTATTGATATTTAAAAAGGGTGTGGAGGGAGGGGATTTCCGGAACCGACGAAGACAGGTAAGTGAGGGTTCCTTGGGTTTAAATAGGCCTAAATCCCTCCCACAATTACAGGCATACGCCTTCTATTTGTGTACGGGATTATAAAAAGGGGCGTATACTTAAAATGGAGAGTTATGTTTTTAAAAATGAGAGTCGGTTGAGGTGTGCCGAAACCGACGAGAGGTTAGGCCTGTAAAAAAGAGGGCAAAAATAAGAGAAACAAACATTTATTAACACAACATTATTTAGACATGTTACAAAATGCAAGTCTGATCTCTTTCTCCGGGTTTGGAATGTACTGGTTATACGCGGAGGATTTCCAGCGGCCCATTTTCTTTATAATATGTGTTGGCACTTGACTACTTGAGGCTGTTGTGGCTGCTCCGATGCGGAATGAGTGTCCCGTGAAGGAATTAGGATTGAGGCCTAGTCTGAGGAGTAAAGCGCGGATGTATAGCATGAATTGTTTAGTGGTGAGAGGCTTACCTTGTAGGGTCAACAGAGGCAAATCTGGATTTTTAACTCGTTGATTCAGTATGAACTTATCTAGTACTTGTACTGGGCACCAGATGGAACCGGTAGGAAAGTATTTAATGTCTACTGGGGGACCTGATTGGTTAGTTTTTGTGCGGGGAATAGATAATATGAAATGATCATGTACTCTAGTTAGGTTTCCTTGTTTGAGACAATTTTTTGTGTCGGATATTTTCTCCACTGAAAATTCTTTAGGTCTGAGGAACCCAAAAAAGGCAAGATACGCTGCTGTCTTAATTACTAGGTTAGTGTTATATTCAAAAGGATTTTTATCTAATAGATTGGAGATATCTTTAAAGAGGTTACTGTCTATGGGGAGTCTTTTCAGGGCTACATGTGCCTTTTGTCTCTGGATACCTTTTAGTATACTTTTAACAGGGTATGTGGACAAGAAAGGGGACTTGTTCGGGAAAAGAATTAGCATGAAATGTTGTACTCCTGTTAAATAAAGTTTTATGGTATTGTAGGCTAGTTTTAATGAGAGGTGGCAAAAAGTTGAGAATGCAACCATAGTTTCTACAGAAAAACAGTTTATTATGTTGAAATCTCGTACAAATTTTTTGAACAGGTCAAATGCCCTATCGTAAGCTTTTTTTGTGTTTTCCGACAGGGCTGCCTGTGCAAGAATTCTACTATGTTCTAATAACTGATTTAGAGCATGATTAGGTCTTTGAATTGTGGGGGATTTATGGAGTGTTTGTTTGCTGTAGGGTGTAGTTTGAAGAATTCCTGCAAATTAAAACGAGACAAAGCATCAGCTGCGTTATTTAAGACACCAGGAACATGGATACAATGCATATAGAACTGTAAATTTGCAGCCAACCAAGTAAGTTTCCTTACAAGACTCATGATTGGCAGGGACTGAGAACGGCCCTTGTTAATTATGTCGCATGCTGCTTGGTTATCAGAGTAACATTTCACTGCTTTCCCCCTCCAATGATTTCCCCAGATGAGAGCTGCCGCTACTATTGGGAAAATTTCGAAGAATGCAGAGGTTTTATCGAAATTCTCTAGGGTAAGTGTTTCGGGTGGCCAACTGTCGTACACCCATTCGTCCTCAAATATTGCAGCGTACCCGGTGGTAGCTGCTGCGTCTGTCCAGATAACCGGGGACTCATCTGATATGGGGGGAATAAAAAGTGACCTACCGTTCCATGTAGTTAAAAACAGTTCCCACATATTAAGGTCGGCCCTCGCAGGATTATCTAGATTAATTCTAGTGCCGTCGTCAGGGAGGCCGTGTAGGAGAGACAGAAGCCTAGAGATGAAAGACCTGCCTTGAGGGACAATTCTCATGGCGAAGTTAAGGGAACCCAAAAGCGACTGTAACTCTTTCCTGGTACAAGACCCTTGGTTGGTGCAGTTGTGAATGTTAGTAAGAATTCTGTCTACTTTCGTCTGAGGGAGGCTAGCTTGCATAGTCGCGGAATTAAGAGTGATGCCTAAGAAAGTTATTTCTGTACTGGGACCCTCTGTTTTGTTTGGAGCTACCGGGACTCCTAAGTCATTAAATAGGGATAGTGCATTACTTAGACTATGTGGCGTGTAGTAGCTAGGCTCGATATATAAAAAGTCATCGAGGTAGTGAATTACTACTGGGCACCTGGAATTGTTTAGTAGTAGCCAGTTTAAGGTTTCTGCGAATATATCGAAGATTTTTGGGCTACTTTTGGAGCCGAAGGTCAGCCTGGTTCCAAATTGGATTTCCCTTCCCACTTAACACCATGAAGGTGCCAGAGTGACTGTTTAATTGGTAAGAGTTTGAAAGCGTTTGAAATATCTGTTTTGCTCAACCAGGCTGCCTCGCCCGAATTGATGATAGCTTGTATGGCGTCGTCTATTTTTGCGTACTGCAGTGAAAAGTCTTCTGACGGTATGAGGGAATTTAAGCTTGGGGCTGTGGAAGTATGAGGTGCTGAAAAGTCGATTATTAACCTCTTTTTATTGTTAAACTTGCCCGTGGCTATACCGAGTGGACTGGTTCTCCAGGAGGTGAAGGGTGGAGTAGTAAAGGGACCTATCATGAAACCAAGTTCAATTTCTTTATTGAGGAGATCCGTTAAAGTGACTGGGTCTGTAACAGCTGATTGTAGGTTGGGGCATTCTAGTATGGCTGAAGGGAGTGCTACCAAACCTGTGTGAAAGCCTGTCGTGAAACCTGATACGAGAAAGTCTGTCAAGTAAGAAGAAGGATGTACAGTCAAGTAACGTTGTAAATTGTTTACGTTTATTGGGGTCATAGCTTTTTTAGGGAACAGTTTGTTTGGACACATGGTTTTCGCGTGTGCTCTGAAACAGATTGAGCAAACATGAAGCAATCTACAAGCGCTGTAACTACAGCCTCCTGCGTTAAAGTTGTTACAGACTTGAGCTTTCCCGAGAAATACTATAGGTCTCCCCAACTTATCTTTCATTTCCCTTTGATTAGGGAAATAATCCGGACTGGTACTACTATTAGACGGACCACTTATATTATTTGGACAGAAATTTGCCGTATGAGATGCTGAGGCACATATTGCACATGCTGGTGTTTTAAGCCCGGCAAAATGTCTACAGAATAATTCTGTATCCAATTGACTCCAATCGGTGGGGGTGTTGAACTGGGCCAATGATGCAGCTGACTTGGCAGCAAAGGACTTATGATAGTCGTAAAACGCGTACCCCCCGTATTTATAGGCTAATTCCACCAGTTTGTGCAGATATAGATCCAGCTCTACGGCTCACACTCTACGGTGTGGGAAGGCAGTGCAAACTACGTCTCTATATAGGCCAAAGGCTAGTACAAACTCAGGAATATTAAGTTTTTTGTTGAGCCTAGGATCTCTAGTTTTCATTACCACGGATATATCGCCGAAAGTATAGGCTCTATTTTCGATTATATCCTGTGAGGCAATGAGGAGAGAGGCTAGATTAACATCTTTCCCTTCTAGTATATCTCTTTTTAAGTTTTGTGGTATCAAATGTACTGGGTTTATTATATTAGATGTTTTAGCAGGGAATGGGTTGGAGTTACCTCCTGAGCTTGTTTCTGGTTGTCCTAGTGGGACTTGTACTTCAGGAATGCTAGCTTGACAAGAGTTTTCCAGATTATCTAATCTATTATTTATGGTAGCTACTGAAGCCACCAGGGAGGTCATCATATTACGTAATTCTGACAAGCTATTTTGGATCGTAGCATCGGAACTGGGGCCTGGTAACTCTACGTCTTGCGAGTTTAATAGGCGGAAAAGTTCAGCTTTTCTGGCTGTAGCCAGAAAAGGAATGTTCCTTTTATTCAGTTCAGCAGTGATTTTTGGGACAGTCCAGGATCTGTAGTTGGACATCGTACTAGACTGTCTTGGCTGACTGCCAGGTCTGGAGGGAGTGCTGGCAAGTGACAGGTCTTCTTCTTGAACTGAATCGTTAGACATGCTATGGGCGTGAAAAGAGATGTTATGTTAGGAGGAAATAACTTTATTTTTTTTTATTTATTTTTTTATGTGAGTGTGCTGGCTGACTAGCTAGTGCCGCTCTGCTGCGAAGCAATTACACTAAGCCGGTGACTGGTGAGGCCCTGCTAAGTGCCAAGCGGCTTGAGAGGCTCTATCTATGAGTTGGCGCGAGGGAATTTCGTGGCCACCGAACGTTGTGGCGGGGTGTTGGCCTCTCGATGAGTAGTAGTCATAAGATAGAATGGGAGTGACAGGTGAGGCCCTCTCTATACCACGTGCGAGGCGGCTACCTATGGATTGGCCCGAGGGACGTAGTACCTCTGAATTGAGGATGGGTGTTGGCCTCGCGGGACCACTATTTTAAGGCGAGAGAGCCGGGATGATATTTAACACTACTGGGTTGCTATGACCTTAACAGCCAGCCACCTAAACTACGAGGGATGATACGTACGAAAAAGAAATAAATAAACGTTCGTTATCCTTACCTGTATGTGAACTTGGTACGTACTTGAGTCGCACTAATGAGTTTGTATGGTCGGGTGGTATATATTTTTTTATTTTTTTTTTATTACCCGAGCTGAATCACCTATTGCAAAAAAAAAACAAATGGGAGGCGTAAACTAGGCGAACTTGCTAATAAAAAAAATATTTTTATTTTTTTATTTTTTTTTATATACACACTAACCGGACCGTGAACGTGAAAACCTGCGTAAATTGGTAGTACTGAATGACTAATTGGATTCCTAGAAAGGAAAGAATTGTTTATAAATAGCGTACGTGATACCAATTCGTAGTAAGACGAATAACTGGGTAGTTGTATGATTAAATTAATGAGCAAGTGAACTGAGCTCTGAGTAATGCCAGTGTACTGTCTGCCCTCATATTTTTTTTTAATTTTTTTTTTTTATTTTTTTTTTTTAGGTTTGTAAGCTCGCAGCTACTACAAATCACTGACCCAAATATTCTTGATACACGTGATGTGTAAGAGGTCATAAAATGGCACCTGATGTATTTTTTAATCTCTACCCAATACATAATCCCTGTTTAATGCTTTCATTAATGGAGGGGTAGAAGTATGAAAACAGCCAACGGTGGCTATTAGGCTTACTGGGAGAGCACATTTCTAGATTCGAAAGATTCTAATACTGCATGTGCTAATAGACAGCATGACATGCCATGTACACATAATAAATGTAAATGGTTTTATATGACACGTATAAAGTATGTAACATAACAGCATAACGAAGAAAACAAATACACGTATATTCTAGGTAGAAAGAAACAGGATGATACAAATTGTAATCGGTATGCCCCTTTTTTCGAGAATGAAACAGTAGACTGAATCAGATATAGGTCAGTTTATTTTGGAATAAACATATTAGAGATTATCACGTGCGGAACCTACTTATTTCATAAGGGGAATCTCCTAAAATATTTGAATAGGAGAGCTAACACTCTCAGCAAAGAAATGGTGTCCAAGGCCAGATAAAACTACATGGGAACACTTTAAGTACTCTGGTCGGATCAAATCTTACCACGGGGCAAGCAAACTTTAGTTAAAAATATCACTTATAAAGTCACTTCTTCTTTCTCTGTAAGTGACAGAACATGCAATAGCTGTAAGAAAACGAATGGCTTAATCGAACAGTTATGAGGACTTACAGTTGTTGTAAATCACCGAACGGAGCCGTTCGTGAGCTCTCACTGAGACGCTGGACGTACTCTCTGAGCGACGCGGGAGAGTGACGTCAGAGGTCTGCGCGCACCGGAAGCGAGGAGACGGATTTCCGGAACCGACGAAGACAGGTAAGTGAGGGTTCCTTGGGTTTAAATAGGCCTAAATCCCTCCCACAATTACAGGCATACGCCTTCTATATATATATTTGGAAGTTATGTGTGTGGTGCAGTGTGTTGGGGGGGTTCTGTGCGTATGTTAGGGGTGCAGTATGTGTGTGTGTGAGGGGTGCCGTGTGTGTGAGAGTGCCGTGTGTGTGAGAGTGCCGTGTGTGTGAGAGTGCCGTGTGTGTGAGAGTGCCGTGTGTGTGAGAGTGCCGTATGTGAGTGATGGGTGTGAGAGTGCCGTGTGTGAGTGATGGGTGTGAGAGTGTGATGGGTGTGAGAGAGTTCTGTGTGTGATGGGTGTGAGAGAGTGCTGTATAAATGTTATTGTGTGTGTGGGGGGGGTAAATAAACAAAAAACAGGCATTATGTCCCCCCCCTCTCTTCTTACCTTTAGCCTGGGAGGGGGAGGACCGGCACCCTGGGACTGGGAGGCAGTGTTCCCTGGTGGTCCTCGTGGGTGAGTGATATCCGGTCGTTGCCATGGCAACGCGCCGGATCTCGCGAGAGGAACCTGGCGGAGCTGCAAGTTAGAGCTCCGCCGGGTCCTCTCTCCTGCCTGGCTGTTTGTCTCCCTCTCTCCCCGCCGGCGGCCGCATTTGGGCCGGTGAGGGAGAGCTTTGAGCTCCCCACCGGCCCGTCGTGGCAAACAGCGGGGCCGGCGCTAGGAGAGTGCCGGCCCTGCATAGACCGGCAGGGGAGATCCTGGGACCTCCCCTGCCGGCCTCGGCCCATGGCCACCGCGGCCCACCGGGCATTTGCCCGCTGTGCCCGATGGCCAGTCCGGGCCTGCTTACGTCTATCTTCTGTCCATACTCCCACCTCTGATGCTCGCCTTCAAGATTTCTTGAGGGCTGCGCCATTCCTGTGTAACTCGCTTCCCTCCTCCAATGCTTACCTAGTGTCCACTCCTTCAAAAATCGTTAAAAACCCACTTCTTCATAAAAGCGTATCAATTAAACTTAATAGCTCCTGACTGATTCCTCTTCTGCAACTGTCACTAGTCTAATACTATCCTTACCTTTTTGTGTCATTTTACCCCACTCCCTCTAGCATGTAAGCTCATTGAGCAGGGCCCTCAACCCCTCTGTTCCTCTATGTTCAACTTGTCTGGTTACAACTACATGTCTGTTCGTCCACCCATTGTAAAGTGCTGTGGAATTTGATAGCGCTATGTAAAATTATTATTATTATTATTAATACACCAATAGGCATTTTTAACGTATCAAATACTTTTTTAAACAATAAACACATACAAGTTTTAAATAAAGGTTTAAAATTTGCACCTACATGTTTTAATCCCCCTTTTACTACTTTTATAGATTTTAATAAATTTACAAGAAAATTATGCTTGAAAACCCCCTGGAGAGCAGATTAGGAACTCTAATTTTAAACATACGAATTTAGAAGAAATGTCCAAATTCTTCCCAAAACATCATAAAAGTGGAGCAATGCAAGTGTTTGAAACACTGGTGATAAAAGATGTTAAAAATATTTTATATGGTAAGAAAAAACAATCAAAGACATTTAATTTAAATTTAGCACAAAGAAATGCACTTAAAGAACTTGGTAACAATCCTGAGTTGATTATCAAACCAGCAGATAAGGTGGTGGGGGTATAGTTCCTCAAAATAGAGATCAGTACATCAAAGATATCTATGGACAACTCAATGGCAATGTCACCTACCAAAAACTACAGGGGGGCCCAACAGATCAAATTAAAACATTATCTTAATCTCCTGGAGAGAGAAAAACTGGTTGGAATCCTTAATATTAAGGAATTCCAATATTTAAATGTTCAAATATGCAAGATACCAGTCTTTTACACTATTCCTAAAGTCCAAGAATACCATTTTAACCCCCCAGGAAGAACTATAGTCTCCGGGGTTGGTTCTTTATTAAGTGGTCTATCAAAGTATGTTGATAGGCAATTGCAGCTACTGTTTACATCGCAGCCGATGTATCTGAGGGATTCCAAACAAATCCTATGGGATCTGAACCAAATTATGTGGGAGGAGAACCTAATTTTAATAACCTGCATCGTTACCAGTTTATACACCATCATTGCTCATAAATTAGCCCGCGAAGCAGTGAGATACTTTTTAACCAAACAACTATTCTCTCCACTATAGATTGTTTTTTTATGGACAGTATTAATCTTATTCTCCGTAATAATTATTTTTGGTTTGATGGTCATTTCTTTCTGCAATTGGTGGGTAATGCGATGGTGATGGTAAGTTGGTGATGTTGGTGATGGTGATGGTAAGTTCGCACCCAATTACGCTAATCTGTTTATGTCATTTTGGGAAGAATCTTTCCTAGGGACACAGGGCGACTGGAGTGCGAACTTGGTTCTCTATCGCAAATATATAGATGATATTATCTTTATTTGGAAGGACTTTTCAAAGGATTTTATTTTGTTTTTAAATTCTAATGAGAGAGGTGTAATTTTAATTTATGAATATAGTTGTGATAAGATACACTTTTTAGACCTGGAAATTCATATAGAAAATTCTCTTAAACATATTTTATGCCATTTCAAAAAATTACATGACATGTCAAATATGGGGACCTTGGAACTCCTTTATGCAGGGAGATGCTCAAACCATTAAACCGTAGAGGATACAAATGATCTTAACCGGATATCAGAGGAAGTAGGACACAACTTAGATAAAGTCAATACCTCAGAGTGAGCCCTAAGACAATAAACCACTTAGACTCTGAAAGATTACCTCTTACGCATGCTCCCTTAACGCTACTACTAGGATGACAGGTTGCTAGTAAGGTAGCATGCAGCATAGCATACAAGGGGCTGTTTCTTACTGGATCATAAACGAGGAAAAGATACTTGAGATATTATTGAATATAATCTTAGCACTCATATAGTTACTAAATTGTGTAAGAATTTTGTTATGGTATAGCAGCTACATGAGGATACATACCATTACTATTGACAAGTATATGTAGAAGATGGGATTATGTTGTATGTGAGCTTGCACTAAATATATGGCTATGCTATACGAAAGCTATTGATAAGGTACCAGAATGGAAATGCACGTTTAACACCAAGAAACGAAAAGAAGAGAGGATGAAAGAAAATTGGACATGACTCGTTTGTAACACGGATTGTAAAACATAATTATTTTCTATATTCTCATTAATCAAACTGTTTGTAAACATTCTTTCAAAATTCATTATTACATACTGTTTGTGAAAAGCATTTCAAAAATCAAAAATCCAATAGAAAGGAATAATTTAAAAAAAAAAAAAAAA
>OW240913.1:205434746-205459680 GCA_933207985.1 Pelobates cultripes | reverse complement strand
CATATGTACACATGTGGGTAGCCCCTTATCCCAATGCCATAGCATATTTCAACAAACGACATTTATACAAATACATCTCTTCAGAATAAGAGTGAGCGGTGCCATTATATCAAAATGACCTTCTCAGGATGGGGGAGGGTTTAGTGGAGGCTAAAGGCCTATGAGACAGTGGGGACTGGGCCAGCGATACCGAGTCCTGCCAGGTATGCAGGGAAATTGTAGGGAATGCTGAAATCCTTTGGTCTCTGATGGAGGAGGAGGGGGGGTGTATATCCCAGACTCTAGAAGTTTTGTGAGAGGGCCCTCTCAAAGTCTTTAAGGTAAGCTGCGAGTATAAGCCTTCACGGGGCCTAATGTATATTCCCACAAGTCTGGGTGCGGGAGGGAGAGGAAAAGGAGGGGGTGCAGAACACAGAAATTATATACAATACCATATAAAATTTGATTCTCTTGCGGAGTATGTTACTCTCTGGAGATATCACCAATTCATTGCCCCCAAGGCATCAGACCACACATCCCTGGAGTCGGTTGACAGTGTGTCCTTCATAGCACAGGTGGGTGCTTCATGTCATAGTAGACTCACGCCTAGCTATAGTGCTGAGTACTTGTGACTGTTTCTTAGGTGTGGGCCTTATCTGTGCCACAAGCTGCATGGGTTCCATATACCATTCCTGGATCTGCATCTGAGATAAGCCAAGGCGTTGAAGAAACTCCGGGACATCCTCTGCCGATCTGATAGTGTACGTTGTACCATCACGGAGGAATGATAAAAAGAAAACTGGTATCTCCAGCATTATTTAACGTTCCTTTCTTGGAGCATCATGGTAATGGGATGTAGAGCCCTGCGACCCTGCAGTGTCGTCCAGGCCAGATCTGGGAATATTTGTATGTTGATATTGTTTTTCCACATAGCTGGAGAGTCTTCATTGTGCTGGAGAATGTCTTCTTTTAGGTTGTAGTAATGCACTCTGCAAATAACATCTCTCTGTGTTTCTTGTGAGAGATTTTTGGGCCTCGTTGTCCTATGAGCTCCATCTAGGAGGACCGGAGTATCTGTGGGCCTTTTCAAGATGTCATTGAAGAGGGCCTGCAGTATAGCTGGCATATCCTCTGGGGCATCAAGAGATTCTGCAAGGCCCCTAATGCACAGATTGTTCCACTGGCTCCTGTTGTCAAGATCTTCCAGGTTCCTGGCCAAGGAATTTGTTTTCTATGCCCTCTTATCTGTGTTCAATAGCTTTAATCGCTGCTTGCGTTTTAAGGTTTTCCTCCACTCTTTGTCCAATATGGCGGACATCTTTCACGAGGTTGGAGATCTGAACTTGCATAGAAGCTTCCAGTCATGCCAACATGGAGGCTAGATCAGTCTTGGAGGGAAGATTCTGTAGTAAGTCTCTTATTTCCATGTCCTTAGACGCCACTGATTGTTCTTAGAGCGCTGGACTTTGTGGTGGTGAGTCGGAGGGTATAGAGGCTGCCGCCATATTGCTATCCACAATCCAACGTGAGAGCTCTCTCTTTCTCCCTAAAGTAGCGATCCACAATCCAACGTGAGAGCTCTCTCTTTCTCCCTAAAGTAGCGATCCAATTCTCTGGATTTTTACTGGAACCCAGTTCCGAGTGGCCCTGAGATGCCAAGGACTTTTTTTTGTTACCCATGGGAGCCAGTATTAGGGTAAGGTCGGCTTTATTTTATCGAGGTGTCGGGATCACACGAGATATGCAGTGTCATGCAGTGTCAGGACACGCCCCAGCAAAGAGAATTCAATGAACAGGGGTCTCCAAGGCATTTTGGGTATTGAAAGGGGCATAAGAAGACCTGGTGGCTTGCCCGTGGAGAATTTAGATTGTGCACAGATTTGACAGGCTGCTATGTATTCCTTGACATCCTTCCTAATAGAAGTCCACCAGAACTGTCTTATTATGCTGTTATATGTTTTGCTAATGCCCGGATGTCCCGCTGTTTTGGTTTTATGAAACAAAGTCATGACTTTTCTCCTATCTCCAGCTTGTACAAATAATAACCCTGAGGGTGTTTCAGGCAGGGCTTGGTTTTGATATACCTTTACCTTATCAAGAAAGAGGGAGAAGATGACCAAGTGTGTAGCGGCCACAATGTTAGCAGGAGGAACTATGGGCAGAGAGAGGTTGCTCTTCAGTGGTTCATGTTGCCTTGATAAGGCATCTGCCTTAGTGTTGCGGTATCCAGGTCTGTAGGTTATAAAATACTGGAAGTGAGATAGGAATAACGACCACTGGGCCTGGCGAGAAGACAGATGTCTGGCCTCGGCTATGTAAGAGAAGTTCTTATGATCCGCGATCACCAGTATAGGGTGTCTGGAACCTTCAAGTAGGTGTCTCCACTCTTTATATGCTAGGACAATGGCCAACAGTTCTCTGTTTCCCACATCATAATTTCTTTCTGCATTGGACAATTTCTTAGAGAAAAAGAAACACGGATGAAGAAGGTTGCTGTGTGTCTTTCTTTGGGACAGTATTGCACCAACACCTGACTCGGAAGCATTGATCTCTACTATAAAAGGCAGCGACGGGTCAGGGTGGTGCAAAACAGGGGCTGATGTAAATTCCTTTTTAAGCGTATTGAAAGTGTCAAGAGCCTCTGAATTCCAAACACAGGGATTAACCCTCTACTTGGTCATTTTAGTAATTCGGGCCACAACGGAAGAGAAGTTCTTTATGAACTTTCTATAGTAATTTGCAAAGCCCACAAATCTTTGTATGGTCTTTAGTCCTTGCGGAAGGGGCCAGGACTTAATGGCATCTAGCTTATCGGGATCCATGCTGGAACCCTTCTCAGAAATGATGTATCCCAAGAACTGCACAGAGGTCTGATCAAAGAGGCACTTCTCAAGTTTGCAATAAAGACCATTATATAGCAGTTTCTTAAGTACTGATCTGACATGCTCGTGGTGGGTTTCCAGATCAGGAGAGTATATTAAGATGTCGTTGAGGTATACGACTGCACATACACGCAGGAAGTCCTGAAGGTCATCGTTGATGAAATCTTGAAATACAGCAGGGGCATTACATAGGCTGAAGGGCATTACTAGGTACTCATAGTGGCCAATATGGGTATTAAAAGTGTTTTTTCACTCGTCCTATTACCTTATTCGCACCAGATTATAAGCCCCCCTGAGATCTAGTTTGGTGAACCATTTGGAATCCTTTAACCAGATAAAGAGTTCTGAAATGAGCGGAATGGGGTACACATTGGGTATTGTGATCTTATTAAGACCCCTATAGTCAATGCAGCGTCTAAGATCACTCTCCTTCTTTGCTACGAAGAAGAAGACTGCACCAGCCGGAGATGAGGATCTCCTGATAAACCCTTTCTTTAGGGACTCCGCAATATATTCCTCCATGACCTTATTTAATGTTCAGAGAGGGAATGTACCCGGCCTTTAGGTGGCATAGTCCCTGGCAATAAATCAATTGCACAATCATAAGGACGATGGGGAGGAAGTTTCTCAGCTTTTCTTTTCTCGAAGACCTGGGCTAGGTCTGCATATTGTGGAGGCACCGAGGAGGAGCCGAGGGCAGGTTTAGAGTGCAAACAGGGTGTACCGGCATAAGACAATGTGTAAGGCAGCAATGGCCCCAGGACAGTATGTCCAGATTAACCCAGTCTATTTTTGGGTTATGCTTAATTAACCAAGGATACCCAAGGACAATAGGACACGAAGGGGAACACAATATGTGAAAAATAATATTTTCATGATGTAGTGTCCCTACGGTGAGCTGTAACTCCTGGGTCTCATGGTTTACTTTGGGCTTCAATAATGGTCTACCATCAAGTGCTTCTACGGTTATAGGTGAGGTTTTGCGAACCAAGGTCTGAGCGCAGGACTCTGCAAAAGTCAAGTAAGGCCTTGGTGTAAAAGGTCTCACCATTGATAGAAAGAGTAACCGTGAAAAGTGGCCTGGTGGATTTTTCATGAGGGGATAGCGCCATAACACCCAAGACCAACCTCTCGTTAGGTCCTAGGTGCTGGCGTTTCCCTGCAGGTCAGGACACATAGTCCTTACATGCCCCTTTTTCCCGCAATAGAGGCACAAACCTTTCTTCCTTCTATGTTGTCTTTCCTCCTCGGGCAACTTGGTAGAACCCAATTGCATAGGTTCTGGCGGTGATCCAGAGGAGGGTAAGGCAAGCAAAGAAGTAGAGGGCAGGGAAGGTAAGAGGTGTACAAACGTTCTAGTAAAGGATTCTAATCTGATTATCAATGAATATACAATTGTCAGTGAGATTATCCAGTAGTGTAGGTACATCTCTGGACGCTATCTCATCAAGCAGATAATCGGCTAACCCCACTTGGAAGGCTGTCACCAAGGAATCATTATTCCACGCCAGTTCTGCCATCAAGGTACGAAACTCTATTGCGTAGTCAACCACTGTTCTAGACCCCTGTTTGATCCTCAGTAAGGCTTTACCCATGAATGCTTCCCTACCAGGCATGTCAAACGTCCTTCTAAAGGCAGCTAGGAACTCAGTAAAGGTCATAGCTGATCCAGATTCCCATATCGGGTTAGCCCAGGCCAGTGCCCTACCAGTGAGGTGATTGATGACAAAAGCTATCTTTGACCTGCAGGTGGGAAAGGAGCGTGGATTCATGATCATGTGAATATTGATCTGGGTCAAGAACCTACGGCAAAGGGCAGGATCACCATTGTATCGTTGGAGTGATGTCATGTGTACAGGTTGGTAAAGGCCAACAGGTACAGGTTCCTGAACAGGGACTTGGGAAGCAACAACAGGCTGTGGAACCTCCGGTTGGAGATGAGCAGTGCGCTGCAAAATAGTCTGCAGTGCCTGAGTAAACTAATCCAGACGGGGATCTTGCTCCTCCAACTGGATTTCTGGGCAGCTAGCTAGAATGTGGAACATTAGAGCACTGTCATCTGAGGAACGGAACCATTCACTACCTTCTTTGATGATAGAGTTGTGCTACGGCCAAGACCTGAGTTCCTTCTGAAGGTTGTTACATCCTTCCATCTGAATCAAGATATTGTCCTGCTGGGGTATTTTCAAGACCCTTCTTCTCCTGTCGGACCCATACACTAGACCTAAGGAGTTGTCTTTCCACGTATATTGCACGATCAGCTACTTAGAGAAAGTCTCCCCAATTGTTTGTGATACCTTGGGGTTCTCGTAAAGGTGATGCTGCTTCTCTCACAATCTTCGTTCCTGGACAGTTCAGGCTATTTCTAGAGCATACAGGACAAAACAGGTACCGGTTCCCAAGGACATCAAGGCACATTCCACAAGGTCCATTGCTACTTCATGGGCTGCAGAGTCCGGAGTACCCTGCAGAGAGCATCTGTAAAGCTGCCAATTGGTCATCTTTGAAAACCTTTGTGCATCACTACAGAGTGGATGTCTCATCTCGTTCTGATTCAGAGTTTGGCCTATTGGTTTTGATCTCTCATAAGCCTTATGTTAATATTAAACAATTTTTGTAGCATTAATTACCCTCCCTGAGTGGTTATTGCTTTGGGAATCCCATATGTTAAATGCTGCCATGATTAGCCAGGAATAGAGAAAATGTATTGATACTTACCGTAATTTTCTTTTCCTGGCTATTATTCATGGCAGTGTTTGGTTTCCCACCCTCTCTTGGTATATTCATCTTGTTACTGGGCTGAGGTGTGGATGCTACTGGTGTCCCTATTATACTGGGGGAAGGTATGCTTAATTGTTTAATTGATTGTGTTTCCTGTCCTGAGGGTTAGAGGGAGGAGCTAACCCATATGTTAAATGCGGCCATGAATAATTACGGTAAGTATCAATACATTTTCTCTAATAATGCCAAGGTTCACCACCCGATATTACATCCCGCCATCGCCGAAGCTAGAACATACTTCTTGCTTCATAGTATCTAATGATGTTTGGAATACCCAAATCTCCACTACTGGTCTTTTTCATTAAATGTGAAGCCTTAATTGTAGGTCTCTTTTGGGCCAAATATAAGTCAAAAAGAGCTTATGGACCTGCCTAAGTTTTACTAAAGGTATAGTTAACCCCTTAAGGACCAAACTTCTGGAATAAAAGGGAATCGTGACATGTCACACATGTAATGTGTCCTTAAGGGGTTAAAGGGACCATTTTGGAAGGACATAAGACTTAATAATATTCATTCTCCTCAACCACATTTTTCCTGCAGGAGGGTGGCGTGATTTTAGTGCTGCAGGCTGCTGGCTGAGGCTGGTATGATGCTTACTCCTCGCTGCTGCTCACTCTCCCCGTCCCGCTCGGCGCGCTCTCAATCTTGGAGGAAATGACAGACTGACACTTTCTTCCAGCATTCCACACTACACTTAAATAGCTGCGGTGCCTGACTAGGCCCCTGTTTAGCGATACCGATTGGGTAACCTTAAATGCTTGGGCCACCCGATGGGCAAATCGCTATGGAACACCAATTGGGAAACACTGCTCTAGACTGTAAGCTCGTTTGGTCAGGGTCCTCATCTACCTATTGTTTCTGTTTAATATTGTAAATTACTCATTTATTGTTAAATTTCCCCCGTTCATAATAGTGTAAACCGCTGTGGAAAAAGTTGGTGCTTACACAAATACAGATAATATTAATAATAATAATAATAATAATAATACCTGTTTCCAGGATCTTGTCTGAGATATATAGACAGTTATAAAAATGGATGGCAACAGTTTATGTATGCATACATTGGAGGCATTTTCAGTAAGCAATGCAATGCATACATTATGACTCTGCAGCATGAATAAACATTTGTCAATAATAAATTAGCCTTTTAAATAAATAACCAGATGGCACATGATCACAACATATAAATGGTTCAGTTATGTGCATAATTCATGGAAGTTCAATGACTTACATATGATTAGACCTATATATAGATCTATATTCAGTTACTTTCAGGAAGGAAGTCTCAAAGGAGAAAATATGTTTTGTAAGTGAGCTGTTAATTAGCAAGCACTATTAGATAATAAAGACTAGGTTATTCAGACTGTCTGCAACGTATGCTAGTTGCAGCAATAGCTAGTCCTTAAACATCGACAAAGTGCAGTCACTTTAAATACAAAAAAATATTAATGAAACCATTTCTGCCTAAGGACACCTCCTGTGGCTGTCACTCAGACAGCCACTAGAGCTTCTTCCTGTGTCAGTGCTGCACAACATATACATACCAGGAAGGAACTCCCTACATGCAGATCCTCCTGATGCCACTTTGTGAGCCAAAAACAAATTAAACAGTTGTCAAAACCCGGCTGTAGACAAGGACAACTGGCAACTAAATGCCTCGGCAGGCAAAATTGAGATGACCCAATAAGCTCTGCAGCTGATGCAATTGAACTTTTTTTGAACCCTTAACTAGATCCACCAGGCGAAACAACTGCAAAAGCTTCTCCTCAGGAAATGCTAAAAAAAACTATCACCTACGAGTAGACTTTAATCCTGAGGTTTGACACAGGCCACTGTCGGACCCAGAACCACTGTCGGACGCACAGTATTTGTAGAATATTGCATATTCTATGTTTCTATTGATTATATATATGGATGTGTGGATTGACATAAGTAACAGATGGTATCAATAAGTCACAAGGCTTTCTTTGTCCGAGAGTTCTGGAATGTGGATGTGGGGGTTTTGTCCTTATATGGCTAGAGTTATATGCTGACGTTAGTATTAGCACTTCTATATAGTAACAGAGGGACACGAGGTCTCTCAGTCTTGGTCTCACTCTTGGCTTGGCTCTGTACAACGATGTAACTCTCCCATCAGAAGTCCAGCAATTACCATCTGCTGTTAAATGTCCATTATCCTGTAACATCCTATATTATGTTTTATGTATCCGTAACTAAGAATAAACCTGAAGAAACCGTAAGTCAGATTGCGTATTACTACTTTTCAATAATATAGACATATATTATTGTGGCGAGCATTTGGCCCAAGAATATATATACAAAAGACGTATATATATCAATCAACTGAAGACAAGAAGAAATTAAGAAAGAGTCTACATTAACATCCATTCATCTAGTTTTTTACATTGGCTAGCCTGCCAGTCTTCTATTCAAAGTTTTGTTCCCACTTCAAGGGGGGAGAGAGAAGAATCGAGTTACAAAGCTATTTTGGAACTGGGAAAACAAACTTGAAGAGAAAAAAAAGAATCTAGACTGTGTTTGTAAGAAAAAGAAAGTTTTCAAATCAAAGACTGTACAAGACTATTTTCTACAACTGAGACAAAAAGCACAAGATACAACGTGAATTCTAGAAGCAAGCACGTGGCAGACATTGGCAAGCGTCCAAGCAAAGAACTGCGCAGCTGTGTGGATGAAGCAACGAAATAGACAGAAATAACTGATCTGGTAAAGCGTGACAGATCCTTGTGGCAATAAATCAGGAAAGCATTCCTTTAGACAACTGGACATCGACTGTTGGAAAGAGACTTTTCATCTGATCTGCAAACTGTGATGGAAGATTCTACAGAGTTCATTTGATACAGAAGATTAACAGACTTACAAAGAAATAAAAGATTGACACTAACATACATATATATTCCTAAATATTAATGAAGAAAACAGACAATGAAAAGTTATTTAACAGTTATAAGTATTAATACCAAAAGAGAGTACTTATAACAATATAACACATGGAGTACAATTATGATAGGATAGTATTATGAAAATAACTATTACATTATTACCTATACATAGAATGAGAAGTATCAGACGTAGATAAAATATGAAGTTGATAAAATTACTTAATTCTACAAAGATTGAGTTCAATAGGATTTCATAGATAAATTATAATAATTAATTTGTTTATAATCGAGGTAAAGTAAAACAAACAATGGTAATAAAAGGAAGAAAACTAAGGAAGGATAATTTATATTGATTAATATTAAGTAATTATATACATTAAGAAAGCCTTGGATATAAGAGTTCAGAGATCCAAGAGGAATTGAATTGAATTGAAAGAGTATAGTACACAATTATATTTGACCTAAGTCTATAAAAGGTATGGACTAGGGAGAATAGGTTTCTGGATATGACGGTATCCAATGAATTGAATAAGTTGTTAAGTTGTTATAAGATGTTATGAGTTTGTTAGACACGGACTAGGAATAAGAGTTTCTGGGCAGTATGATCCCAAGTTTATTTTTGTTTATTTTATTTTAGTCAGTTGAAGTGTACTAAGGAATATGGATTGGTCAGAACATTAGGACAATCCTGATTTTAAGATGTATTACATTAATAAGTCATCACAATTAAGGTCTAATGAGGAGAGTGATGATAATTAATTTAAAGTATTCTTTCCAAGTTCTTTTAAAGTAAACCATTCTCCGATTGAATGTAAAGTTTGTTACAACAAGGTGGAATCTTAGTGAAAATTAGAATTATGTAAACAAAAACAAATCTATGATAGAAAGATTTCTGGGTGGAGAATATCTAGGACAATACGTATTGTCAACACCATGAACATTATTTGAAGAATTATTATAGAACTTCATGGTTGATAACACATCCTTTGAATGAGACTTATAAGTAGTGTTGATATATTTCAGTTAGTGAGAGCCTACTGAATATACAAATTAAATACTATGATTGTAAAGTACTGATACAATCATCACTAGGTGGTATTAATGGTATAGGAATGCAATTCTTGAATACAAATGACCTAAAGATTTTAAGGTTGCTAGAAACCATATGATTCATGGAAATATAATTAGACAGGATATTATAGTAATACATGTATTGGTACTCAAGTAATATCAGGTATTGAGAATGAAAATACTATGCTATATGTGTCTGTAGGAATATGGTAGTGATACACAGTTATTATTATTTAGAAAGTTACGATCTTGATTTTGTTGTCTACAAAGACATGATTGTACCTTTATTGTTTATTGGATCAACATTTGTAAATATTTTATTTTATTCATTTATTATTGTGATATATGTATATATTATGTTCAAGTAGTTATGATGTAACATGGATATGGATATCAATTCATAGCTGAAACAGAGGGAGTTTTGAAGTAAAGTAAGCAGTATGAGGAATAGAAATTCGACCTTCTAAGAACTCTCATATAATAGAAAATTGTGACTACATCTTGTTCTATGCTCAATGAATGTGATACAAGTGATGTATGAATGGACAGGTTAGTGACATTGTGTTATGGTTTTAAAACAAACCATAAACAGAGGGAATGTAGAATATTGCATATTCTATGTTTCTATTGATTATATATATGGATGTGTGGATTGACATAAGTAACAGATGGTATCAATAAGTCACAAGGCTTTCTTTGTCCGAGAGCTCTGGAATGTGGATGTGGGGGTTTTGTCCTTATATGGCTAGAGTTATATGCTGACGTTAGTATTAGCACTTCTATATAGTAACAGAGGGACACGAGGTCTCTCAGTCTTGGTCTCACTCTTGGCTTGGCTCTGTACAACGATGTAACTCTCCCATCAGAAGTCCAGCAATTACCATCTGCTGTTAAATGTCCATTATCCTGTAACATCCTATATTATGTTTTATGTATCCGTAACTAAGAATAAACCTGAAGAAACCGTAAGTCAGATTGCGTATTACTACTTTTCAATAATATAGACATATATTATTGTGGCGAGCATTTGGCCCAAGAATATATATACAAAAGACGTATATATATCAATCAACTGAAGACAAGAAGAAATTAAGAAAGAGTCTACATTAACATCCATTCATCTAGTTTTTTTACAGTATTACCTTATAGTTTGTTTGTTTTTAGGTTTGTTTCATGTTACCTCATGGTTTTTAAAGTGCTTTTATCATGTAGAATGAATTACAAAGATAATAAAAGCATTTCCCTCACATTTAAAACAGCCTTACAATTGAAGTTAGTAGAGGTTAACAGTGAATGTATTTGCTGCATGTGTATACAATGTATGTAATATACACATGATCTATATAACATATATGGATTATGTGATATGCACAGAACTGCAATTAAAGGATCTATCTTCTAAACAGCTGAAAGATCAAAATTAAGAAATGCTATTTTCTTAAATTTGTTTCATCTGTTCTACGATCCCTAATTTGATACCCTTATATGGGATTGCCATTTTAAGGGTACCAAATTAGGAAGTTATCTACCCTTTATTATGGCAATCCCATGTAAGAATAGGATACCAAGTTATGTACTAAACAAATGAAAGGTGAAAACTAAGTAAAAAAGTAAACTAATTTTGCTGTTTCAGTTGCTATGGTAGATAAGTCCTTTATTTATTACCATGATTATGGCAATTCCACGTAAGGATATCAAATTAGGGAGCTATCTGCTAAACTGCTGAAAGACTGACACTTTAAAAAAAACTTTTCTTTTTTGCTGTTTCAACTGCTTAGTATTAGTCCCTAATTTGCTACCTTCATAAAAACAAATGGATCAAAATAATTTGGATCAATTTATTCTGAATTTCTTAATTGACTATTGTATATTCATTGAATTTTTGTTTTGTGTCACATCATGGTTTGTAGAGATATTACATGTAGAAGCAATCACAAAGAAAATAATAGCATTTCCCTCACATTTACAAAAATGATGCAGAAATAGACACATGTGGATGAAAAGTCCTTTAAAGTAATTCTGGTCAATCAAAATTTGTCACATAAAATTTTATAGTGTAGAATTCACAGTGGTGGATCAGAAACCCTTGTTAGATATCCTGCATCTTGACGTCTAAAATTGCTGATGCATACTGTACTATGTTGAACAATGTTCTATTATTAGATGCATTTAATTAACATTTTAAATATTGATTACTTAATGAAAATGCAAATGTAGATGTCTGATTTAGATTATTGAAACAGTAAAACTTAGATGACCGAGAGTTGCCTGAACATCATCAGTGTTGGTATATTTAATCATTTATGATATCTGCAGAAGTTATAGCTACAGGAATGGCACAGGATGAGATTTTGATGTGAAAAATAGAATAAGTATAGCACACAACACTTCTGTTACTGCTTTGCAAACAACAGAAGGAATTGTTATTTACTCTAAAGCAGGATCTCCTGCTGTTGGGAGACAGAATTATTATATCATTAATCTTGCAATCACATGCCGGTATTCTGGGTATGTCAAGAATAAAACCACAAGTGGTGAATATGTCTAATGGACAATTTTTTTGATGCTGAAATCAAACACTTTATAACCAGAGGATATATGTAAACATCAAACATCCCTGTGGCATAAGCACACCATGGGAATGTCCAACAGTGCTTTGGCAAATAATACATATATGTTTTTCTGAGCCTAACAAACGTGGTTATGTTTACTTTATAGTGATAGGCACACACTTAAATTGTTCTTAATTGATACATATGGCTCTATTCACAACAAAAGTGACATCAGACATGTTGCAAAGGACCAGAATTTAGCATTTACTTTTAGTAACAGAATAAGCGTACCTTCGGTCTATGAAGAGGAAATGTGGATGAGAATGCATGAAGTTATATTGTCACAAGATGCACCCGTTGCAGATGATTTTAATTTGTTTTGCTTACTTTAAGGAATCATGTAAAAATTGAAGTGAATAATATTGCACAACTGCTTCATTTTCACATCCTTACTGCTGATGTATTGGTCATATATAACCTACTTTATAGCCTTATGCATGAATATACAGAAGCACATAGGCATCATTTGTATAAGTGGGAAAACTTAATTTGTGTAAGGGGCAAAATAGCCGTATATGGAGTAAGGATCCAGCATAAGCTTAGGATAGTGTAAAGGGAGCAAGTCGGTTGTGGTGTGCCGATACCGACGATACGGTAGGCCTGTAAATAAAGAGGGCCCACCAAGGAGTAAGAAAGTAAAGTAAATGGAAAGAAAAGAGAAAGTGTTGAAATGAGGAGTGGGTGGGAGGGTCATTCTGATGCTGACCTCAAGCGATATGAGTCAGGTAAGGGGTGTCCCTTATATAGGGGAGTGAATTAATTTAAGCCCCTCCCACAAATACAGGCAAAACTGCCTTAATACTTGTGTAAGGGGCAAAATAGCCGTATATGGAGTAAGGATCCAGCATAAGCTTAGGATAGTGTAAAGGGAGCAAGTCGGTTGTGGTGTGCCGATACCGACGATACGGTAGGCCTGTAAATAAAGAGGGCAAAAATGAATAATCAAAGATTTAATACAGTAAACAAATATATACAAATTAACCAGACATTTCCTTAAATGCATTACAGTATTTAATTCCTGAAAGGATTTTGAAGGTAGGAATCTAGGACCGAAAGTAGGCACCATTTGTTGTGGGTAGGATAGTATGTTCTCTACTGTTGGTGCATGTTGACTCATTTCGGAATGTGGTAGAGCCAATAGGTAATGATATATGTGTTTACGTACATGGGATCATTGAAGACAATGATCTGTCTGAGTGGTGGTGATGGTAGTGGATTCTCTGGCCTGAGAAAGGCATAAAAGGCAATGTGCATGGCTGGTAATGGCCGACTTGGTAGTATAATTGAATGGTTGTAGATCTAATAGGTCCGATAAGGATGAACAGTTGGATGGCTATTGGTAATCTCTGAGAGGAAAGTGGGGGAATGGATTCCTGAAAATCTCTGAGTATATTCTTTTCTGGTATGATAGCATGAAGTTTATGGTAGTTTTGGCCATAGGTTATCATGTGTTGTTGAATGCCTGTAAGATATATAATTAATGGTGTATGAGATAGTTTAAGTTTAAGGTGGCAAAAATAAGCAAAACATATGAGAAATTTTGTGACACAGGTTGAGCTATGTCGTGTTCCAATGAGATTCTTTAAGCCAGGTGAAAAGCTGTGTTATGCGTTCTACAAGTATGGGACGAAAGTGCTAGGTGGGATAGTGCATGCTATGCTGCATGAGTATGTCTAATCCATGATTTTGTCTCTGGAACGAAAGAGTGGACGTGACTGTATGGGCGGCTGTAGGAAGCGTATGATGAACATGCCTGGAATATAAATGAGACAGTTGTCGGCAGGGATGTATACCCCCGTCTGGTACATGAAAGTGAAATGTGATAAGTGGCCAACCAAGTGAGTTCCCCAGAAACATCATGAACTTATGGATGAGTAGTGGCGTTTGTTGATGATATGATATGTGCTTAGTTGTCTGAGTAACAACGGATTGATGACCCTGACCATGATTTACCCCATGCCACAGCAGCTGCTACAATGGGGTAGATCTCCCAAAGGGGCTGAAGTGGTGGAAAATTTCCAAACCTGGATGCCATGGCCAACAGCCCCAAAGCAATTGTTCCCGGTAGATCGCTGCCAAACCCGTGGTATACGCTGCGTCTGACCATCTGGTTGGAGAAGTGTCATACAATCCTGGAAGGAACATGCTTTTACCATGCCAAGTGGTTAAGAAATCCCCCCCTCCCCATGTGCAGGTCTGCTGTTGCTGAGGTGTCTAGGCACCTCCTCTGATCGTCATGTTGGAAGTGTGGAAAAAAGGGGAAAGTACTCTGGATGTGAAAGCGTGGTCTTGTGGTATGATTGGCATGGCAAAATTAAGGAACCTGGTAGGGATTGTAGTTCCTTGTAGTTGTAAGTACTAAGCAGGAGGTAGTGATTGATTTAGTTGAGAATGTTCCCTATTTGTCTTGTGGTAACTTGCGTGTATGGATGCTGACTCAAGTCATATGCCCAGTAATGTGATGATAGTGTCTGCGCCTTCTGTTTCTTATGGGGTACTGGGACGCCCAAGTGGTCAACCAGACTAAGCTGCCATGAGGCTTCTAGTGAAAAATATGCTTTCTTTGAGCAACAAGAAGTCTTCTAGATAGTGTATGACTGTAATGCCTCTTGATATGTTATCATAACCAGCACAGAGTATCTGCGAATATCGATAGTAGGTTAATCTGTAGCTTGAAAGTTGAGCAGGGAAAGGATTGCCCAATTTAAGTGATAGCTGTAAAGGTAGATCAATGGTGTTGTATAGTAAGAAAAATCCTCGGAGGGTATGAGGGAGTTGAGACTTGGGGTAGTGGAGGTGTGTGGTGCCAATAAGTCTATGGTTAGTCTTTGTTTAAGGGAAGATTCCTTGTGACAATACCAATGTGTTTGTGTTTGGTGCCATGCTGTATATGGTGGAGATTGGAAGACCCCTCTGCAAATCTTGGCTATGAGTGTGTTTTCAGCCAATGGTTTTGTTGTGCTGACTGTAAGTGAGGGCATGCTATATTCCTTGAAGATGTGTTTATGATACCTGTATGGGAGCCCTTTGAAGCTCCAGAGCTTTAGTAAATCTACTACAAGTCTGGAAGGGTGATGAGTCAGTAATGTTGAAAATGCATTGGTGTGTACAGATGGTGAGTACGTTATTTGTAAGTTGAATTGGGCCACATGGTTTGTCATGTGCCCTGAACCATTTGAACATATATGCAACAGTCTATATGCAATGCAACTACTCATATCAATGGTCTCTGGTAGTTCAGAGGTGCTGGTACCTGGAGCCTGAGAGTGCTCGTCCATTTGTTTGGGACAGAATCCCTTCTGTATGGGTACCTGCACAAATAAACATCTCTACATATTCCAAATACCAACCCATCCAAGAGATGGTCAGTTCCCGATTTACCTGGAATCCCTGAATCTGACCATCACAGATACATCATCATACATATATATGCCTTGCTTCCCCAATGTGCTGGGATCATACGTGCAGGGTTAACATCTTGTGTGTCATAAGAATTGATTGTACCAGGTAACCGAGTTTCGGTTGGTGCTGGTTGTACAGTAACGTGAGGCCCAGCCTTGTGAGGGCTGTGGTGACCAACTCGAGATTGCCAGTCTGTCATAAAAATTTTTGGCTCATGAGTTTATGAGTGAGGCTAGCATAGCCTGGGTGTCACCTGAGTTGATGTAGCTGGGCCTTCCCCTGCCTCCGTGTTGTCCGTTGATGTATGGAGGAGTTTGAATAACTCTGCTTTCCTTGCTGTAGCAGGGTAGGGGATTTGTCACCTCCTTAGGTCGGTGGTAATGTGTGGGATTGTCCAGGATCTGATTGCTGCAGGACTAGCAACATTTCCTCTGCTTGAAGGTGTATCAATTCTAGCCGGGGTGCTAGGAAGAGGTGATTCTTCACCATCTTTTGGAGAAATACTTAAATAACAATAAAGATTGCAATTATTTGTACCCAGGGTTCTTGTACTGGCTTGCTAGCTAAGCCGTAAGGCGAAACGATTAGGCTTGGTGTTTTTTGGTGACTGGTGAGGCCCTGCTAGTTGCCAAGTGGCTTGAGAGGCTCTATCTATGCTTGGCGCGAGGGGATTTTGTGTGGCCACCGAACATTGTGGCAGGATGTTGGCCTCTCGGTGACAGTAACCAGAAAATAGGAAGGGGAGTGACAGGTGAGGCCCTCTCTATGATACAATGCGAGGCGGCTAGCTCACGAGTGGCCCGAGGGGTGTATGCCTCCGAGTGTGAGGCGGGTGTTGCCTCGCGGGACCACTAACCGAAGCATAATGCAGAGAAAAAAGGGGGTAATACCTATTGGGCCCTAGAACCCTAATTGCCAGTACACTATTACTATTCCAGGGAAGGTAAGAGATGGATAACTACGTGAGCAGGTGTATGTACCTGGTAGTATGGTATTGAACCTGACAATCCGTATAGGTTTTTTAGTAGTAACTGTAACCTGAATGGATAAAACCGTATGGCATAAGGAAATATGGCATAGACCAAGCTTATCTTAATACGTACAGTATATGTGAAAAGTAAAGTGCCATGATGTGTAAATATTAAACATCGTAGCCATACTGGTTAAATATGTATCAATCTTAACCCATTAAGTGCCGTATGTACAAGTGAAAATGTGGTCTGTCCCCACCTTGTATGTTGTATGTCCCCTTGCTAGGGGAAAGTCTGTTGCGTGAGCAGCGTGCTGTGAAAATGTATGTGAACTATATTACCAGTTACGTATATACAGACGCGTCTGCTACTGTGTAATAATATATGTATTTATACCTGATGTTGATATAGTGCTTGCTATGTGAATTGTTGTATGTCTTATTGAATGGTAGGGGTCAGTGAACATGGTGTTGCAAAATGCAAGTGCACTGGAGATCTGCCGAGTGCCCTATAGGTGGCAGTGTAGTTGGATACTGATTGGTATGTGAAATGTTGTTTGTCTGTTGACCTATAGGTGTAAGTGTTTTGGTGTTTGTAAAACCCCATGAAAATTGTCAATGTACTTGACAGACCTGTAGGTGGCAGTGTTGATAGAACCACTGTTGGTCTTGATGTGAAATGTAAATTATTGTGAATTAAACCTGAATTTGAGCCCGTGCTGGAGTTTCATTTATGGTTTATGGTTATGTTTAACCCCGTAAGGACCAAACTTCTGGAATAAAAGGGAATCATGACACGTCACACATGTCTTGTGTCCTTAAGGGGTTAAAACAATCTTATGTGTAATTTATATTGGCTGGTAAATTGTATATGACATGTGAAGACAGTTTTGCTATTGACCAGTAGGGGTCATAAATGCTGATTGTATGGTAAAAATACCCTTTAACCCCTTAAGGACCAAACTTCTGGAATAAAAGGGAATCATGACATGACACACATGTCATGTGTCCCTAAGGGGTTAATCCTACCGTATGACAGATAGGAGTCAGTATAAAAGCGAAAATGCTGTAGTTAGTTTGTTTGCTTATGAAGTGAAATAAAGTCTGAGAAGACTGTAGTATACCGATTGACCATTAGGGGTCAGCATGTAGGCGAAAATGCCGTGGTTCGTTGGTTTGTACATGAAATGCAATAATGTCTGAGAAGCCTGTAGTACACTGAATGACTGATAGGTGTAAGTGTGTAGGTAAAAATGCAGTGGTTTATTGTTTTGTACACGAAAAGCAATAATGTCTAAGAAGCCTGTAGTACACCGAATGACTGATAGGGGTCAGTATGTAGGTGAAAAATGCAGTGGTTTATTGTTTTGTACATGAAAAGCAATAATGTCTAAGAAGCCTGTAGTACACCGAATGACTGATAGGGGTCAGGGTGTAGGTGAAAAATTAAGTGGTTTGTTGGTTTGTACATGAAATGCAATAATGTCGGAGAAGCCTGTAGTACACAGAATGACCGGTAGGGGTCAGTGTGTAGGCGCAAATGCAGTGGTTCGTTGATTTGTACATGAAATGCGATAATGTCTAAGAAGTCTGTAGTACACCCAAAGACCAGTAGGGGGTTTAAACGAATGATATGCATGAACATGCAATGGTTTTAGAACAGACTTAGACAAAATGCAGCAGTAAAGTGAGGACCTGACCCTTGCATGGTGCCGTGGGACTGATGCCTGGCGTAATGGGTAGGTCAACTTACGGTTTGTGAGTCACTTGGACACCATCCACAGCGATAGATTGAAGAAAGAAGGTGGTAGGCCGGAAAAGCCTGTGGCTGGATTCCTGACACAGCTCAGCTTAGAAAACCTCATGGAGTAATCAGGTAAAATGGCGTCTGGATGACCCGGAAGTGGAAATCATTCTGATGCTGACCTCAAGCGATATGAGTCAGGTAAGGGGTGTCCCTTATATAGGGGAGTGAATTAATTTAAGCCCCTCCCACAAATACAGGCAAAACTGCCTTAATACTTGTGAAATGAATAGAAGGTGAGATATGGCATTTAATCTTGATCTGACACTGCATAGGTTAATGTACACAAAAGAATGTTTAAGAACTTAGCTGCTGAAAGTAATTGTAACGGCACCCCCAGGCATAAAAGGGTTAAACCGCCGTTTAGTAGATCTTCCCTTCCAGAGACACAGGCACAGCTACTGCAGAACCCCAAACTCCCGAACAGGATACCAAGTAGCACTCCAAAGTCCCGAACTGGAACGTCACGAATAGCTGCTAGCAGCTGAACAGGAAAAGCACCCAAGCGGCTTACACTCCTGACAATCAGTCTCTAACAGCATACAGTAAATCCCCCCAAGAACGAGACAAAGCTCCGTGTTGAAGGTCAAGCAGTGAACAGCCAGAGCTGTGGGTTTATTGTGCTTATGTACACATTCTTACACATTAGTACCACCAACAGGGTTTTGGAACACAACCAATAAACACATACAATACACTCAGACAGTCCCACACAAAATCCTCCCCTCTGCCTGTGATACAATTACATAACACAATGGGTAATGTAATTATAACAAGCAGAGAAATACAATTTTTCCACATTATTCATAACTTGAAAAGTATGCATCACATTTTCACATAAATTTTCAGAATCAGCATACTCCAAATACAAACATATGTCAAATTCATACAAATTGGTCCAATGGTTCAAAAGATAGATCGTAGTTCTTTGTCTTCTATCCTGGAGATAATTGTGAAGTAATCCAATTATCTCCAAAGACAAAGGCAAAACTCCATTGAACACATGGCAGCAAAAGACAATAAAACACATAAAAACATATAACTGTGCAGCCATTGCACAAAACAAGTACATTCAACATATCCCCAGATAGCTCAAATCTGAGCACACATTATTACTGAATGGCGCTCAGAGCACACACATACAGTTCAATTGCCATGGAGCCAAAGTCTTTCCCATAGTCTTTCATTATACGAATGGGCTCCATGGCATAGCTATCTGGGGTATCACTGCTCAAACAAGCACCAAATGACCCGGCTTTCATGTCTTTGCAGGGGAAAATCAAGCCTTTTAACATGGGGCCATAATCCAAAGGCAACAGGCGAGCAACCAGGCTTCTCCAATGCAATGTGGTGAGATTGGTCTCGTCACAGTAATAACTACTTGATTTGTCTCTCCATATTGTCATTAAACACACCATCTCTTCTACCTCCCTCACAAAATACTACATGAAGTGCAATCTTATTACAGTACTGTATTCCATGCATGCCATTCTCTGCCTCACCTCATGAGCCTCCTTGACTTGCCCTAATGAACTACATCAGCGCAACAGACATTTCACGGACATTCTCTATCTAGAATTCATCAAAGCCATTAAAAGGACACTACAGGCACCCAGAACACTTCAGCTCATTGAGGTGGTCTGGGTGCAGTGTCCCTATTGCACTTAGTGCTCTATAGTTAAACATTGCAGTTCCAGAGAGACTGCAATGTTTACATTGCAGTATTAAGTCTGCCCCCAGTGGCTGTCTCCCAGTATCTCATGCTGGACGTCCACATCACAAGGACATTCAGCATCAGATTCAATGCTTTCCTATCGGGAGGTCTAATACGCGTGCTGCATTTGCTGCACATGCACATTAATGCCCACTTGTCGCGGGACAGACGAGGATTCAGAGCCACAACCCAGCGCCAAGGGACATCGGCACTTTGATAAGGTAAGTAAATAAAGGGTTTTTAGTCCTTTATTTACCGGGGGGGGGGGGGGAGTATAGGAGGTGTTGAGCTAGAATGCCAGGAATATAGCTTTATATTCCTGGCACATACAGTATCACTATGACGTTATCATAGATGAATATGTCTGCCCTGTCAAACACAAATGACACATATCACATTGCCTAAAGAGGGCATGCGCTATCACCTCATCTTACTGTTACATTGCAACCTAAATGTATTAATGAAAATACCGGTGTCAAGACAAGCCTCTTCTATTATTAATATTATTAATATTATTATTATTATTATTGGCATTTATATAGTGTCATCATATCCTGCAGCACTTTAAAATATTTACCAACAAATGAACCAAGTGCAAAGCATTTAAGGATAGTAGGTTGATGACGACCCTACCCAAACAGGTTTACAGTCGCTTTCCTGAAGAGATGGGTTTTGGTGCACTTCTTAAACAATTGAAGCCTAGGGGAGAGTTCCAAAGGAAAGAGCTCCCCGTGAGAATTCATGCAAGCGTGACTTAGCCGTATGGGTGTGAGCAGTGAACAGGAGAAAGTCATCAGCAGAGAGACAGAGAAGGAGCATACCTATGAATCAGTTAAGAGATATAAAAGGGGCTAGAGTTGTTCAGTAAGGGTTAGCATTTTTAATTAACTCCCAATATCTCTGATACATGAGGACCAAGTGGATCCCACATAGATAAGTCATAACAAATAAAGACTTAGATTTAATATTGGATAAGCTTTTCAAATGTTTTAATATTTTTGGATAAATGTTTAAAACATTTTTTTAGATATTAAAATATCAAAACTATAACTAAACATAGTTACAAATATAAATAAATAAATAATAATAAATAAATATACATATATATATATATAAATCAAACTATTAAAATATTAAAACATTTTTTAAAATACTAAAACATTTTAAAAGCTCATCTCAAAATATGAAATAATCTGAAAGCCTTACCCAAAAATTAAAACAAGGCCATTATCTGAAAACAAACCCAAAAAAGGCATTCTCTGAATCTTAAATGAACACTATTTGTGACAGGAATGCAAACATGTATTCCTGTCACTATAGTTATGTAAACACATTTAAGGTCTCCGGCCCACTTGTCAGTTAAGTAAAAGGTGACATGGCTGGCCCCACCCGCGCTCCATCCATTGGTTGAGATCATCAGAGTTGATTCTCTCAGCCAATCCAATGCTTTTCCATAGGAAAAATGCTGCACTGCACAACTCAGCATCTCCTCATAGTGATGCATTAAATCTATGAGGAATGTTCAGCGCCTCCATGCAGAGCGTGTAGATGCTGAACATTGTGTAGCACTGTCTCAGGAAGCAGCTCTAGTAGCTGTTTGAGTGACTGCCACTAGAGGTGTCCCTAGGTAGCAATGTGTAACGGACCGTTTTGCACACAAGTGGTAAAAACCGTTTAGGCGATCGGCCCCCTTTCCAGAGATGCAGGCACAGCTACTGCAGAACACCAAAACTCACGAACTGGATACAAAATAGCACTCCAACTCCCGAACTGGAACCTCCCAAATAGCTGCCAGCAAACGAACAGGAAAAGCTCCCAAGTGGCTTACACTCCTGGCAATCAGTCTCCAACAGCATACAGTGAATCCCCCCAAGAACGAGACAAGGCTCCGTGTTGAGGATCAAGCAGTGGTCTGAGGTGCTGGCACACCCAGCCTGGTTTTTATTACAGTCTTGCAAATACAGGACCGCCCACAGGGAGGTATAAAACAACCAATCACATCACAGTTACATCCCACATATTCCCTCCCCTTATCCTGAGAGGAAACTCAATTACACATACAGTTAAAACATACTTTCTACCCAACTTTCATAACTCTAAAACCATACATCACATTCACATAAAATTACATATTCACAATCAATCCATTCAGGGGAACAACATATTAAAAAATGACATGAATCAGACAAGGGGTTCAAAAGTTAGTAAAAAGTCCTTTGTGACTAAATGAAGCATGGCTTTCTGGCCCAAACCAGTTTCAGAGTCTTCTATCCTGGAGATAAGTAATTCAATTATCTCCCAGGATAGACACAAGACTCCATTAAGCACATGGTTGCAAAAAGACACAAAACACTTTAAAATACATAAAGTCACATTCATTACATAAACCACAGACATGTAACATATCCCCAGATAGCTCAGGTCTGAGCGCACATTATTAAGTGAATGGCGCTCAGACCACACAAATACAGTTTAATCACCATGGAGCCAAAGTCTTTACAGTCAGTTTCATATGAATGGGCTCCATGGGATTCCTATCTGGGGTATAACACATTCAACCAAAACTACCAAACCCCAGGCAGAAAAGCATGAATGAAGCTTTTCTGCAGGTAAAAAAGATGTCTTTTAACAGGGGACCATAGTCCAAAGGCAGCAGACGAGCAACCAGGCTTCTCCAATGCAATGTGGCGAGATTGGTCTCGTCACACAATGTAAACACTGTTTTTTTTTTTTCTGAAAAGGCAAGGTTTACATTGAAAAGCCTGCCGAGACAGGCTATAGACACCAGAACAACTACACTACGCTATAGTTATTTTGGTGACTATAGTGGGAAAATTATAAATAAATATTTTCATTGAAATATATATATTTTTATAATGATAGTATTCCTCTTACTATTTAAATTTATGCACCCTCTTTGGACATATAAATACCTAGCTACATGTTCTCAGAAAGACAGAGCACACCATTCTGATGAGACCTGCAAGGTAAAAATGTATAGTGCATGGCTGGTATCTATTCACTGATCCTTTTGGATCCTAGCCCATGCTTTGGGTTAAAACAAATCTGGTGTTTAAAATAAAAAGTCCATTGCTAAGGGTATCTGTAGAAATGGAGTATGAAGTCTGAAGCATGTTCCGTGTCTGTGCTCATTTGCATACCAAGCTATAAAAACTCTAGGATAGGTGATGAGGCATAATTTCTCAAGTTTATCTTCCCAAGAAGAACTTCTCAAAGTCCAAGTTGAGCTATGTATTTGATACATAACAATATTTGTTATGTTTGAGAAGTGGGGAGTATTATCATCTTTGTTCTCACCAAAATCTTTTTGGTACACCTATCCACGTTAAGGAACAGAATATAATGTCAAAGATACAGTGGGCACAATTATATAAATCATAATGAAATATGAAATAGTAAATTGTAAATTTACAATACAAGTAAGCAGGCCTGGGAGGGACAGAGACGTTATAACGTCAGAGACGAAGGAAGTCAGCCACGAGAATGCTGAGATATTTGATGCCAGCTGAATACTATATGAATACTACACGAAAGAGCCACTACACTGAAAATACTGTCTGAGAAAACAGTGGAGTCGGTACAGCAACAGGAGTGAGTAGATGACATTGAAAACAGCTACCAAATAAGTGAGATAACGATACTGTTAAAGTGAGAGGGGAAAGAAAATCTGACGCTGTGACTGTGGGAGGTGTAAAGAGAAAGCGGAGAGCAGGGAGAAGCATGGCAAAAAAAAAAAAAGCTGAATCCAAAAAAGGTGATTGGGGAAAAACTTTGATGTAGATAAAGATTGTCACTCAGCTTGCTAACAAAGAGCAAACAAAATGTAAATATATCAATATAAGTAACTAATTGAAGTAAAAAACAAAACAAAAAAACTTTCCTCTGAGGGAAGATTAAGGGGAAAAAAATTTGTTGCAAAAACAAAATGATGTGAGGATAATCTTTTTTTTAAAGCGGCGCTGTCATGCCGAACTTACCTTTCCTCAATCTCTTCCTCTTCTCTCCCTCTCTCAGGATCTGTTCTTCTTTTCTTCCAGTCTTTAGTTTTCTTTAAAATCATAAGACCTACTGTCCCCCCCTGGGCCCCACCCTGAGCGGTGGGTGGGGGCCCTAAATAAAGATATGGGGGGGAACTTCTGGCCCCCCCCTGGCCCCCACTCCTGCGCGGTGGGTGGGGGCCCTAATAAAACAATAAGGGGGGGGGGACCTACTGTCCTCCCCCCCTGGCCCTCACCCCTGCGCGGTGGGTGTGGGCCCTAATAAAACAATAAGGGGGGGCACCTACTGTCCTCCCCCCTGGCCCCCACCCCTGAGCCACCCAATGAGAGTGCTCTGTGTCATTTTACACAGCATGGGAAAGTTCTTTTGAATTTTCCCACGCTGTGTAAAATGACTCAGAGCACTCTGATTGGCTTAAACCCACCAATCAGAGTGTTCGAAGCCTAATTGCAGGGCGGGGCAAGGCTTTATAAGCCTTGACCCGCCCTGCGGAGCTCAGTATGCGGCGTGCCCTCGAAGGGCGAACATGGATTAATTTTTTTTTTTGCGCTCGTTTTTTTTTTTTTAAAGTGCGGCGGTATAATGGATTTTTATTTGGCTTTTTTGGGGGCTGAAGAAAGAAGATTTTAGAAAAAAGAAGACGTCAAATGGTAAGTTTAATTTTTTTTTTTTTTACAGGTTAGTTATTTTATTCCCCCCTCACTATTTGTAGGGTGAGGGGGGTAGGTAGGGGATAGGTTTTTTGGGTGGGGGGGATGGTGACTAGGGGCTTGGGACCCCTAGTCACCTTGATTGGGGG
>OW240913.1:205382180-205428149 GCA_933207985.1 Pelobates cultripes | reverse complement strand
CCTCCCTCCCTCTCCTCCCTCTCACAGCCGGCCGGCGCGCGAGGGAGCACTCTCCTCTGAGTACTTCCTCTTCAGCTCCCTCGCGCGCCGCGTACTAATGCCGGCGCCGGAAGATGACGTCATCTTCCGGCTCCGGCATCAGTACGGTGCGCGAGGGAGCTGAAGAGGAAGCACACAGAGAGTGCTCCCTCGCTCGCCCGCCGGCTGTGAGAGGTAGGAGAGGGTGACCGGCTGCTGGGCCCCCCAGGAGAAGAGGCTGGCCTAGTGGGTACATACTGGGGTCGCAGGGTCCCCTGCGACCCGGTATGTACCCACTGAATGTGGGGCCCGGACGACCTTAGCAGTCTGGGCCCCCCAGGACCGCCGGGCCCATGACAACCGTTGCGGTTGTCATGCCCTGATGGCGGCCCTGTATGTGAATGCATAAACACATGTACATATACATATACATATACATAAACTCATATACATACATGCACATGGACTCATATACACAAATATAAATGCACAGTAATATATATAAGCATTCATGCATTACTGTTTCCTTTAAACTCTTATTTTCAAACTGTGTTCTATTCCATCTCCCTCCCTATACTATCACTACTTAATTGATAACTATATCTCCCATCCTGATCTTCTGTTTTTGTTTTTCTTAAGGCTGGTATGATCATGTCATTTTATGTTCATTCTCTTAGACTCTTTGTTAATTGTTTGTTTAGCTAGTGTTACTACTCTCACTGATAATCTAGTAAATTTATGTTCATGGTTTATGACTTTCACCTATCTGATCCTTCCTATCTTTTTATCCCAAATGTTCTCTCCTTTTAGTTTTTCATCTCTAATTAATTACCCCATGTCTCCCCACCCATAACAGTGTGTTTTATTTCATTTTTTTTTTTCTAACCTCAGACCTTATATTTCAGACTGGGCCCCTTAAAACAGCATTAACACCCAGCACTCCCAAGCAACCAAGTCCTGCTCAATCTTCAGAGCAGAGGTATCATCTCTGGAAGATTTCTCACCCTCCCCTCCCCACCCCATGGTCATCAACTTATTTATAGATAGTGCACATCAGCAGGTTTCCTTAACACACCAATCAAGTCATTAAAATACTCCTCACCTGAATTCATTTAACACACTGCATCCTTACAATGGTTTAAACACTCATTGATATTTGTGTGTGTTTGTATATATGATCTACATATCTATGTAATACACATTTTCTCTAATGTTCTCCCTTCTATTTTTCACTTTAACACTAACTTCTGTCATTACTAAAATATCCCTATCCTTTCACTCACCTGTCCCTGGCAACACCATCATCATTACTTCCACCTTACTCCCCTCCCCTCTCTATTCATCCCATGCACTCTACACATACCTTTCCAGCCTATCTCCACCAACTCTTTCCAAATCCTCTACATACATACCCTCCTACAAAACTTTCAAATCCTACTCCCACCTTCACTTCCTTTCTATCCTTCTGCTCTTAGCAGCTGGTGATGTCTCTCCAAACCCCGGTCCCCTCTCAACAAACTCAGCACATACTAACCCAAGGATCCACACTAATCTCATACCCATCTCTTGTTCCTCTAACTCCTCCTTCAATACTGCCCTCTGGAACGCACGCTCTGTTTGCAATATAACTAAATCCACTGCTGTCCATGACTTCTTCATCTCTCGTTCAATACATTTACTAGCCTTAACAGAAACCTGGCTCTCCCCCTCTGACCCTGCCACCCCTGCATCTTTGTCCTTCGGTGGTCTCCATCTTACCCACAACCCAAGAAACTCTGAATGTAAAGGTGGTGGTGTTGGGTTTCTCCTCTCCCCTGACTGCTCCTTTAATTCTCTTCCCACCCCACCTTCCCTCTCTTTCCCGTCATTTGAAATACACTCAATTCGCCTTTTCAAACCCTTCTCTGCTAACATTGCTGTTATTTACCGTCCCCCTGGTTCCCCTCTTCTCTTCCTTGACCACTTTGCAGCCTGGCTACCCTATTTCCTCTCTTCTAACATTCCACCCCTAATTCTCGGGGACTTCAATATTCCTATAAACCCACCTTTGACCTCTGCAGCCAATAAACTACTTTCAATTACTTCCTCCCTCGGGCTATCACAGTGGGCAAATTCTCCCACCCGTGTAGCTGGCAATACCCTTGACCTAATCTTCACTTATGCATGTACTGTATCTAATATCTGCAACACTCCGTATCCACTCTCTGATCACCACCTCTTATCGTTTGCTCTCACGTACCCCCTCACCCAACAACCTCCGCCTAACCAGCCTCAACTCAGGAGGGACCTTAATTCTCTTGATCTCCAACAGTTGTCAGCTGACATTGATTCACAACTGCTTTCCATCCCTTCCCTCTCCTGTCCTTCACTGGCCATCTCCATATATAACGCTACTCTTACATCTGCCTTGAACACTGCAGCGCCACTCCAAACAAGCACCTCAAGGAGGACCCGCCCCCAACCATGGCATGCTAAATTAACGTGCTACCTGCAAAGATGCTCCCGTTGTGCTGAACGCTCCTGGAGGAAGTCTCGCACCCAGTCAGACTTTCTCCATTTTAGATTCATATTGTGTTCATACAGTGGAGCCCTTGCCCTTGCCAAACAGTCCTATTTTTCCTCTCTAATTAGTTCATGTTCCCGCAACCCCAGGCGTCTCTTTGACACCTTTAATTCTCTTCTTCGCCCCGCTGTGGCCACCCCCCAAACCAACCTTACTGCTGATAACTTTGCATGTTACTTCACTGACAAAATTGAACAGCTAACGAAAGAATTCTCCCCTCCTTGCCTTTCTGTTTCTCAATCACACATAGATCATGCCTTTCCTACCCTTCAGACATTCTCCCCAGCCACTGACCAAGAGGTGGCTGCTCATCTTTGCTCCTCTCACCCCACCACTTGCCCGCTCGATCCTGTCCCATCTCACCTTATCAGATCTCTCTCCACTTGTCTCTTGCCTTCTCTAACACACATCTTCAACTGCTCGCTCTCTTCTGGCATCGTCCCTGCTGACCTTAAACATGCCACTCTAACTACCGTCCCATATCCCTGCTCCCTTTTTCCTCAAAGCTTCTGGAAAGACTTGTCTTTACCCGTGTGTCTCATTTCCTCAATTCCAACTCTCTCTTTGACCCCCTTCAATCTGGCTTCCACCCTCTCCACTCTACAGAGACTGCCCTTATCAAAGTTACTAACGACCTAATCGCAGCTAAATCCAAAGGCCACTACTCCATACTAATTCTTCTTGACCTCTCAGTGGCCTTTGACACCGATGATCATGCTCTCCTTCCTCAAACTCTGCAATCGCTTGGTCTCTGTGACTCTGTCCTCTCGTGGTTTTCCTCTTATCTCTCCCAACGCTCATTCAGTGTCTCTTTTTATAATGAGACCTCCTCCCCTCGCCCTGTCTCGGTTGGAGTCCCCCAAGGCTCTGTCCTTGGTCCCCTTCTATTTTCTCTTTATACTGCCTCTCTTGGCAAACTTATTACCTCATTTGGATTCCACTACCACCTGTACGCTGATGACACCCAGCTATATCTCTCCTTCCCAGACCTCTCCCCTGCTGTCCTGCAACGTGTCACTGCTTGCCTTTCTTCCATCTCAGACTGGATGTCCTCCCGCTTTCTGAAACTCAATCTCTCGAAAACTAAGCTCCTTGTCTTTCCTCCTCCTAATACTGATCCTCCTCTTTCGCTCTCCCTTCAAGTCTGTGGTACCAACATCAGCCCATCCTTGCAAGCGTGCTGTCTTGGCATCATACTTGACACTGGTCTCACCTTTGAGCCTCACATCCAGCATGTTGCCAAATCCTGTAGATTCCATCTTAAAAACATAGCCCGCATCCGCCCCTTTCTTGCACCAGATACTACCAAGGAGCTTGTCCATGCTCTAGTAATTTCCCGCATGGATTATTGTAACCCTCTCCTGCTTGGTCTTCCCAAAAGCCGTACTGCACCCCTACAGTCTGTAATGAACGCTGCTGCTAGACTGATTTTCCTCTCTAGTCGGTTCTCTCACACCTCACCCCTCTGCCAGTCCTTACATTGGCTTCCTGTGTGCTATAGGAGTCAATTCAAGGCACTAACTCACACCTATAAAGCACTGAACAACTCTAGCCCCTCTTATATCTCCTCACAGATCCATAGGTATGTCCCTTCTCGGTCTCTCCGCTCTGCCCGTGACCACCTCCTGTCCGTTGTCCGCACCCGTACGGCCAACTCGCGCTTGCAGGACTTCTCGCGGGCGGCTCCCTTCCTATGGAATAGCCTGCCTCCCGCCATCAGACTCTCCCCTAGTCTTGCATCTTTTATGAAGTGCCTTCAATCCCATCTCTTTAGGAAAGCTTATGGCCTCCAAGACTAACCCCTACCTCACATACCTGTCTCTTACCCTCTCCTAAAGGGCAGCCCACCTTATTTGATTGCAAATTCCTGTCCTAATGTGTTTTACACCCCACCTCCTATAGAATGTAAGCTCGATTGAGCAGGGTCCTCTTCAACCTATTGTTCCTGTAAGTTTATTTGTAATTGTCCTATTTATAGTTAAATCCCCTCTCATAATATTGTAAAGCGCTATGGAATCTGTTAGCGCTATATAAATGGCAATAATAATAATAATAATAATAATAATAATAATAATGCATACGAGTATGGGAAAGCATAGGTCTACACATAGTACTTTGTATATAGATAGAATAAACATATAGGAATGCATTTGTAAGTGTTGGTACATATGACAGAATAGTAAGATAATGCTGGGAGAGTGTTCATGTAAAGTGTTGGTAGTGGGACAGGAATCCCAAATCAATATTTATATCTTCTATTCTTGCTGTTAAACCATTTAATCATTCTGGCTTCAAAGGCTTTTCTTTCCTGGGTATTTTTAAAACCCCCATTCAGTACTTTGATTTTTAGGTTCTTCAGTGAGTGGCCAGGCTGGGTAAAGTGGTGTCCCACAGGAGTGCAGTATGATTCTTCTTTGTGGTGTTAAATAGAGTGTCTGTGCATATTCATTCTGCCATTTAATGGCTGGGTGGTTTCCCCAATGTAGCATCCTAGGTGGCATTTTATGCATTGAATCATGTATACCACATTGCTGGATGTGCAGGAGTATGAACCTTTAATGCTGTAGGTTTTATTGTTGTGTGTGGCTGTGTTGTCTGTGCATATGTGCTGACACAGTTTGCAGCAAGGTTTGTTGCAAGCCAAGCCACTAGGTACCATCGCATATGCTCTGATCCTAATGACCTTAATTCCCATCTACATGTACTCTCCCAATCTATGAGACAGAAAGGCTACAAACCAAAGACTATTACCAAACAAATCAACTCTGCTGTAAAAACGCCATGCACGCGCCTGCTACAATACAGAGAGAAAAAAATATCTACACGAGTGCCACTTGTGGTCACCTACAACCCAGCTCTTGAGGAAATACGGAAAATCATCGAAGACCTACAACCAATATTAACAGAAGATGAGACTCTGAAAAACATTTTCCCTGAAACACCCATTTTGGCCTTCAGACAACCACCAAACCTCCAACAAAAATTAATCAACAGGAGGCTGCCCACTGATGGTAAGAACGACGAAAACGGGACCAGTCAATGCAAAAGTGTATCATCCTGTGCACTGTCTGCTTGTTTGTTTTTCTTTTCCCTCTCTCCCCCCTACTCTGCTCTTCAACAAGATATTTATGACCCTCTGCTAAGATGGTGTTTATTTTCTAACAAACCTGTGTCTTATCTACACTCATGTCGCTTTAACCCCTGTATCACAACTCAACTTTGAATTCTATGTGTCGTTTTGCTCAGAAATGCTTCAGACTTGAGAAAGGGAGGTTCTCCCGAAAGCTTGTCATTAAAAAATTCTGTTAGTGCAATAAAAAAGGTATTGCAAGATAAGAATTTTATCTGTTTTTTACATATATACATATATATATAAAACTGTTCAATTTACAAAATAATTTTTGCTCACACGCCACACCACAGGAGACGACATGTTTCCAAACCCCACGGTGCGTGATGGCTGCACCAGTTCCCTACCGCAGGGAATTTGTACTTACCCCCATCCTGACCTCCCCCCCATCACCTATCCCAAGTTATACCCCCTCTGGTCGAGGTATACCCAACCATACTATACCACACAAGTGCTTCACCCTCTAGCAGACATACAACTAACACAATCTGAAGATACAAACCATTAATGCACGCGGTTTGAATACACCGCATAAGCGACGTATTTTACTAGACACAGCCAGGAAAGAAAAAATTGATATACAATGTGTTCAGGAGACACATTTTGTTCATATTAAAACTCCTACATTTGCGCAACATGATTACCCCATGCAATATCATTCCACACATTCCTCAAAATCTAGAGGTGTCTCTATATTCCTACACTGCTCACTTTCCTTTGAACTACTTCAAATTAAGAAAGACACTCAAGGCAGATATACTATACTCCACTGCGCAGTTAACGACATCACATACACGATAGTCTCAGTATACAGCCCTAATACCAACAAAAGGAATTTTTTACACAGAGTACTCAGCAAAATTCCAGGCCCGCAGTTAACCAAATTAATCATATGTGGAGTTGAACGCAAGAAACAACTATCTCTTTCCAGTGATAGTGGGTGGTACGCTAAAGTGCCTAAACAGTGAAAGTAGCTCAACACAAAATGGAATACACTTTATCCACAGTACAATAAAATATAAAAGAGAATGGTATAGACAATATACCAACAAGTGGAGCGCTATTACAATATAAATAATAAAGGGGTACACTCACCCCTTCGATACAGTGACAATCTGGAAGTGTAAGCTTGAATATGCATACAAAAGGAAACAAAAGGAAAAATATATAGTGCAGATGGTTTTCAAATGAAGATGAGTGATAATAGAAAGTGACTTAAACCACTCACATGGACTGGAGCCTATGTGGTATTGGCTCCGTAAGTAAATCCTTTATGCTTTTTGGGCAGCAACACACCCCTTGTCCCGAACGATATTCCTCCAGGGATATAGAACAAGAAATAGACAAACCATCTGTGTAGTATTGTATGAAAACGTAAATATAGTATTGGTGGTAATGGTTGTGCTCACCTTTAACAGAGCCCTGGATTCCCGGCTCTGAGGTTGATTGACAGTGTGCTACTTCCGTTGGGATAGCACTCCCCAAATGTGGTTTCTGATGGCTAGGACGGACTTTTTGGACTAATAAGTGTAATTTATTGGTAAGAAATTAAAACAGAAATAGTACATCTATAAAATAAAAATAAAAAAGTCCAAATAAAAAAGTCCAAATGTAAAGTTCAAAATTCAGCTAGACGCGTTTCACTCTATAAGCTTCCTTAATAGCTGTGTAGTAGTCTCAGGGATCTTCTGCTTTATAAATGTTCCAGAGTTCGTATGGGTCCTCCCTTTTGGGGTCGCATGATGTGTAATTGAACAATCATGAAGTCAAGTTCTTTCTCTTTATTATGTGAAATGGAGACACCTGTAGTGGAGGAGCCCCCATTTGATAATAATACTGTCAATCCTTCAGAAACTTAATTGAACAAAAATCATTGGTGATTTAGTGATGTCATATTGCTAGACATCCAATGGGGTCAGTGGTTGGCGGAAGTGACAACACGGATATCAGATTTGGGAATCAGATTTCCAGTGGTCCCGTATATTCTCAGCAAACAAAAACTTAACACTTTGCACAACACATGTAGAAATGTCCATGAAGGCACTATACCGCTGGCACCTAGTCCCAACCAAATTAAAACACATAAATCCTCACACATCATGCACATGCTGGACATGCACGGAACAACCAGGTACAGTCTATCATATCTGGTGGACTTGCTCAAAGATCACACCTTTTTGGGCCCAAGTCTCAAAACTAATAACAGACACAACCAAAATGGCTCTTCAGCCTGAGCAGTACCTACTACAACTACTACCAACAACTACAACCAAGACTATAAAATATTTGATTTACCATATACTGACAGCGGCATTACAGACAATTAGCAGGAATTGGCTATCCCCTCACACCCCTACATTAATGCCATGAATCCAAACCATAGAACCATCTAAAAAATACTAGATCACGGCCAGGAGGGAAGAAGCCTGTGAACTATGGAATGAGCACAAAAATACCACAGCCTTAGCCAACACAGTATGCTAACAAGGGTAAAAATATTCCCTCATGAAAACAAGCCTTAGGTCATAAGTCATTCTAACCTCGACTTCTCCCCCACCCCCCACCTCCATCTCTGTCCTTCCCCACTATATTACCTTATGTTTTCAAAAGTGTACAAGTTGCAGTGTGATTGGTAACTAAAAGCACCCACATGAAGTAGGAAAAATATATGAAACTGATTCAATTATGTGTAATGTTTGTTAAACGTATGAGTGTTAAACTTGTATACTAATAATACAAACAAAGCCGTTGTATAACACTGCAAAACAATATCAGAATGTATGTTTACGCTGTACCTCTGTACCAAACCAAAAATGCAAAAAAAAAAAAAGTAACAAATTCCTGGGCCCAGATGGATTTGATGGGGGTTACTACAAAACATGTACAGAAGAACTCACACCACAACTAGAATCTCTCTTGAACTTAGAATGGGCGGCGCATCGGACCGAACATGGCCCTAGCAAATATTATACTGCTACCCAAACCAGGCAAGGACAACTTACTACCAGAAGCATACAGACCCATTTAATTAATTAATCAACATGCTAAATTATTCACCAAGATCCTGGCGGAGAGGCTCAATCCATACGCTTGATCCACACAGATCAGGTGGGTTTTGTACCCGGACAACATTTCTTTGAAAATACACGTTGGAATATAGACCTCATCTGGAAGCCAACAACATCTCGAATGCCTTCTCTGGCACTGTCCTTGGATGCTGAGAAGGCATTTGACAAAGTCCTGTGGCCCTTCATGTTTACTCTCTTAGAACACTTAGGCTTCCCAAACCCGTATGTCGCGGCAGTTAAAGCCCTGTACACGAACATGGCAGCTCAAATAAAACTCACAGGAGCAGACACCAGACACTTCACCTTGACCAACGACACACGACAGGGATGCCCCCTCTCACCCTTACTTTTCACATTTCCATTGAAACTACTCCAAACCATTAGAGATCATACTGAAATTCATGGGGTGGACATCGTGGGCCAACAGTTCAGGGTCTCAGGATGCGCAGATGACATTCTCCTCACACTGACATGACCAGGGACTCAATGCGAGCCCTATCGACCATCCTCACAGAATATGGCACACTCTCCAGCTATAAAATTAATATGGAGAAATCTAGCGTGCTCCCAATAGCTCTCTCCACAACAGACAGGGTGCAGATATGGGACACATACCAGATCCACTTAGCACAAGACTATGTCAAATACACTCAGTAAAAATGAACATACTCCCACGCATATTATTCCTATTCCAGGCCCTACCCATATACTTGACAAAGAAAGAACTTGACCCACTTCAAAAAACAATAGACAACTTTGTGTGGCATGGAAAAGACATAGAGTGGCACGCAACATTCTATATTGCCCTAAACTGGCAGGAGGACTCGGACTCCCCCACTTACACCACTATTACCTCGCGGCACAACTAGCACAAATCACAGTGACACTCACCACCCGACTACCATCATTGGGCGGATTTAGAGGCTGCACTAATTAGAACTGGCCTCCCACAATTCCACATTTGGCTCCCCAGGGACCAAAGGGTGATCCTAAGAACCGGCTGCCCAGCGGTACTGTCCTCTCACCGGGTCTGGGACAATTGTGCCTAGAAATACAAACTCACAACACCACAATCCCCATTGACGCCCATATGGCATAACAGAGCGTTCCCACCTGGGATGAGACCTAGGGAGTTTAAGGCACTGGAGTATGCTGGACTCCAAAGATATTACCAATTATATACGGGAGACTCCATCGTCACATATGACAAACTCAAAACTAGAACAAACTTTCAATCCTCTGATTTCTTTCGGTACTTGCAGGTCAGGGACTTTGCCCAAAAGCCACACATCAAGAAAGCAGCCCAGACAGAGCTAAAGTTTTTTGAAAAGATCTGCGTTGCAGAAACATACCTATAACGGTTCACCTGGCACTCCGACAGGGCACCTCCGTTGCCGGACGCTTCCTAGCTGACGCCGAGGACCATAAGCACCGCACCGGACACCGCAACCACCGCAGACTCCACAACCGCCGTAGCTTAACTGGAGTCTCACGTCTTCCTTCCACCCTGGATCAACCTCTGTCCTCCAGGACCATGTGGGAAAGACCTCTCCTCTAGGAGAGCGTATCAGGAACAGCTCTTAAAAGAGCTAAGTGATTATTGCTCAGGGGAGTATACAAATAAAGCAATCTCCTGCATGAATATAGCAGTTCCCTACAATAACGAGGTGAGGCTATGTATTGAGGGTTAAGCAGGAAAAGAATGAACTGAGGGTTTATTGTCTCTTTTATACAGGTTTTTCCACGAGGTTACCACCCATGTGGACCTAGTGAAACACAGGACACAAAGTTACAAAGCCATTTACAGGACACAAAGCCAAAACACAGGACACAAGTTATCAAAACACTCTTGTACAGTTAGGCACTCCCAGATAATGTACACAAACCCTCCCCTCTGCCTGTGATACAATTACCAAACACAATGGACTAACTCAATTACCCACAGACAGAAAGCACACATTTTTCACAAAACACAGAAAACACCCCAAAACACCACATATCCCCACAAATTATACATATACATGGATAGCCCTGATCTGGGTGAACAACAAATCACCCAGATCAGAGCAGGGGTTCAAAAGTTTTGTGGAAGTCACATTTGACTGACCACAAGCATGGTTTTCATGCCCAAAAGAGTCCCACAGATTTAGGCTGTGCGGCCGGTCTATCTTCACCTCTATCCTGGAGATAATTGGCTTAAGTGGCTGTGGTAACTTAATTATCTCCAGGTACAGGAAATATCTCTAAGTCAAAAACTATTACAAAAACCACATAAAAATACATAACTACAATGTTTAACCTATATGTCCAACATATCCCCAGATGGCTTGGATCTGAGCACTCAATATGTCTGAAAAGTACAGAGGTATTCCTTTCAGCATGAGATGGTGCATTGTCATGCATGAAGATGATTTTATTACGGAAAGCATAGTTCTTCCTTCTGTACCAGGGAAGAAAGTGGTCAGTCGGAAACTCCACATACTTTGCAGAGGTCATCTTTACACCTTCGGGGATCCTGAAGGGGTCGACCAGCTCTCTTCCCATGATTCTGGCCCAAAACATGACTCCATCACCGCCTTGCTGACGTCGCAGCCTTGTTGGAACAGGGTGGACATCCACCAACCAGCCACTACTCCATCCATCTGGACCATCCAGGGTTGCACGGCACTCATCAGGACTGTTTGAAAATTAGTCTTCATGTATTTTTCTGCCCAAAGCAGCCATTTCTGCTTGTGAGCATTGGTTAGTGGTGGCCGAATAGAAGGCTTATGCACAGTTGCAAGACTATGGAGTACTCTACACCTTGATGTCTGTGGGACTCCAGAGGCACCAGCAGCTTCAAATATCTGTTTGCTGATATGTCATGGTATTTTAGCAGCTGCTCTCTTGATCCGATGCATGGATCTGGCAAAAATCTTCCTCAATGTGCCTTTATCTGCACGAACCCGTCTGTGCTCTGAATCAGCCACAAATCTCTTAATAGTGCGATGATCACGCTTACATTTTTGTGAAATATCTAATGTTTTCATACCTTGTCCAAGGCATTGAACTATTTCACTCTTTTCGGCAGCAGAGAGATCCCTTTTCTTCCCCATATTGCATGAAAATGGTGCTCTGCTTAATAATGTGAAACTTTAGTAGTTTAGTAGTTTTCCCTTAAATTGGGCTCACCTGGCAATCTAATTATCACAGGTGTCCGAGATTGTTTTCAGTGATCAAAAGAGCCCTGAGACACAATGCCATCCATGAGTTAAACTGAAAAACAAAATATTTAATCTTTGTGACACTTAAATAGAATTTGCATAATAATTTGGAACAGGGTGTACACCCTCTGCAGTAGGTGGGTACACATAAGACGAAAGGTCACACCATTGACAGGCACCAGGAAGCCAGACAGAACTTACTTTCCACTGGTTACAAGCATACAGAACCTACCTAGGAACCTCGCCACTGGTTTTTGGAGGGGCCCATTTGCCAGCCTCCTGTCCTGTAATGAACTTTGGGTTAAAGACTCTGGTTGTGCCTCTTGGACTTTTAAGAGGAACAATTCGAACTTTCGAAGTGGCACTTCAAACTCTCGAACTCCTGAAGCCATTTGAAGTTCCATTCGACAACGAGGTGGCGGCCATCTTGTTTGTATGGACCAAAACCGCAAATAGACTTCAAAGTGACTTAGCCGCGAATGCCCTGGAACTATTACGCCATGAAAATTTTGTGGTTCCCAGTCGGTCCTCCAGTGGCACTTAGTCACGATTCTATGGAACTATTTTTGGCTATGGGACAGCGGTCGGTCAAATAAATGACTTCCATAATATTTCTGAACCCCTGAACTGATCTGGGTTATTTTTAAATATGTTGGTAACTCAGATCAGGGCTATCAAGGAATATTATGTATTTTGGGGTACTTTTGAGACTTTTTAGAAATATTTGTTTTTTTCTGCCTCAAGATAATTAAGTTAATACAGTATCTAACTCAATTATCTCCCAGATAGAGGGGAGGGATTATATGTTTGTTATGGGAGTGTAGTGCATTTAATGACAACTGGTCTGTGTCTTTGTGTTGGCGTACCCAACAAGGTCCATGTGGGGGTACCCCTTGCATGGGGATTGTCATAAAAGGCCACTGTGGCACCATTAAAATTGAGTTCCTGCTTACCCTCAACATAGAGTCTCACCTCATGTGTGTGGAAACGGCTGTATCTACCCTGGAGATTGCTATATCTCTATACTCCCCTGGGATTATAATCACTAACTCCTTTAAGAGTTGTTCCTGCTATGCTCTCTGGAGTAGGAGAGGTTCACCCACTGGAAGCTGGATCCTGGTCTTGGGTCCAGGGTGTGTGGAGGATGGCGAGTTTCCAGCCAAGCTGTAAAGCTGGATGTGGGAACTACAGTGCTGATGGTTTCGGGTGGAGTGCTTGGAGTCCTCGGTGAGCACTAGGAGCATCGGTTGGCGGAGGCACCCGATTTGGGTGCCAGGTGGTCCGTCCTATGGCCCTGAACCTAACGTACTACAAGTGACCTCTAATTGTGTTAAGTACCCAACGTTGTTACCACTGTTATTGCTATTGTGTTACTCATGGTAAATGTGCATGGCAATGTTTACTACAATGTTTACTACTCAAGCTAAATAAAAAATATAAAAAAAAAATGCATGTCCAGACAGACAAAAAACTAGGGCCCTTATTTGCTAATTGTTTTTCAGAGTATATATATATATATATATATATATATATATATATATATATATCATATTATTATTTTATCCACTTAAGCATTAAGATTTTTTTTGAGATCCAGTGTGTACCTGAATAAAATATTATTAAAAAAAAACAGTTTAAATTTCTATACAAAAGTGCAACTAAAGAAAAATAGCTCAACACATATTCATTTATCTATCCTGATTGTTAAAATTCTGAAAATATCTAGAATTTCAATTAATGTCTGGAAGTTATATCTCAAACAAAACCAAGTCAGGGAGAATGTGTCAGGCTGCTCGGAAATTTATTTATTTATTTATTATTTTTTTTAAGGAAAAAGCCAGGGAAAAGGAGAAACCCTTGAAAATAGGCATCCCCATATATAAAGTTTTAATTTTATTGAAAAAGCGCTATTGAAATAGTATTGCCACTCTCTATGAGAACAACATGTTATTAAAACTTTGCACAGAGAAAAGAAAATAAGGAAAGGGAATCTAAAAGCAGGTTTAGTCACTCTAATTCATAATCACTGTCTCTATAAGTATGAGACAAGTCCTGTAAGGTTTCTGTGACAGATTTATGTCACACTAAGGTTGAATGGGCAAAATGTGTAAAGAAGGATAAAGGAAAGCACTTTAGGAAGGTAATATAAACATGCCTTCCAACCTTCGCTGCTTCCACTAGGGGTGCATGCTGGGGGAGAGCAGAGTGTGTAACTATTCCAGAAAAAAACAGAAAAAACAGAGTACAAGACTGCTAGATATTTGGCATTTGGAGTCAAACACAGAGCTCCATTAACAAGCGTCCTGCTCAATCAGGGTTCAGGCCCCACCCCTATATGTTCATATTTTTATGAAAACGTTGTCTTTATCTATAAACTATATATAATTAAACAAATGCAAATTGTGGCGAAAGTAACCTCCCCACTTGTACATGGAGAGGCCTGCTTGCCAGCCTCTTGCCCTGTGACTATGGCCCCAGGGATATATTGCCCTTTAAAAACACTATCTGGGCATATTGGATTTTAAAGGCACTTTTTCTGCCCCTTGGACTTTTAACTAGACCAGATTCAAACATGTGACCGCGGTCATCTTAAATTGTCCAGCAGGGTTTTGCTGTCGGGTGCATGGAACTGTTTTGGGCATGGGACCATGTGCACGGTGGGGCAAAAATAAGACTTCCAGGAAATTCCTGAACCCCTGAACCGATCTGGTGATTTATGGATATGTTGTTCACCCAGATTGGGGCTATCAGGGGATGTGACTTTTGTGGGGATATGTTGTATTTTGGGGTACTTTTTGGGGTTTGTAAAAATGTATGGGTTTTTTCTGCTTAGAGTTAATTGAGTTAGTCCATTGTCTTAGTTAATTGTATCACAGGCAGAGGGGAGGGCTTGTGTGCTGTATTGGGAGTGTTGGACATTGTTGTATTATTCTGATTGCTTTTGTGTGCCTGTGTTCCATCAAGCCCAGGGAGTGTGCCTCTGGCCTGAGGAATTGTATAAATTGTGAGTACTGGCTTACATTAAACAGACCTGCTTACCACTTCATGAAGTCTTAGCTCATGTTTGGGGTATTGGAGAACTACAGTCTGGGGATTGCTATAATCACTATACTCCCCAGAGTATAATCACTAGCTCTTGTAAGAGCTGTTCTTGTTCCTGTTCCTGCTCTCTGGATTCTAAGAGAGGTCTGCCTTCTGGAAGCTGAATCCTGGTCTTGGGTCCAGAGTGGGTGGAAGACCCCAACCAAGCTGCGGCGGTTCATGGGGTCTGCAGTGGTTATGGTGTCTGGTGGAGTGCTTGGAGCCCTCGGGAAGCACTAGGAGCATCCGTCAACGGAAGGTACCCAGTCAGGGTGCCAGGCGTTCTGTTACACAAATGAAATACACACACAAGACAACCCCTGAGCAGCAATACAGAATAAAACTATAAGTGGCATCCACAAGAAACAACAAATATCTATGTTATGCTAATAAGCATTCCAATGTTCAATAGGTCTGTAATTTCATTTAATCCTCCTGATGACAAACAAACCGGTGAGAAGTAAGATAAGAGACAGATATTATAAATATGTTGAATGTGGTTGTAACGGATCGATGGGCACCCCGACTGGGTACCGCCGTTGAAGCATGCTCCTAGCGCTTCCTGAGGACTCCAAGCACTGCAGCAGAAACCATAACCACTGTAGACTCCTCCAGAGAGCAAGGCAGGAACAAGCTCTTACAAGAGCTTAGTAGTGATATAGCAAGGGAGTATGAATATTATAGCAATTCCTTGTAGCAGAGTAGAACTCTCTGTACTGGTACATACAGCCTGTTTTATTCACATTCTACAAACATAGTACTGCCCACAGGGTTTTGAAGAACAACCAATCAACACATTACAACATTACATCAGAAATCCTCCCCTCTGCCTGTGATACAATTATCTCAACACAATAGACTAACTTAATTATCACAGGCAGGGAAATACAGTATTATAAAACATATCACAGGGACCCCAAAACATGCAAAACCCCATAAACCGGGGGATCTGGGTGAACAACATATCCAAAATTCACCCAGATCCGTTCAGTAGTTTGCAAGATACGGTTTAATGCAGATTCCACAAAACATATACAGGCTATATGAAAAAAAATTACTGTTAAATGTGTCCCCTGTTCTGTAGTTTAAAATTACTGAACGATGTCTTTGTGCACCAAATACCGGCGAGATGGCACCGTGTAGAAAAGTCAAAACAGTGTCTGTGAGTTAAAATGGCCGCCATCCATTGTTCTCACCATGTGCTTCATCCATTGTTCTCACCATGTGCCTCTGATACATGAAATGGTGGCCACCCAGTAACTCCACAGTTTGTCTGATGGTCTATCCAGCCGAACCAACAGATGAAACACATGGGGAACAGTGCAACAAACGAAGGGAATCATAAAAAATATGGACAATATTTGTGCACAATCCCCAGTTTTGTCACAGGGCACAAATAGTGTTTTCAAATACCATATATCCCAGGGCCATAGTCAGAAGGTAGGAGGCGGGCAAGCAGCCCCCTCCACGAACATGTGGCGAGGTCTGTTCTGCCACAGTGGTTACACGTTGTACAACTAGTAGAGTTACAGCCATAGGTACCCCATTCATAGAGTACAGATTGGGATTTACCATCCACTTTCCCAACTTTTGTGAGTGCAAGCAAATTCTTTAAATGTAATCATTTTCTAAAGGATACTCAGGTAATGTAAGGCATAACCAATCTTTTATTCATATTGACCAATATTTGTACAAAAATGTCATGATCTCGTTATAAGCAGAATTAAATTTAGTTACAAAAACCAGAACCTTCTTGCTATTTGCAACATCATTCCCAGCTATTTTCTTTGAAACTATTCCGTTAGGAACTTTTGGCCTCCCACCTTTATCTTACCTCTTTTGCCCAATTCACTACAAAATATAATTTAAATATCTTCAGGTATATTCCATCTCCATGTTAGCTATATCCAGTGTTTCACCTTTAGCAAAACTCAATATAGACATCCTATTTAGTTTCCTTGCTTTTAAATAAGCTCTTTTAAACTTAAATTTAATGGTATATTTTTTTTATTTTTTATTTTTAGAAAACATCTAATCAGGAGTAAAGATTCATTATCAAAATCACAGACAAATGTACAATTGTGCCCAATTAGAATATTTTTTATACATTGAGGGTAATGAGCATAACGAAAGTACCAATTTACATCAACTGGTTTCTTGTAGACATTGGTAATCACTTTATTATTCTCCCTTCATAGAAACAAAACCAGAAAATCAAAGTTATTGGTACACATTATTACACACATCATAGAAAAATGAAAGACCAAAGCAATTATCATTTATACAAGGAATAAAATCGTCAATACTGTCAAGTACCCTGCGACATCTACTATTAAAGTTGCAGTCTCAGCATACTTGGAGGAACACCATAACCACTACAGTTCATTGGCAAGCCATGGTGAATGGCCTAATGAGAGCAAACTACTTGAAAGGGGCAGAGCATAGCGCTGCATTCCCCGCCTATCTACAGAGCACCATTGCAAACTTAATTGAAATTAGTTTGTTATGATTCTAGGATATTCCTTTTACTCTTAAACGACAGATAACTGAGCAGTGAGACTGTATGGTCATGATCTATACACCAAAACCACTATAAGCTAAGCTATATTGGTCCTTGGAGATAGAATATACCTTTTAGTCTCCAAATTGAAGCCTGTGAGGAGTGCATGTTCAGTTTTATGCTATGGAACTCATTTACCATACACTGATTTATAGTAAAGGACTTGTATCGAATTTAGGATTAAATAGGCAACTTGTCACTGTAGCAGAATTAGAAAGGTTTTCCAAATCATCTCTTTTAGGATAAATTTTGCTATTTGAATTCATTTTTCTGTAATCCATTGGTTAATGAATAACCTCAAATCTATTTCTGTATTTATACCTACTTTACTTGCCATGATGTCAGCTGTCCTAATTGGCATAAAAATCTTGTATGGGCTTATTCGCGAAGCATTGAATAATAGTGAATGACATTTCAGAATTTAAGCTAAAATAGCAAAGCTGTAATTATAGGTGAGTTAGTGATTTTTTGTAAATGAGATATTGTAGCTTAAAATTTGCAACTTCAATTCTCTATAACTTAGTGTTTGGAGAATAAGATCTGTTAGTGTTTAAACGTAATTATAGTGACAATTCTAAAACTAGATATACTTGACACAGGTAGAACTATATAAATAAAATTACTATCTTAGTGCACCTCTTAAAAATAATAACAGAAAAGTATTCATTCTATTTAGGGTGTTACTCTCTGAGTCATACAACTGACACAATAATAAACACATTATAATTAAAAGAACTTGTTTGAAATTAGAATCCAAGCTGTATAATATTAAAAATAAACGACTACAGGGGTTATGTATAAAAAGTTATGTATAAAAACTTTTACTCACTGCATTTCTATTTTACCCTAATCCCTTAAGGACATAGCCAATTGTACAAGTTGTGATCAAAACAAAACGTAAACAAAACCTGGAATTTGAGCTATATGTTGTTCAACCATAATTCATCTATTTAATATTAAGTGCACCCACACTTATTACAAATCATTTTGTTCAGGAGAAACAGGGCTTTAATTTTATATCACATATTTATATATGAAACATAACAGAGTGTGAATAAAATCAAAAAAATTATGAAAAAATTAAGAAAATGTGTTATTTTTCAAGTTCTGCATGACATTTTAACTGTGAATGTCATAATACTGTTAGGTTTTACTGCAATAAAATACACATATTTGTATTCAGCAATGTCTCACAAGTACCACAGTACCCCCAATGTAAAGGTTATGAGTAGTGATGTCCCAAACGGTTCGCCACGGACGGCAAACATATGACCCTGTACCTCACAGTCAGCAGACACATTCCAGCCAATCAGCAGCAGACCCTCCCTCCCAGACCCTCCCACCTCCTGGACAGCTCACTAAGAATGCAGCTTCAATGGAATAAAGTAAAGATTGGGTAGGGTGGGCAATCAATATCGGTGGGAGGGAGGGGCTATCAATACAGGGTCAGAAATACATTTCTAGCATTCACTGTATAAACAACATTTTTCAAACTGCAAAATGTGCATATATGGTAAGTATCAAATACAAAGTGTAAGTAAATTGTTAATACAAATTGTAAGCATGCCTTAATATTTACTCTTCCTTACTTACTCAACTTCAAACTCACTTTAAAGGAACACTGTAGACTGCCTTAGTCTTAAACAGACACTATAGTCACCAGAACAACTACAACTTATTGAATTTGTTCTGGTGAGTAGAATCATTACCTTTAGGCTTTTTGCTGTAAACACTGTCTTTTCAGAGAAAATGCAGTATTTACATTACAGCCTAGTGATAACTTCACTGGTCACTCCTCAGATAGCTGTTAGAGATCCTGCCTAAAATGCATCCAAACATTCAGTGTCTCCTCCCTCTGCATGCAGACACTGAACTTTCCTCATAGAGATTCATTGATTCAGTTTATGATGAGATGCTGATTGGCTAGGGCTGTGTTTGAATTGTGCTGGCTCTGCCCCTGGTCTGCCTCCTTGTCAGTCTCAGCCAATCCTACTGAGAAGCATTGTGATTGGATCAGGCCAACACTTCTGATGATGTCAGGAGACAGCTTGTTTTTCTGAGGCAAACAGCATGCAGAGCTACAGCTTCAGGCTTGAATACAAGTATGATTTTGCTATATTTATGGAGGCATGAGGGGCCCAGGGGGGCTAGATGGTGGTTTTAACACTATAGGGTCAGGAATACATGTTTGTGATCCTGACCCTATAGTGTCCCTTTAATCGGGTAAAACATCTGAAAGGGGCACTACAAACATCTAAAGCACGTCATCTTGCTGAATTACTTTATGTGTGAAGAGTGTGTCCTCTTTTTACAAAAAGTGCAGATTTCAAAAATTGCCACTTTTAGGATTTAACCTTGTTAAGAGAAGGGTGTGTAAAGGCTTCAGTCAAGAGATCTGTAGATTTTACAATCTGTTTTTAGATTGGAGTATCTGCTACACCTCACTGACAAGGCCCAAAGAAGGACACAACAATTGTCTGGGGTTGCTGTATCTCTTGTAAATACATTTTGAAGAATTCAGAAAAATATTTAAACTGTCAAGTCATTGTTGTTAATGATGAAGTATGATTGAGTATTTCTTAAATAACTCCCCAGAAGTTAACTTAGTAAATTTTACTTTAGTAATCATTCTTCCCTGGAGATACCCTGTAGATTTCTTTGGGGACAGGTAATTTAATGAACATATACAGTAAGGTTTATCCTGATAATAAGATTTAAATTCTGGGTGGGGAACAGAGATAAATTCACTCTACCCACCCAAAGAAAAAAAAATAATTGGAGGCCAAGGGCTATGTCTTCATAACTGGTTCATTTAGATACGTGTGCCTAATGCCACTGTGTTAAAGGGGGGGATATATAAACTGCAATTTCTAATGTAAAGTAACATTTTGGTATTTTAAGATATATTGTAAGATTCTTTACTTGTTTACATAATTTACAGAGTAATCTGGAAGATAAGTTTTTAAAGATGTGCTGAAGCATCTGCAAAAATAAAGAAAGAACCAGTGAAGGAAGATAAAGAATTACCGGTTATAAGTGCACTCCAAAGCAAAATAAATAAAATTTTCCACAACATTGAAAAACTTATTCCCACTGTCAGATTGACTTCCTTCAATAGAAGCACAAGTGTGAAGAATAGTAAAGCTTTTATATCAAACCCTAGGGCACAATATTGCATCGGGGAAGACCTTGTGGTTCAGCTTGACATGTATGACTACATCAACAAGAGGAAGACATATTATTAGGTCAATACTCTTTTCTTAAGAGCTTGGAGCCTGTCCAGAAAAGTGGAGGACTTGAATAATGTCTACTATGTCCACTTCTCTTTATACTGAGAAGGCAATGTACAGGTCTATTTTGTGTTATTCCACCCAAGTGAAAGGATCTCAGCTCTGTGGAGATCTAGACATTCAAGTTTAGGTGTTTTAGGGTTCCAAGGCAGATTTGTAAAGTTCACTCAAAATTCAGTAACTGAGTGTGGCTTCAAACTTAATACAACGAAGGAGGTTTGTGAGTACTTGGATCCAGATATTGAAGATGCATTTTACTACATCAAACCACCTGATCTACCATGTGACTCTTTGACTGATATGAGGGCAGTTGACCTTGTATCTTCGTATCTCTCTAAAGGGGAAGCAAAACTGTTTCAAAGGTAACATTTTCTGCTTTAAACAAGTGTTCTTGATATTTCTGTTTCCTATTTTCATTAACTTTTTTGCAAAATGAAGCAGTTGATATATTTGAGCATGATCATTATTAAGGTTTAATTTTAGACAGATCACTGGCTTTATAAATTACAGAAGACAAGTAAGTAGGAGAGTGGTCGAGCTATGATATTCAGTCATATCTGTGATGGACCGCCTGGCACTCCAACCGAGTGCCTCCACCAATCGATGCTCCTAGTGTTCACCGAGGAATTCCAGCACTCCACCAAACACCATAAGCACTGCAGACCCCACTTCCAGCGATGCAGCTGCAACGGGTCTCGCCATCCTTCACCCACCCTGGACCCAAGACTGCGATCCAGCTTCCAGTGGGCAGACTTCTCCTACTCCCAGAGAGCATAGCAGGAACAGCTCTTATAAGAGCTAGTGATTATAATTCCTGGGGAGTATAGTGATATTGCAATCCCCAGGATAGATACAGCCATTTCCCCCACACATGAGATGAGACTATGTTGAGGGTAAGCAGGAACAGAATTTTAATGGAGGCACACTGGCCTTTTATGCAAGTTTCCCAATAAGGGTGACACCCAGGTGGACCTTGTTGGGCACAGGGACACAAAGTGCATAAACCAATAAAACAGTCATACAGTGAGACACTCCCATACACAAACAATAAAATCCCTCCTTTGTGCTTGGGAGATAATTGAATCAGGAACTGTACTAACCTAACCAGTGGCGTACGCACAAACCATGGGGCCCGGTGCAAAAATGATCCGTGGGCTCCTGTCCCCCCGCCGACAGACACACACAAACACACATACATAGAAACACACATATAGACACATACACACAGACACCTACATACAAACAGACAGGCGCACATATATACATACAGACAGACAAACACAGACACATACATACAGACCGACACAGACAGGCACATAGACACATACATACAGACAGGCACACAGACACATACAAACAGACAGGCACACATACAGACACACACATACAGACAGGCACACATACACAAGACACATACATACAAAGACACATACATACAAAGACACATACATAAAAAACAGACAGGCACACATACACACAGGCAGACACATACAGACAGACACAAACACACAAGACGCACATACATACATACAAACAGACAAGCACACACGCATATAGGCAGACATACATACATACAAAGACAGGCACACACACACATACATAAAAAGACATACATACAAACAGTCAGACACACACAAAACAGACAGACACACATACATACAGACAGATAGGCACATACAGACAGACACACATACATACAAACACACACACACACACCAAATGTTTAAGTCACCCTCCTGTTTCCTATCTTTAAGGTGCAGGAGGGTGACTTTCCCTGGGGTCCAGTGGTGGCTCAGGTGGATGGGAGTCAGAGTTACTCACGCGCGGCTCTCAGTGTTAGCTGGGAGGAGTGACGTGCGGTCATCACAGGGGGCCCGGTCGCGCTGTTAAAGCGCCCAGTGCTGACCGGGCCCCCTGACAATCCACATCCATTGGGTGGCCCTGACAGCATGGCCCACCCAATGGACCCCTTGGGCGGTGGCCCCGGCGGTTTGCCGTGTGGGCCGGGGCCGCAGAAGATGATGGCGGCGGATACCCGGTCACGGGTCCGCAGAGTGGCCAAGCCCCCTGGAGTGGCAGGCCCAGTCGCAGCTGCAACCCCTGCGACTGCGGTATGTACGCCGCTGAATCTAACCCAAATTATCTCCAAGCACAGAAAGACATATAATTTTATGAAACTTCAAAAAAGTACCTTAAAACACATAAAACCCCACAAAAGTTATGTTCCCTGATAGCTCCGATCTGGGTGAACAACATATCCAAAAATCACCCAGATCGGTTCAGGAATTTCCTGGAAGTCATAGTTTTGACTGACCATGCACATGGTCCAGTTTGGTAGTCTTTTACAGGTCTCCCTGCAGGGCCCATAGTCTGTGGGCAGGAGGCTGGCAAGCAGGCCCCTCCAAGTACAAGTGGCGAGGTTACTTTTGCCACAATATCCTACACCCCATCCCTGCACTCATACCATCATTTATAAGCCTGGAACTGCATTGACAGACTGGGCAGAGGAGCATGCAGTCATGCAACCATTAGCAATAGGTTGAGAAGGGAGTCCTCTGTGCATTTCTGTCCCACTTATTATTTAATTCTCAATTTACATTTACCAAATTTGATTGCAATAAACTAATTTAATTTAGCTTGCAGTTATCAAAATCATTTATACATGAATCTAGGAAATATATTGTGTATTGGAGATTGTGTATTCTTAGTGAAGGGGTTAAATAAATACTCCAAGCACCAGGACCACTATAGTACACTGTTGGTGCAAGGAGTGCCATGGTGCTCCTCATTGAAAGTAGTAAAGTCATTTTAGAATGCATTGGCTTCTTACCTGGGGACCACTGGGTGCTTCTCCTCCACTGACGATAAAGAACCAGAAGATCTCTGTCTGAGCCTTAGAGAAATAAGCTGATACTCTTAGCCAATGAGCTAGCCTGTAGTGCAGGACCTAGCTTTAAAAAGCTAATGGAGGAGCCTGCTTAAGAGATCCAACTCTCCATCATTACGCAGAGTAGGCACCATCCTAGGTGCATGCCTAATGGGGGCACATACTCTGCTTGTTAAATGTCCTCTCACTACCTGCTGCCTAGTGCCTTCTGTTTGCTGACTGGAACAGATGCTGCAGGACTGAGATCTTTGAATTCAGTATGGGAGAGCCTGATCTGTACATAGCCCCTCAGACTAAACTGTGGTCTCCTAGGGGGACAGGGGAAAGGACTGGCTAGGACACACACACACACTTTCCTAATTTCCTTCTAACTGTATATTAAGTTTTATATATATATATATATATATGTATATATATATATATATATATATATATATATATATTGATATCAAAATACATGTAGAACAAAATATATATATCTATATACATAAGTATATATGTATATATCACTATATATATATATATATATATAAAAATAATAATAATAAAAAATATATATATATATACACACACACACACACATATATATATATATATATATATATATATATATATACACACATACATACATAAATACATACATACACCCACACACACGTATAAATATAATTCTACGTATATATGTATGTACAGGGCCGGTGCAAGGATTTTTGCCGCCCTAGGTACCAGACTACCAGACTGTACACACACACTGTTACACATATTGATACCCAGACTGTAAACACACACTGATACCCCTACTGTCCACACACATACTTCTACACACAGTGTTACACATGCTGGTCTGCACACCCTGTAATGCACACACTGCAACTCATACATATACTGCTAGCCACACTGTACACACTAATACATACCCTACTACATATGCTACTACTCACACTGTTAGAAACACACATTGCTGCACATACTCTACGCAAACACACTGACACACACACATACACAAAAAAGAAATACAAGAATAAAATGCACACACTAAAAAGGGGGGAATAGTTCCTGCAGGGTGCTTCAGAAATAGAGGGCCAGTCCCTAAAGACATCAAACAGGGAAAAAAAGAAATATCCAGGCACACCTGAGGTTTCTTCTAAAATGCTGTCTTTATTTGAAACAAGGTTTTTATTTGAGACAAAGTTTCGACTCCTCTCTGAGCCTTTATCAAGATGTGTATAATATTGTGCAGAATGCAGTATTAGATTATGAATAGTGATGTGCCGAACGGTTCGCCACGGACTCATCATTGAGTAAACTTTGACCCTGTATCTCACAGTCAGCAGACACATTCCAGCCAATCAGCAGCAGACCCTCCCTCCCAGGCCCTCCCACCTCCTGGACAGCATCCATTTTGAAGCTGCATTCTTAGTGAGCTGTCCAGGAGGTGGGAGGGTCTGCTGCTGATTGGCTGGAATGTGTCTGCTGACTGTGAGGTACAGGGTCAAATTACTGAATGATGAGTCCGTGGCGAACTGTTCGGCGAACCGTTCGGGACATCACTAATTATGAACTACACAGCCACAGTAACCAAAGGTTATTGGGCTAAAGATAAACTGTATAGACATAGAGAGAGAAATTTCCAAACTGTGGCACCTTTTAGAAAGTATGTAAAACCACTAATATTTAGCTTAGCAATATGACATTATCCTCTATCAATTGATAAAGGCTTTTGGTTTTGTTGAAGTAAGCTTCCGATGTAGCTGCTTTTCAGCAGCTTAGGAAACAAAAATGGGGAAAGTGGTTGAAGTGAGATGTGGGATACACAAGGAGTTGGAACACAGGGATTTTGCCTAGGGCAGTAAAAATACTTGTATTTAGGATTTTTTCAGATTTTACAGGGATAGTGTGTTTGCAATTACAAATAAATTGTGTTACGTTGCACTTTATTTCATTTTATGAAAAGAATCTGTCATGGACAGTACACGTATTTTGAGTTAATGAAACTATTAAAAACTTTCATTTTATTTTTGTTGTTTATATTGCTGTTAAAATCCCTTAAAAATTCACGATCATTAATGTTGAAAATTGTAAAAGTAAGTATTCTTAAATCCCTCATCAGGTTTTGAAATTACTATTTTATTACTTTAATTAAACATAACCATTGTCTGGGGGAATTGTTTTGTTTTTTTTGACAATTTGGTTATCTACTTACAAAAGTGTATTTAGATTAAAGTGCTGGCTACTAGACTGGATTGCTTCTAAACATGCAAAATAACCTAAAAGTGTCTCAAGCGCAAAAATTAAATTGAGTGCAATGTAATACATTCAATGAACAGCCACAGCATTAAAACCACTGACAGGTAAAGTAACTAACATTGATTATATCGTTACATTGGCACTTATCAAGGAGTGTTATTTATTAGTTAGTGAACAGCCAGTTCTTGAATTTTGCCTGTTGGAAGCAATCAAAATGGGCAAGGAAAAAAACCTGGCAAGTCTTGTGAAATGGCAAATCTTAGAAACATAGAAACATAGAATGTGACGGCAGATAAGAACCATTCGGCCCATTTAGTCTGCCCAATTTTCTAAATACTTTTATTAGTCCCTGGCCTTATCTTAGAGTTAGGATAGCCTTATGCCTATCCCACGCATGCTTAAACTCCTTTACTGTGTTAACTTCTACCACTTCAGCTGGAAGGCTATTCCATGCATCCACTACTCTCATTAAACTATTTGCAAATGATATATAACACATACATAATGCAGATGGTATATACAATATAAATACGAAATAGAGTATGACAATTTCCAACTCACAAGTGTAGAGCCAACTGGTTACCTGGCTCTAGTGTATATAGCACTCTGGGATCTTTTAGGGGGGATCCACCACCCACTTATGTCTCCTTCTGGTCTCCTCCACCTTCACTATCATATACAAGAACGTACAGGAAACTCCAGTGATAAAAGGATAAACATTTATTGAAAATAAGAAATAAAATGATCCATTGATCAAAAAAGCTTATGGTATTAAGTCCAAATAAAGTCCAAAACACGTTTTGCCATATACTGGCTTCTTCAGTTGGTGTATAACTCATGTAGTGATCCTTCCGTCTTATATACTGTGTCCATTACTAAATTACCGGCATCCGTGAACCCGGAAGTGTCCTTGGTGGAACGCACGTTCCGTCTAATAGAACGCACGTTCTGGTTATATGATGGTCACCTGATCCGGAACTGACTTCCTTTATCCTGTGGAACGCATCTATGCGTTCCACTGCCATTGGAGATCGCAATCTGAGAAGTTAAAACCTTCAAGAGAGTCATTTGACATGTAAAACTCTAATTCAAGATAAAAATAAATACAATTAGGAGAGTATGTGCATACAATATGGTTAATAGAGATGCATTGTTATAAAACTATTTGAACAGTATTCTAGAAAAACGATTTTTTTCAATGATTTCATTAAAATTTACCAAATGCAATTTAAAGTGCTAAGTGTTTGTTTTCTACAGTACTTCTTAATCAAATTCAGTGCAAATAGCATGAATTTCCACATTACCATATAGTGCTTGTGTAAGGGATGAGATAAAAAAAATCCTTTGTAAAAATGTATATTACTATAAAATATCTATCAAACTTAAAAAATAAAAAATTATTTTTAAGATTTTTTCTATTTGGATTTAAAGGCATAGTATAAAAATTAAAGTAATACTTGAAATAAACTTTCATGAAAAAACATGACATAGTTCGAAATCCAAGTTGAGTCCATGGGGTGCTAAGGTGTTAAAGTAAAATATAAATTTCATTTCTTCAATTCCAATTTTCTTTGTAAAGTCTCCTGCCCTCCAGTTTTTTTTTTAACTACTTTCAGTGCACAGAATGTGAGGTCTTTTGGATTTTGGTTATGGAAGTTCTTAAAATGTTGTGAGACGCTATGTGTCTCAATTCCTTTTTTAATGTTTCTCACATGTTCGGAGACTCTAGTGTGCAAACATCTAATTGTTCTCCCTACATATAATAAATCGCATAGACATTTTAATAAATAAATTATATTTTTGGAGAAACAGGTTAGTTGGTCTCTTATTACAAAGTCTTTCTTAGTAAATTCATTTGTATTTTTTATGTTTCTTTTTTTTACTGTTGGTTTCTCTGCATGCTAAGCACCCTCCACATCCATAAAATCCTTTATTACTAGTCAAAAAAAATACTATTTGTATTTAATGGGTCTTGTGACGAGACCAATCTCGCCACATTGCATTGGAGAAGCATGGTTGCTCGCCTGCTGCCTTTGGACTATGGCCCCCTTTTAAAAGACTTTATTTTTGCCTGCAGAAAAGCTGTATTCGTGCTTTTCTGCCTGGGGTTCAGTAGATTTGTTTGAATGTGTTATACCCCAGATAGGAATCGCATGGAGCCCATTTGTATGAAACTGACTGTAAAGACTTTGGCTCCATGGCGATTAAACTGTATTCGTGTGGTCTGAGCGCCATTCGCTTAATAATGTGCGCTCGGACCTGAGCTATCTGGGGATATGTTACATGTCTGTGTTTTATGTAATAAATGTGTCTTTATGTATTTTAAAGTGTTTTGTGTCTCTTTGCAACCATGTGCTTAATGGAGTCTTGTGTCTGTCCTGGGAGATAATTGAATTACTTATCTCCAGGATAGAAAACTCTGAAACTGGTTTGGGCCAGAAAGCCATGCTTCATTTAGTCACAAAGGACTTTTTACTAACTTTTGAACCCCTTGTCTGATTTGTGCCATTTTGAATATGTTGTTCCCCTGAATGGATTGATTGTGCATATGTAATTTTATGTGAATGTGATGTATGGTTTTAGAGTTATGAAAGTTGGGTAGAAAGTATGTTTTAACTGTTTGTATAATTGAGTTTCCTCTCAGGATAAGGGGAGGGAATATGTGGGATGTAACTGTGATATGATTGGTTGTTTTATCCCTCCCTGTGGGTGGTCCTGTATTTGAAACACTGTAATAAAACCAGGCTGGGTGTGCCAGCACCTCAGACCACTGCTTGACCCTCAACACGGAGCCTTGTCTCGTCTTTGGGGGGATTTACTGTATGCTGCTAAGGACTGATTGCCAGGAGTGTAAGCCGCTTGGAAGCTTTTCCTGTTCGCCTGCTAGCAGCTATTTGGGAGGTTCCAGTTCGGGAGTTGGAGTGCTATTTTGTATCCAGTTCGTGAGTTTTGGTGTTATGCAGTAGCTGTGCCTGGATCTCTGGAAAGGGGGCCGATCGCCTAAACGCTTTTTACCCCTTGTGTGCAAAACGGTCCGTTACAATTGGTGGCAAGCGGCGGGATCGTTCCTACAGCCAGAAGGACAGCTACAGGAGACACCGTTTCTTTGGATTTACAAGTGGGGGCAACGCATGTCCCTGTAGAGCGACCCTAAAAGCAACAGAATGGAACCAGCAGTGTTATACAAGGAGGAGGACCTGGATGGCCGGGATGCATTAAGGAAAGGCATCTGGTACCAGGCCCTGGATAATGTACAATACCAGCGGGGTGAGAGTCTCCCCAGTGAAGAGCAGCGGTTGCAGAAGCAAGTGGCCCTGCGGATGCCCTTCCTGAGAGAGCAGCCCCTGGAGGAATGGGTGAAGGAACTAGAGCATCGGGTATGGCAGGAGCTATGGCTGGAGGATGCCTACCAGGCGCTCTGGTGGTATATGGCACAGTATATACCCTGGACAGCTGAGCATGACAAGCCAGAGGGAGAGGAGTTTGATGGTCCTGGCTTGTTATGGGAGTCCTTTGCAGAGCCTGACTTCGGGAGCCCTGCACAGAACAGACTTCAGGAAATTTTCTACGAGAGGGAGGCTAGGCATGACTGGGATGACCCCCATGAGGTAGAGCAAGACCTGGCTCACCTAGCAACCCTGGAGTGGGAACTAGAGCAGGACTACCGAGGTCTCTTCCACTCCATTGGGAAGGCTCCTCAGGACAGCAGAGTGACAGATCCAGTCTCAGACCCATTCAGCTGGGAAGATATTGTTGAAATTTACTGGGAGGAACCCCAGGCGGCAGGTGGAGAGGGGACCGAGGTCTCTCCACCGGTATTGCAGGGAATTGGGAGCCCGAGCTCCATTCCCCAGCGGGAGATATTGCAGGGAATTGGGAGCCCAAGCTTCATTCCCCAGCGGCAGGCTGAGTTACAGGGGGCAGAGGTAGTTGTTCCTGCCCCCAGCAGCAGAGTGATATGCCAGGAAGGCAGTGTGAAGTGCAGGGAGAGGAGAGCAGCGTCCTCCCTCCCCAGCGGCAGGCTGAGTTACAGGGGGCAGAGGTAGTTGTTCCTGCCCCCCAGCAGCAGAGTGATATGCCGGGAAGGCAGTGTAAAGTGCAGGGAGAGGAGAGCAGCGTCCTCCCTCCCCAGCGGCAGGCTGGGCTACAGGGGCAGAGGTAGTTGTTCCTGCCCCCCAGCAGCAGCATGATTTTTTGGGAATTGGGAGCCCAGTCTCCATTCCCCAGCGGGAGATACAGCAGGGAATTGGGAGCCCAGTCTCCATTCCCCAGCGGCAGAGTGTCCTACCGGGAATAGAGAGCCCAGTCTCCTTTCCCCAGCAGCAGGACACTGTATTGGGAGCAGAGACAGTTGGTCTCCCTCCACAGAGGATGAAAGTATGTATGGGAGAGGAGCTTGCTACCACCTCTCCCCAGCGGCGGATCATTAATGGGCAGGGAATAGAGAGCTCAGTCTCCTTTCCCCAGCGGCAGAGTGTCCTATCGGGAGAGGAGCCTGTTACCCCTCTCCCCAGCGACAGCTTAGAGTATCCAAAGGGGAGACAGTCGGTCTCCCCCTCCGGCAGCAGAGCTGTGCAACAAAAGGGGAGACAGTCGGCCTCCAGCAGCAGAGCTGTGTGTCTAAAGGGGAGACAGTCGATCTCCAGCAGCAGAGCGGTGTAGTTAAAGGGGAGACAGTCGGTCTCCCCCTCCAACAACCAGGCTTCAACCAGGCTACCCTCCCAGTAGCGCTGGCAACAGGGCAGAGTGCCGCTGGTCTCTGCCCACACAGCAACCCACCAAGTCAGCGTACCCGTACCCAGCACAGCCATGGTGAGGCACCTGGACATGGACAAGCTTCTCCTTTACCCAGGTGTAGTAACCATTTATTGTGGGTGGGCTGTGCTGTTGATTATGTTTTGTGGGTGCGCTGCTGGACTAACAAGGGCACTGACCGGCAGGAGGTCAGATACCCTGTTAGTCTGTTTGGAAAAGGGGAGAGATGTGACGAGACCAATCTCGCCACATTGCATTGGAGAAGCCTGGTTGCTCGCCTGCTGCCTTTGGACTATGGCCCACTTTTAAAAGACTTTATTTTTGCCTGCAGAAAAGCTGTATTCGTGCTTTTCTGCCTGGGGTTCAGTAGATTTGTTTGAATGTGTTATACCCCAGATAGGAATCCCATGGAGCCCATTCGTATGAAACTGACTGTAAAGACTTTGGCTCCATGGCGATTAAACTGTATTAGTGTGGTCCGAGCGCCATTCACTTAATAATGTGCGCTCAGACCTGAGCTATCTGGGGATATGTGAAATGTCTGTGTTTTATGTATAAAAGGTGACTTTATGTATTTTAAAGTGTTTTGTGTCTTTTGCAACCATGTGCTTAATGGAGTCTTGTGTCTGTCCTGGGAGATAATTGAATTACTTATCGCCAGGATAGAAGACTCTGAAACTGGTTTGGGCCAGAAAGCCATGCTTCATTTAGTCACAAAGGACTTTTTACTAACTTTTGAACCCCTTGTCTGGTTTGTGCCATTTTTGAATATGTTGTTCCCCTGAATGGATTGATTGTGCATATGTAATTTTATGTGAATGTGATGTATGGTTTTGGAGTTATGAAAGTTGGGTAGAAAGTATGTTTAACTGTATGTATAATTGAGTTTCCTCTCAGGATAAGGGGAGGGAATATGTGGGATGTAACTGTGATGTGATTGGTTGTTTTATACCTCCCTGTGGGCGGTCCTGTATTTGCAAGACTGTAATAAAAACCAGGCTGGGTGTGCCAGCACCTCAGACCACTGCTTGACCCTCAACACGGAGCCTTGTCTCGTTCTTGGGGAGATTCACTGTATGCTGTTAGAGACTGATTGCCAGGAGTGTAAGCTGTTCGTCTGCTTTTCCTGTTCGTCTGCTAGCAGCTATTTGGGAGGTTCCAGTTCGGGAGTTGGAGTGCTATTTTGTATCCAGTTCGTGAGTTTTGGTGTTCTGCAGTAGCTGTGCCTGGATCTCTGGAAAGGGGGCCGATCGCCTAAACGGTTTTTACCCCTTGTGTGCAAAACGGTCCGTTACAGGTCTCTATAGTTACTATTTACTAATATGCTTTTAATGTTCTTGCATCCTCTATGTATAATTTTCGGTTTTGACGGTAATATATTTTTTAGAATGGGTTCATCTTGTAGAAGGTGCCAATACTTATTAATGGCATGTCGCACTTTTTTATTTTTAGAGGAGAAATTACAAATAAACGGGACTTCCGTATTTTTTTCCTTCCTTACTACTTTTCTTCTTGTATTTGAGTAATTCTTTTCTTTCCATCTTTTTTACTTCTTCTAGACTTGTTTGAAGATCTTCTTCTTTGTAGCTCTTCTCTATGAACTGCTCCTTGATTACTTGTGTCTGTCTAATAAAATCATTCTCTTGTGTGCAGTTCCTTTTCAACCTCATGAATTGGCTTTTGGGCACATTCGTAAGCCATGGAGTGTGGTGGCAACTTGTGAGGTCTATATATCCATTGCAATCTACTTCTTTAAAATAATTTTTGGTATGAATTTCTCTATAAAAATAGTTAGATCTAAAAAAAATTATTTCCATTCTTGTATTTCCATTTCCATTGACCCAAAAAATGTTCCATCTGGAAGAGCTGCAGAACTTCTTCTCCAGTATTGGCATGGCAACCCTTAATCCAGTGGGTCGCCACTCGATGCAACCGGCAGGCCCATTCCATGTGGGAATCCCCTGTCTTTTTCTTGGATTCCCGGAAGCAGCGGCGATAAGTCACAGGGTTTACTGCATAACGTGTGAGGACCAGCTTATACTGTTGGGAGAGGGCTCGGAAGGCTTTGTTTGCTTTCCCAGCCAGCTTTCCTGAAAGTATGGTGACCCATTGGTCTGGGGGTTGCTGGTGCAAGGCACATTGCCTCTCGAAGTCAGCCAAGTACCTGTCAATTTTGTCCTCATTCTCCACAAAAGCCTTAAATGCTGCAAAAGGGACTTTTCTCTGTTCTGCTGCCGGGGGAGGGGTAGTAACTGCGGATACAACAGGTTGTCTTACCCTTTCTAGTTGTAGCTCGTATTCCCTCCTTTCCGAATGTCCGCTTTCACTATGAGGAACATCTGATCAATTCGTTCCTCAGACGGGTTTGGCCCATACATTTCCAGCCTTGTCCGAACGATGTGCATGACGTCATTCTCCTCTGTGTGCGGGACATTTGGTTCGGCCATTTCCATTGACCGCTCCAGTTCGTCTAATTCCAATAGATTAATTCTCTCTGTGGTCAGTTGCGGTCCAGCAAGTTTTTTAAAGTTGGTCGTTTCAGGTTTGCATACTGGTTCTCCATTTGGTCAGCACTTGCTCTGCGGATAAAAGGACAATCCCGTCCCGTCAAAACTGATCCATGGGGCCCCCTGATCAGCTGACTCCCTACCGCTGACTGCACTGCTGGACCTACAGTGTCCTGTTATAATCATACTGAGGGTGACCCCCCACCAATGTAACTCGACGACCAAACACAGCTGAACACGTTCAACTGAATTAAAATGGCCACTTCAACTACTCCGGCACTTCGGCTGCATTCGAAGTTCCATTTCAATGTTGCAGAACTGTTCCAGTACAATTTAAAAGGGCAGAAACAGTGGTCCAAAATCCAATAGGCACAAATAGACTTTTTTAAATGGCAGTAACAGGATATCTGTTACAGGAACCTTCAATCAGATGTTGTGAGTGGAAAGCCAGACCCTGTCTCCAACAACATAACTAGGTGCCATAGATCGACGTTTGTCAGCATAGATCTTATGACGAGAGGAAGCCAAAGACAAAGCACATTGCACATGCTTCCATCTGTCTTGAAGATCATGAAGGTGGCCAGTGGCGTACATACCAGGGTCGACCCGGTATGTACCCACAGGGCCAGCCTCTTCTCCTGGGGGGCCCAGGAGGCGGCCACCTCAGGGCCCCCAGAGGCTGGCCCTGCTGACCCCGGCGGGCGGGATGGCTGTCAATGTGGCCGGTGCACGAGGGAGTACTCTCCCCTGAGTGCTTCCGCTCCCTCGCGCACCGCACTGATGCCGGAGCCGGAAGATGATGTCATCTTCCGGCGCCGGCATCCATATGCGGCGTGCGAGGGAGCTGAAGAGGAAGCACTCAGGGGAGAGTGCTCCCTCGCGCACCGTAAAAAATTTACAGCCAGCCCGCCCGCCGGGGTCAGCAGGGAATCCCCCCAGCTCTCCAAAAGGTAAGGAGGCTGGGGGGATTAAATTTAAAAAAAATGTGTGTGTGTGTTAGTGTATGTGTGTGTTAGTGTGTGTGTGTGTGTGTTAGTGTATGTGTGTGTTAGTGTATGTGTGTGTTAGTGTGTGTGTGTGTTAGTGTATGTGTGTGTTAGTGTGTATGTGTGTGTTAGTGTATGTGTGTGTTAGTCTGTGTGTGTGTGTTAGTGTGTATGTGTGTGTTAGTGTATGTTTGTGTTAGTGTGTGTGTGTGTTAGTGTATGTGTGTGTTAATGTGTGTGTTAGTAGGTGTGTGTGGTAGTGTATGTGTGTGTTAGTGTGTGTGTGTGTTAGTGTATGTGTGTGTTAGTGTATGTGTGTGTGTTAGTGTATGTGTGTGTTAGTGTGTGTTAGTGTATGTGTGTGTTAGTGTGTGTGTGTGTGTGTTAGTGTGTTTGTGTGTGTGTGTGTGTGTTTAGTGTGCGTGTGTTAGTGTGTGTGTGTTAGTTTGTGTGTGTGTGTGTTAATGTGTGTGTTAGTGTTTGTTTGTGTTAGTGTGTGTGTCAGTGAGTGTGTCTGTTATTGGGTGTGTGTCTGCTAGGGAGTGTGTTACTGTGTGTGTCTGTTACTGAGTGTGTTTGATGTCTGTTAGTGAGTGTGTGTTTGTCAGTGAAAGTGTATGTTTTGTAAGTGAGTGTGTATGTATGTCAGTAAATGTGTGTGTCTGTTAGCTAGTGTGTATGTGTCTTCAGCATTTACCTTTCTCCAGCGTCGGACTCCCTTGGCGCTGGGGATCCCTCCGCCTCTCTGCTCCGAATGCACATGCGTGGCAAGAGGCGTGCGCGCGCATTTAAACCGCCCATAGGAAAGCATTACTCAGTGCTTTCCTATGGACGTTCAGTGTCTTCTCACATGGTTCACGAGATATTCTTAATGTCCACTCCTTATATTAAATGCAGTTTTCCATTCATGGTTCACTTTTATTCTGACCAGATGCTGGATTAACCCTCAGTGAAACATAGCCATTTCTCTGAAACTGCTATGTTTTCAGCTGCAGGGTTAAAACTAGAGGGACCTGGCACCCAGACCACTTCATTGAGCTGATGTGATCTGGGTGTCTGTAGTGGTCCTTTAAGTGTGTATGCATACCACGGTCGCGGGGTCTCAGCCCTGCAACCCCTGCGACCAGGTGCCCGCCGCCATGTGTTGCGGCCCTGACCCATGCCGAGTAAGCGCGGGGGGGGGCCCACGGATCAATTATCGCACCGGGGCCCCATGGGTCATGTGTACGCCATTGAAGGTGGCAATCAAGAGCGGGTAATCCTGTCTCATGAAACTGCGAAGGTATAACAGGGGGGTGTCTACCACTTGTAACAAAGAAAGGGCTATGCTGGGAGGAGTCATGAGTAGTGTTATTATGTGCGAATTCAGCATAAGGCAAGAGGTCATACCAGTTGTCATGATTGTGTGATATGAAACACCTCAAAAAGCCCTCTATTGACTGGTTAACCCTTTCTGTAGCCCTTTTGATCTGGGGGTGTTATGATGAAGAAAAAGACTATGTAACCCCAAGTTTAGAAGAAAAAAAAACTTCCTCCAAAATCATGAAATAGTTCCTCTATCTGATACGATTTCTTGAGGCAACCCATGTAACCTATATATTTCCTTAATGAAGATCTGGGTTAACTCAGCAGAGGTAGGCAGTTTATGGAGAGGAATTAAATGGACCAATTTTGAGAAATGATCTACCACCGTTAAAATGGTATAATGCACCTTGGATGGTGGTAGATCAACTATGAAGTCCATTGCAATGTGGAACCAAGGTTTTTCAGGAACAGGAAGTGGCTGTAAGAGACCACATGGTAGTTTACGAGGGGTCTTGGCCATAGTGCAAACGGTACATGCTTGGACATAATCAGTGACATCTGTATGCAAAGAAGGCCACCAGAACTGTCTAGATATGGAGGACAATGTTTTTTGAATTCCTGGATGGCTGGCTGACTTGGTATCATGGTATGAGGAGAGTATTTCTGTCCTCTCTGTAGGTGACACAAACAATTTATCATTAGGTTTGTTGTCAGGAGCCTGGGTTTGGGTATTATGCACCTTGTCCATCAATGAGGAGGACATGGTTAATATAGTGGTAGCCACAATGCGTTCTGGTGGTATGATAGGAATGACCTCTAGATTCTGATCTGAGTCGGTTTCGAACTGTCGTGATAAGGCATCAGCCTTAGTATTACCAGAACGAGGCCTATACATGATAATAAAATTAAAATGAGAAAGAAACAAGGACCATCTAGCCTGTCTAGATGAGAGACATTTAGCCTCACTAAAATAGGCCAAATTCTTGTGGTTTGTTATTATCATTACTGGAACTTTAGCTCCCTCTATCAAGTGTCTCTTTCAAAAGCCAGGATTATCGCTAATAATTCCCTGTTCCCTATATCATAATTGGCCTCTGCTGGGCATAACTTTTTGGAGAAGAAGCCACAAGGATGGAGTGGTGCCTACTCTGCTTTCGTATCGGTGGGTGGGATGGAAGGCAGCTGTATGAGTTGTTTTTTCTAAGCTTAAACCTCAGTATTCAGGTTTACTTGCCGTGGCACTTTGAGGAAAAAAAGTTGGTTTGTATTGTGGTTTGGGCACTCGGGCTCAAAAATATTCGCCATCACTGGTCTAGATAGATGAGAACACAAGAATGAATGTATTCCCTTAAAACATCATTAATCCAGTCTTGGAAAACCGCCGGAGCGTTGCACAATCCAAAAGGCATTACGAGATATTCTTAATGTCCACTCCTTATATTAAATGCAGTTTTCCATTCATGGTTCACTTTTATTCTGACCAGACACTACCTAGGTCTAATTTCATGAATACAGTGGCCCCCTTAAGTCTATCAAAGAGTTCCGTGATAAGAGGAATCGGATAGACGTTCCTTATAGTGATCTTGTTAAGGCCTCTATAGTCGATGCCTGGTCGTAGATCTCCCTCTTTCTTAGACACAAAGAAGAAACCTGCACCTGCAGGAGAGGAAGACCTACGTATGAAACCCTTGGCAAGAGCATCCTGCATATACTCTTCCATGATTTCACTCTCATGGGGGGTAGAGGATACACTCTTACTTTAGGTGGCATAGTGCCAGGAAGAAGGTCAATGGCACAGTCATAGGGTCGGTGCGGGGTAATGTCTCAGCATTAGTTTTGTTAAACACCTCCTTTAGATGGATGTATTGCGGAGGGATCACTGTGGATAATGGAGCCGCAGTGGGTACATTGAAATGAGCTATAGGTTTATCTGGGAGAAGACATTGTTCTTTGCAGGTAGTACTCCATGAATGAATCTCACCCTTAACCCAATCTAAGACCGGATTATGTTTCACAAACCAGGCCCTGGGGAGATAGTGCAGCTAAGCAGACAAGGGCACTTGTAGGAGTGTGGGGATAAATGCATGGGATTGGTTGGGAAAGAGTGTGTGGGTGTCATTATGTTCTGTGTAAGTTAGTGTGGGGGAGGTCTTACCTCAGTGCCACTTGGCATTCGGGCCAGCTACATATGTTAGAAGCTGACATACAAACATAACAACTTTCCCTGTCAGAGCCCATCAATGTCACCTGTCTGTGCTTTAAGTGCAAGCCTGGTAATGGAGTTATAAAGGCAAACCCTGTAGTTACTGGTACACAAATCAGAAATGTTGTATTTCACATGGCAAACAGACCATGTGGTAAATTTGTTTAGAAGTCCACGTTACCTTGACTTTTGGCACAAAACATATTTGGCCCTCAAAGACTGCATTTCACAAGACAAAATATCTTTCAGGTATGCTTTATCTGATAAATCCTTTCTTTGTAAGACAATAAATCGATTGTGGAAGCCTGAGCTATAGGCAATTCCAACTACCCGTAGAGGTGCAGCGATGTCTGCTAATTCTCTGCATTTCTGCAGCATAGTTGCTGAGAGGTCTGTGAATAAATACATATGTACGCAAATCAATAGGTGTAAACTACGGGAGGTTTCTAGTGCATACAGTTCGATAGTGGAGGCAGCTCAGACAAACCAAATCAGAGTCTCTCTCTTTTGGTTTAGACAACATGTACATTGTGGAGAGAGGGAGTAGTGCCTCAAGGGATTTTCAAATGTGGAATGTGTAAAAAAGGAGAAATATCAAATATAATGTAGTACCTTTGGTAGAAATGGCTCAGAGGTAAAAGGAAATGCATTTACACTTTGTAGAGCTAGGAGTAGCTCTGCTATATATGCCTGGATGGTACAATCAAGCCTGGAGATGCCTTTGGCTCCAATATCAGGTATTCCAGGTAGTATGAAAAATAAACAGAGAAAATCAAATCTGAATCAGATGTAGAACGTAAGAGTATAATGATAAAATAAAATAAGTAAAAGCAGCATAAAGTGGTATAATCACTTATGGATCTTGTTGGGAAATCCTGTTGTATATATATGCAGATAAAAACAAACAAAAAAAATATAGTGCTCACTGTTGATACTAAAAGCATAAAATAAATATTGGGGAGGTACTCAATGTTGTGGAGCAAAATATCAGTTCATGTGATATGTTCAACCCCAAAGGAATAAGTGGTCCAAACCCAGGGGAAGAAAAACAGGGGAAGTCCAGGGATAAGGTAGAATAAACTACTCTATTAGTCCTTTAAAATAAGTATAAAAATAAAAGCAATATCATAAATAAATAACACTAATGTGTTTGTCTTCAGTAAGGCTTTCTTAAAGTGTTACACTCTACTGGACTTACACAGTTTATATAGGGGACACAAATTCAAATTTGACGGTTGCATGACATCATAGTCATGTGACTAAAATCAATTAACTTTAATACTAAACAAAATAACATTTTAACTTTAAAATATAAACTAGTTAGACGCATCAGACCTTTAAAAACATATGTTTGCAAAACGAGGTGTAAAACTAAAAGAAATAAAGTAAAATATTAAGTAGGGGCTGTCATCTTGGTTTGCCAAATTTAATATTTTACTTATTTTCACTCCGGTTAGGACTGAAATGCCAACACATCTACCTTTATATTCAGCATAACTAAAGAAAATTTGATTGACTGCAAGTCCTCCCGATTGCGCTCTTTTGGGGATTTATATATGCACACATACACACACATCACCCTGATTTTATAAATATACACACCCTTGCATAATGGGGACTCTAGCTGTTTACACAATCCAACCAATCACATTCTAATCTAAATCATGTCTGTATCTATATAGCCTACACCTGCCATCAATAAAAGTGATTCTGAGTAAACTCAGATCAAAACCAACTGTTACAATAAAATTTCCTTGAATATTTCAAGTTGCATCCTACCGACAGAGAGCCATGGTTCACATGGAGTTGAGAAAGAAATGACTGGCCGCCCAGCAGCCCCATTGGCACTCAGGGAAAGCGAGAATCCATCCCAGCACTCCCAAAGGTAGGGAGGATGGGGAGGTTGATTTAAAAAAAAATGTGAGTGTGTTTGTCTGTTAGTGAGTGAGTGTCTGTTTTAGTGAGTGTGTATGTGTCTGTTACTTTGTGTGTGTCTGTTAGTGTGTGTGTGTGTCTGTTAGTGTGTGTGTGTCTGTTAGTGAGTGTGTCTGTTAGTGAGTGTGTCTGTTAGTGAATGTGTCTGTTAGTGAGTGTGCGTGTCTGTTAGTGAGTGTGCGTGTCTGTTAGTGCATGTGTGTGTCTGTTAGTGTGTGTGTCTGTTAGTGCATGTGTCTGTTAGTGAGTGTGTTAGAATGTGTGTCTGTTAATGAGTGTGTATGCATGTCTGTTAGAGAGAGTGTATGCGTGTCTGTTAGTGAGTGTGTGCCTGTTAGTGACTGTATGTGTCTGTTAGTGAGTGTGTGTCTGTTAATGAGAGTGTGTATGTGTCTGTTAGTGAGTGTGTATGTTGCCTGTTAGTGAGTGTGTATGTGTGCCTGTCAGTGAGTGTGTATGTCTGTTAGCTAGGGTATGTGTGTGTCAGTGAATGTGTGTGTTTGACACTGAGTGTATATGTGTCTGTCAGTGAGTGTGTATGTGTATTTAGAAGGCAGGGCGGGGGGGGGGAGGGCATAGGGGGTTCCTGAGTTTTGTCATACCTAGGGCAGCACAAAACCAGGATCCACCACTGCATGGACTAAATTTCCCATGATTCTCAGCCAGTCTGTACTGGCTGTCTGTGCATATAGCAGACATGCAATTCCTTGGAAGCAATTGCAGGACATGTTAGCTGTGGCAGTTTTATGGCTTTCACTAATAAAGACTGAATGGACAAAGTGTGCAAATGAGGATAAGGGAATGTGGTTTAGAAAGTTAATATAAATATGCCTTCCGACCTTCGCAGCTTCCCCTGCCGATGCATGCTGGGGGAGAGCAGAGTGTGCAAATGTCTCAGAGAAGAACAAAAAAAAAAGAAGTATAAGATCGCTAAAGGATGACACAAGAGGTATTATTTGTGCGGAAAGGTTAAAGAGACGTGAGTTTTTAATTCCCTGCTTCACTCTACACTCTTTTTATGCATTTTTCTCCCTAACTCTATTATTCATTCTGTCTTTACATCTCTTCTTGTTTCCTTTTTACTTCCCGGATATCAAACCTCTGCACATCAATACCATTGATGAAAAGTATTCTTCAAATCCCTCTATTCCTGACAAATGCTCACTCAGTGAGTCAGAGCATTGCTTAAAGTGCTCCCTGCAGTAATTTATTTAGTATATTGCGGAACTAGCAAAATACTAAATAACGGTTTTGTGAGGAGGCCCTGTCTGGAAAAATGAAGTTACTACTGGAATTTTTGGCTACCAGTCACTTCTTGCATGTAATCACCATCACTTGTATTCTGAACATATTTGAGCTATACCTGATAAGAACCATTTCTTACAAAAATGAAGAATTGTTTTGCAAAGAAGAGTGGAAAATATTATAAAGTATAGAGATATAAAAGTAACAGAGACTTATTCACATAGACTTGCTGCCAGTGGCGTACACATGACCCATGGGGCACCGGCGCGAAAATTGATCCGTGGGCCCCCCCGCTTGCGGGCCGGGCCGCAACACATGGCGGTGGGCACCTGGTAGCAGGGGTTACAGGGCTGCGACCCCTGCGACCGCGGTATGTACGCCAGTGCATGCAGATGCACACACACTTAAAGGACCAATACAGACACCCAGATCACATCAGCTCAATGAAGTTGTCTGGGTGTCAGGTCCATCTAGTTTTAACCCTGCAGCTGAAAACATAGCAGTTTCAGAGAAACTGCTATGTTTCACTGAGGGTTAATCCAGCCTCTAGTGGCTGTCTCATTGACAGCTGCTAGAGGACCACACTGAACGTCCATAGGAAAGCATTGAGTAATGCTTTCCTATAGGCAGTTTGAATGCGTGCGCGGTCGCATTCGGAGCTGAGAGGCTGAGGGATCCCCAGCGCCAAGGGAGTCCGGCGCTGGAGAAAGGTAAGTGCTGAAGACACACACACACACTCTCACTTACAGAAGCATACACACTAGCTAACAGACCAACACATTTACTGACAGAGACACACTCAGCGACAGACATACATACACACTCACTTACAAAACATACACTCTCATTGACAAACACACACTCACTAACAGACATCAAACAGACTCACTAACACACACACACTCAGTAAGACACACACAGTAACACACTCACTGACACTCACTAGCAGACACACACTAACACTCACTCTAACACTAACACTCACACACTCTAACACTCACACACACTCTAACACTAACACTCACTAGCAGACACACACACTAACACTCACACTAACACTCACTAGCAGACACACACACTAACACTCACTCTAACACTCACTAGCAGACACACACACTAACACTCACTAACACTCACACACACACTAACACTCACACTAACACTAACACACACTCTAACACTCACACATGTTTTTTTTGTTTTCTTTAATTTAATCCCCCCAGCCTCCTTACCTTTTGGAGTGCTGGGGGGATTCCCTGGGGTCCAGTGGTGCTGCTGGGCTCCTGGGCGCGTGGCCTGTTGGGCAGGCAGGCGCGCGAGGGAACACTCAGTGCTTCCTCTTCAGCTCCCTCGGCGCCGCGTAGGGATGCCGGAGCCGGAAGATGACGTCATCTTCCGGCTCCGGCATCAGTGCGGTGCGTGAGGGAGCTGAAGAGGAAGCACTGAGTGTTCCCTCGCGCGCCCGCCTGCCTGCCCGACCGGCCACCCGCCCGGCCACCCGCCCGCTGGGCTCAGCAGGGCCAGCCTCGGGGGGCCCTGGGGTGGTCGGCTCCTGGGCCCCCCAGGAGAAGAGGCTGGCCCTGTGGGTACATACCGGGTCGCAGGGGCGGCCGGGCCCCCTGGTGGGCCGGGCCCGGTCGCAGCCGCGACCCCTGCGACCCTGGTATGTACGCCACTGCTTGCTGCTGTAATAGGTGCAAAGGTTGCAAAGCATTTGTTTGGGTGTGCAGGATGCGGTCTGTTTTGTACTTTACATGTTCCTATTGGTTTTTTCTCTGTTTTATTTTGTTTTTTTGTTTGGAAAAAGTCTGATATTTACATTGTTGTTATTTATATCTGCACATTTCAAAAACCTCCAATTTTATAAGGTTGTGTAACATTTTAATAGTAATTATATGCGTGGAGAAGCACCTTAAATGTGAGAGAACATGAAGAAAATCCTGTTGGTTTTTATAGTTTTATGAGAAACATTTGCATTTCCTTATAACGTCTACCCATATATGTAGGTGTGTCTTCTTAATTCTAGATTGTATGAGCTCTGAAGCTGTAAATTGCTTCTGGAACAGAATCTGACTGCTGCACTGCATTGAATTTGCACCTCAAAAAGGTTAGATATGTTAGCAGTTTGTTTAATACCAGATATCAGGTTAGGTGTCTTGACAATGGAGAGATACTATAAGTTAAGTAAATGTTCATTGTTTTTATTTGTTTAATTCAATGTTTATAATTTAGCATTTATGACACCAGATACATTGCATCACTTTGCTTGTCCATACACCATTTTTAAACATCTGGGGATCTACCTTTTGAACACCCCTGATATAGATAGCATGTAAGCGCCTGTGTTGTTTTCTCTAAATTGATTATATCAGTCCCTTTACTACAAATGGCTTTTGCATAGCAGAATCGTTTGATGCAGAAAATCAATAGCTTTTGCAAAAACTAAGGTTAAAACAGCAATACCTCTATAGATAATTGTTCATGAATACCTAGAAAAAATTTTTTTTACATTTATTTAAATGCTTTGCCTTTTTTGTGACATTTAAAGAGATTGAATAGTATCTTTTATCTTGCTATAAGTCAGACAGGACCATTACTATAGAAATTGAAAACATTAAGCAATATTTATAACACTAATAGATGAATGAAACTAATCAAATGTGGCACCTGATGACGTGGTACAAATGTTGCTTCCTACAAATTATTCCACAATATAAAAAATGGCTGCATGTGGACACAAGTAAAAGCCTGCCATGGGAAAGATAAGTTGGGTCAAAGGGACATTGTAGTCACCAAAACAACTTTAACTTAATGAAGCATTTTGGGTGTATGGATCATGAAGTCACACAAGGGCCAATGCAAGTATTTTTATCTACACAGGCGAAGACACATACAGCTGTGTATCTACTAGCCCCCCTTTTTTTCCATCTTACCCATCTTGTTGCCCATTTTGTTCATCTTGCCACCTTTCTGTTTCTCTTTTTGCATATTGTATCCCTGTTTGTCATTTATTATTTTGTGGCCTCTTAATTCCCTGGTGTCTTTTAACCCCCTGCTGAATGTCTTCCCCCTTTAATGTATCTTATCTATTTTTCTCCTTTTGTCTCTTATCTACCTTTGTGTCTTCCCCCACCCTCCCTGTTTTGATTTTCCTACTCCTTTCTGTAGCTTGTTATATATATATATATATATAATTTTTTTTTAAATGGAAAAAAAAAATCAATATACAGGAATGGAAACACTCTTTCACACACTATCACTCACTCTCAATGACAAAGTTTTACTATCTCTATATATAGGCATAAACAAATAGACTGGGTCATAGACACACACATATTGGCTCACATATATTTGCAGACACACAAACAACACACACAAACAGACTGACTCACATACACCATCAATCTCACACACTCACACACACACATTGGCGCTTACACACACACTCACACACTGGCTCTTACACACAAAGTTTCTTTGGAGTGCTAGTACCACGGGGTCGCTTATTGCCATAAGTACGGAATGTGATGTGTGTGTTTTTGACTGAACGCAGTTTTGTATGTGGCATGAGTTTGGTTGTAGTCTGAACTGTGTTAAGATGCTGTGGAAAGATATGCATGGGATTGACTGTGTGTGCTGTTGGCTCAGTGTGATCAGAGTGTGTGTGAGTTTCTTGAGTGTAATATGTGTGTGAGGATGGCTGAGTGTGATGACATGGGTGTGGGGATGCTGTGGGAGAATGTACACTTTTTTTAGTTATATAATACAATAATAATAACAATAATAATAATAATAACAAATATTTAACCCCTCTTACTTACCTTTCTAAGAGAGGGGGACTATTACCTGATGGTCTCACAGGGCTATGATCTATGATGATCCAGCATATGCTCTCATAGAATTACTGCAAGTCCAGTAAGAGAGCATGTGGCTCTCACCTCCTGCGGGTGCAGACCACAGTAAACCATATTCTGGATGGCGTTCATCGAAGTTATTTAGTGTGTTGCCAAGGTAACCCATTAGCATTATTTGTATCATTTACTAAGCACCTGAAACACAGTGGAGCATTTATAGTGGCCATGACCCACCAGAGGTGCAGACCATTTGCTTTGTAGCGGTATTTTTAATAGTGATTTTGCAGGTGCACTTAATTTAATTGGGCAACAGTTACAGTTTTATTTATGAGTGTAAGTCAACATCACCATTTTGACAGCAGTTAGTCCCACCTCACCATATTCTGTCATTTTAAATTGTCTGTGTAAACAGCAGAAATAATAGAGATGGGCAAAGCTCTTATATTCTTCCCCAATCTTGGCAAGTCTTCATAAAAACAAGCCTCTTGTTCTTGATTTACAAAGATAATTGAATTTCAATATCTGAAACCCCTGGGTCATAGACCTTTCCTAATTTCCTTAACTATGTACATTGTTCCACTTTTCGGGGACAAAATATCTACGCTTTTAGGCCTTGTTTGTATTGATTTGCTATTACATGCTACATCTATAAAAAAACACTTGGTCATAAATGATCTAACAAAGTGAATGATTAACGTCTTAATATTTAAATGGGTGGGAGGGCTAACCCAGGGCCGATCCTGGGTGGGTGCATTGCGCCTAGGCACCAGGGAGCTGAGCCAGAAGGGGGTATAGTGAATGTTGTTGTATGACAGCTGCCTGGATAACCCAGTGATGTTACCTAGTGATGAGCTATCTGTATAGTAGCTGCTGCTCTATCATAGTTGGAGGTGTGGTAGAGCACTGTCTGAGGGACGTCCTACCATTTCTGATTGGACAGCTCAAAGCAGGACACCTAAAGGCAGTCAGAGTAGCAGATTGAGCTAGGACTTGGCAGGCAGTTTATCAGAATGAGTGAGGCTTATGGGAACTGTTCACAGTTAGGGCAGGATATGCATTGGGGCTGACAAAGTGAGTCATCCATAGCTCCCTGGCCATAAATTCAGACTTAGGAAGCTCCCTGGTGAGTGAG
>OW240913.1:205357730-205379515 GCA_933207985.1 Pelobates cultripes | reverse complement strand
TTTTTGACATACAAAGTGAGTTTGCACAGTATATTTTGCAAACCTTATGTGTGCTACGACTGTATAATACTTCATATGTTGCTCAGCTATGTCGGCTGAGTACAGTAATACCCCCATATGTACCTTTGCCAGGTATGTGTGGACATCGGAGGGGCACATTTGGGACACAGCCATTCCAGTTTTTTCAAACTTTGAATTTTTATGCTGTGCCTATGTCCCATTTTAGAGTATTTTACCAGGCTATATAATCCAAATTCCCCATAAAGCCATACCATTTCTTAAAGAAGACATCCCAGGGTATTTCAAAAGGCATATTTTGAACCTTAGCGTGGGATCATTTTTCCGCTAGCTTGTACCAAGTGTAGTGGTAATAAGCATTTTTTCTGCCTTTTTGATATACAAAGTGAGTTTGCGCAGCATATTTTGCAAACCTTATGTGTGCTATGACTGTATAATACTTCATATGCTGCTCAGCTATGTCGGCTGAGTACAGCAATACCCCCGTATGTACCTTTGCCAGGTATATGTGGATGTTGAAGGGGCGCATTTGAGACGCAGCCATTCAGTTTTTTCTAACTTTGAAGTTTTACGCTGTGTCCATGTTCCAATTTGGAGTAGTTTAGATGGTTGGTTATTGAAACTTCCCCACAAACACATACTATTTATTAAAGAATACACCCTGGGGTAATTCAAAAGGCATATTTTGAACCTTGGCGTGGGATAATTTTTTTTCTAGTTTGTTCCAGGTGTAGTGGTAATGAGCGTTTTTAAAATGTATTTTTTTACTTTTTATAACTTTTTTACTTTAAAAACTAGTTTTTAAACTTTTGTTTTGCTTATAAATTTTTTTTAAACTTTCCTAAACTTTCTTAAAACTTTTTTACAGATTTAACATTTTTCTAAGCTATTTTTTTACTGTTAACCCCTAACTAGCAGTACGCAGCACTAACAGTAAATTCACCATTTTCCCATAACTCCCACCCACCCCAGCTAGCAAAATATATAGTTATAAAATATTTAAATTAATTAATTAAATAAATTGAACCCCTGAGGGTTAAAAAAATAAATAAAAGTTAATCTTCAGGGGTTAAAAAAAATTAGATCACAGTATAATACTGTGATCTCTATTTGATCGCTGTAGGCAGTGATCGACTGGCAGGGAAGGGGTTAATTTTTATTTTGACTAGGTAAAGTGTGTTTTTTTGTTTTTATTACTTAAATGTTATTAAAACATTTTTTAAGCTTAATTTTTAACTTTTTAAAGTTTCTTTTAAAACTTTTTTTAACGTTAACCCCTAGTTAGCCTAACGTCAAATCGCCCAATTCCCCACTAACTTCCACCTACCCCAGCTATCTAAATATATAATTTAAAAATAATTTAATTAATTACTTTAATTAATTTAACCCCTGAGGGTTAAAAAAAAAAAGAATTAACCCTCAGGGGTTAAAAAAAAAAATCAGATCATAGTAAAATGTAATCCCTGCCAATTGATCACTGTAGTCAGTGATCAATTGGCAGGGAAGGGGTTAATTTTTTTATTAAAATGGGTAAGGGGGGGGACACTTTAAATTAACTTTATTTTTTTTAACAGCAGGGGGCAGGATCAGCACTGATCCGGCTCCCTGCACTTCACACAGAACCCGGAAGTGCAGGGAGCCGGTAGGTGAGTATTCAGAGCACATGTGCTCGCTCCGACTTGTGGTCAGAGCGAGCACATGTGCTGGGCAGCTTGACCGGGTGCTCCCGGTATGCCTCCAATGCAGAGGCATACCGGGAGCACCATTAACCCCGCGATCGCCGCGATAGCGGCGATCCGGGGTTAATTTTACCGCGTGACGGACGAGGTCCGTCACCCGTCGTTAAGGGTCTCCCCTGTGTGACGGACCTCGTCCGTCACCCGTCCTGAAGGGGTTAATTAATCCATAAACATACCTTGCTAACCAATTATCTGTAACCTCGATCTTCAACCTGACCCACAGCTGCGGGATGCTAGGCCCGTGGGTCGGGACTTGCAATCACCACCAATGTGCGGCCTGCAGGTGCCGCCTTGCAATCTGTGGCTGCGGAAGGCCAGGCCCGTGAATCAGAGCTTTGGTCACCTGTGCCAAGGGGAGTGGAGTGAACAGCCGGCCAGGGACTGGGGGTTCAACTGCACTATGTCACCCGCGGGGAGCCAGATGGACTGTACCGGGAAGGAGGCCTTTCCCTGTGACTCACAGTGCTCAGGCCGCCAGGCGAAGGGGCAGGAGACACGGCAGCAGCCTGCAGGTGCCTGCCACCATCATAAGAGCCTCAGCCCTAAGAGCAGCGAGCACCACGTCGATATCCATGCTCCAGGCTGTGGCAGATACTCAGGAAAGTAAGGGAACAATTCCTAGCAGATTATAAAATGGCAGGGGGGAAGTAAAGAACAAGTCTCCTATTTATAGAAACATAGAATGTGACGGCAGATAAGAACCATTCGGCCCATCTAGTCTGCCCAATTTTCTAAATACTTTCATTAGTCCCTAGCCTTATCTTATAGTTAGGATAGCCTTATGCCTATCCCACGCATGCTTAAACTCCTTTACTGTGTTAACCTCTACCACTTCAGCTGGAAGGCTATTCCATGCATCCACTACCCTCTCAGTAAAGTAATACTTCCTGATATTATTTTTAAACCTTTGTCCCTCTAATTTAAGACTATGTCCTCTTGTTGTGGTAGTTTTTCTTCTTTTAAATATAGTCTCCTCCTTTACTGTGTTGATTCCCTTTATATATTTAAATGTTTCTATCATATCCCCCCTGTCTCGTCTTTCCTCCAAGCTATACATGTTAAGATCCTTTAACCTTTCCTGGTAAGTTTTATTCCGCAATCCATGATTATATCTTCTACCCTGCCAATCACTTACTGCTGACCACATCCCACCCTATCACTCTTTCCTACACACACCCCACACTCACACTGCTTGATCCAGCTAGCTTTGCCTGCCTCCTCAGGGTTTTAGTTAAAAACAAACAAACAGTGCTTCCCATTATGATTTTGCATTGTCAGTCCATTTTTATAGGCGATTTCCAATAGGTCAAGTGGGAAGATGGTAAATAGCAAATTTCAAGTCTTTCCACAGAGCTGCACTTTGACTGGCCCATTCAACACCTTTAACCCCTTAAGGACACATGACATGTGTGACATGTCATGATTACCTTTTCTTCCAGATGTTTGGTCCTTAAGGGGTTAAGGTAACTCATGGTGCCAGATTTTAAGTAGGCATATTAGACAACCACCTTGTGTCACATCACTGTCTGATGATCATTAATTGCATCATTAGGGAGTAAGGTGGGGCTGTGAGCACAAACTCCATTGCAAGGTTCTTTGATGATGAGACATAAGAAGTAATAGCAGTACTGTATAAGATTACATATTAGTAAAATAAATGCAAAAAAATAAGACACCATGACATGTTTAGAGGAAAATTGTGGGCACCTGAGATTATTGTTTTTACAAAATCAAGAGAAAGTAACAAAATGGTGACACCATATACCCCCAATTTTGGGAGGATTTAGGGAAGGTTTAAGCTTGGTGGCTGTATTTAAATGGAGTGGACACTTAAAAGCTACAGTGGCATTCCCCTGAAAAAGTATAAATTACTAAACTAGATGTTATATAGACTATTTATATTATACCTGCTGATACAACCTAAACCAGGGGCCAGAGGAGAGAATTCATCTGTTTTAACAATATCCTCCTATTATTAGTTTACACCTGTTTTACATACTATATTTATGATACTTAGATGTTCTGACAAAAACAAAATGTAAAAAGATATGTAATTTATTTTAGACATTCATGGATTAGTATCATTCATTTGGTGAAACTTACATTTTGAACACATTGCACGTGACACATCACATGTTCCTTTTCTTTCTGAATTGTAATGTTAGTCATTTAATAGCTGTATGAGCACTCTACATTGCTAAAGTGACATTATAATATTTGTGAGCATGTTCCCCGAAATCATTAAATCCCCAAGAAACAAGTTCTTTCCTTTTTGATCCAAAAGCTGCCTGCATATTATTATTGATCTCTTGTGATTCCAGACATTGCTTTCCACATTAGTCGATTAGCCATTGCTCTCATTCAAAGGATGGGGCTGGGGGGGAGGGCGGGGCAATATTTATCTGAATATTACTGTAGCAACAGCAGCCTGTCTGCAGCCACATGTGGTATATCTGCAGTTGCTAGGCAATGGAACATTGATTAGACAAACCAGCTGTAGGCATTGAATGATGTAAAAACTTTAATGTTCGCTCAAATGATGTCTGTGTCATTCAGGCACTTTCTATGGAGAATCCTGTGGTCTCACTGGATCCTCTGTAGATTGCAGTGCATGACAGTATAGCACTGATGTGGCTTCTGGCAACTGAAGCATCAGAAGCAGAAGAGGACAATACAAAGAAGGCAAAGATGGTGAGGGACAGCATTAGATAAGTAAAACTAACATCCCGAGCACCACGTGGCCTCCGGACCCACATCGCATGTGTCAGTTTCATGGGTCTTTGTGAAATATATAACAGACAAACTTTGAAGGGAATATGATCCTATTATACTATGCAAATAACTTTTTGGTGACTTGTTAATTAGCAAAACTGGAGGAAATTGGTTTCACATACAGCATATCTAATTAAATACCAAAGACATTAAATATGGCCATAATATGGACAGTATTAATAACAGCTTGCTGACCCAGGGATAAATCCAACTGATATTTTGAAGTTTAGAAGACTTATATGGCTCAAAAATACAAATTTTTTTTTATGTAATACTACTATTTTCCCTGTTTAAGCTATTGCTTCTTCTATTATGTCCCAATTTTTAAAAAAATGTTTGGCCTTTCCCCGCTTAACAACCCTGAACTAACAAAGAGAATAAATGCAACTTAATTATAGGTCTTCTATGTTTAATCAATATATATGGTGTGATTTTATTCTGTCCTGTAAGTTTGTGGTAATCAAAAGCAATACAGATGCTTTTCTGAATGTATTTCTTTATAGTAATAAGATATATACAGCAGACTAAATGAACCAGCACTATTAATATATTCCAACATAATTATACATCCCTCAATTTAATGATTATAAAATATATTAAAAAATGAATAAAATAACAACCAAATATCCCTCAAGTATATTATGTAGTTATGCATTTTTAATAACAAGCAAATGTGAAAGTCAAGCTCATGATACCCTGAAGTGTATATCCTGGTGGGTGAACATCTGATGTTGCTGATGAAACTGACATGTCCCAGGCATCAACAAAGCCAACATTAATTCCTTGGAAAACCTCTTTCATTACCAGATATTGAGTGTACCCATGAAAGTCCCCAATTCGCTCTACTGGAGCAGTCATCTCTCTAGTGTTCTCTGTTTTGATGATGACTTTAGTGTCTGGACTTCTCAGGAAAAGCCGTTCTATGGCTCGACGAATGTTCAGAGCTCTTCTAATATACAGTTGAAGAGGGAATTGTCTGAAGTGCTGTCCCATGGTAATTGCAATTATGGTGTCTTTTCCTCCACCTTTATGATCAATCTGACGACTAGTATACCTGTCCTCTTTAAAATAATAGAAATCAAAACACTCCAGGGGGAAACCATGCCTTTTATAGGAGACATATATATCATTTTCCATATTCAGAGCTGTTAGGGTCTTTTGCCAATGGGCCCATTGCCTCTCGTGGTAAGTAAAATAATTTATGACTAAAAGAAGATTTAAAAAAAAAAAAAAGAGAATGTTAGTAACATATACTTGAATAAGCATACCTACCAAATACCCATGTTCAAGTGAAGGTATTTTACTGCAATAAATCATCTCCCTTCAGTCTTGATTTTTAGCATCCCAAATCTCTCACCTTGAGACTCTCTCTATCCCAGTCTATTCTCTTGGTGTTTTCCTATTTTTCTCTCATGTTACACTTGTCTGTTTCTCAGGCCCAACTAATTTTTTTTTAAACCTCTCTGTCTTTACTCATTGTCTGCTTCCCAGATTTACATCTTTCCTTTTCACTATTTCTGAGTACCTCATTCCTCTCTACATCAGATTTTGTATTTTATTTTAACTCCTAAAAGTATTTCACAATAAAATGTCAGTGCTTAGTGGATAAACCCCTATTGTATATACAATATTAGTGCCATTAGGTACGTAAATCAAATTCAAGGTTAAAATAAATCTCAGAAATTAAAAAAAAAAAAAAAACACTCCAGACAATAATACAACTTTAATGCATTTGCCAAATTATTTTTTGCATGGTCAAATCATTATGATTTTTTTTTTTTTTTACAAAATATATAAATGTTTTACAGAATGCTGCACCTTAAGACTGCCTCCTTAGCCACAACCCATCATGCCATAAAGCAACAGCACTGAGTGAACTGCCTTTAGTTCACAACTTGGTTTAAGACAGAAAAACTAACAGGTAGTGATATACTTACTATATGTCTCACGGGTTGTGTCCTCTCCTTCTAATGCAGGTTTGTTTTGTTTTTCAGAGCTTTTAGTGGCTGAGCTGTGTGAATACCTTTTTGATAAGGAAGTATTTTTCTCAAGTGACGGGGTGTGGCTATTATTATCGCCATTTATATAGCACCAACAGATTCCATAGCATTTTTCAATATTCTTAGAGGGGGATTTAACTATAAATAGGACAATTAAAAGAAAACTTACAGGACCAATAGGTTGAAGAGGGCCAAACGAGCTTACAGTCTATAGCAGGTGCGGTATAAAACTCATTAGGATAGAAAATAGCAATCAAATAAGGTGGGAGTGAAGCAGAGCTGGAGGAGAGAGCAAGAGACAACTATGTGAGGTACAGGTTAGTCTGGGAGGCCATAAGCTTTCCTAAAGTGTCTTTTTAAGACACTTAAAAGATTGAAGACTAGGGGAGAGTCTGATGGTGGTAGGTAGGCTATTCCATAGGAAGGGAGCCGTCTGTGAGACTCCTGCAAGTGCGAGTTGGCCTTACGGGTATGAGCACCGGACAGGACTTGACTCCTAAAGGATACAGGAAGCCAATGTAAGGACTGACAGAGGGGTGAGGTGTGAAAGGACCGACTAGAGAGGAAAATCAGTCTGGCAGCAGCATTCATTACAGACTGTAGAGGGGCAATAATGCTTTTGGGAAGACCAATTAGGAGAGGGTTACAATAATCCATGCGGGAAATTACTAGAGCATGGACAAGCTCCTTGGTAGCATCTTGTGTAAGAAAGGGCCGGATGCGGGCTATGTTTTTAAGTTGGAATCTACACGATTTAGCAACATACAGGATGCGAGGCTCAAAGGTAAGGCCAGAGTCACGTATGACGCCAAGACAGCGTGCTTGCAAGAATGGACTTAAGTGGATACCACTAACTTGAAGGGAGAGCGAAAGAGGATGATCAATATTAGGAGGAGGAAAGACAAGGAGCTCAGTTATAGAGAGATTGAGTTTCAGAAAGCGGGAGGGCATCCAGTCAGAGATGGAAGATAGGCAAGCAGAGACACATTGCAGGGGAGAGATGCGGGGAGAGATCCGGGGAGGAGAGATATATCTGGGTGTTATCAATGTACAGGTGGTAGTGGAGTCCAAAAGAGGTAATACGTTTGCCAAAAGAGGCAGTATAAAGAGAAAATAGAAGAGGAACAAGGACAGAGCCTTGGGGGACTTCAACCGAGACAGGACGAGCGGAGGAGCTGTCATTAGAAAAGGAGATGCTGAAAGAGCGTTGGGGGAGATAAAAGGAAAATCATGAGAGGACAGAGTCACAGAGACCGAGTGATTAAAGAGTTTGAAGAAGGAGAGCATGATCAACTGTCAAAGGCAGCAGAGAGGTCAAGAAGAATTAGTATGGAATAGTGGCCTTTGGATTTAGCTTCGATTAGGTCATTAGTAACTTGATAAGAGCAGTCTCAGTAGAATGGAGAGGGCGGAAGCCTGATTGAAGAGGATCATGGCGAGAGTTGGAATTGAGACAAATGGGCAAAGGCAAGTGTTTCCAGAAATAACAAGAAAAATATACCTAAAAACATAAAATGGAGAAAGAACTCATAGGGTAATAACACAATGTAAAAAAATAAACAAACAGTTTTAATGGTTGCATTCACAAAAGCACAGAGAATACAGGCACATCAATAATCTGTAGATTTCACCGGATTCAGACTCTGAAATCCAGAAGTACATGTGGAAAGAAATTTAGAAAGACCATAGTGCAACACTGGTTGAAAGTAAAAAATACATGTTTTAATGGTCACAATTACAAAATAGAAGTAGATAAAAAGCCCATCAGTAGGATCACCAGTCCAGTATGACCGACTGGAATCCTGGAAAGTTTGGAACACCGTAGGCAAAACTATCCAGCAACATAAAAAAACAAATATATAAAATCAAACTCACACTGCGCCTTTCCTCTATTTCATATAGACTTCATCAGGAGTATTAAAAAGTGCATAAGTAAAGTGCTATAAAAGCTTTGAGAAAAAGGGATCAGTGATATGGGACGATAGTTAGAGGGGGAGGATGGGTCAAGAGATGGTTTATTCAGGATCGGTACTACAATGGCATGTTTAAGGTCAGCAGGGACAATGCCAGAGAGAGAGAGAGCAGCTGAAGATGTGTGCTAAGGAATGCACAAGAAAAGTGGAGAGAGATCTGATAAGGTGAGATAGGACAGGATCGAGCGGGCAAGTGGTGGGGCGAGAGGAAAGGAGAAGCGCAGCCACCTCTTGTTCAGTAAAAAATTTAATTACAGGAAAAAAATTAAAAAAGGTTAGCGCTAATAATAAAATAAATAAAAATGAATAAGAAGGCAGCAGCCTCTAACCCTCTACAGTAAGAGTATACAGAAAAACAGAGAAAAGGCTGCGCCAAAATATTGTACAAATAAAATTGTATAAAAGAGTCCCAGTGTAAAATTGTTGAGTGTAATATAAAAGAGTCCCAGTATTAAATGTTGTCCGAACTGGTATGGTGTCTTCTTTGTTAATAGTCGTCCGTCTCACGATATGAAAGACACAATAGGAAAGAACCAGTCGTGCAGATTGTATAAATAAGTTATAGTGAAGTTAAAATATAAATTGCGCACTCACATTTCCATGAGCTAGGACCAGCTCTAGTATGATGGGCATACAGCGGATAACCCTCCACTTATGGGGGTGCTTGTCCTCCTGGAGAGTGCTGGTGTCCAATTCTCAGGAAAAGAAAAAAACAGCCAATAGTGCTCTCTGGTGAGGTAGTTAGCAAAGGAATTAAAAATAAATAAAATATACTCACAAGTAGAGTGCAGTCCTTTCTGCACTCTATTATTCGCGTGGGTGGTATAATCCCCACCTTAGGATATGCCAGGAATGATAAATGAAGATAAAATAGTAAAAAGGATAAATTATATAACGTAATTTATTAATATAGAATATTTAAAACCAATAACGCGTTTCGCCGTAGAGGCTTTATCAAATTGGAATAGTATTAGTACCTGGCAAATGGGGAGTATATATAACTTATACATACATTCAAAATTGGCGCCAAAAATGATCACCAATTAGGGCTGTGCAAAATGTAAATGAGAAGTGCACAATCAAAAGATAAAAAATAATGCACAACAGTAATATGTTAAAACATACAATGGTATTTGTATATATATAATATAAAAACGAGGGTTATTTAATTGAAAATTTCTGTAAACTTAAAATAAATAATTCGCGTGCGTCACGTGACCCGCAATGCACTTTGGGATCTGTAGTGTCTGGGCCACGTGACCGCACGTAGTAGGCTGATTTGTAAGCAGTCCGTGCGGCCAGTGCAGAGAGAGGCGGTACGCACGGACGGCAAGGCGGGATCGGGATATGTCACATGACCCGCGGCGTCACATAACACCAATACTGAACCTCTTGTTCAGTAGCCAGGGAGAAAGTCTGAAGGGTAGAAAAGGCATGATCTAAGTGTGGTTGAGAAAGAACAGCAAAGTGGGGAGAATTCTTTCCTTAGCTGTTCAATCTTGTCGGTAAAGTAGCATGCAAAGCTATCGGCTATAAAGTTAGTTTGAGGGGTGGCCACAGCAGGGTGAAGAAGAGAGTTAAAGGTGTCAAAGAGATGCCTGGGATTGCAGGAGCATGAACTAATGAGAGAGGAAAAGTATAACTGTTTGGCAAGAGCAAGGACTGCGCTGTATGAACACAATATTAATCTATAATGGAGAAAGTCTGACAGGGTGCGATACTTCCTCCAGGAGTGTTCAGCACAAGGAGAGCAACTTTGCAGGTAGCATGTTGATTTAGTATGCCACGGTTAGGGGTGTGCCCTCCTCGAGGTGCATGTTTGGAGCGTGCTGCAGCATTCAAGGCTGAGGTGAGGGTAGTGTTATATATGTGGAGATGGCCAGTGAGGGAGAGGGAAGGGATGGATAGCAGTTGTGAATCAATATCAGCTGACAGCTGCTGGAGGTCAATAGAATCAAGGTTCCTCCAGAGTTGAGGGGGTTAGGCAGAGGTTATTGGGTGAGGGGGTACTCGAGAGCAAATGATAATAGGTGGTGATCAGAGAGAGGAAATGGAGTGTTGCAGATATTAGATACTGTACATGCATAAGAGAAAGTGAGGTCAAGGGTATTGCCAGCTACATGGGTGGGAGAATTAGCCCACTGCGATAGCCCGTTATTTAGTTAAAGTGGCTAAAAAAGTAGGCTTATGGTGCAGCATTCTGCATAACATTTTTCATGAAAAGAAAAAGATTTGTGTATGTAAAAAATACAGAACGGTACCATTGCCCAGTGTGTCCCTTTAAAACTCAGATACATATAGAATACTTATAAAAATGAACTAACAGAGTGTCTCACTCCAGACAGAATTGATACAGAGTTGCACCTTTAAAAAAAAGTGCATAGTATAATACTGCTACTTACTTTCAAAAAGAGAGACATACTCACATTAAAAACCCTTGCACAGTTTGCCAGTGCAATTTTTCACTAACACTCACAAACCACATGCAATGGAAACAAGGTAAGATACAGAAGGTGCACTGCTCCTTGCACTTCAATTCTCCGTACTGTTCACCAGCCAGCCAAAAAGGTGTAATGATTTTTTGTAGAAGGACGCAGAGACAAGATATTGCTGCACCCCTGAGCAAACCTTGAATTAGGCGCTTAACACTTGTGATTCCAAATATTGTTGAGATGCAAGCCGCTCCTATCTTTGTTAAGCATCATTCTTTGTCAAGATAGGAGCGGAGTGCATCTCAACAATAGTTTTATAGTGACCGAGATCACAAAGTTTTATAGCAGCTGTCATATAAATGCATCTTATGTAGATATGCATTTATGTATTCCACTTCAACACTTCTCTACAAGAAGCAAGTGATTGGGCTTCAGAGATGGCAGGAGTGGTGATGGACCGACAGTGAAGATAGCTTTGCCCAGCACTGAATTCCAGGTATGTTTACAATTAAATTAAAATGTAATAGTGTTTTCACTCTAAATAAATGGGGGTGCACCAAACTACTAGTGCCCAATAGAGGGAAATAAAAGATTACAAAGAGATGGAGTAACCTTTTAAGGTTACAGTGCACTCACAAGCTCACAGAAATAAAATTAAATATAGTCCTCCTAATAAAGATACAGTGTCATTTAAAAAAAAAGGCTTCTGTAAAATTTCAAATGGGTGCTTACCATTTGCATTTCTATAAAATCTCTATTACAGAAAAATAGCTTACATCTAGGAGGAATAGTTCTATAAAATAATTTTATTCCTAAAAATCTCTCTCTATCTATCTATCTATCTATCTATATATATATATATATATATATATATATATATATATACACACACACACTACAAAATTCTTTAAAATGTTTCCGAAAAACTTTCTAAAAATATAAATATACTAATTTAGGATCCAATTACTCAAAATTTATGAACTGTTCCTAAAAAAAAATCTTCAGTAAAGAACTACTAATACATCTGGTTGTGGGACAAAAAGAATTTGTAATAAACCATAATAAAAGTTAATATTCAGCATTTAAACCTGAGCGTGTTAATATCCTGAAATAAAATATCCAGAACATTGCTTGATACATTAAATTAGTCTCCAAGTCACCTCCTTTCCAAGGCTTATAAACAATTTGGATTCCTTGATATTTGTCATGATCTTTAGCAGGTCAGATAGGAGACTTATGCCAGGGTTGACTTCAGGTACTTTATTAGTGATTTTAGACATATTATGAAACTTGAATCAAAACAGAATTGAGGTAATATGCCACAAAACAGGATACTTGCAAATAATAAAGAATGTCTGTAATTTCCAGGTAGGGTTGTAACAAAGGCAGGCTGGTAATAGAGGAAGGCTGGTTTGAAGTATACTTAAGGGTGGAGCAGGTTATTGTTAGGAGCAGGTTCACAGGAGCCAGGATAGGAAGTGATTCAGGTAGATCTCCAACTTCATTGTAAAGGCCATGAGATTAGTTGGGTGTAGCCTTTTGTAGCTGAAGTACTCAGGCAGGTGAGGACTGAGGTGACTAGTGGGTAGGGAGGCCATTAGTGGTGGAGAGCTGTAATTTCTTTTAAGGAACATAAATAAATGAAGATAAAACATAGTTGTCAGGATATGATTAGCTGGCTCAGACTACAAGTTTGGAGTGGTGTTTCACAAGTCTGCTTTGCTCAGGCTTTTTTGACAAGTTTCGGCTGCTTGCATTTATCAAAAGTTGTTCAGTATAACCGTCCTCTGTGACCGTCCTTCTAAAACTTTTATTTTTGGCACCTTTTTCTGACCGGTTTACACATCCCTGCTATTCATTTCCACCTTCGTAACCACTGCTCGTGCGGCACTTATGTTATTGCGCAAATTTTCCATTATACAAAAAATAATTTTCCATTATACAAAAAATAAGAAATATACCGTAAACTTAATTCTGGATATTCTTAGCTGAAAACCCACAATTCTACTTTAAGGTTGCAGCGAGGGATATTTTTCTACACCCCAACATATTTATTAATACTTAGTAGGGAACACATGGGGTGGGCAGCATCACTGTCACATGGCAGCGCAATACATAAGCAAATACAAATACACAAAAATAAATCCCTCCAGTAACAGTGGGGAAAGACACAGGTGAAGCATCAAAATGATACTCGATCTGATTAAGAAAACCATGGCATTCTTTTGCATCACCTCCAAAATGAGAAGGAGGAGGCGATAAAGAGATAACTAGTATGTTATAACCAATAGAAACCATAGGCACTTGTAGAAGGGAAGCTTCCTACTACTCTCTTCTTGCTGAAGATGGGCAGTGCGGATTTACAGCATTTGAAAAGCCTGAGCAAATTGATCCATACCATGACCAAGCTACCATATGTTGACATAGTTCTGCAGGGTCCATTGTCCTGTCGTAATGTCATGAATACTATATGACACAACACGCAGAACCAGTGGCGTACACATGACCCATGGGGCCCCGGTACGAAAATTGATCCATGGGGCCCCCCCCCCCGCGCACTTACTCTGCGTGGGCCGGGACCTCAACACATGGCGGCGGGCACCTGGTGGCAGGCTGTGACCCCTGCGACCGTGGTATGTACGCCAGTGCATGCAGATACACATACACTGCGGTGCACGAAGGAGCTTAGCAGAGAGCACTCAGGGGAGCATGCTCACTTGCGCGCCCGCAGGACCGGCCACCCGGTTACACCAGGGCCAGCCTGGGGGGGCCCTGAGGTGGCCAACACCTGGGCCCCCTAGGAGAAGAGGCTGGCCACACTGGCATACATACCGGGTCGCAGGGTGGCTGGGCCCCCTGGTGGGCCTGGCCCGGTCGCAGCCGCGACTCCTGTGACTGCGGTATGTACGCCAGTGCGCAGAACTATGTAACATATACGAACACAGAATATGAACAAGGACAATGTATACTAGGCATTAGAATGGCCGGACTTAGCGTTAAATAGAATAGTCAAAATACAAGCTGAGGTCAGAGACACAGAATATGCCTCTCTAAGCATTGATTGGCCAGATTGTGACTCTGACGCCATCTTGATTGTGGACGGAGGTAAGTAATTATTTAAAATGGGACCGCAGTGGCTGGCATCTCTTAGAATGTAGCACTGGCTGGGTACCATTACACAAGAGAATCGGGAGGCGAGCTGTGATCAGTCTTGGAAGCACTTTCTGAATGATTTTATGCACTTTATATTTGTTTGCACTTTAATTTTGTGCTATGTTGTGGCATGCTGTGAAGGGAAAGTGGGTGCTAGCTGCTTTTTGAGCAATAATCTGGAGCACCTTACACTACCCTTTACCAGTGGCGTACACACAACCCATGGGGCCCCGGTGCAAAAACTGATCCGTCCCCCCCCATCGCGCGCTTACTCTGCACGGGCCGGGGCCGCAACACATGGCGGCGGGCACCTGCTCGCAGGGCTGCGACCCCTGCAACCGCGGTATGTGTTCTGCTACTTGGGTTATTTGGATTGGAACTCAACAGCAGCTTGTAGAACTCCTTAATTACAATAGTAAAGAAACGAAGAATCTTTAAAGTATCAATACTGTAGCTTTAAGAAAAGAGAGGATTGCTGGCAATTTGAGAAGCAAACAAAGTTTTAATGATTGATAAACTTAAATGAATTGCATATAGGCAATAATCCAAATAGAAGAAGGTGCAGGTTATCAAACAATACAAAGTTCATTAATAAGTATTTCCTCAGAGAAGTTTTTAATAAGATTCTTTAGGTTGCTGGGAATAATCTTCAATAGAAACATTAAGCAGTTAGCAGTGAGTATTTGCAAAGCAAGAAACAGTTCATAGTAAATAAGCATGATGGGAGTTGTCCTCCATATAATTAGTAACTTGAAGCAGAGAAGATTTAAGCAAGCAGGAATTGGTTCCAAGAAACAGTTCATAGTAAATAAGCATGATGGGAGTTGTCCTTCATATAATTAAAAACTTGAAGCAGAGACGATTTGAGCAAGCAGGAATTGGTTCCAAGAAACAGTTCATAGTAAATAAGCTTGATGGGAGTTGTCCTCCATATAATTAGTAACTTAAAGCAGAGAAGATTTGAGCTAGCAGGAATTGGTTCATTAATAAATGATATTGCAGACAATAGTTGAAAGATATACTTAAGGTTAAGGTGAGTTGTCCTCCAAGAGTTCAGAGTTATAGTCCACTTGTAAATTAGCAAAGTATCCGTTCTCCAGTAATCCTTTATGGCATGCAGTAATCCTTGCATTGGCTCAAAGGCTGGGACGGCTTGTCAGAGCTTGTGGAGCCGGCATGTATACGCGGAAGTAGGTCCTACAATCACCAAGTGCTTTCTCCTTGGCGCGGTCTCTCTAAGTACTGTCAGAGCCGTGTCAGAAAGGGGAGGGGCCGGATCCGCAATACGGAAGTGCCGAACCCGGAAGAGATACCGCATGACAGTATGTACACCAATGCATGCAGATACACATACACTTAAAGGACCACTACAGACACCCAGATCACATCAGCTCAATTAAGTGGTCTGGGTGTCAGATCCCTCTAGTTTTAACCCTGCAGCTGAAAACATAGCAGTTCCAGAGAAACTGCTATGTTTCAGTGAGGGTTAATCCAGCCTCTAGTTGCTGTCTCATTGACAGCTGCTAGAGGAGCTTCCGCGATTCTAAAGATTCTGAATGTCCATAGGAAAGCATTGAGTAATGCTTTCCAATGAGCGGTTTGAATGCGTGCGCGGCTCTTCACGCGCATGCGCATTCGGAGCTGAGAGGCGGATCGGGGAGAAGGGATCCCCAGCACCAAGGGAGTCCGGCGCTGGAGAAAGGTAAGTGCTGAAGACACACACACACACACTCTCATGAACAGACACATACACACTCTCACGAACAGACGTATACACACCAGCTAATAGACACACATTTACTGACATACACACACTCAGTGACAGACATACATACACACTCACTGACAGACAGACACATACACACTCACTTTCAAAACACACACTCACTAACAGACACCAAACAGACTCACTAACAGACACACACAAACTAACACACTCAGTAACAGACACACACAGTAACATACTCACTGACACACACAAACTAACACACACACTGACACTAAAACTAACACTAACACACACACACACTCTAACACTAACATACACACTCTAACACTAACACACACTCTAACACTAACACACACACACTCTAACACTAACACACATACACTCTAACACTAACACACATACACACATGTTTTTTTTAATTTAATCCCCCAGCCTCCCTACCTTTGGGAGTGCTGAGGGGATTCCCTGGGGTTCAGTGGTGTTGCTGGGCGGCTGGTCACCAGGCAGGCTGGTGGGCACGCGAGGGAGCACTCTCCCCTGAGTGCTCCCTGTTCAGCTCCCTCGCACGCCGCATCCTGATGCTGGAGTCGGAATATGACGTCATATTCCAGCTCCGGCATCAGTGCGGTGCGCGAGGGAGCTGGGCAGAGAGCACTTAGGAGAGAGTGCTCCCTCGCGCGCTCACCAGCCTACCCACCCGGTGACACCAGGGCCAGCCTCTGGGGGCCCTGAAGTGCCCAGCTCCTGGGCCCCCCAAGAGAATAGGCTGGCCGCACTGGCATACATACAGGGTCACAGGGCAGCCGATAGGGATCAACCGATATTGATTTTTTAGAGCTAATACCGATAATCTGTGAACTTTCAGGCAGATAGCCGATAACTTGCCGATACTCTGTACATTAACCATTTTGAAAAAATAAACTAATCCTAAAGGTAAATGCACAAAATATACATGCCACATGTAGTGGTTGAAGTGTGTTTAGACAGGGGAGCTGTGTGTGTTTGTGTAGTGTGTATAGTGAATGCAGTGTGTGTAGTGTGGGTAAAGTGAATGCATTGTGTGTGTATGTAATGCAGTGTGTGTTTATGCAGTGTGTGTGTTTGTGTAGTGTGTGTGTATATAATGCAGTGTGTGTGTGTTTGTGTAGTGTGTGTGTGTATGTAATGCAGTGTGTGTGTGTTTGTGTAGTGTGTGTATGTAATGCAGTGTGTGTGTGTGTGTGTGTTTATGTAGTGTGTGTATATAATGCAGTTGAATGCATTGTGTGTGTATATAATGCATTGTGTGTGTTTATGCAGTGTGTGTGTGTGTTTGTGTAGTGTGTATATAATGCAGTGTGTGTGTGTTTGTGTAGTGATGTAATTTGTGTAAAATGGAGGGGCATTTTTTTATTTTAATAATTTTTTTTTATATTTAAATGTTTTTTGTTTGTTTGTTTAGTCCCCCCTCCCTGCTTCTTACCAGTTCCCTGGTGGTCCGGTGGATTGTTAAGTACTGGGGGGGCCCGCAGGAAGCTGTTTCTTACCTTTCTTGCAGCTCCTCCAGCTCCCCTGTGCAAATCTTGCGGCTCTTAGTGCTGCGCGGAGCGTTGCCATGGTAACCCGTGGCAACGCTCTGCTGCCGTGGGACCTGCAAGATTTGCACAGGGGAGCTGGAGGGAGCTGCTGGCAAGGTAAGAAACAGCTTCCTGCGGGCCCCCCCGCCCCAGGACCGCTGGGCTTGTAATTAGCCTGGCGGTCCTAGGATGTATCATTGGCAATATCGGTATCTCTATTGGCCGATACCGATATTGCCGAAAATACCGAATATCAGCCGATAATATCAGTAAAGCCGATAATCGGTCGATCCCTAGCAGCCGCGACCCCTGTGACCCCGGTATGTACGCCACTGCCCTTTACTTTATTTGATCTGCACTTTAACACTTGCACTGTGCTCTGTGTATTATTAATTTTGTACTGTAGAAAAGCTGCTAGCCATAAGGGTTCCACGCTTTCCTCAACATGTGGATCTTGTATGTACTTGCAATCTGGAGGAGAGTGCCAGTGGATGATTTGGGTCAATTGTGCTGCTAGATAGAAAAAAAGATACAGTTGTGGTCAAATGTTTGCATACCCTAGCTGAAATTGTGAAACTTTGCATTGATTTTGAAAATATGACTGAACATGCAAAAAAAAATCTGTTTTATTGAAGGATAGTGATAAAATGATAGCTAAAGAGAGTAAAACCAACCCCAAAGCATTTTTTAAGTACATAAATTCTAAAAAAAAACAACTAAAAACTGAAACGGGGGTGTTAGTTAATATATTAAGGAAGAACCCATGGCAATAGATGTGCAAATGATTGCTACTAAAAACTTGCAGAATAATTGAAATTGGTTAACTCAAGACAAGGTGCTGCAGCAACTAAAGAAAGTTAATATAAACAAAGCTCCAGGGCCTGATGGTATCCATCCATGTGTACTTAAGGAACTATGTGTAGAAATAAGTGAATCTCTGTTTTTAATCTTTCAAGATTCTTTTTTTTCAGCAAGGGTTCCGGAGGATTGGAGGAAGGCAGATGTGGTTCCTGTATTCAAAAAGGGTTCAAAATCCTTGCCTGGAAATTATAGACCTGTGAGCTTAACTTCTGTGGCTGGGAAAATATTTGAAAGATTATTAAGGGATAATATTCAAGAATTCCTTGAGAAGAACATGGTTATCAGCAAAAATCAGCACAGTTTTATGAAGCACAGGTCATGTCAAACTAACTTGATTGCATTCTACGAAGAAGTAAGTAGAAGTATAGATCAGGGTGTTGCAGTGGATGTGATCTATTTGGATTTTACCAAGGCATTTGATACAGTTCCACACAATAGATTAATGTTCAAACTCAAGGAAATCGGTCTAGATGAAAATGCTTGTTCTTGAGTAGAACATTGGCTTAAAAACAGAGTACAAAGAGGTGTCATTAATGGTAAATTTTCAAGCTGGACAGAGGTGGCAAGTGGTGTCCCTCAGGGGTCTGTTCTGGGACCCTTTCTATTTAACATGTTTATAAATGATCTTGAAGACAGCATTGAAAGTCATGTTTCAGTGTTTGTAGATGACACAAAACTTTGTAAAATAATACAATGTGAGCAAGATATTACTTTGCTGCAGAGGGATTTAGATGAAATTTAATGTTGAAAAATTGCCTGTATCCACCCCTGCGAGGCTTGCACTTCGGCGTAAAGAATACACAAGCAACGTAAACCCTTAATGGAAGCGACTTAGGGATAACAACACACGAAAAGGACTTGGGAATTGTTATAGACAACAAACTATGCAACAATGTGCAATGTCAATCAGCAGTGGCCAAGGCCAGTAAGGTATTGTCATGCATGAAAAAAGGCATTCATTCTCGGGACGAGAATATCATTTTGCCTCTTTATAAATCACTGGTAAGACCACATATTGAATATGCAGTGCAGTTTTGAGCACCTGTTCTAAAGAAGGATATTATGGCACTAGAAAAAGTGCAGAGGCGGGCTACAATATTAATAAAAGGAATGGAACATATCGGCTATGAAGAAAGGTTAACAAATTTAAACCTATTTAGTTTAGAAAAACATCGCCTGAGAGGGGATATGATAACATTATACAAATATATTCGGGGCCAATACAAACCATTGTGTGGAAATCTATTTACAAACCGGACTTTACATAGGACACAAGGCCATGCGTTTAGACTGGAAGAAAGAAGATTTCGTCTAAGGCAAAGGAAAGGTTTTTTTACTGTAAGAACAATCAGGATGTGGAATTCTCTGCCTGAAGAAGTGGTTTTATCAGAATCCATACAGATGTTCAAACAGCTACTAGATGCATACTTGCAAAAACAGAATATTCAAGGATATAATCTTTCAATGTAGGGTAATAACTGCTTGATCCAAGGATAACTCTGACTGACATTCTGGGGTCAAGAAGGAATTTGTTTCCTAGCTTGTTGCAAAATTGTGCTTCAAACTGTTTTTTTTACCTTCTTTTGAATCAACAGCAAAAAACAAATGTGAGGAAGGCTGAACTTGATGGACACAAGTCTCTTTTCAGCTATGTAACTATAAAGCTATTTATTATCACATAGTTTTTTGGCTCCTTTTTAAATCATAATGATAACAGAAATCACCCAAATGGCCCTGATCAAAAGTTTACCAACCCTTGAATGTTTGGCCTTGTTACAGACATTTAAGGTGACACTCATAGGTTCAAATGGCAATTAAAGATGAATTCCCCACACCTGTGGCTTTGTAAATTTCAATTAGTGGCTGTGTATATATAGTCTATGAGTTTGTTAGCTTTCATCTAGATGCACTGAGCAGGCTAGATAGTGAGCATAAAAGAACTGCCAAAGGACCTGCATAGGGTAAGGTAATGGAACTTTATAAAGATTGAAAATGATATAAAAAGATATCCAAAGCCTTGAAAATGCCGGTCAGTACTGTTCAATCGCATATTAAAAAGTGTAAAATGCGGGGATCTCTTCATCCCAAACCAAGGTAAGGTAGACAAAGAAAGATTTCAGCCACAACTGCCAGAAGAATTGTTCGGGATACAAAGAAAAACCAACTGGTAACCTCAGGAGAAATACAGATTGTTCTGAAAAAAACGGTGTGGTTGTTTCAAGGAGCACATTACGACGATACTTGAACAAAAATGAGCTGCATGGTCAAGTTGCCAGATAGAAGCCTTTACTGCGCAGAGGTCACAAAAAACTGTAAAGATATGTCTGTTATACCTTGACACGCCTCATAACTTCTGGCACACTGACATTTGGAGTGATGAGACCAAAACCACAACCATAAGAACTGTTTGGAGAGGGGTAAACAAGACCTATAGTGAAAAGAATACTGTGGCAAACCTAGCCACTTGGACAATATACAGAGACTATGGCTTTAAGGGTTGCCTGTATGGTTTTGTGATGTGTATGTTCCTGGGTGTAATGTACTGGGATTGTATAATATTGTATTGCCTGCATTGGCTATATTTCATTTCGTTTCATGAACAGCACCTTTGCGGGCCGTTCGTGAACCGAATAAACCAACCTGTAATAGCCCACACATTAAGAGACGTGTGGCGCTTGTTAACCGATTGCAACAATGTTGCAATCTGTAATTAGAGGCTCTCCTAGGTGGCCGTTGTTCAACTACCGACCACGCGGCGGTGGGCCATCTTGGATCCTTTGTTCCTCTAGCGGTGTTCGGTCGTCGAGCGCGTGGTACTGAAAACGGCTACTCGACGGGGCGAACCCCGCTGGACTTCCAGGCCGTTCTGGAGTTACGGGACGTTCGGTGATTTACTCCCTGTATGTCAATCGGTCGTTTGAATGAAAATGTTGGTGAATACGTTTTTCATGCGGCGTTCGGTTGTTTTACCTGGAATCTGAGCGGTAATCTCACAAATTATGTGCTCAGAACCCAGCTATCTACCGAACATCCATTCGTTAAAATCACCCCAATATTGGGGAAGGTATGCATTTTTGTGTGAATTGTCGGTTCTGCAGCACGGAGGGATAATCCACTTAACTGTACATTCCAGTGGGAGGATCCCTCTCGTGCAGCAGTGCCTGATGGAAGAAATGCTCTATACATTAAGTTTCCCATGTAGTCCACTCCTGTAATGCCCCTGGGATGTGACTCAGGAAACCCCTTGCATGGGGAATTGTATAAATTGTGGAGCCTGTGAAGAAAGCCTCTGTTGACTCTCAGAACTGTGTTTCGTCCGGTTACTGGGAGATTTGGGATATTGCCTTACTTTTCAGCGCTTGACTGTGGATTACCTTCTTAACCAGCGGAGATCATGGGATTTAATATTGCCGCTCCGCTACAAATACCATACCATGATTCTCTATGGTTTTGTAAACAGGACCATATTGAGATATGGTACCATAAAATACATGTTGTTAATGATTGTCAAATGTTGTTAACAATTCTCTTTTGTGTTGTGTAGGCAGGGGC
>OW240913.1:205344655-205357630 GCA_933207985.1 Pelobates cultripes | reverse complement strand
CGCAGCCAGCAAGCCCACAGACTGCCAGCCAGCAACAGTAATTAAGGTAAGAGGAGCCAACTAGGCTTAGGTATCAGCGAGCTATGTTGTGTTGCTATATTGTGAATAGGAACCAGAGTGTTGGAGAGACCACCCTCCAGGCCCCATTAGACTCTAGCCTCTGCTAGAAATCCCCTCCATGGCCCATTAGCCCTCAATTGTAGTTTCTACTGGGGCCTGGAAGCGACTGTTTCCAGCAGGGGATATCTAATGGACGCTGAGATGGCCTCTGTTAGAAAGACCCCCTTCCAAGCCTTTTAGACTCCATTGTAGTCTCTAATGGGGCTTGGAGGGGATTCTTTCTAACACACCCTCTAAGGGACACTGAGATAGCCTCCGCTAGAAAGACCCCCCTCCATGGCCCATTAGCCCTCAATTGTAGTCTCTACTGGGGCCTCGAAGGGCTTATTGCCCTTTTGTTCCTTGTGTCTAAAGATTGTGTACGGTGTGGCTGGAGGCGGGACAAGGGTGGCGCTTGCTGCAGAGTATGGGTGGGGCCTGTAAGGGGGCCCTTGATTTATTTTGCCCGGGGGCCCTGAGGGTTCTCAGTCCGCCCCTGTGTGTAGGAATTGAAAAATGTGAGATTAGGTGTTCGTAAATAAAATATCCACTTGCACCAGCATCAATGACTGCTTCTAATGATACTAATAAATTAGACATTTGAATCTCGAGTTCAGTCAGACAGGGTCCTACAGAATGTGTGATTTCACTGTTTTAGTATAAGAAGGTTTTTTTTCCATTTAGATAAGGGACAATTTACAAGTAAGTTTTCTGGAGAAGCACAATAAAAACACAATTTTAAACATCCTCTTAGTTTTTTGTTAATAGATCGATGTGCACAGATTGAAGCTATTTCCATTGGTTTAGATTTAGGTAATGCCACATCAGGAAGCCCATCTGAACCATGGCAGCAGGGGCGCCAGGCAGTCGACATAACTCGCACATGCAGTGGCCGGCGGTGAAAGGCAGAGCTTCAAAAGCTGGCTGCAAGTAAAGAGTGGGCGTGTGGTTAATAAGCAGTAGGTACTAAATTGGCAGCGGGAGTGGAGCTGCCCTGTTACTGCTGCACACTGAGGAGTGGAGCTGCCCTGTTACTGCTTCTTTCCTAACAACTACACATTAGGGACTGCAGTGCCTCCACTCCTCACCCCACCAGTCCACACTATCAGTAAGTGAGAAAATGTGGGTGTCTGTTACTGTGTGTGACTTCCTGCTTGTAACTGTGTGTATGTGACTGTCTGCCTATAACTGTGTGTGTGCCTGTGTGTGTGTGACTTTCTGCCTGTGATGGTGTGTGTGACTGTCTGCCTGTAATTTTATAACATGACAGGAGACTTCGTATTTGCTTAAGTGTCTCTTTACTAGAACTCTACGGCTCACCGGCCAGACGCCACAGCCTATCAGGCACAGGGGAGGAGGTCTCCATACCCCTCCCACCCATGGCCATCCCATATGAGTGGCAGACGGACCAGTCCCCCTCGGATGAGGAGGATGATTGAGGCGAGGACTGTGAAGATGACCCCAAGTGGCACTGTGAGACTGAGGACGCGTCCGCGCCAGGGGCGACGAATACCGTAGTGGACGACGTCTTCCTGGACACCAAGGGCAAACCCCTATTCGACCCTCAGTCCATTTGACACCCCAGGTCCTCCGAATGGTTGTAACCCGACCACTTAGCACAATTTGTGCATTACTGGTTCTGCAGACCTCTGGATTGGGAAGTCTGAGAAAATTTTTGTCGGAATGCCCCAGGCAGGTACTGCCAGACAAGGTCGCTACAACCCCAGAATTCGACCCCCTGGTCAACACGTACATGACGCGCACCGGACGGGACCCGTAAGAAAGGGGTTGAGCGCAGCCTCCGTCTTGCGCAAGTCAAACTGCTGGACATGCTGGGCCCTCTATCCAGTATGCTCATGCTGGCAGACAAGACCTATTCGGAGGGTGCTACCCTGGTCCCAGCTTTCATACGGGAGTGGCCCTGCACTCTATTTGCCTGCTGGGCAATATGAAGGTGCAGGGGAGGAGGTCTCCATACCCATCCCACCCATGGCCATCCCATATGAGTGGCAGGCGGACTAGTCCCCCTCGGATGAGGAGGATGATTGGGGTGAGGACTATGAAGACGACCCCAAGTGGCACCGTGAGATTGAGGACGCGTCCACGCCAGGGGCGATGAATACCATAGTGGACGACGTCTTCCTGGACGCCACGGGCAAACCCCTGTGCGACCCTCAGTCCATTTGACACCCCAGGTCCTCCGAATGGTTGTTACCCGACCACTTAGCACAATTCGTGCATTACTGGGTCCGCAGACCTCTGGATTGGGAAGTCCACAGAAAACTTTGGGCCGAATGCCCCAGGCAGGTACTGCCAGACAAGGCCGCCACGACCCCCGAATTTGACCCCCTGGTCGACGTGTACATGACGCGCACTGGACAGGACCCTAAGAAAGGGGTTGAGCGCAGCCTCCGTCTTGCGCAAGACAAACTGCTGGACATGCTGGGCCCTGTATCCAGGATGCTCATGCTGGCAGACGGAGGGTGCTACCCTGGACCCAGCTTCCATACATGACTGGGCCCTGCGCTATATTTGCCTGCTGGGCAATACGAAGGCGGTCCTCCTTCGCATGGACAACAAGCTGTCTGAATTGAGGTTGAAGGAATTGGGCCCCATGTCAAAGGGGCTTCTCTTCGGGGAACCATTGATAAATGAGCTTCACAAACATGGGAATCTATTCACCTCCCTGGACAACTGAACATGAAGAGGGTTTTTCGCCCACAGAATTCTCAAGTTTTTGGCAGAGCTGGACGACAGTGGGGTCGTGTCTACAGCCACTTCGGTCCTTCTGGTCGCCGATGATCCCGTGGACCATCTTTCTTTCCGTCCTACCATTCGCGGTCCTTCTACTCCCAGAGGACGTACAGAGGTAGAGGAAGTCGAGCCCGTGGGCGTGCAAGACTGTCTTCAGGTGAGAGCAACTCCTTCCGTTTCTCCTTTCCCCCTGTTGCATGCGGCCAGACTGTTTCACTGCAGGGACAGGTGGTGGGAGGTGTCCTCAGGCGCATGGGTTCTTTAGACCGTTCGGGGATATGTCATTTCATTCCCCACCGACTCAGGTTCAACCGCCGCTGATTCCAGTCTCCTCAAGGGTGCAACAGTCCTTGATAGATACAGAGATTCTGGCCCTGTTCGACAAGGGTGCGGTCCAGTGGGCTCTGGACAAGTAGGGTTTCTTCAGCTCGATTTTTCTGGTAAGGAAAAAGTCTGGAGATTTCCGCCCGGTGATCAACCTGAGAAGCCAAAATGCCTTCATGGTCTACCATCATTTCAAGATGGAGGGCATACATCTCCTATGAGACCTCCTCTGGCCTGGAGATTGGTTCACAAGACTGGATCTGAAGGACACCTACCTTTCAGTCCCAGTGGACACCGAGTGCCGTAGATTCCTCCATTTCCTCTTGAAGGACAGACCTTTGCGAGTTCACCTGTCACCCTTTCGGCCTCAGCTCGGCTCCGTGGTGCTTCACCGAGCTCTTGAAACCGGTAATTGCACACTTCCGATCAGAAGGCGTCCGTTGTATTGTCTATCTGGACAATCTGCTGATCTTCTGCGAGGAGCCCTCCAAACTGAAGTGTCAGATGCGCTCTGCAGTTTCCTTATTCAAATCACCGTGTTTCGTGTTCAACCAGGAGAAGTTTGCTCTCTCTCTCTCCATCCCAGATGGTCAAGTTTTTGGCTTTCGAAATAGACATGAGAGAATGTGTACTGCGTCTCCCTCTATCCAAGATAGCGACCATTCGAAAGAAAATAAGGAGGATTCTACGTCAAGACCAGATCCCACTATGATTGTTGGCATGAGTAGTGGGTCTCCTCTCTGCCTTGAGCCAGGTGATCTATGCTGGCCTCTTCCATGACAGGACCATGTGGCATCTGAAAGCCCACTTTCTATGCAAGAGACCTTCCTACGACCAAGTGATTGCCCTCTCTCCGGACATGAAGACCGAACTACACTGGTGGCTCTTTCACATGCCGGTCTTGAACGGCAAATCGATTTTCGGCCCAACTCCGGATTTCGTGCTAGAGTCTTTTGGGTTGGGGAACCACCTGCGCGACCAGCTCCACAGGGGGACCATGGTCGGAGATGGAGTCGGCGTTCCACACAACTGCCTGGAACAGATTGCGGGATCGTTCATGATTCGGAGTCTGGCGAGCCACCTTTCAGATTGCTGCGTCGACAATGTCTCGGCAGTGCAATACATCAACCGCCTGGGAGGAGCCCGCTCTCGAATTCTCTCGGAGGTGACGAAGGAGATTTACAGCTTCTGCTTCCAATGCAACATCACCCTCCAGGCGGAATACCTGCCAGGGGAGTCAAACCTGATGGCGGATTGGTTCTCCAGACATTGGAGGGATGCCAGCGATTGGAGGCTCTTTCATCCCATCTTCCTCGATATCGCAGACCAGAGGGGTTCATTCACGGTGGACCTTTTCGCCTCCCAGACGAACTATCAGGTCCTGGCCTACTTCAGCTGGCTCCCGGCTTGTTCAGCGGTGGACGCTTTCTTTCAAGTGTGGCCGTCACGGGGAGCTTATGCATTTCCTCCATTTGCTATGATACCCAGGGTCTTGTTGCAAGTTCGACATCAACATGTGTCTTTGGTATTACTGACTCCACTATGGCAGAGTCAAGCCTGGTTTACGGAGCTCCTGGATCTGTCCCATCAGGATCCACTGCTCCTGCCATCCCCTCTGATGCTTCTCTCGGACTCCCGGGGCAATCCTTATCCCTTTGTGATAGACTGCCACCTGCGCTTAGTGGCCTTGACTCTTTCAGGGGAGCCTGGAATGTCGAGGCATTATCGCAGTCGGCTAAGGACCTCCTCTGGGATTCCTGGGCCCCTAGTACTAGGAGATGTTATTTGTCAGCATGGAGCTCCTGGTGTCGTTGATGCCTGGAATGGGATACCGATTGTTACGAGCGCTCTACAGATCGTTATTTTACCGTATACCCTGTTTCAGTAGTTATGCTGTATAAAACGCATTCCACGAACAGTCAGGACTGTATTCGTGCATACGAACGGCGGACCACCCGGCCCTTGGCGTGTGCTGCCACTTAAGCTTTTTCACTTTTTGACTGTCTCAAGGTCACCTCGTTATGTAATAATTCACCGAACTGAAACTCCCGAAAGACTCCCGAACGTGGACCACCTACATCCTGGCATGTGGCCCCAATTAGAATGTTGGGTCTGCGGTTAACCGCAAGTTAAGTACCCCCCTTCATGTCGGTCTCTGTTCGGCTCACGAAGGGCTGGGACAACCATCCTCTGAGTGGTGTTCGCGCAATTGTTCAGCCGCTACTCGCTCCAGGGGTTTTAGGTCCCACCCTCTATTCACCAACCTGAAATCTCGTGTTCAGGACAAAAAAGGCACGCAAGGACTTTGTTTTGAAGAAACTGGCTATACCGTTCATGAGATCTGAGCGTTATTCGCCTATCTGCTGCGCTCAGATCTGAGCTATCTAACGAATGGTGCAATACAAGATGTGTCTATTAAAATGTTATAGCTATGTATTTTTATACTGTTTTATATGTGACAATAAAATGTGGGATTTTGGGCGCTTGGAGATAATTAGTTAATCCGTTAGTCATTATCTCCAAGCTGGGCGGTGACCATTTCAAATGATACACTGTAATGCCATTGGTCAACTGTTTGTATTGTCCCTGTATCCCATCAGGTCACGAGGGGGATGTCCATGGACCTGGGGGTTTGCATAAATAGTGATGCCTGTGTGCCATTAAAGCTAGTTCGTTTTGACCCTCAAATCGCAGCCTCGACTCGTTTGTGGGAACAAGGGTATCCTAGCTGTACCATAGCTAGTGGGATTGCTTTATATTCGCAGGATTCTTGTGGTATGCTGAACGGAATGGCGCTCCTCTCTCTCCACACTCGGGAACCAGGACATCCAAGCGGTCCAGCCTTCAGCTAGCTTGGAGGTAACCGTAACAATTGGAGGTAGCAGTGGGATCTTCCTGGAATTCCTAGGAGAGGTACAGAGCGGATGGAGAGCGGTTATGACAAGCTGAAACGCACCACGTTAAAGGATCTGCTAGAAAGCCGAGGTGGGAATGCTAGCAAACGACCTAGGAGGGAGCTGATCGCAGAGCTGACGGAACTGGATCAAAGCCTGACAATGACGGAGGCCCAGATGTCTGCTAGCGAAGAAAAGAACAGGATTGTCCGGTAAAGGCTCTCCTGGTTCGGCCCAAACCCGACTGTGGAATTAATACAGCAAACCATGGCACAAGTTGACTTGGAGATCCGAGAGGTCAGAGCACCTGAGCTCAGCCTGTGCACCCCCCAGCAAAGCCCCGCTGCAGGGATGACAACTAACTCAGCAGAAAGGACTGGGAAGCCAAAAATTCCCCATGCAGCTTTCCGATCATTCCTAGAGAATGAGATGGGGATTGACGAATATCTGGCCGACTTTGAGAGGCAATGTGCGCTCCATCGAATACCCAGTGAGGACTGGCCCACCATATTATCAGGGAAACTGTCGGGCCAAGCCCTGGATGCTTTCCGGACACTATTTTCCGAGGAGGTGACTCAATATGACTGGGTTAAAGACACCTTGTTACAACGGTCTGCAGTAACCCCAGATACATATCGAAGGTAATTTTGGAACACTAAGAAAAAGCCGAACGATACGCATATCGAATGGGCTCATAGGATGAGGAGGGCAACCGATCACTGTATGAAAGAATGCCAAGCCGTAACGGGTGAGGAGGTGTTACAATTATTTCTTTTGGAACATTTTTACAATGCAACAGTGCAAGGAATAGCTTCATGATCGTAGACCCACTACCCTCACAGAGGCAGCTAGGTTAGCTGATGAACATTGTGATTCACGGTTACACAAAAGTAACACCTACCGACCGATGATTCGTACTGAAAGCCGGGAGAACTACCGAACAACGTCCCTTCAGGCCCCAGTGCCAGCAGGACCTACCAGGCACCCCAGACCTCCCAGTAGCAACACTGCAGAATGTCCACGATCAACCTGTTTCCGGTGCAAGCAACCGGGGCATCTCATGGCGAATTGCCCCCTCAACAATCACCACCAAACCCCCCAGAATTACAATAACCCTACGGGACATTCCCGGCCCGCCAGAGCCCTGTGTGTTAACCAGGAGGGTCCCATGGAATAATACCTAGGACCCCTCCATGAGGCAGACCCAGTATATACTGCCTCCGACAACTGCCAACACCACAGGCAGAAAGTATGGCTCGAGGGTCACTGGAGCTACAATAACAGTATGCGGGATACTGGAGCTACAATAACCCTGGTTCAAAGCACTTGGTGCCGGAGCACAAGCGTTCAGGACAGACTGTGGCCGTTCAAGTGGCTGGAGGGGATGTATACAAAATCCCTACCGCCAAGGTCCATCTGGATCGGGGGATGGGAAAAGGGACTGTGAACGTGGGAATCATGGATAATTTGCCAGCAGAGGTGTTATTGGGCAACGATTTGGGGCCTATGACATCTGCTTATGCCCCATCCTATACCCCCGATGCTCATCCGGTGACTACCCGAGCCCAGGCCAGGAACCAGCCAGACCGTTCACCAGTGTGGGAGGCACAGGTAAGACTCACTCTGACCCTGACTTCCCCGTTAGACCCTGGGACACCCCAGCCACCTTTGAGAACAAGTCCAAATCTGACCCAACCTTACGAAAGTACAGGGAAAAAGCCAAATCTGGGGGAGGGAGACTAGATAACGAGACCTTTATATGGGAGAAGGGGAAACTGTACCGTCTGACAGAGAAGAAGGGACAACATAGGCGACAATTGGTAGTACTGTATAAGTACAGACAGGAGATACTAAGGATAGGGCATGATATTACCTTAGTGGGCCACCTGGTTGTAACTCGAATACTACACCGTATCACTCACACTTTCCTCTGGTCTGGGGTACACGCGGACGTTAGGACACATAGCAACACATTGTCACGGCCCCCGGCTCGCCGCCATGTGCATCTGTGCCTGACCGGCACGACCGCACCAACTCACTGAGCTTACCAGCTCAGCGGCGAGCCAGGAACCATTCTTCCACGCCTCTCGGGGACATCCATGATGGCGCCGACCATAAGGTCGCGTTCATCCATGGCTCCACTCCCCAAAATTATACGAACGTGCGCGTGACGTCACAACGTCAACGCACGCGCACGTTCTGGGGTCAGAGATCACCCTCTGTCCAATCAGAGCCTAGAGAGGGATATTTAAATCCCTAATTCACCCCAGTACCTTGCCCTGTCGTGGTTTCCTGTTCCTGGTTCCCTGGAGTGCATTTATATTTGTGAATATTACTTCCTGATATCCTGATCTTGGCTTTTCCCTGGTTATTCCGAATTCTGGTTCCCCTAACTTGGCTTGTTTAAACGGTATTTAAGTATTTCTGGCTTCCTTGACCTCGGCTTTCCCTTTGACCATTCTCTATCTCTAGCGTATTAGTCCAGCCATTCTAAGTTCCGGTTTACGCTCTGTTCTTTTATTTCCTTTTCTTTTGTATGTATATGTTTACATAGTTTCTGCGTGTTGGACCACACTAGCAGCCATGACAAACATGTGATGTGTGTCAGCGGGTAGGGAGGAGAGACGACCATCCTAAGGCACACCTGGTGAATATGCCCATTATAGAGGAGCCATTCAGCCGGGTTGATATTGATTTAGTAGGGCCACTGGCTGCTCCTTGTCCTTCCGGTAAGGGCTATATTCTTACCGTAGTGGACTACGCTACCAGGTACCCCGAAGCTGTGGCCCTATCTAACATCCAGGCAGACACTGTAGCTAATGCGTTGGTTCAGGTGTTCTCTCGGGTCGGATTCCACAAAGAAATCCTATCCGACAGAGGTACTCCATTTACCGCTGAATTAACGCAACAGCTTTGGCATGTCTGCAAGGTCAAGTCTCTCCTTAGCACCCCCTACCATCCCCAGACTAATGGGCTCTGTGAGAGGTTCAACGGGACCCATAAACAGATGCTCAAAACATTCACTCAGGAATATAGGGATTGGGAACACTTCCTACCGCACCTCCTGTTCGCATACTGGGAGGTGCCCCAGGAAACGACTGGATTCTCTCCTTTTGAGTTGCTCTACAGACGCAAGGTACGGTGACCCCTGAACCTGATCCGAGAGCACTGGGAGAGGGAAACCAAGAATGCCGGATTCCCCATCGTGCCATACGTGTTGAAACTCCGGGACCGAATAGAGCAATCAGCCAGGTCTGTTCAGGCTAATCTCCGGTCGGCCAAGAGGAGACAGAAGGTATGGTACGACCGGGGCGCCCGAGCAAGGAGCTTTGCCATAGGGCAGAAGGTGCTGGTACTCAAACCAGTCAAGGCAGCAAACTGCAGGCCGTTTGGCAAGGCCCTTACCAGATTGTAGAAAAGAAGGGGGACACCACATATATAATAGCCAGCTGCCATGACGAATCCCTGAGAAAAACCTTTCACATTAACATGCTCAAGGAGTACCTAGAGAGACCCGAGGATGTGACAGCTATCTGCATTCCCCCTCACAAGGACCCACACAGTCTCCCCAACCCAGATGTGCTGGAAAAGAACTCCCACACAGACCTAGTGGCCCTGGTTAAGATAGGGGACCGATTTAATGACATGGACAGAGAGCAGCTAAATCAGCTACTCCATGCTAAACGGGCTACATTCTCACAAGAACCAGGGTACACTCACCTAACTACCCACCAGGTAGATACGCCAGGGCAACAACCCCTACGACAGGCCCCCTACCGAATCCCCGAAGCAGTTCGGACTGGGATGAAAACGGAGATTGAGGAGATGCTCCGACTAGGGGTAATTGAGCCTTCCGATAGTCCCTGGGCATACCTGGTAGTTCTAGTACCCAAGAAAGACGGAACTACCCGGCTTTGTGTGGACTATCGGAGGCTCAATGACAAAACAGTAACGGACCCCTACCCTATGCCCAGAGTCGACAAGCTACTTGATTGTATAGCCAGGGGAAACTACCTAACTACCATTAACCTCTGTAAAGGTTATTGGCAAATTCCCCTGGCCCAGGAAGCTATCCCTAAGTCGACATTCGTCACCCCGTTCGGCTTGTACCACTTCAAGGTAATGCTGTTCGGGATGAAGAATGCCCCAACCACATTCCAGCGCTTGGTGGATAGACTCCTGGATGGCTTCCAGGGACGACATAGTGCACCACAGTGAGTCCTGGGAGGAACACTTAGCTCATGTAGGAATGGTCCTGGATCAGATTTGGGTCGCCGACCTGACTCTAAAGCCAGAGAAAAAAAACGAGAAAGAACATCCACTGTAACATTAGCAACCTCGGGCACATGTACAGCCCTGCAGTATACATTCAAAAGCAAACAGCGCAGCACCAGGCACTGCCGAAGACGCGCCAGGAGGTGATGAACCAGACAAATTGTTGATGGCCTGCACAACCCCCATATTATCACAGTGGAAGACCACCCTACAATCTCTGAGAAGATCACCTTAGATCTCCACAGCCACCACAATAGGAAAGAGCTCAGAAAAAGCCAAGTTCTTACTTAACCCCGCCGAATGCCAAGAATGTGGCCAAGGCTCGGCACATCAGTGGGCCCCAAAACCCACCGCACCTGCAGCATCGGTGAACAAATTGGAGCTCAGCATTGGACACCTCAGACGCCTGCCAGTATGATCAACCATTAAACCCATCCAAGAAGACTGACCAAACCCCCAAATCCTCGCGCAATGGGCGAGTGATAGGCACATAATGATGTGGGCGATCCACCCCTGAAGTAGCCGCTGCCCGCTGCCCGGGAAACACCCTTAAGCCTACTTACCCGTCTGGTGGCCCATTCACGTTTTGCCCGCCTGGACAGCGGGAACCACGTGGCCGGTCCGCTGATGGAGACATGGACACTGGAAAATCCTCAGCAACTGTAGAAAGGGATTCAGCCTACAACAGAGCACCATCAGTCTGTGTATTTGCGGATCAGCCGGCCCGGGAAGAAGGACTGCGGCTCTTGCTGCGTTGAGCCGGAGACTACCGCAGACTACCCCAGCAGCCCGCAAGGGAGGTGAAGCGAGCCTCGCAGCCGTAGGCCAGCAGATCCGCAAAGCCAGGCCTGCACTCCCTCTCCCAGGAGACCCCGTAGCTTCCCCTTGAAGGGCAAAATGTTCTGGAGGCCAAGCTAGCCTCTGGGGACCTCTGCTACTGCTGGGAAGGGAGGCGGCAACAACCATGGAGGGCAGAGGATGAGCCAGCTGAGCCTGCAGATGCAGACCCCCATCTTGTAAGGCCTCAGCAGAGGGCAGAGAGGACAGCTTTGATATCCATACCGTGGCCACAAACAGCACTTGGAAATCAGGTATATCGAGCGCAACAACCAGTAATTACCAAGCTTTTCCAAACTGATAATTAAGATGGCTGCTATACTGTAAGATGGCATCCTATTTATACTAGCCCACCCATCCAACCCTACTACTCCACCCACATCCCAAAATAACTTTACCACATTCCTCTGTAAACAATCCCCTCACACTCACAGCTTGCCTGGCTCCTCTGGGTCTAGTATAGAGTTAGTGCATAGATTGGTCTAACAATTGGACAGTTAAAACTAAACATGCCTCGCCCATGAACAAGTCGTACGTTGAAAACACAACCGTAACTTTGCAGCTCGGGAATGCTGCACAGGGGTATATACCTGTATCATAGATAAGTTATTGCCAGGGGGATAACGACAGTGGTGTGTGTGTGTGTGTGTAGGGTGCAATTCATTTGTGTGAGGGGTGCAGTGTGTATGTGTTATGGGTGCAGTGTGTGTGTGTATTGGGGGCAGGGCGTTTGTCAGGGGTGCAGTATGTGTGTATATGGGACAGTGTGTATATGTGTGAGGGATGCAGTGTGGGTTTGGGGCATTGGGGCAGTACGTGTATGGGGGAGCAATGTGTATATGGGGAGCAGTGAGTATATGGTGGGCAGTGTGTGTTTATGGAGTTAGTGTGTGTATAGGGCAGTGTGTATATTGGGGGCAGTGTGTGAATGTGAATGTGTAGGGAGTTATTGCGTGCTGGGGCTGATGGGTAACTGTCCCATTGTTGTGCCATTCCCCCACGACCATCACCTCATGTTGCAGCATGATAATGCTCAGCCCCATGTTGCAAGGATCTGTACACAATTCCTGGAAGCTGAAAACACCCCAGTTCTTGCATGGCCAGCATACTCACCAGACATGTCACCCATTGAGCATGTTTGGGATGCTCTCGAGTGGCTTATACGACAGCGTGTTCAAGGCAGTGGCGGATCCAGGGGGGGGGCAACGGGGCAATTGCCCCCCCCGAGAAATCCGCCGGTCTCCCTCCCCTGTCAGCACATGCAGGTGCTAGCCCTGCAATGTGCCTGAGGACCGGAGGGGAGATCAGAGCTCTCCCTCCCCGGTCCGCAGGCACTGTGCTGACAGCCGGCAGGGGAGGGAGGGAGTGAGAGGGAGGACCCGGAGCTCAGTCTGCAGCTCCTCCGGGTCCTCCTCTCTCGAGATTTGGAGCGTTGCCGCGGTTACCACGGCAACGCTCCAAATCTCGCGAGAGTGAACTCTAGCCCGGGAGCGCGGGCTAGAGTTCACTCTCATCACCACTGGGACCACCAGGGAATCCCCCACCGGACCACCAGGGAAATGTCCCCCCCCCCAGTAAAGGTAAGAAGGGAGGGGGAACATAATGATTATTTATATTAAACTAAATTAATAAAATATATATTTTTTTAAAAAGCCCCCTACCCTTATCACACACACACTGATCCCCATACTGCCCCCCCCATACTGTCCCCCATACACACATTGCCCCCCATACACCCATACTGTCCCCCCATACTGCCCCCATACACCCATACTGCCCCCATACACCCATA
>OW240913.1:205328371-205344555 GCA_933207985.1 Pelobates cultripes | reverse complement strand
TGCGGTTCCATGTGAATGGGCCCTGCGGTCGGTCCTGGAGTCAGGGAATGAAGGGCACTAAACCTCTAGCTATAGAGGCTAGGGAGGGTTCGCCTGAATCCCCTCGTTCGGTTCTTTCTATCTACCGAACGAGGGGCCGTTCGGTAGTTAGGAACCGAACGGACCGGGCTTGTGGAGGTTTCAGCGGTGTTCGCCTAGTCGAGAGTCCGATTTGAGTTCCCGCTGTTCGGGAGTTTTAAAATGGTCGTCGCCACGTGTTCGTTTGTCGAATGGCGGCCACCCCCGAGAACAAAGGACGGCTACTTAACTTGTCAATTACCCGTTCGCAACAATGTTGCAATGGGTAATTGAGGACACACTTTACACAGGGGTGGTCTGATTGTTCGGTAGTTTCATTCCCTTAGTTTATTCGAATGATTCTACCGAACAATCAGAGGAATACATTTCTTTTAAACACATATAAAACCAGCGGTTTACACGAATGCAGCTATTCACATGAAATTTGCAGGACAGCCCAGTGCCATCCGCTACAATAGCTAGCTATTGGGAGGAGTTATGACCCCTATTTAAATTCCTAGCCAGTTGGCATACGCCGACTATGCCCTGCCCAAAACTCACTATCAAATCCTTCTATTGAATAATGTCACAAGTACCGGAACAAGAAGAAGAACTCTCCCTGGCACCCCAGGGATACCCTGCCCAGACCTAGTACTCCAACAGATCATCTAGAAACAGCTAGCCCTGTCTCCCTCCGCTCTTGGATTATCCCCAAACTTGCCAGCGAGCTGAAACGCTTAGGCATCCCTTTCCCTGCCACTGCCCGCAAAGCCGAACTGTACCGCCTCCTAACTTCTAGTTCCTGCACTCCCAGGCCTTGTGCCACCGTGCCACTGTCCAACGCAGACAACTTCACCAAAGTGAAGAACATGATGGTGGCCCTACTCACTTACATCAATACTGTCAGTGTCAGACTAGAAAAGCTGGAGAATCCACAGACGCCTATACCATCCCCTGCCACGGAGCTCCCCACCCCCTCTCCTTCACACAGTAATCCCATCTTTTTTGACCCCACTCCCGGCACCCACATAATCACCCCCGCGCACCTAGTACCCCCGACTGTTGGAAAGGACATCCTGGACAGCAGGGACATCAATCTGATTACCCTGCTAATAGCCCCCAGGATGTCATGGAGAACAAATCATACAACTATGGAGACCTGTCGGTCGTACTGAAAGCCAGAGACCCCAGACTCAGTCGTAAGCTCACTATCCCTGAATTCATGCTCACCGTAGGGAAGAGTTGGACTTATACCTGCACAAATTGGTGGACCTGGGACACAAGTATGGTGCGTTCGCATTCTTCGACTACTATAAATCTTTTTTTGGCCAAAGCAGCAGCATCCCTAGCACAATTTAAAATCCACACGAACTGGAGTAGGCCTGACACTGAACTATTCATGTGCCATATGCTCCTCAGGATCCCACTCTACCAACTTGTGTCCAGTAGATCCAAATCTCCCTATCACCAGCCGTACCCCCTTTGGATCGTCAGCTATGGAATTAAGAGCCCAGTAGGCCTGGTGCTGAAAATTATGATGGGGCCTAATTACAGAAATGTCACGGCCCCCAACTCGCCGCGAGGTGCGGTCGCACCGGACCAGCGCGACCGCGCCAACGAACTGAGCTTACCTGCTCAGCGGCGAGTCGTGAGCCGCTCTGCCGGGTTCTCCCGGCTGCCTGCCCAGTTTCAGTAAGGTGCCGAACACGCTGTCGCAGCTAGATATAGCTCTGCCCTCCAGGGTCACACACGTTCTGCAGTCAGAGGCCAGAGGGATATTGCCCTGTTGTGGTTTTCGTTCCTGGTTCCTGAATCCTGAGAGTGCGTTTCCTTGTCCTGTTTTTGATATTCCCAGTATTTTGACCTTGGCTATTCCTGACTATTCTGATTCCTGGCTTCCCTGACTTGGCTTGTTAAATGGTATTGTATATTTCTGGCTCCCTTGACCATTCTCTGTTTTTAACGTATTAGTCCGGCCATTCTAAGGACCGGTTATCATTTTCTGTTCGGTCTATGTAGATGTTACATAGTTCTGCGTGCTGGACCACACTAGCAGTCATGACAAGAATTTTATCGACCATAGACTCTAAAACAGTCATACCTCCCAAGCTTCATGTATCTAATGGAGATGGTGTTGGAGGGAAACAAAGGATACAGCTTTAAGAAAACACATAATCTATGCTAATCTCTCTCTAATTTATGCTTTAATCTTTCAAGTAAATCCATACCCCCTGACAGCAGTGTCCAGTGAAGCAGGAAGTCAATGGGGACACTGGGAGAAATGGGGACACAGACACTAGGGACACAGAGACACTGGCTGGGAGGCATGGAGACACAGGCATGGAGACACTGGGAGTCATGGGGACACAGACACTAGAGACACTGGCTGGGAGACATAGGGACACTGGGAGACATGGGGACACTGAGACACTAGGGGGACTGGCTGGGAGACACGTGGACACTGGGAGACATGGGGACACAGACATTTGGGGTCACTGAGACACTAGGGACACAGAGACATGGGGACACAGACCATCATAATCATCCCCCTCCGGTAAGTCGTGCTCAGCTGTCCAGGGTAAGTCGAACGGTATGCCACCAGAGGGCCTGGTATGTGTTGTCTAGCCAGATCTCTCGCCATACCAGGGTCTCTAGTCTTGTCACCCACTCATCCAGGGGCTGCTCTCCCAATAAATACATCCGCATCGCCACACGCTTCTGCAGCCGCTGCTCATCACTGGGGAGACTCTCACCTCGCCGCCATTGGGCATCTTCCAGGGCATTATACCAGAGTTCCTTTCTGTCTGCATCTCTGTAGTCCGCGGCCGCCTCCTCCTCCTCATCATGGAACGCTGTCCAAAAACTAGCCGATTCCATCCTGCTGTAGCCAGGGGCACTGTACGGATCCTAGCGTTGCCCTCAATTTGTAACTCCAAACGTTACCAGCGTCTCCAAGCTGCTTTTCCTCACACTAGGACGCCATCCCACCGCTGCCACCAATGTAACGTATCACCTGGCACCCCAACTGGGTACCTCCGTTGAAGGATGCTCCTAGCGCTTCCTGGGGACTCCAAGCACTGCAGCAGACACCACAACCACCGCAGACTCCACAACCGCTGTAGCTTGACTGAAGTCTCACCGTCTTCCTTCCACCCTGGATCAGCTTCTGTCCTCCAGGACCGTGTGGGAAAGACCTCTTCCTTCCACCCTGTATGAACTTCCAGCATCCAGGACTGTGTGGTGAAGACCTCTCATCCAAGGAGAGCGGGTCAGGAACAAGCTCTAAAAAGAGGTTAGTGATTCAAGCTCAGGGGAGTATGCAGAGCATAGCGATCCCCAGTGTGATTATAACAGCTCCCTCCAATAACGAGACAAGGCTACGTTAAAAGGGATCAAGAAGAACTCTCTAAACCTTTATTTCCCTTGGGACCAGCCCATAGGGTCACCACAATAACATTGCTGTGAAAACTCAATAAAATCACAAACAGTCAAACCATAGCAGGCAACACACAGTGACTTATCACAACACAATGGCACATTTTTAAAGGGGTGGGGGAGACAATATTTAACAGAAAATATCTCACCTGCCTGCAGAAGTAGCAATATGCAAATCTACCCGAATATGCAAATGAACCAGTCTTGCTATTCAGGTAGTGCCTATTGCTGTTGCTACCAACAGAGGGCACTAGACAAGCTCCATAGCCAAACCCACCTAGTTGGTAGCAAACCTCAGCAGTACAGGAGAGCAGGCAATACATTACACAGTACACACACACTATAAACAATTACATTATACACATCCTGCACCTATAATGGGTACAGGGTGACTAAAACATAAGAGAAATAAAGCAACCTACATAAATAGTCTGTCTGAAGGTAGAATAGGGGCTTTAAATCCAAATACATCAAAGAGTCATAGTCAAGCAGCCCTCTCCAGGACCAAGTGGTGAAGGGCACTTCGTCACAAATATATACATAAAACTATTTTTTAGAAATAGAAAACAGAAAATTGGCATGTGCGTATGTATTCACCGCCTTTGTTATGAAGCCCATAAAAAGCTCTGGTGCAACCAATTACCATCAGAAGTCACATAATTAGTGAAATTATGTCCACCTGTGTGCAATCTAAGTGTCACATAATTACATATACACACTTTTTTTGGCACCACTAACCAAACACTGCCATGAAGACCAAGGAACTCTCCAAACAAGCAAGGGACAATGTTGTTGAGAAGTACAAGTCAGGGTTAGGTTATAAAAACATATCCAAATCTTTGATGATCCCCATGAGCACCGTCAATTCTATCATAACCAAATGGAAAGAACGTGGCAAAATAGCAAACCTGCCATGAGACGGCCGCCCACCAAAACTCACGCACCGGGCAAGCAGGGCATTAATCAGAGAGGCAGCACAGAGACCTAAGGTAACCCTGGAGGAGATGCAGAGTTCCACAGCAGAGACTAGAGTATCTGTACATGGAACGACAATAAGCCGTACGCTCCATAGAGTTGGGCTTTATGGCAGAGTGGCGAGAACAAAGCCATTACTTTCAGCAAAAAACAAAATGGCATGTTTTGAGTTTGCGAAAATGCATGTGGGAGACTCCCAAAATGTATGGAGAAAGGTGCTCTGGTCTGATGAGACTAAAATTTTATTTTTCGTCCATCAAAGAAAACGTTATGTCTGGTGCAAACCCAATACATCACATCACCCAAAGAACACCATCCCCACAGTGAAACATGCTGGTGGCAGCATCATGCTGTGGGGATGTTTTTCAGCAGCCGGGACTGGGAAACTGGTCAGAGTTGAGGGAAAGATGGATGGTGCTAAATACAGGGATATTCTTGAGCAAAACCTGTTCCACTCTGTGCGTGATTTGAGGCTAGGACGGAGGTGCAACCAATTACCATCAGAAGTCACATAATTAGTGAAATTATGTCCACCTGTGTGCAATCTAAGTGTCACACCTTCCACCTTGGGGACAATGACCCCAAACACACTTCTAAAACAACACTTGAGTGGTTTAAGAGGAAACATGTAAGTGTGTTGGAATGGCCTGGTCAAAGTCCAGACCTCAATCCAAATCTGTGGTCAGAGAAGGAATGGGCAAAAATCCCAGTAAGATGTGGCAAGCTCATAGAGGCTTATCCAAAGCGACTTGGAGCTGTGATTGCCGCAAAAGGTGGCTCTACAAAGTATTGACTTTAGGGGGGTGAATAGTTATGCACATTGATTTTTTTCTGTTATTTTGTCCTATTTGTTGTTTGCTTCACACTAAAAAAAAAAAAGTTGTGGACATGTTCTGCAAATTAAATGATGCAAATCCTCAAACAATCCATGTTAATTCCAGGTTGTGAGGTAACAAAAAGCAAAAAATGCCAAGGGGGGTGAATACTTTTCCAAGGCACTGTATTTTAAAAAAAATAGGATTAAGGTTTGAGACAGGGTAAGGGTCAGTTCTAGACTTGGAGAATAGTTTCAGACTGAATTGCATTGTGGAGAAAAATCTATGATTTTAGAATTGCCACGTGGCAGAATCTCAGGTGAAAAGATTTGCGTGAGCTTGGAACTGTTTAGTTCAGTACTTTATTCTAATTGCTGTTCCTACCACCAGAAAAAAACATGGATTGGAAGAATCCTGTTTTATTTTGTTTATTTTTCTTGGAGGACAGGGGGTAACAAACAGCTTAGTTTCCCATGATTGACAAGAGGTCCCAAGCCGTTATTCTAAGATGGCTGAAGCCAGAAGGTAAAATGCCTGCCCCTTATTCCCTTTTTTTTACCACTCCCCCATAGTATACCTACACTTCCTCACACCCACACATGTCTCTTATCTGGCTATCTTTCAGCCTGCCTCCTCAGGATTAGAGATGTCGCAAACCGTCCGCGAACTTCTCGCGAACGGTTCACCACGGTTCACCGCGAGCTGTTCGTGGCGAACTCCGGTCAGCTGACACATCCCGGCCAATCTCCAGCAGACCCTCCCTCCCAGACCCTCCTACTTCCTGGACAGCATCCATGTTCGCTTCTCGCGAATGTTTCAATATGGATGCTGTCCAGGAAGTAGGAGGGTCTGGGAGGGAGGGTCTGCTGGAGATTGGCCGGGATGTGTCAGCTGACCGGTGTTTGCCGCGAACAGCTCGTGGCGAACCGTGGCGAACCGTTCGCGAGAAGTTCGCGGACGGTTCGCGACATTTCTACTCAGGATCTGTAATTAGTGTATAAGTCTAAGTTCAGTGCTCAGAGCTTACAGGTTAATATCTATTCTGTTTTTACTTTGGATTAACGTTAACCATTTTTTGGCAACAGCTGGTCTGGCTTCATTTTATTCTCCAGCTGGAATTAACCTATTGTGATTGGATTTACACCATATTTTTAATATTTTATAATGTAGTAGACCATAATCAATGGATATGCATGCTATTCCAAAGGATCCTTAAAGGTTGGACATACTCGCTGTGTTCAGCAAGCACCAGTCACCTCAACTGCAGCAGCACTGCCTTCTCCAGAACAGTGATATTGTATTGTGTTATAGTATTATTTTACAGTTGAAAAATGGGTTACTGAACTAAATATACACAGGTAATTTTGGTCTATGTCAAAAAGTTAAGAACCATTAGACCAATGTAGTTGCATTCATATTTTTGACTCCAAGTAAATGATCTTTTACAAATTGCTTTCACACTCTTTGAACTAATAATTAAGATCTAATATAATCATATTTTTTTTTATTTTTAAACAGGATCTTCTTGTGTAACTCTCATGGGTGGGATAGGACGCAAGACTTCATTCCATGTTCCATTACTGCTAGCTGCTGCATTTGTCTTAGGCTTTCTGTGGCACTATAATATAGTACAGGTGAGATTTAACCCCAGGTACATCAAATGTATTGTTTTGTTCACATAAATAAGTGATTTCACAAAGGTATTTAAATCCTTTATCAGGGCTATATTTCTAGCCATAAATAAATGTTTTGATATTTGCACTGTGATGTAAACTTTGTGTACATCACTACACTTCAATATGCAAAAATAGATGAATACGTAAGCACTGCCAATTTACAGAAATATGCCTGTGGCCAGAACAACTCTATAACATTAACCTGTAAGCTCTAGAAATACAGGCCTTCTTGTTCAAAAATGGCCGCTGGAATACTTCTGGTATTATGACCACTTCGAAAATGGCCGCCGGAATACTTCCGGTATCATGACCACTTTGAAAATGGCCGCCGGAATACTTCCAGTATTATGGCCACTTTGAAAATGGCCGCCGGAATACTTCCGGTATTATGACTAAAGAACATTGATTAAATGAACGTGTATGGAATAATGTGGAGAAGAGACTACCATAATTAAGTGGGACACTTCCTGGTGTAACAAGAAGGCAGATTATTATTATTAAAAAACTGTTTGTAAACCCTCTTTTTATACTTTGATCTATGATTTAGATGCAGCTAGCACTTAGGCAACTTGCATGACTTCTAACCGGTATGTTTTCTACTACCTAGGCAACCTGTTTAAAAACTGTTTGTAACCTTTTCTTTATACTTTGACCTATTATTTAGATGCAGCTAGCATTTAGGCAACTTGTGTGATTTTTAACCAGTTAACTGCTGCCTGTTAGCAGTCCTTCACAGGTGAGCTACTACTTGGTGCTCCACTGTGGTCAAGCATAAGTTAACATCATTCAGTGCAGGCAGCTGTTGTTACACTAGAATATACTTTTATTAAAAGTTACTTTTTAACCTACAATCTTCTCAGTAAATCATACACAGGTAGAATGGCACTTTTTTCTTTTTTTGTTTATTCTCTATGATATTGCCCTAAATGAGTTTTATTCTTTTCAGAGGCACCTGGATAAAGATCTCCTTTATAGTATGTTTTATGGTATATACATTTATCTATTTTCAACTTGTGTATAAATATTCTAGTACACACTTTTGGTTTCCTAGTGCGCTATCCATTTCATATTCTATTTTCTGCTTTATGCATCATTATATGTGCCCACTCTGTGCAACAAACACTAAGACAATGCAGATGAGGATGACTACAGTTTTCTTTAACTCCAGCTGATCACACTGTGCACCAATTCGCTCTCTTTCCCTTAACCTCTTTCCTGGGTTTCGGATGCCAAACACTGGCCTTCTGTCCCTTCTTATGATGGGGAGCTCCTGCCCCGACATTATGTAGTAAATGACACCTATCTACATTATTCTCGCCAACACCTTACATTGTGGGTATGTGGCTATGTCGAAACATTAAATAGGCACCAATTCCAAGCTTCTTGTGGTTCCTTGATCCCTTTAGTGCCTTCCTAGTGTTCCGTAAAGTGCTTTTTGACCCCTCCATCCTCAACCTTTCTGACCTCTGTTGGCCTTCACCCAGCTTAGTTTTCTTGTTGACCTGCTTTCTGGAATCCCTTGACCTTAGGCTAGTTTTACTATTACTCTGTCTTTCGTGGCTACTGTGACTGCAAAGCTTTAGCAGCAATCTCTGCATGAGCCTGCAGGTAGGGAGCTGGCAGTGAGGCTCTTTTACCTTAACATGCTCATTCAGTGGGTGGGCACACTCAATTCCTGTATGGAAGTCGTCAGTGATGCAACTTGCATCACTGATGATGCCACCTTGAAAGTTTGCCCATTCATCACAATTCCATACCTCCCAATGTCTGAAGTATGCCCCTGTCCCTGTAAAGCAACCTTTCAGGGAAATAAATGGGGACATGGCATGAGAACATGACATAACATCATATCTCTGTTCTCATCTCTGTCCCCCTTCTATGATTAGAAAGCACTGCAGAATATTGTATCATCATGTGAAAAAAATATGGATATACATTTTTTGTCTAAGCCAAGAAGGATGGGTTTGAGCTTTGAAGGTCACATGAATTCCAGTGAACATAAAATACAATACTTAAACATAAAATCTCATAGTAAAAATTGCATGCAGGATTATGCAGGTATGCATTAACCCAAAAATAGTGTATGGGTATTGAAATAAATATGTGGTAATGCACGCATATGTAGTAATTGATTACTTTCTTACAGGCAAACCATGAGTGCAATCAGCACAAATCGTTTCGTCTGGACGCCTTCATCAGGTGCATACACAACATATTTCCATCGCCCCCTCTTTTAAACCCCACATTTGCGGCAAAATATGCATTAAACTCCGCCCACATTCATTGTGTCACGTCACTTCCAGTGACCGGAACTTCCAGTTTCGGTTGTTCTGTCTCTATTTTTCTTCCGCCTTCTATGACATAACATCATAGTATTATAATATTCAGGGGTTAGGACCTAGTGTCCCACCCCACCCATGGGAGTTTGAGTTGGGGCAACTCATTAAATAAGGGGGAGTGGGTAGACATGCTATTATTCACTATCCTCCTAACAAAATAATAATAATAATAATAATAATAATGAGGGGGGGTCAATAAATCTAATATCTATCTTGTCTTCTTTTTTTAAGCCAATAAACACAATAAAATGAATCCATCATAAAACATATAGATCGCATCAGAGACTGAGCTCTGATAGTAAGGAAAGCCCTTTTTAAAGATTTCCCATGCTGTGCAATATGAGTAAGAGTGCTCTAATTGGCTAGTAAGTAATACAATCAGAGTGCTCTGACAGCCAAGTCTCGAGAGAAGTGAAACTTGGCTGTAAGAGTACTATGACTGGTTACCATTCACTTATGTATGCTTTTGGTCCTGAACTTTATTTAAACTTCTCTGTGAATCCTTCTGTCCGCACTTGGCTTTAGTAAACATGAGAATTGCCAGTGCGGTTGGAATTTAGTCCTCAAGTAAATAACTTTTTACTTATGGAAGATTTGTATAGTCTACAGCAGGGGAATCAAATACATTTCCAATAAACTCCATTCATTACAGCAACATTTAACCTCTGTCTGTCTGAACTTTTCAGAATCATCTGATGAATGTGTTCCAAACCTGCTCTCAACCAGACATGCAAATGAAGACGCTCTCTGTGAATGAAGAACTAGCATTAAAGAAAGAAAAAGCTCGAAATGAACTTAAAATTAAAATAAATGAAATTTTCAACAAAATCCAGAATCTTATCCCCAATTCCACATGCACATTTTTTAATAGAACCACAAGTGGGAAGAAAAGTATAGCTTTTATTAGAGACCCCCGTACACAGTATTGCATAGGGGAAGACCTTGTTGTTCAGCTTGATATGTATGATCACTTGGGCAACAGGAAAACATATGGAGGAGACTTTATTAGACCAAGACTCTTTTCTCCAAATCTTGGAGCCTCTGTGTCTGGAAGAGTGGATGATTTAAACAATGGAAGCTACCACATCTTTTTCCCCTTACATTGGGAAGGCAAGGTGCAAGTTTCTGCTATGTTATTTCACCCAAGTGAAGGGATATCAGCTCTTTGGAGATCAAGACATTCTAGTTTAGGTGTTGTAGGCTTCCAAGGAAAATTTGTATATTTGGATAAGGTTGCCAGCACACAGTGTGGCTTTAAGCTTAACACAGATGAAGAGGTTTGTGAATATTTGGACCCAGAGGACGAAGAAGCATTCTACTGCATTAAACCTCCTGATCTACCATGTGATTGTTTGACTGACATGAGGGCAATAGATCTTGGTGTGTCATATTTAACAAATGAGGAAAAAAATATATTTCAAAGGTACAGTACACAATGTATTGTCATATTATATCTATAATTATAGAACTATTATTTAGTTGAATTCATATTTATGTTTGTAAGCAAGCCAGAAACAATGATTATTGTATAATTGCTTCCTATTTTTAAAGGTCTAATATTGCTGTTGAAATACCCCAAAATTTCAAGTACATAGATGTTGCAACTTGTGAAGGTAAGGCAATTTTTATCCTCCTTTTTCTATTTTTCATGCACTGCAAAATTTTATTTATACAATTGTCACACACATATCAGAAGTATAAAGCCAAGGCCTTGATATCTGTTCAGCAAATAAAAATCTTGTTATACATTCGATTAAGGATCATATTATTTGCAAATCATGTAAATATCCTCGCTCCACACTCCTCCACATGCTGTGTTGTACATGTATTTGTTCACATTGAAATGAAATATATCAGTATTGTCAATAATATAAAAACTCTAAATACCTCCTGTCGTGGAACATTTTGAAATATAGGCTTTTCCAGAAAGCGCTACAAATAAGAAACCAGTGTAAAGTAGTAAAACACTTAAATTAAGGTTTTTACATATCACATGACAGGTGACCTTTTGCAAATAAAGTTGCCAAGCTTATAAAATTTCATAGTGGCAATAAACTACAGTAAATAGTTCATTTTATTTTACATCACCGTGTTTCTCAAGTTCCTCTCTAAATCGGTGCTTTTTATGTCAATGACTTGACACTATATATTTTTTTTTCTGACTGTTAAATACTTTAAAGACTATAGTGATGCTGACAAGAGGCCTGTGCTTGGGTAATTGTGTCTCAATGTTGGCCTAGCTCAATTTTCTGATATGTTCCTATCTTCATCAACATTCTGCAATTTATAGAAACCTTTTATTACCTGTTCATCAATATACCTTGTAATAAACCTTTCCCCTAATGCTGAGCAAATAACTCAGTCAGCCTTTTATAAGGTGAGTAGCACAGCACCAATCAAACCCATCTTTACATAAGAACAAGACTTGCTAGCTGAAAGAAGAGCTTTTAACTGTATTTATAGTATTACAGTCATGGGCTGAGTAGCCTGCATGACAATACAAAGCAACAGGATTTACCAATACATTTTTGTTTGTAATTTAAACATCCAGACATTAAATTGACAAGCGAGTATAGTTCATCTAACATCAACTTTCTGGACTTAAATATCTATGTAGACAATGAAGTTATAAAGACCAAGACTTTCTTTAAGAAGGTCGACGTCAATGGCTACATTGAAATGGCCAGTTGCCACTATTATTCTTGGTTACAAAGTTCCTTAGGTTATTCAGGAATTGTAGTGATGTAGAAGTGTTTGAGGAACAGGCAGTCTGTTTGAGGGACAGGTAGCCTGCATGACAATACAAAGCAACAGGATTTACCAATACATTTTTGTTTGTAAGTTAAAGAAACATGTACCAGTATGTGATCACAGCAAAAATGAGTAATATTACCAATATAAAACTGTAATACAGACAGCGTAGAGCTTGATTGGGATATAAACTAGAAAAAAAATAAAAAACAACATAGTGCAAACTGTATAATGACTGATGGAAAATAAATGAACATATGACTCTCACTCACATGCTCCAGAGCCGTACCAGGCTCTGTAAATCAGGCTCAGGGGTGCCAAGTCTTGGCTAACGATCCAGGTGAGGCAGGTAGATGAGACTCCAAGATTAAGTACAAAATATTTATTGTATAAAAATGTATAAAAGTATATGCACTACTGGGCACTATGGGGGGGAACCCAAAACAGACAATCATGTAATATATAACAAAATTGGAATTCCACTTACCCCTATTTGTATAGTAGCCCAGAGTGTAAAAAATACACATAAAATAATAAATAACAAATGTTATAAATACAAGCAGACGCTTTTTGGCTAACAGCCTTCCTCCAGTGCTTGTCTCCATGTCCTGTTGAGTCTTCTTATATAAGTCCTATCTGTGCCATTCACCTGGATTCAATTTCGTGCCGGCGTCGAGTCACTTCCGGTTTTGCGAATGACGTCACTTCCGGTTTTTGGCCGGCTGGAACGCACGCTGAAACGCGGCATTCAGGATGTAGGTTGCTCTTAACTGTTGTACTTGAGTCCCCATAGCAACCATACGCTCCATATTTGCAAAATATAATAACAAAATAAAAAAAATGTAATCAATATAAAATATACACAGTCCAGATTCTATCATCAATCTCTCTACATGTGGAGAGAGACTTAAAGGTATATAGAACAATATATTTGTAAAAAGCCATTAAAACACATTTATTTAAACACAGCAATGTGTAGTGATGTAGAAGTGTTTGAGGAACAGGCAGTCTGTTTGAGGGACAGGTTTGTAGAGAAGAATTTTGACGTCAAAGAATTGGACAGCTGTATTAACTCTATTAAAAAGAAGGATCGAAGTATGATTTTGAATAAAAAGGTGTCTAGTGAGGAGAAGAAGTGTGCTGACCAAGTACCAATCATTTTAAATTATAGTGAGGATGCCAAGCAAATTAAGCACATTATTAACAGACACTGGCGTATCCTTAAATCAGATCCTAATCTGAGGGAAATTATTGGTGATAAACCACGGATTAATTATAGAGGGGCAAAACATTTAAAGCAACATCTAACTACAAGTTATATCAGGGATAAAGTGGAAGGGAAAAACCTTTTTGGATTATAAAAGGGCTTCTATCCCTGCAAATCCTGCCTGGCCTGTAAGAAAACTTTATTTAGCAAACAAAAACAGACAGAATTTACCTCCTATTCTACCAATCGTACATTTAAAATCCATCAGGTTCTAACCTGTAATTCCACTAATGTCATATACCTCCTCTGGTGCCTATGTGACCTGCAGTACATTGGGATGACCACAAGAGCCTTTAAAACCAGGGTTGTGGAGCATGTGGGGAACATCCAGAGGGGTTTTATGAAACATAGTGTATCTGCACACTTCACTGAAAGACATGGTGGTGATCCTTCCTTGTTGTCATATATTGTTATTTTTAAGAAATTCAAGAATTGGAGGGGCGATAATAATGTCAAGGAGTTGGCTAAGATAGAAGGCAAGTGGATCTTCGATGTGAATACCCTGTCCCCGAGGGGATTGAATTTAGACTTTGAGTTTATTCATTTTTTATAGAATTTATACTCATTTTTTTTTTTTGTATGTATTTGCCTATCAAGGTACTGGAGGTTCCACTTGTGTTCTGTCCAATTGTTTTTTATATATGGGACTTTTTATGGTTACACATTGCTGTGTTTAAATAAATGTGTTTTAATGGCTTTTTACAAATATATTGTTCTATATACCTTTAAGTCTCTCTCCACATGTAGAGAGATTGATGATAGAATCTGGACTGTGTATATTTTATATTGATTACATTTTTTTTATTTTGTTATTATATTTTGCAAATATGGAGCGTATGGTTGCTATGGGGACTCAAGTACAACAGTTAAGAGCAACCTACATCCTGAACGCCGCGTTTCAGCGTGCGTTCCAGCCTTCCGAAAACCGGAAGTGACGTCACTCGCAAAACTGGAAGTGACGCGACGCCGGCACGCAATTGAATCCAGGTGAATGGCACAGATAGGACTTATATAAGAAGACTCAACAGGACATGGAGACAAGCACTGGAGGAAGGCTGTTAGCCGAAACGCGTCTGTATTTATAACATTTGTTATTTATTATTTTATGTGTATTTTTTACACTCTGGGCTACTATACAAATAGGGGTAAGTGGAATTCCAATTTTGTTATATATTACATGATTGTCTGTTTTGGGTTCCCCCCCATAGTGCCCAGTAGTGCATATACTTTTATACATTTTTATACAATAAATATTTTGTACTTAATCTTGGAGTCTCATCTACCTGACTCACCTGGATCGTTAGCCAAGACTTGGCACCCCTGAGCCTGATTTACAGAGCCTGGTACGGCTCTGGAGCATGTGAGTGAGAGTCATATGTTCATTTATTTTCCATCAGTCATTATACAGTTTGCACTATGTTGTTTTTTATTTTTTTCTAGTTTATATCCCAATCAAGCTCTACGCTGTCAGTATTACAGTTTTATATTGGTAATATTACTCATTTTTGCTGTGATCACATTGGGGAGGTGTATATACTGGTACATGTTTCTTTAAATTACATTACTTTTATCTGGTGCAAAAGGGAAGCACTAAGGTACTGGTCACACCACTTTTTGTATATTTTAATTATATACAAAACTGCCATAATTTCAGTGAAGCGCCTACTCACTATTTTTATTTATTTTTTATATATTTTTTTACATTTTAAAAAAATTTTTTTTTACATTTTTGTTTGTGTCTGTAAAACATGAAAGAATGGGGGGAGGGGGCGGGCAGAAGGGATTAAAAATTCTATATTAAAATCTCCGGAAGCCTCAAGCCAAAAATAAAAAAAATATATATGAATTATGTAAATAAAATATGCACCACTAAAAAATATAATCTTCACACTCTGGTCTGATTGAATGGTCTGTGCCCCCTGAGCATTCAAGATGATAAAGAACTTTATATAGGCACAGATTGTCACTTTATATAGGTCACTTCTGCATTGAATACTCACGAGCACTGTAATTACTCAAACAGACAAGCTAGCAAGTTATGCTAATAAAATCATTTTATTTACATACAAAAAAAAATGCTAAGTTAATTCTAATTGCTGCTGTATAGACCCAAATCCACTACTGTATCCAACAAGTGTAAGTAGAAATTATTTATTTAATCCAAGCATACGTAATCACAGGTTATACATCCACTATAATATAGCATACAAAGTATAACCACTAAAGGCAGATGTGCAGTAAACCTACTGAATAGTGTGCTATATAGAACACCAAAAAACAGCTAAACATACAAATGAGTAGGAATGCAAAGAATCGGAGTGATAACTCTAAAGGTGTAAACAGTAAAATGAAAAGGAGATGCTACCCTTGTCTAGGTTTCATGCCAGGACCTCGTGAATGGAGACTAGACCCGAGGCCAGGGTCCCTTAGATTGGTGTGGGCACTTTTGGGGCACTGTCAAGTTTGGCGCGCTCTCATAGTCCTGAGGGACAAAGAGACCAGCTCTTTTCCTGCGGGTGGGCTTTTCTGTGCCTGGGAGACAAAGGGACGGTCCTTTTTTCCCGCACCTAGACTCCCAGTCACAGAGGATCTTTGGAAGAAGACCCCTGGTGTTTGGTATGGGAAACACTGTGGGTTTCGTGGTGGGCTTTAGGAACAAAGAGAGCAGCGTCCCTTCCTGTGCTGGGGCCCCAGGGAGGGGGAGGATCTTGGGATGTGCCCTTGCATGGGGTTATGCATAAAAGCCATGTGTCCTCTGTGACGAAAGCAACTTCGTCACTGGGTCTTGGAGGGGACTACTTGCCAGCCTCTTGCCCTGTGATTATGGCCCCTGTATTAGACTTGGTTCAGGACTTTGGAAAGACTTTGG
>OW240913.1:205288395-205328271 GCA_933207985.1 Pelobates cultripes | reverse complement strand
TTACACTACATAGACAAAAATTTACAAAAACGTGCAGATTGTTCCCGATCGGATTGCTATTACTTTGTGGAACGTTTCGCCGAATGGTTCACGGAATATCGTCGTTCTTGTGGCGAAATTTGTCCCGTAGGAATGAATGGCAAAGCTAGAGTGGGAGCTGGCAAAAGCTGAAAAATCAGGACATGATTTCTAAACTGCCACCACTCCCTTATTTTCAGGCCCACCTACACAAATCTTATATCAAAACGTTCAGCTATCCCTGCTGCCACTAAACATGTCAACGGCTAAGCCATAGTCCTGATAGTTTTCACAATATAATCATTTGTTTGCAACTAACGCCGTCCATTGACTTTCATTGAAACTTCACTCTGCAAAGCTCAAATTTGAAGTGCAATTTCTAAACTGCGACTGTGCCTTCAATTTTAATACTTCAGAGACATACTATGCATCAAAATGTAGGTCTGGGTCTTGTGATTCTCACAATATAAAGCTCTTCACTGTAGGAGTTATATTTTTTTTAAATATGACCGTTTGAAGATGGCAACCACCAAAATACTCTGACCTGTCAAGGCTGCAGCAGCAAGTGATGTCATAGACAGGGCCTTTTGAACACCTGCTAATGTTTTTATAAATGTATGGTTTAATGTAACTGAGCTACAACGTTGCAATTGAATGTGCTATGTAAATGATAACAGTTACTCCGCCAAACTCCAGTTGTAGACTACAGATGGAGGCAAGAACACTTCACACAATTTCCCCAGAAATTGTAACTTTTCTAGTTATTATTATTATTATTATAGCAAAATTTGCCACCCTAACTCCTCCCACAGTTTTTACACTACATAGACAAAAATTTACCAAAACGTGCAGATTGTTCCCGATCGGATTGCTATTACTTTGTGGAACGTTTCGCCGAATGGTTCACGGAATATCGTCGTTTTGTGGCGAAATTTGTCCCATAGGAATGAATGGCAAAGCTAGAGTGGGAGCTGGCAAAAGCTGAAAAATCAGGACATGATTTCTAAACTGCCACCACTCCCTTATTTTCAGGCCCACCTACACAAATCTTATATCAAAACGTTCAGCTATCCCTGCTGCCACTAAACATGTCAACGGCTAAGCCATAGTCCTGATAGTTTTCACAATATAATCATTTGTTTGCAACTAACGCCGTCCATTGACTTTCATTGAAACTTCACTCTGCAAAGCTCAAATTTGAAGTGCAATTTCTAAACTGCGACTGTGCCTTCAATTTTAATACTTCAGAGACATACTATGCATCAAAATGTAGGTCTGGGTCTTGTGATTCTCACAATATAAAGCTCTTCACTGTAGGAGTTATAGTTTTTAAGATACGACCGTTTGAAGATGGCAACCGCCAAAATACTCTGACCTGTGTCAAGCTGCAGCAGCAAGTGATGTCATAGACAGGGCCTTTTGAACACCTGCTAATGTTTTTATAAATGTATGGTTTAATGTAACTGTGCAACAACGTTGCAATTAAATGTGCTATATAAATGATAACAGTTACTCCGCCCACTCCAGTTGTAGACTACTGGTGGAGGCAAGAACACTTCACACAATTTCCCCAGAAATTGTAACTTTTCTAGTTGATATTTTGTATCTTTTTCCTTTCCCTCCAGATTCTGGAATAGTTTCTCTCATACCCAATGTATAATTTTGTTGTATTATACATTGGGTATGAGCATGTAGGGATACACGGCCTGTAGGGATACACAGTTAAGCAAGATAGATATATCTTACACCTCAATTACTACACCTCCTCTACTCAGCTGCTAACACTCTTTCATGCTCTTAAATTTCAGGTTTCTGGCCAAGCTCCCGCTCCGGCCCAACTCCAATCAGCCGGGACACCATCGTTCCACCGGCTAACCCTGATTTAAATGAACAATTACTCCACGCACAAACACTTACACACCACGCACTGTCTCCCAACACCACTATCTCTTACGCTAGGGCACTGACTATCTTTAACAAATTCACAGCCGAGTTTTGCTTACAAGGTGACCTTTCCATCAAAACCATGATGGCTTTTGCCTCCTTTTGCTATTTACACCTAAAACTTTCACATAATACCATCAAACTCTACCTTACCGGAGTACAACACCACATCTTCACTAACTTCCCTAACCACACTCATTTTCTTTCTTCCTACCCCATAGTCCAGTGACTGGCTTAGGCTGATGGCATAAAAAGATTTTTTTTTAAAAGGGCTATGCCAATAAACAATATAAAAAAAATAATAAATTTCCAGAACAAACAACAAATAAGTCAATGTAATAGTCTTTACAAATAATAGTCTCTTGATAGTAGACATTTTAGTCTTGAGTACAGAATGGACTTTTCTTTGGTCAGGGCAGCTGTCTTTATTTTCTTGTTATTTTCTAGAAAGACAAAATCAGAAAGGGCAGAAAAAGTGTAATACGTCAAATCTAGTTATGTAATAAAAAAACGACAGTATCACACTCACACTTTCTTGTCTTCACCATTCTCATCTTGGCATACCAACCCCATAGGGGTAGCCATTCACAAATACTTCAATAAAAAAACGTATGATTAGAGACCTCTCTGCACTACATTCTTCCTCCATGCCCAGCATCAACCCGCTCATACCCACTGAGGCGTTCTCACTGGAATATGCAAAAATTGCCAATGCCATGCAAGCTATTATTTCAGCCAACGCCTTTAAACTGCTGCCCATTCACCCTTCACTATGGCACTTGCTCTGTGTTAAATGGAGGAATAAGTATTTTTTTCTCTACCCTGCTCATGTTCGGCTCTAGGAGCAGCCCAAAATTATTTGACATCTTCGCAGAAACCCTCTGCTGGCTGCTCCTAAACATAATCAGGTGTCCATCAATTACCCGCTATCTGGACGATTTTTTGTTGTTTGAACCAGGATCAAAAACACCTAGCAGTATTCACAGCTCCACAGCCCTTTTCACCACACTCGGGGTCCCTCTGTCACCAAGCAAAACTCTCGGTCCCTCTACCAAGCTCGTTTTCTTGGGCAAGCCAGTCTACCACCAGAGAAACTGACTCACATTAGGGATGAAATTGTCCTGTTCCTGCGGAGTGTTATGTGCGCAAGGAAGGGACTCCAGTCCTTATTGGGGTCCCTTGGCTTTGTGATGTGTATGTCAGGATTACAGAATGATCCAGCACGTAGAACTGTGTAACACAGAGGACTGATAGGTAACGTATACCGGACCTTAGAATGGCTGGACTAACGTACCAAAGAATAGTCAGGAATAGCCGAGGTCAAGGGAAACAGAAAGAGACACAACGATAAGGAAAAGCCAGGAGTCAGGGATGCCAGAAAACAGGGAAGTCAAAAACAATGCCAAAGTCAAATAACCAGAATAACCAGAATCAATAACACGCTCTCGGACAACCACAAGGGAAACCACGACAGGGCACTGAGCAGGATGAGAACTGGGCCTAAATACCCCTCCTCTAGGTCTGATAGGTTGTAACCGGCCTTTGACCCCAAAGGCAGTAACCAGATCTAATTTGCATAATTGCTGCTCAGCATTAACCCTTCTGTGGATTTGGTTGTTGTTCGGCACAACTTTTCCTGTGTGGACAGTAAATGTCATTAACCACATTTTTGTAAGTGAATGAATACGTGACAGTGTATCATTCCACAGGGTAGGTCTTTTGTCTCTAGGCTACTTAATTTGCTCCATGGGGTACCCGACTCCTGCCCAATAATTCTGGACGATCCGGCCAGGGCATATTTACACTTGTGGAATTGATTCTTGGCCGAATGGAACAGGGTCTCTTTATTCATTCCTTCACTTTCAGAGCTCTCACCTACAATTTACATAGGCGCAACAGCACACACAGGGTTCGCAGCCATTTTCTGCAACCTCTGGTTTTGGGATCACTGGCCCACTGAGACGGATGCCTTGCCGGCCTTTAGTTTGAGATCTATCCCATAGTGGCGGCCGCCCACACATGGGGTAATCTCTGGATCGGCAAGGCATTAAATGCTACTCAGACAACTACGCAGCTTGTGAAAACAAGGGGCGGTCATCCTCGTTAACTATTATAAGGCTGATTCGCAAGCTGACTTGTCTGGCAGCAATCTCTCAGTTCCATCTAGTCTGCATTCACATTCTTGTTGTATAGGAGCTGACGCTCTTTCATGCTCTCAATTTCAGGTCTTCTTCCAGGCACTCCCTACGGCCCACCACCTACCATTCAGGATACCACCATTCCATGAGCTAATCCTTGACTAAGCGCACTATTACACCACGCACAGGCACTCACGCATTTTCACCCAACAACACTATCACTTACGCTAGGGCACTGACTATTTTTATAAGGAGTTTTACTTACAAGGAGACTTTTTCATTAAAACTATGGTGGTTTTTGCCTCCTCCTCTCGCCTACACCTTATATTATCACATAATACCATAAAACTCTACCTTTACCGGGGTACAAAACCACGTCCTCACAACCTTCCCTAATCACGCACCTTTCTTAACCTCCTACCCTGACTCTCCACTATTACTACTCCAAGGGCACCCACTCACTAGAGCTAAATTCATTTCTCACGACAGAACCCTACCATCAAGGTTGGGCTACAACCCAGCTTCCTTCTCTGGTCACTAATTCCGTGTAGGCGCAGCATCATCAGCTTCAAGCTCAAACACCCCAGTCCACATCATTAAGAGACTGGGACGCTGGAAATCCTAAATTAATTTACTTATATATCTCGACCAGAGAGGGAGCTCCAATAAGCCTTCAGTAAGCTTGCTGTATAACTTGCAATAAAGTGTGTTTACTTTGAATCCTCTTTTTGCCGTCTTTTTATTACAGGCCTACTCATACGTTGGTTTTGGCACACCTTAACCAACTTTGCATCTCCTTCTACCTTCCATTACGTATTAGAAATTCCGAGCACAAATTTATATATATATATATATATATATATTAGAAGGCAGAGCCTGAAGATGTGGGAGGGGTTATATAAGCCCAGGTCCCCTACTCCACAGGGCTGATGCCTCCGGGTTCATTGAGAACCCCTGACTTCCGGTTCTGGTTTTCCTTACCTGTATACCTGATCCCTCGCTGACAACGTCTCTCCAAACGATCAGTCTCGCCGCTATTTACTTACCGTTTCCACCTGCTCACCGGACCTGCCACAGCATCTCCATGGACCCGCCGGCATCCAGCACCCACTTTGATACCGGTAATCCGCTCCAGCCCAGGCATCAGCAAATACACACCAGCCTGTCACCGTTTGTTTGAACTTACCTCACGAACCATTTGTCCCCACGCCTTCTCCACTGTCTCAGTAAATGCACCTGTTCAGCAACCAACCAATTAGTCGAACGTTCAGGTCAGTCACTGCCACACTGCCATCTAATGGCCAAATATGTGTACTACACCGTTCTGTATAAAATCCCTATGCATAGAAATTCGGTCCTATCACTCCTGTTTAAAAAACTGCTTCTCCCATCTCACCAGACCAGTACTGTTTTAAAATTGTAAATGCACATACGGATACGCAGCCTCTCAGAACTCCCCCTGTCATTACGCCTCTGTACTGTTGTCACTATCTATCTCACCATAAGTATGCTAAAAAGTCACTTATTTCCTCATAACTAGGTCAACTATTGTATTCGTGCTGATATTTTAAGCAGCCTAGTACGGCCAATACCTACTGTCAGACAACCAAATATCTTCCCCTCAAAACCATAAAACGTAAGTCCGCTAGTTTCCTTCACATGTTATGTCACAATCATAATGATGCTCTGTTCTCAAGTAACCTACCACTGCCATACATACTTTCATATACTCATGTCTCCTAAGCCACCATAATGACTATATACCTATACCAAACTAGGTCATAACTACGTCGCAAATGATCCTTCCATCCTCACTGCAACAGGATCCACCCGGTACCACGATTCAGGTATAGAATTGCACGACATTGTGGGGGGGCCCAGACGTTACTAGGACATCTTTATCCTCTCCTCAGAGGGCCGCCCATTCTTAGTAACACTCTCAAGCCTTACCTTACCTGTTACCTACTAGTTGCCACCTACTATATGCATATGACCGGGTCTGTCCATGTCATCCCTACGTCCAGATACACACTAAAGTTCAGACAACCCCCTTTTCTTTTGTGTATCCAGCAGTTCCATACAACCTAGTGTAACAGAGTGTTGGGGATGGTGGACAGAGGTGTATATCTGGCACCCAGACTTTTGCACAGCCACTATCCTGACATGTGGGAAAGCTCATGCAGCCCCAGGGAAAGTTAAGTTTAAATGTAGGTTTTTTCCTCTGTTGTTATTTGGGTCCCTGGGGTGGAGTATTTGGAAGAGCATGGTGGGCCAATTCTCCACCCACTGTCAGAGTGGTTGTGCATGTGTCCAGCCCAGGTTTTCTAAAGAGTTCTGGCTCACTGCCTAATGAGGTCATTAGCCTCACCTGTAGGGGCTGTGAGCAGCTATATAACTGCAGTTAAAGCAGGGTGAAGTGAGGGAAGTGTTTTGAGGAGAAATAATGTGTTTTCTTGAGAAATAAGGTTTGCTGTTTATTGTATCCTGTTACTTCATAACAACAGAAAATAAACAGGCCAGAGGCCTTTTTGAAACTGGACTTTGTCTTCACCTGGTTTTCTTACCCTAGAGGGCTGTGCGGTTGCCAAAAGATCCTGGACAAACACCCACAGGAAAGAAAGTAAGTTTGTCACACTAGGTAATACCCAGCGGTCCCTAGAAATACTAAAACTTGGGCAAGTAAGCCCGCATCCCATTCTTCCCCGAAACCTACCCCTACCTCTGTCAGCATTGATAGAATAACCAACTGGCTACGTTGTTAGGATCCTAAGGCCTTAATTCGTTACTTAGACTAACCCTGTGAAGCATGCTTCCCCTCTATACTCAACCCCCAGACTAATACATAGATAACGCTTCACATTATTCCCTACAGGATAGTTAGGGCCGTCCCAGTCATGCCCCCTCTCTTAGTCTCTTAAAAGAAGGAGAAACCACCGCACCCTGCCACCAAGAGGCCCCCACTTAATGCATGGGTAGAGCCTCTCGAAACCACTTGGCATTAACCCAAGCCCTATTTCCCCTACTAAGATTAGGTAACTTTGCCATGTATATATACGTTATGATAATATATGATAGCTGTAGCGGAGATGCAATATTCCCCAGGTTATCTCCGCTTATAATCCAAGTGAGGCTCAAGAACAAGTAAATTGTAAATCCACAGGCAAGGTTTCCAGCAGGCAAAGTATCACAGCAGTATCCCAACAGCAATCCCAAAATACTGGACGACACACAGTTTCAGGAGCAGAACTGAAAGCTTTATTCCACACTGGCCTTTTAAAGCATGCTCCCATGCAAGGGAGGGATTACATTCATTACTACAGTAGCCAATCCTGTCTTGGTAACCTCCCACACATCTCCTCCCCTCAGCCAGCATCATAATCCCCTTGTCCAGTACATTAATTCCCCCCGTTTCTGGATGTACCCCTAAATGTAGGGGTACCCCTTTAAATCATACATCCCCTGGTAGCCCTGATCTGGGTGAACAACATATCCAAAAATCACCCAGATCAGACCAGGGGTTCGGGAAATTTATGGAGGGAATAAAATGACTGACCGCACTGAGTGAAACAGCCGAATGCGGTTCCATGTGAATGGGCCCTGCGGTCGGTCCTGGAGTCAGGGAATGAAGGGCACTAAACCTCTAGCTATAGAGGCTAGGGAGGGTTCGCCTGAATCCCCTCGTTCGGTTCTTTCTATCTACCGAACGAGGGGCCGTTCGGTAGTTAGGAACCGAACGGACCGGGCTTGTGGAGGTTTCAGCGGTGTTCGCCTAGTCGAGAGTTCGATTTGAGTTCCCGCTGTTCGGGAGTTTTAAAATGGTCGCCGCCACGTGTTCGTTTGTCGAATGGCGGCCACCCCCGAGAACAAAGGACGGCTACTTAACTTGTCAATTACCCGTTCGCAACAATGTTGCAATGGGTAATTGAGGACACACTTTACACAGGGGTGGTCTGATTGTTCGGTAGTTTCATTCCCTTAGTTTATTCGAATGATTCTACCGAACAATCAGAGGAATACATTTCTTTTAAACACATATAAAACCAGCGGTTTACACGAATGCAGCTATTCACATGAAATTTGCAGGACAGCCCAGTGCCATCCGCTACAATAGCTAGCTATTGGGAGGAGTTATGACCCCTATTTAAATTCCTAGCCAGTTGGCATACGCCGACTATGCCCTGCCCAAAACTCACTATCAAATCCTTCTATTGAATAATGTCACAAGTACCGGAACAAGAAGAAGAACTCTCCCTGCCTGGCACCCCAGGGATACCCTGCCCAGACCCAGTACTCCAACAGATCATCTAGAAACAGCTAGCCCTGTCTCCCTCCGCTCTTGGATTATCCCAAAACTTGCCAGCGAGCTGAAACGCTTAGGCATCCCTTTCCCTGCCACTGCCCGCAAAGCCGAACTGTACCGCCTCCTAACTTCTAGTTCCTGCACTCCCAGGCCTTGTGCCACCGTGCCACTGTCCAACGCAGACAACTTCACCAAAGTGAAGAACATGATGGTGGCCCTACTCACTTACATCAATACTGTCAGTGTCAGACTAGAAAAGCTGGAGAATCCACAGACGCCTATACCATCCCCTGCCACGGAGCTCCCCACCCCCTCTCCTTCACACAGTAATCCCATCTTTTTTGACCCCACTCCCGGCACCCACATAATCACCCCCGCGCACCTAGTACCCCCGACTGTTGGAAAGGACATCCTGGACAGCAGGGACATCAATCTGATTACCCTGCTAATAGCCCCCAGGATGTCATGGAGAACAAATCATACAACTATGGAGACCTGTCGGTCGTACTGAAAGCCAGAGACCCCAGACTCAGTCGTAAGCTCACTATCCCTGAATTCATGCTCACCGTAGGGAAGAGTTGGACTTATACCTGCACAAATTGGTGGACCTGGGACACAAGTATGGTGCGTTCGCATTCTTCAACTACTATAAATCTTTTTTTGGCCAAAGCAGCAGCATCCCTACCACAATTTAAAATCCACACGAACTGGAGTAGGCCTGACACTGAACTATTCATGTGCCATATGCACCTCAGGATCCCACTCTACTAACTTGTGTCCAGTAGATCCAAATCTCCCTATCATCAGCCGTACCCCCTTTGGATCGTCAGCTATGGAATTAAGAGCCCAGTAGGCCTGGTGCTGACAATTATGATGGGGCCTAATTACAGAAATGTCACGGCCCCCAACTCGCCGCAAGGTGCGGTCGCACCGGACCAGCGCGACCGCACCAACGAACTGCACTTACCTGCTCAGCGGCGAGTCGTGAGCCGCTCTGCCGGGTTCTCCCGGCTGCCTGCCCAGTTTCAGTATGGTGCCGAACACGCTGTCGCAGCTAGATATAGCTCTGCCCTCCAGGGTCACACACGTTCTGCAGTCAGAGGCCAGAGGGATATTGCCCTGTTGTGGTTTTCGTTCCTGGTTCCTGAATCTTGAGAGTGCGTTTCCTTGTCCTGTTTTTGATATTCCCAGTATTTTGACCTTGGCTATTCCTGACTATTCTGATTCCTGGCTTCCCTGACTTGGCTTGTTAAATGGTATTGTATATTTCTGGCTCCCTTGACCATTCTCTGTTTTTAACGTATTAGTCCGGCCATTCTAAGGACCGGTTATCATTTTCTGTTCGGTCTATGTAGATGTTACATAGTTCTGCGTGCTGGACCACACTAGCAGTCATGACAAGAATTTTATCGACCATAGACTCTAAAACAGTCATACCTCCCAAGCTTCATGTATCTAATGGAGATGGTGTTGGAGGGAAACAAAGGATACAGCTTTAAGAAAACACATAATCTATGCTAATCTCTCTCTAATTTATGCTTTAATCTTTCAAGTAAATCCATACCCCCTGACAGCAGTGTCCAGTGAAGCAGGAAGTCAATGGGGACACTGGGAGAAATGGGGACACAGACACTAGGGACACAGAGACACTGGCTGGGAGGCATGGAGACACAGGCATGGAGACACTGGGAGTCATGGGGACACAGACACTAGAGACACTGGCTGGGAGACATAGGGACACTGGGAGACATGGGGACACTGAGACACTAGGGGGACTGGCTGGGAGACACGTGGACACTGGGAGACATGGGGACACAGACATTTGGGGTCACTGAGACACTAGGGACACAGAGACATGGGGACACAGACCATCATAATCATCCCCCTCCGGTAAGTCGTGCTCAGCTGTCCAGGGTAAGTCGAACGGTATGCCACCAGAGGGCCTGGTATGTGTTGTCTAGCCAGATCTCTCGCCATACCAGGGTCTCTAGTCTTGTCACCCACTCATCCAGGGGCTGCTCTCCCAATAAATACATCCGCATCGCCACACGCTTCTGCAGCCGCTGCTCATCACTGGGGAGACTCTCACCTCGCCGCCATTGGGCATCTTCCAGGGCATTATACCAGAGTTCCTTTCTGTCTGCATCTCTGTAGTCCGCGGCCGCCTCCTCCTCCTCATCATGGAACGCTGTCCAAAAACTAGCCGATTCCATCCTGCTGTAGCCAGGGGCACTGTACGGATCCTAGCGTTGCCCTCAATTTGTAACTCCAAACGTTACCAGCGTCTCCAAGCTGCTTTTCCTCACACTAGGACGCCATCCCACCGCTGCCACCAATGTAACGTATCACCTGGCACCCCAACTGGGTACCTCCGTTGAAGGATGCTCCTAGCGCTTCCTGGGGACTCCAAGCACTGCAGCAGACACCACAACCACCGCAGACTCCACAACCGCTGTAGCTTGACTGAAGTCTCACCGTCTTCCTTCCACCCTGGATCAGCTTCTGTCCTCCAGGACCGTGTGGGAAAGACCTCTTCCTTCCACCCTGTATGAACTTCCAGCATCCAGGACTGTGTGGTGAAGACCTCTCATCCAAGGAGAGCGGGTCAGGAACAAGCTCTAAAAAGAGTTTAGTGATTCAAGCTCAGGGGAGTATGCAGAGCATAGCGATCCCCAGTGTGATTATAACAGCTCCCTCCAATAACGAGACAAGGCTACGTTAAAAGGGATCAAGAAGAACTCTCTAAACCTTTATTTCCCTTGGGACCAGCCCATAGGGTCACCACAATAACATTGCTGTGAAAACTCAATAAAATCACAAACAGTCAAACCATAGCAGGCAACACACAGTGACTTATCACAACACAATGGCACATTTTTAAAGGGGTGGGGGAGACAATATTTAACAGAAAATATCTCACCTGCCTGCAGAAGTAGCAATATGCAAATCTACCCGAATATGCAAATGAACCAGTCTTGCTATTCAGGTAGTGCCTATTGCTGTTGCTACCAACAGAGGGCACTAGACAAGCTCCATAGCCAAACCCACCTAGTTGGTAGCAAACCTCAGCAGTACAGGAGAGCAGGCAATACATTACACAGTACACACACACTATAAACAATTACATTATACACATCCTGCACCTATAATGGGTACAGGGTGACTAAAACATAAGAGAAATAAAGCAACCTACATAAATAGTCTGTCTGAAGGTAGAATAGGGGCTTTAAATCCAAATACATCAAAGAGTCATAGTCAAGCAGCCCTCTCCAGGACCAAGTGGTGAAGGGCACTTCGTCACAAATATATACATAAAACTATTTTTTAGAAATAGAAAACAGAAAATTGGCATGTGCGTATGTATTCACCGCCTTTGTTATGAAGCCCATAAAAATCTCTGGTGCAACCAATTACCATCAGAAGTCACATAATTAGTGAAATTATGTCCACCTGTGTGCAATCTAAGTGTCACATAATTACATATACACACTTTTTTTGGCACCACTAACCAAACACTGCCATGAAGACCAAGGAACTCTCCAAACAAGCAAGGGACAATGTTGTTGAGAAGTACAAGTCAGGGTTAGGTTATAAAAACATATCCAAATCTTTGATGATCCCCATGAGCACCGTCAATTCTATCATAACCAAATGGAAAGAACGTGGCAAAATAGCAAACCTGCCATGAGACGGCCGCCCACCAAAACTCACGCACCGGGCAAGCAGGGCATTAATCAGAGAGGCAGCACAGAGACCTAAGGTAACCCTGGAAGAGATGCAGAGTTCCACAGCAGAGACTAGAGTATCTGTACATAGAACGACAATAAGCCGTACGCTCCATAGAGTTGGGCTTTATGGCAGAGTGGCGAGAACAAAGCCATTACTTTCAGCAAAAAACAAAATGGCATGTTTTGAGTTTGCGAAAATGCATGTGGGAGACTCCCAAAATGTATGGAGGAAGGTGCTCTGGTCTGATGAGACTAAAATTTTATTTTTCGTCCATCAAAGAAAACGTTATGTCTGGTGCAAACCCAATACATCACATCACCCAAAGAACACCATCCCCACAGTGAAACATTCTGGTGGCAGCATCATGCTGTGGGGATGTTTTTCAGCAGCCGGGACTGGGAAACTGGTCAGAGTTGAGGGAAAGATGGATGGTGCTAAATACAGGGATATTCTTGAGCAAAACCTGTTCCACTCTGTGCGTGATTTGAGGCTAGGACGGAGGTTCACCTTCCACCTTGGGGACAATGACCCCAAACACACTTCTAAAACAACACTTGAGTGGTTTAAGAGGAAACATGTAAGTGTGTTGGAATGGCCTGGTCAAAGTCCAGACCTCAATCCAAATCTGTGGTCAGAGAAGGAATGGGAAAAAATCCCAGTAAGATGTGGCAAGCTCATAGAGGCTTATCCAAAGCGACTTGGAGCTGTGATTGCCGCAAAAGGTGGCTCTACAAAGTATTGACTTTAGGGGGGTGAATAGTTATGCACATTGATTTTTTTCTGTTATTTTGTCCTATTTGTTGTTTGCTTCACACTAAAAAAAAAAAAGTTGTGGACATGTTCTGCAAATTAAATGATGCAAATCCTCAAACAATCCATGTTAATTCCAGGTTGTGAGGTAACAAAAAGCAAAAAATGCCAAGGGGGGTGAATACTTTTCCAAGGCACTGTATTTTAAAAAAAATAGGATTAAGGTTTGAGACAGGGTAAGGGTCAGTTCTAGACTTGGAGAATAGTTTCAGACTGAATTGCATTGTGGAGAAAAATCTATGATTTTAGAATTGCCACGTGGCAGAATCTCAGGTGAAAAGATTTGCGTGAGCTTGGAACTGTTTAGTTCAGTACTTTATTCTAATTGCTGTTCCTACCACCAGAAAAAAGCATGGATTGGAAGAATCCTGTTTTATTTTGTTTATTTTTCTTGGAGGACAGGGGGTAACAAACAGCTTAGTTTCCCATGATTGACAAGAGGTCCCAAGCCGTTATTCTAAGATGGCTGAAGCCAGAAGGTAAAATGCCTGCCCCTTATTCCCTTTTTTTTACCACTCCCCCATAGTATACCTACACTTCCTCACACCCACACATGTCTCTTATCTGGCTATCTTTCAGCCTGCCTCCTCAGGATTAGAGATGTCGCAAACCGTCCGCGAACTTCTCGCGAACGGTTCACCACGGTTCACCGCGAGCTGTTCGTGGCGAACTCCGGTCAGCTGACACATCCCGGCCAATCTCCAGCAGACCCTCCCTCCCAGACCCTCCTACTTCCTGGACAGCATCCATGTTCGCTTCTCGCGAATGTTTCAATATGGATGCTGTCCAGGAAGTAGGAGGGTCTGGGAGGGAGGGTCTGCTGGAGATTGGCCGGGATGTGTCAGCTGACCGGTGTTTGCCGCGAACAGCTCGTGGCGAACCGTGGCGAACCGTTCGCGAGAAGTTCGCGGACGGTTCGCGACATTTCTACTCAGGATCTGTAATTAGTGTATAAGTCTAAGTTCAGTGCTCAGAGCTTACAGGTTAATATCTATTCTGTTTTTACTTTGGATTAACGTTAACCATTTTTTGGCAACAGCTGGTCTGGCTTCATTTTATTCTCCAGCTGGAATTAACCTATTGTGATTGGATTTACACCATATTTTTAATATTTTATAATGTAGTAGACCATAATCAATGGATATGCATGCTATTCCAAAGGATCCTTAAAGGTTGGACATACTCGCTGTGTTCAGCAAGCACCAGTCACCTCAACTGCAGCAGCACTGCCTTCTCCAGAACAGTGATATTGTATTGTGTTATAGTATTATTTTACAGTTGAAAAATGGGTTACTGAACTAAATATACACAGGTAATTTTGGTCTATGTCAAAAAGTTAAGAACCATTAGACCAATGTAGTTGCATTCATATTTTTGACTCCAAGTAAATGATCTTTTACAAATTGCTTTCACACTCTTTGAACTAATAATTAAGATCTAATATAATCATATTTTTTTTTATTTTTAAACAGGATCTTCTTGTGTAACTCTCATGGGTGGGATAGGACGCAAGACTTCATTCCATGTTCCATTACTGCTAGCTGCTGCATTTGTCTTAGGCTTTCTGTGGCACTATAATATAGTACAGGTGAGATTTAACCCCAGGTACATCAAATGTATTGTTTTGTTCACATAAATAAGTGATTTCACAAAGGTATTTAAATCCTTTATCAGGGCTATATTTCTAGCCATAAATAAATGTTTTGATATTTGCACTGTGATGTAAACTTTGTGTACATCACTACACTTCAATATGCAAAAATAGATGAATACGTAAGCACTGCCAATTGACAGAAATATGCCTGTGGCCAGAACAACTCTATAACATTAACCTGTAAGCTCTAGAAATACAGGCCTTCTTGTTCAAAAATGGCCGCTGGAATACTTCTGGTATTATGACCACTTCGAAAATGGCCGCCGGAATACTTCCGGTATCATGACCACTTTGAAAATGGCCGCCGGAATACTTCCAGTATTATGGCCACTTTGAAAATGGCCGCCGGAATACTTCCGGTATTATGACTAAAGAACATTGATTAAATGAACGTGTATGGAATAATGTGGAGAAGAGACTACCATAATTAAGTGGGACACTTCCTGGTGTAACAAGAAGGCAGATTATTATTATTATTAAAAAACTGTTTGTAAACCCTCTTTTTATACTTTGATCTATGATTTAGATGCAGCTAGCACTTAGGCAACTTGCATGACTTCTAACCGGTATGTTTTCTACTACCTAGGCAACCTGTTTAAAAACTGTTTGTAACCTTTTCTTTATACTTTGACCTATTATTTAGATGCAGCTAGCATTTAGGCAACTTGTGTGATTTTTAACCAGTTAACTGCTGCCTGTTAGCAGTCCTTCACAGGTGAGCTACTACTTGGTGCTCCACTGTGGTCAAGCATAAGTTAACATCATTCAGTGCAGGCAGCTGTTGTTACACTAGAATATACTTTTATTAAAAGTTACTTTTTAACCTACAATCTTCTCAGTAAATCATACACAGGTAGAATGGCACTTTTTTCTTTTTTTGTTTATTCTCTATGATATTGCCCTAAATGAGTTTTATTCTTTTCAGAGGCACCTGGATAAAGATCTCCTTTATAGTATGTTTTATGGTATATACATTTATCTATTTTCAACTTGTGTATAAATATTCTAGTACACACTTTTGGTTTCCTAGTGCGCTATCCATTTCATATTCTATTTTCTGCTTTATGCATCATTATATGTGCCCACTCTGTGCAACAAACACTAAGACAATGCAGATGAGGATGACTCCAGTTTTCTTTAACTCCAGCTGATCACACTGTGCACCAATTCGCTCTCTTTCCCTTAACCTCTTTCCTGGGTTTCGGATGCCAAACACTGGCCTTCTGTCCCTTCTTATGATGGGGAGCTCCTGCCCCGACATCATGTAGTAAATGACACCTATCTACATTATTCTCGCCAACCCCTTACATTGTGGGTATGTGGCTATGTCGAAACATTAAATAGGCACCAATTCCAAGCTTCTTGTGGTTCCTTGATCCCTTTAGTGCCTTCCTAGTGTTCCGTAAAGTGCTTTTTGACCCCTCCATCCTCAACCTTTCTGACCTCTGTTGGCCTTCACCCAGCTTAGTTTTCTTGTTGACCTGCTTTCTGGAATCCCTTGACCTTAGGCTAGTTTTACTATTACTCTGTCTTTCGTGGCTACTGTGACTGCAAAGCTTTAGCAGCACTCTCTGCATGAGCCTGCAGGTAGGGAGCTGGCCAGGAGGCTCTTTTACCCTAACATGCTCATTCAGTGGGTGGGCACACTCAATTCCTGTATGGAAGTCGTCAGTGATGCAACTTGCATCACTGATGATGCCACCTTGAAAGTTTGCCCATTCATCACAATTCCATACCTCCCAATGTCTGAAGTATGCCCCTGTCCCTGTAAAGCAACCTTTCAGGGAAATAAATGGGGACATGGCATGAGAACATGACATAACATCATATCTCTGTTCTCATCTCTGTCCCCCTTCTATGATTAGAAAGCACTGCAGAATATTGTATCATCATGTGAAAAAAATATGGATATACATTTTTTGTCTAAGCCAAGAAGGATGGGTTTGAGCTTTGAAGGTCACATGAATTCCAGTGAACATAAAATACAATACTTAAACATAAAATCTCATAGTAAAAATTGCATGCAGGATTATGCAGGTATGCATTAACCCAAAAATAGTGTATGGGTATTGAAATAAATATGTGGTAATGCATGCATATGTAGTAATTGATTACTTTCTTACAGGCAAACCATGAGTGCAATCAGCACAAATCGTTTCGTCTGGACGCCTTCATCAGGTGCATACACAACATATTTCCATCGCCCCCTCTTTTAAACCCCACATTTGCGGCAAAATATGCATTAAACTCCGCCCACATTCATTGTGTCACGTCACTTCCAGTGACCGGAACTTCCAGTTTCGGTTGTTCTGTCTCTATTTTTCTTCCGCCTTCTATGACATAACATCATAGTATTATAATATTCAGGGGTTAGGACCTAGTGTCCCACCCCACCCATGGGAGTTTGAGTTGGGGCAACTCATTAAATAAGGGGGAGTGGGTAGACATGCTATTATTCACTATCCCCCTAACAAAATAATAATAATAATAATAATAATAATAATGAGGGGGGGTCAATAAATCTAATATCTATCTTGTCTTCTTTTTTTAAGCCAATAAACACAATAAAATGAATCCATCATAAAACATATAGATCGCATCAGAGACTGAGCTCTGATAGTAAGGAAAGCCCTTTTTAAAGATTTCCCATGCTGTGCAATATGAGTAAGAGTGCTCTAATTGGCTAGTAAGTAATACAATCAGAGTGCTCTGACAGCCAAGTCTCGAGAGAAGTGAAACTTGGCTGTAAGAGTACTATGACTGGTTACCATTCACTTATGTATGCTTTTGGTCCTGAACTTTATTTAAACTTCTCTGTGAATCCTTCTGTCCGCACTTGGCTTTAGTAAACATGAGAATTGCCAGTGCGGTTGGAATTTAGTCCTCAAGTAAATAACTTTTTACTTATGGAAGATTTGTATAGTCTACAGCAGGGGAATCAAATACATTTCCAATAAACTCCATTCATTACAGCAACATTTAACCTCTGTCTGTCTGAACTTTTCAGAATCATCTGATGAATGTGTTCCAAACCTGCTCTCAACCAGACATGCAAATGAAGACGCTCTCTGTGAATGAAGAACTAGCATTAAAGAAAGAAAAAGCTCGAAATGAACTTAAAATTAAAATAAATGAAATTTTCAACAAAATCCAGAATCTTATCCCCAATTCCACATGCACATTTTTTAATAGAACCACAAGTGGGAAGAAAAGTATAGCTTTTATTAGAGACCCCCGTACACAGTATTGCATAGGGGAAGACCTTGTTGTTCAGCTTGATATGTATGATCACTTGGGCAACAGGAAAACATATGGAGGAGACTTTATTAGACCAAGACTCTTTTCTCCAAATCTTGGAGCCTCTGTGTCTGGAAGAGTGGATGATTTAAACAATGGAAGCTACCACATCTTTTTCCCCTTACATTGGGAAGGCAAGGTGCAAGTTTCTGCTATGTTATTTCACCCAAGTGAAGGGATATCAGCTCTTTGGAGATCAAGACATTCTAGTTTAGGTGTTGTAGGCTTCCAAGGAAAATTTGTATATTTGGATAAGGTTGCCAGCACACAGTGTGGCTTTAAGCTTAACACAGATGAAGAGGTTTGTGAATATTTGGACCCAGAGGACGAAGAAGCATTCTACTGCATTAAACCTCCTGATCTACCATGTAATTGTTTGACTGACATGAGGGCAATAGATCTTGGTGTGTCATATTTAACAAATGAGGAAAAAAATATATTTCAAAGGTACAGTACACAATGTATTGTCTTATTATATCTATAATTATAGAACTATTATTTAGTTGAATTCATATTTATGTTTGTAAGCAAGCCAGAAACAATGATTATTGTATAATTGCTTCCTATTTTTAAAGGTCTAATATTGCTGTTGAAATACCCCAAAATTTCAAGTACATAGATGTTGCAACTTGTGAAGGTAAGGCAATTTTTATCCTCCTTTTTCTATTTTTCATGCACTGCAAAATTTTATTTATACAATTGTCACACACATATCAGAAGTATAAAGCCAAGGCCTTGATATCTGTTCAGCAAATAAAAATCTTGTTATACATTCGATTAAGGATCATATTATTTGCAAATCATGTAAATATCCTCGCTCCACACTCCTCCACATGCTGTGTTGTACATGTATTTGTTCACATTGAAATGAAATATATCAGTATTGTCAATAATATAAAAACTCTAAATACCTCCTGTCGTGGAACATTTTGAAATATAGGCTTTTCCAGAAAGCGCTACAAATAAGAAACCAGTGTAAAGTAGTAAAACACTTAAATTAAGGTTTTTACATATCACATGACAGGTGACCTTTTGCAAATAAAGTTGCCAAGCTTATACAATTTCATAGTGGCAATAAACTACAGTAAATAGTTCATTTTATTTTACATCACCGTGTTTCTCAAGTTCCTCTCTAAATCGGTGCTTTTTATGTCAATGACTTGACACTATATATTTTTTTTTCTGACTGTTAAATACTTTAAAGACTATAGTGATGCTGACAAGAGGCCTGTGCTTGGGTAATTGTGTCTCAATGTTGGCCTAGCTCAATTTTCTGATATGTTCCTATCTTCATTAACATTCTGCAATTTATAGAAACCTTTTATTACCTGTTCATCAATATACCTTGTAATAAACCTTTCCCCTAATGCTGAGCACATAACTCAGTCAGCCTTTTATAAGGTGAGTAGCACAGCACCAATCAAACCAATCTTTACATAAGAACAAGACTTGCTAGCTGAAAGAAGAGCTTTTAACTGTATTTATAGTGTTACAGTCATGGGCTGAGTAGCCTGCATGACAATACAAAGCAACAGGATTTACCAATACATTTTTGTTTGTAATTTAAACATCCAGACATTAAATTGACAAGCGAGTATAGTTCATCTAACATCAACTTTCTGGACTTAAATATCTATGTAGACAATGAAGTTATAAAGACCAAGACTTTCTTTAAGAAGGTCGACGTCAATGGCTACATTGAAATGGCCAGTTGCCACTATTATTCTTGGTTACAAAGTTCCTTAGGTTATTCAGGAATTGTAGTGATGTAGAAGTGTTTGAGGAACAGGCAGTCTGTTTGAGGGACAGGTAGCCTGCATGACAATACAAAGCAACAGGATTTACCAATACATTTTTGTTTGTAAGTTAAAGAAACATGTACCAGTATGTGATCACAGCAAAAATGAGTAATATTACCAATATAAAACTGTAATACAGACAGCGTAGAGCTTGATTGGGATATAAACTAGAAAAAAAATAAAAAACAACATAGTGCAAACTGTATAATGACTGATGGAAAATAAATGAACATATGACTCTCACTCACATGCTCCAGAGCCGTACCAGGCTCTGTAAATCAGGCTCAGGGGTGCCAAGTCTTGGCTAACGATCCAGGTGAGGCAGGTAGATGAGACTCCAAGATTAAGTACAAAATATTTATTGTATAAAAATGTATAAAAGTATATGCACTACTGGGCACTATGGGGGGGAACCCAAAACAGACAATCATGTAATATATAACAAAATTGGAATTCCACTTACCCCTATTTGTATAGTAGCCCAGAGTGTAAAAAATACACATAAAATAATAAATAACAAATGTTATAAATACAAGCAGACGCGTTTCGGCTAACAGCCTTCCTCCAGTGCTTGTCTCCATGTCCTGTTGAGTCTTCTTATATAAGTCCTATCTGTGCCATTCACCTGGATTCAATTTCGTGCCGGTGTCGCGTCACTTCCGGTTTTGCGAATGACGTCACTTCCGGTTTTTGGCCGGCTGGAACGCACGCTGAAACGCGGCATTCAGGATGTAGGTTGCTCTTAACTGTTGTACTTGAGTCCCCATAGCAACCATACGCTCCATATTTGCAAAATATAATAACAAAATAAAAAAAATGTAATCAATATAAAATATACACAGTCCAGATTCTATCATCAATCTCTCTACATGTGGAGAGAGACTTAAAGGTATATAGAACAATATATTTGTAAAAAGCCATTAAAACACATCTACTTGCCAGCCTCTTGCCCTGTGATTATTGCCCCTGTATTAGACTTGGTTCAGGACTTTGGAAAGACTTTGGTTCATGCCTTTTTCCTGCAATGGTTCAGTGAATGGGGCTTGCAGAATGGATTGTGATAATGGTGTTCATTTACTGAACAAACTGACGAACAACCAGACTACCCGCAAGTGGAGTGTGCTGCTCGTTAACCTCCCAGAAGCTGTGGTTAACCGCAGCTTAATTGATGAATGGCTGGGGGGTCGGCGTTCGTATACACTGTCGTATACTTAAACTGTCGAACGTCCAGCGGTGTTTTGTCGTTGAACGTATGGAACTGTTTTCGTCCACTCGACCACACTAACACCACTGGGACTTCCAGGCTTCCAGCCATTCGTTTCATTTTCATACGAACGCAGTGGCGTTCAGTACATTGAAGCCCACGAACCAGGGACACACATAGACTATGGCAATTCACCAGTTCATTCGATAATTCGAACGGTATTTGAACTATTGGAAATAGACCGGCCGCACAGCATAATTCTCTGGAACTGTTTTGGCCATGAAAATATGCATGCGGTCGGTCAAAAGAGACTTCTATGAAACTTTTGAACCCCTGCTCTGATCTGGGTGATTTTTGGATATGTTGTTCAGGGCTATCAGGGGATGTGACTTTTATGGGGATAGGTTATGTTTTGGGGTACTTTCTAATCTTTGGGGAAAATGTAGTTTTTCTGCCTGGGGATAATTGAGTTACTTGGACTTGACTCAATTATCTCCCAAGCAGAGGGGAGGGATTGTGTGCTATACATAGGCATGTCACAGACTGTATGTTTGTTCTGATTGGTTTGTGTCCTTTGTGTGCATGTGCTCCATCAGGTCCAGGGGTGTGCCTCTGGCCTGAGGAATTGTATATAAGCCAACCTGTACCAATAAAGCTTCAGACTTGTTCTACCCTTCAAGTTTCGGCTTATGTTTGGGGGATTGGAGAACTACCTACACTCTGGGGATTGCTATAATCACTATACTCGCTAGAGTATAATCACTAAGCTCTTGTAAGAGCTGTGCCTGTTCCTGCTCTGTGGACTAAGAGAGGTCTACCTACTGGAAGCTGGATCCTGGTCCAGAGTGGGTGGAAGAAGGCAAGACCCCATGCAAGCTGCGGCGGTTCTTGGGGTCTGCGGTGGTTATGGAGTCTAGTGGAGTGCTAAGAGCCCTCGGAAAGCACTAGGAGCATCCGTCAGCAGAGGTACCAAACTGGGGTACAGGGAGCTCCTTTACATCCCCAATACAATTGTGTTGTACCTCCAGGACTGTGTGTCGTCCAGTTACCAGGGGGATGAAAATGGGTCTCCTTATGACCTAACTTGTTCCCGGCCGGCAGAATGAAGGGAATTAGTGGAGGTAAACAGTCGGGTTACCCTTGCTCCACTACAACCACTATAAAGTAAGTATTCAGATGAACGTTAATACAATTTTAGAAAAACTTTTTATATGCTCAATTTATCATGATTTAAATTGAGCATATATAAACACAAATGATATTTCCCATGAAATAACCACACCATTAGGTGACAGGAAATATAGGGTAACCATTGTAATACAAAACCTCATAAAAATGAAATATTTTAAAGAGTAGTAATCTATATAAGGCAAATTAGTACATAAGTTATATCATTTCAATTGATATCATTATATTTTAATTATTTTTTTCAGCCTATTAACTTACTTAACTGAATTGAGCCACATGGATATCCTACCATTTTCAAAAATTGAAAATTCATACCCTCTAACAAAAGGTGTCTCGAAGCAGGACGCTGGTTGGAGGTGGGTAAAGGGGGCTGACAGGTGATGCAAAGGGGGTGGGTCAGGCTTCCTGCCAATCGATCAGGCCAGTTTACTGTGGACAAGGCCAGTTTACTTCAGAACAGGATGTTTTTCTGTGCAAAACACATAGCCAAGTCGACAATGGCCAGTGGTGGAACTACAGTGGTCACAGCTGCAACTGGACCCATCACTCCAAGGGGTCTTACTATCTGACCCTTGCATTCCTATGTAAAATAATATATAGAGGACCCAAATGTTCAAATGCCACAAATGCATTTTAACATTTGGATCCTCTATTTATTCTTTTAAATAGGAATATTTGTCAACATAGAAATAATTGTATTTTCCCATGAACATTGATCACTGATTTTAAGATATGCTACATTTATCACTACTAACTTTCATATAAGTGAATACATTTGCATTGTGCACTTTACTTGATTGTTATCTTATTGGATTGCACTTTAGTTTTTTTTTTTTTCTCATTTACTGAGATAAATAAAGCTCAAGATCTGGAAGATTCTCATTAATTACAATCTGAAGGCTCTGTGTCTGATTCATAATGAGTGGCCAATTAGCTGAATTACTTTGTTGCACAGTTTTGCATGTTGTGCTGTTTCTTCCCTGATAGGATAACCCCTATTCTTACATATTAGTCAAATAAAGCCTTGCTTTTAATCTTCCTTTTTGATAATAACATAACTAAACTGCAGCCATGCGGACAGACGTAGTTTGCCCTTCTCCTTAATTGCACCAATAAGTGGCACAAGTGTAGGAGGCCGATTGTCATCTTCCCCCTCCTCAGAGATGACGAATGTTACGTTTTACAGAGTCACGACACTCTCACAATAACTCTCTATCCAATTGCATGATATTAAAGGACCACTATAGTGCCAGGAAAACATACTTGTTTTCCTGGCACTATAGTGCACTGAGGGTGCCCCCACCCTCAGGGTCCCCCTCCCGCCGGGCTGGATGGAGAGGAAGGGGTTAAACTTACCTTTTTCTCCAGCACCGGGCGGGGAGCTCTCCTCCTCCTCTCCGCCTCCTCTCCTCCTCTTCGGCTGAATGCGAATGTGCGGCAAGAGCCGCACGCGCATTCAGCCAGTCCATAAGAAAGCATTCACAATGCTTTTCTATGGACGCTGGTGTCTTCTCACTGTGAAAATCACAGTGAGAAGCACGCAAGCACCTCTAGCGGCTGGATTAACCCTAAGATAAACATATCAGTTTCTCTGAAACTGCTATGTTTACAGAAAAAAAGGGTTAACCCTAGCTGGACCTGGCACCCAGACCACTTCATTAAGCTGAAGTGGTCTGGGTGCCTATAGTGGTCCTTTAAGAGGGTAGATTGATAACACCTCTTCTTTCAATTCACACGCTTCTTACAGCCACAATGCTGCCTATACTATCATGGTGTCGGACAAAGCACGACCTACAATGGGAGCAAAACATGTGTCTGACCCACACTAACTAAAGAACACAATAATGTTTTTAACAGCTGCGCATTTCTTTCTTTCTTTTTTCCTTCTTTTTCTTTTCTTCTACAGGCAATGTGTCACATTAAGAGGGTAGATTGATAACACCTCTTCTTTCAATTCACACGCTTCTTACAGCCACAATGCTGCCTATACTATCATGGTGTCGGACAAAGCACGACCTGCAATGGGAGCAAAACATGTGTCTGACCCACACTAACTAAAGAACACAATAATGTTTTTAACAGCTGCGCATTTCTTTCTTTCTTTTTTCCTTCTTTTTCTTTTCTTCTACAGGCAATGTGTCACATGGGATTTAAGACAGGCTATTTAACTAACATTTAGGCACCAATACTTGAGCGCACCAGGGCAATCTAGAATAGGAGGTCCACGTCAAGGCCTCAGGGACAGTGTATTATGTAGCTGTTAAATGGTGATGCACCTTTCTTACACACCTCGTAGTTACTATTTTCCTAATTTGATCCAATGTTGATAATATCCTATTCAGCTAGTTACCATTAGCTATGATTTTTTATTTAGTTATCAACTGCTTGATACAATGTATATATTTTTGAGTAATAACATTGTTGGTCTGAATATTGCTGTTGTCCTGTACAATAGGTTGTTACCTTTTTGAAACTTTGTATCATAATTGTGAAAAACTAATTGAGCAACATATTGGCTAACCTTTTTGATTATTATTTTTCTATCTATTTAAACTTAATATGTTAGTTTGAGAGTGGGTTGGCATGGGCGGTGTTGTAAATGGATGTGTGAGCAAGGCTCTCCTTTGCCAGTCCAGCACTTTCAGCATAACCCAAGTCTGATACTCGCCTATGGCAAACAAGAAGGACAAGTTACATCCCTGAAGCACACCGTCGCCCTCCTCCAGTGCCTCCAAAGCACTGCTTTTTCCAAGACTCTACTGGGGCCCACAAAGATTCCAAAATAGCACCGGCACCACATGCAAGAGAGAATTCACCTCTGAGCCCATCTACCTCAGAGGCATCAATCAATGATACTGACCATAAATCCAGCCTGATGAACCTCTACTATAAGGCTGACTTAGATTCTATACTGGGGAAACTTGAATCTAGCTTTAGGGAAGCTTATGGTCTGAACTCTAATCATTCCTCTCTAAAGTGGATATATTTGGAGGGGCAGGGTGGTGTGGGGGAGATTGGAACATTGTTAAGGATATGACACTCATGGCACTGCTAGTAGTATTATTACTTGGACAGATTATGGCAACACTAAGCTTTCTGGCTTAGCCTCCACCTTCGCCACAGTGGCACCTTTATGAAACTTTGCTAGATAAACCCTTAGTAATTAATGAAGGCCAGGAGACTTTGACTTGATAATTTACTGAGCATAATACAGGTGATGTCACCATTCCATGAGTATGGGAGGCACATAAGAGTGTAGTTAGAGTACTCTTGATAAAATTGGGTTCCTGTATTGGGAGGGACCATAGTGCTATTATAACACAGGTTATGCAGGATATACATTTGCTGGTACAAGCCCATAAGGTGCAACCATCAACAGACCTAATTAACAAACTCACCGCCCTAAGAATGAAGTTGTAACATCTACTTAACATTAATCCTCATTGCACAAAATCACTTACCCAACATGCATTTTAGTTGTATGATTAGCTAGAGCTTTCAAACAGAGGCACCAGGCTTCCTTAATCACTGATGCTGGAGCCATCATTACAAACTATCAGAAACAATTCTAATATTTTGGGGTATAAGTATTCAGCGCTAGTTTCAAAAGTCTCTGCATTTGCAGATGATTTACTCTTTTCCATTTCTGACCCTGCTCGCTTTTCCTCACTAGTGGTCGAAGAGTTTGAGAGGTTTAACTCATTCTCCAACTTTAAGGTCAATGTGGAAAAAAGTGATATGAGTATAGCAGTGCCAGGACCTCTACGGACCATATTGACACACTCCTTTGGATTTGGCTGGGTAGACATAATTATCTAGAAGTCTGCATTATGTCATTGGTAGGAGGCTTCTATAAGGGCAGTTCCCCTTTCTCAGTAAACCTGAAGTGATGGAATATCCCACAGTTCTCGCTCTCTGGGTGAGTAAGTATATTAAAGATGATAGCATTCTTGAGAATCTTATTTTTTCTAAAGACAATTCCCATCCATATATATACCTCCTTCCTTGTTAAACTGAAACAATATTCTGTATCTTTTGTATGGATGGGTAAACACCCTAGAATACCTTACAACATGTGACGTGACCAGACTGAGGTAATGACAAGGGCTATTATAAGTAAATCATGGTATGTGATAGTTCAAAGCTTTGTAAAAGTCTGTCTGACCACCGTTCCTTGGCATATGTGCTCCTTGACTCAACTCTGCCCAGCGTCACATCCCCTAATTTGACTTGAGGTCCTACTGCTACTAAAAAGAATTTTCAATTTTACAAAACCGTTCTCAGTCTCCCAGATGATGTTAAGATGACCTAATGCCTTCACTGACTAAACAGTTGGAGCTCCAGGAAAGAGTGTTTAGCTAAAACAGGCAATGATCCTAATAGCCACCTTTTGGAAAAATGTTCAAGTGCCCACGTTTGAGCAATGGATCACGTTAGCTGAGGCTATGTGAAGTATGGATGAACATGATCGGTCCTTTATAATGAAAATCATTAAATACCTTAAGGTCTTGGAGCCTTGGTTCTCATTTTTTATTTATTTATTTATCCATAGGCATGTAATTTGCACCAGTATTGATACATAATAGGCGTTCTCAAATGCCTACATATTTTTTAATATTTTGTATATAAAAATCACAGTTATTCAAACAATGTTTGGCTACAAATCTGCTGTAGTTTCACATATATTTTCACATCACACCAATAATAACTGTACTAAAATACTGCATATGCCGTGAGACAGCAGCCGAGCACATCATTATAAAAGCAGCAAAAAGTAAGATAACAAAAAGTTAATTACACTAACTCAAAACGTTTCCTTGGTGCAGGGGACTAGTGACCTCCCCCCACACACACACACTTCTGCCCTTATCTCAGTAGCTAAACCTCTGCACCACCCCCAGAGCTCCCAAATTCTGAAATTTTGGCAAAGAATTCCTAATCTGCCCTGTTAACTGAGGTAAACTTGAGCTCAGCAATGTCTGTGACACTGCCCTATGGATCACAAGGTCCAGTCCTGGGAAAAAGAAAGTACAGCCTCTTTAAATACTATGTTTTTTTTTTTTGCAAGACATAACCATTATTTGTTTCTTAGCAGGTCATTGTGTAATTTTTGTTTCTTTTAACAAATATAAAGCGATAATGAAGAAGCTATGTGTGAAAAACTAAATACACCATTACTGCTTCCATAGGAATTTTCCCCAGTAATTGGACTCTGAACTAAGATGTGAATCTAAGATGGTTTCCTCTAGACAGAGTTTCTCAAAAAAAGTAAGAGAAGCACTAGTAATCCGAAGGATCTCTCTATCCCTGGCAAAATCTTGGATATGAAGGTAGCGGAAGTACTCTCTCTGGGTCAATCTGGCCAGATTCTGGATCCCCTGGAAATGTTATGACCTCCTTGTCAACCTATAATTGAATATACCTCTGTAGCCCTGTACCCTCTATCCGCCTAATGTTGAAAGCCCCAATGCCTGGTATAATTGCTCTGTTATGCAGCAGGGGTGTTATTGAGGAGTGAAATGAGTATAAGGAATATTTGGTGGTAACGTTATTCCATATTTGTATGGCTGGACAATTGATTCACAGTAGAGCCCTCTGGGACTTTGGAACCCACATCTAAAATTGGGGCTCCCATGATTAGGGACTCTAGGTCTACCCATCCCCTGTGATCTGGAGGAGAGTGCCAGTGGATGATTTGGGTCAATTGTGCTGCTAGATAGTAAAAATAAAGCTAAAACACCCCCGGGCCCCATGCTGATTTTGACTTGTAGAGGACATTACATGCCACTCATCTGTGTTTGCGGTGTTGCACTTGTTTATTGCCTTCTGTAGTCCTGCCAGGTCTCTTTTAGTGACCCTGATCGGAAGGGCCTGGATCAAAATCAGCAGTTGTGGCAACAGGTTCATCTTCACTGAATGTATACACCCTATCCAAGGCAAAGACTTATCTGTCCAGTGATCCATATCATTAGCTAGTGTGTGTAATAGTGGAGTATAATTGTGTTTGAAAAAGAAGGACTGGATCTGCAGTGATCCTAATCCACAGATACGTAAGAGCCACATGTTCGATATGCAATTGGAATTGTGTTTGTATCACTTCAACCTCTGATAGTTTCGTCAGCATTGCCACCGATTTCTCCTTCTTGACTCTGTAGCCAGACAAATCTCAAATGCTGTAAGCATTCTGCTTAGGTGGTCTAGCGAATGTAGTTGCTCAAAGACAGTGAGAACGATATTGTCTGCAAATGCCGATACCGTAAACTGACTTCCTGCTATGTTAATCTCTTTAATTTGTTGGTCCTGTCTATTATTGTGTAACAGGAGCTTTATGGACAGAGCAAATAAAAGAATAGTTTTGTTCCACGTCCCAATCAAAAATAGAATTTGTCTAGCACTTGTGATACCTGTCTGGACCATTAAGTTTGAGTAAAGAGCCTGTACTCAAATGACTTCTCTGCATTGAGTGACAAAGTCAGAGAAGGCATTCCCCTATCCCGAATCCACCACACCAGATTGACACTACGCCTGTTGTTTTTGTATACCTGCCTCACAGGCATAAAGCCCACTTGATCAAGATGGACTAGGGAGTCTTGGAACGATGTGAGTCTTGCCGCTAACACTTTGGTGAATATTTTCATATCCACATTGATGAGTGAAATAGGTCTGCAAGGTTTCATCCATGCCTGGTGTACCCCCTTGCATAAAATAGTTACATAAACTTATAAGTTGTGGAATCAGTACCTCTCGTTAGACCTTGCTGTATCCCCTCTGAAAGCTATCAGGTCCCTGTGTCCCTTAAGTGCAGAAATTGCCTCTCCAATGCGGTAACGGTTGCTGCGAAAATATTAGAGGAGTTCAAGCCATAGAAATGGCAGGGTAACAAACAAAATGCATGAGATAGTGCGTTTAACTGTTTAGCGATACATTTGGGATTCGGCATTCCGTCAGGTCTAAGTAGTGACGTTTCATCAGGTTTGAGTAGGTATGAGGGGACCCTTTCAGGGCCTGTAGTGGTTTCTTCGCTCTTCGTACTTTGGGGGTAATGTCTGTCCGGGATTATGGGATTGTGAAGGTTGAGAAGAGCATTTGTGGGGTCGATGGGGCCCTGAGGTTGTCAGGTCTGGGTGGGGTAAGAGGGTTGGTGGTGCGGTGGGGAGTCGGAATCCTGGGCGCCTCCAGTTTGTATTGTCGCGGGTAGGTGGGCTGCTCTGAGGGGAGCCGTGGTACGTCCCCGTCCGTCAGCGTGTGCCTCAGGATCTGCTTATGTCGTGCGTGGGAGTGTTGCTTTTATGGTTGTTGTTCGATGGGGGATCTTGTCCCATAGTTTCGCCTCCTGGAGCGGGTGTTGGGTTTCTGTTTGGGTCTGTATTTGAGTACGTGTAAAGGTGGGGGGGGGCCTTGGTGTATGGTTTGGGGGGAGAGGAAGTGGAGGGGCAGTTGGGTTGGGTTTGGGCAGTTGGGTTGGTTTTGGTCTAGAGCTTGTTGTCTATCTGATGTTGGGTGGGTGGTATTTTATCTCCAAGTTCCTTCTCAGTTGTGTGTAAGTCAGTCTAGGAACCAGGGGTCCCAGATTTTGTGGAAGTTGTGGATTGTGTCGTGGAGTAGGGCGGAGAGTTTATCCATCTCCAAAGCTTCTGTGATCTTGCGGGTCACAGTTTCTAGTGATGGTGTGGTTTGGTTGCCCCATTGTTCGGCGATGGTTTGCCTAGCGGCCAGTGCAATTTTCGCTACCAGTTTGTTTTGTGCTCTGAATAAGGGGGGATGTGGTTTGGAGAGCAGCCAGATCCAAGGGTCCAGTGGTATGTCCACATGTAGGAGTCTTGAGGTTAGGTCGGCCACAGCAGACCACAGTTGGGAGATTTGGGGGCATTCCCACCATTGGTGAATGTATGTGCCCTGGGCACAACATCCCTTCCAGCATGCGTCTGAGTCCAAGCATCCCATCTGTTTCCATATCAGGGGTGTTAGGTACCACCTTAACATTGTTTTATAGGCCTGCTCCTTGTGGTTTACACAGATGGTGAGCGAGGCCGTGGCCTCCCATATATCTGTCCAGTCTGAGGGGTCCTCTGGTGGGCCTATGTCCCTTTCCCATGTTTTTGTGTACGAAAGTGTGTCTGCTGGGGAGGCTGAATTAATTTGGAGGTATATGGAGGAGATTTTCCCTTTGTGTATTGGGTTGCGGATGCATGTGCATTTGAATTGGGTCAGTTTAGTGGTTGCTGTGGTGGTGTGGTGGGGTTCGGTGAGGAAGCTTCGGATTTGTAAATATCTTAAGTGGTCAAATGTATTTAATGGGGTGGTTCTAAGTAGGTCTGGGAAGGGGATCATTTGTTGGGCCTGGAAGAAGTGGTAATATCGTAGGAGCCCGTTATCTTTGTATCGTGCAAAGTTTTTGGGTGTCATGCCTGGGGGGAATTGCTTGTTCCTCAAGATGGGAGTGAGCGGTGAAGGGATGTTTATGAGGGGGTATTTTGGGACAGTTTTGTCACAGATTTGAAAGGATGTGTGGAGGGATGGGGTTGGCTGTGGGGTATCTGGTCTGTCTCTTTTGAGGAGCCAGAGGAGTAGTGAAGGGTGGTCTCTGCCCAAGAGATCATGTTCGAGGTCCACCCACAATTTCAGGCTGGGGGGAGCGTGTAATTGTTGTATTTGAGCCAACCGGGCGGCTTGAAAATAGTTATAGAAGTTCGGGAGTCCCAGTCCCCCCGTTTTTGGGGTTTTGTACATTGTGGATCTTTTTATACGTGGTCTTCTGTTGTCCCATATGAAATTGTCAATCTTTGTTTGCAGTGTTTTGAAATCTTGTTTTCTGATAAGGGTGGGTAGGGCTTGGAACAGATAGAGGAATCTGGGAAGGAGATTCATTTTAACTGAGGCTATTCTTCCCATCCAGGAGATGGGCATGGAGTTCCATTTGAGTAGGTCTGTATGTTCCTGTTGAATCAGGGGGGAGTAATTTAGCTCGTATATCTTGGAGAGGTCTGTGGGTAGGTGTATACCTAGGTAGTGGATGCTGTCCGTGTTATATTTAAACGGGTGTGACATTTTGAGCCTGTCTATGGTGGGTGATGGTATTCCTAGCGTAAGGACCTCAGTCTTTTCTAAGTTTATAGAAACTATATTTTAACAGTTATGATGTGGGGAGTGGTTATCCAGAGCCAAATAATACTGTGTAGAAATCTTATTTATTCCTTCTGGAGTTGTGACCACTGTGACCTGTGGCGACCTTTAAAGTGGTGATTGGTTTATGCAAAGCTTGTCCATTTTATTGGACTTCTCATATAACAATCTCTTCGGCCAGTTTACTGAGCAAGCTATATCTTCCAGAAACAATTCTTTAAATGAGTGTCTTTTAATTTGTCTTGTGTATGGTTTGTTTTATGTCGCTGTTCTGCCTTCTGCAAGGTTGCTTGGCGCTCTGTCATTAATTTAGTTTTCATGTTCTTTTATTTTGAAATATATGTTGGTTTTGCAAAACTCAATAAAAACGGATTAAACAAAAAATGGTTACTTTGATTAACTATCTAATGGATTGGGGCTTTTTTACTAGAGAGTTTAAAGTAGGAGTAATTCTCCAGTCTAACATCTACATGAAGTTAACAATAGATTATCTTTCTGGGCCTTAATATTAGTCTTTTCTTTAGGTCCTTTTTTTCACCCCTGTATTCGAATACACTTCACTTATTCTTTTCACTTATTTAGATGTTTTTTTGTTCACTATAGGATTTTGTGTTTCTTGAGTCTAATTCTCTCTAATTAATTTGGATTCATACAAACTAGTCTTTAGGAATTAAGTTTAATAAAGTTTTTTTTCTCTTATATATAATGACTAGTGTTTTTTAAATAGATACAATCTTGAGCTATGACTTGGTGTGTACCTCTCTATGATTATTGTAGCCTATGTAATGGTTTACATTGTCATAAAAGGACAATATCTATACACTTAAACCACTTAATTAGGATGAAGTGGCTTTGGTGTCTAGAGTGTTTGTTTAGCCATTGTATATTTTGAAAAATGGCCTCCACACTTACAGAGGTTAATACATTATCATTTTGTAAACTTATTCCTGGCTGTAGGATTACTGCAGAAACGAGAGCAGCCATTTGTTTTACAAAATAAAAAGCCCTACAGTGATTTAAATCATGATGGCATATAAAAACCGACTATAAATCATTTCAATTAATTTACTAATTATTCATTTTTATTTTTCTTCAGGAAACACTACCACTAACAAGGCAAAATGTGCAACTGGAATGACCTCTCCTTTCCCAAGTGGATATTTTTACCAAAATATCTGGTACCCTGTTTATTGTAACATGACCCTCTATTCAACAGCGGACAATTATACAAAGTGTCTTACGGGAAAGAAATTGTTTCTCATAGGGGATTCTACCCTTCGTCAATACATCATGCATTTTACAGAAGGCATCAAAAGTAGGTTTGATTTCTTGTAATTTTTAAATATGTAGGATTATATCTGAAATTAGCTGTATTTAATTAAGACATATGACAATATAGAATTCATAATTGGAAAAAAAGGCAAGTTTTAAAGTATTCCTAAACGGTTTCCAATGCAAAAGGTGAAAAAAATACAAAATATAGCTAATTGTTTTACTATATAACTGACTGTTATGTCTTTAAATATCATGTAAGGTGGAATGTGAATTTTGACTATGGAAAAAAAAATTAGACACTTTATGCAACAAATTCACATCTTCCAAATGAAAACAATGCATTTTCTAATTAATGGTACAGTTTATATTTTGAAATCCCCATCTCTCTAATGACTGTCAAACAAACTACAAGGGGCTTCAAATTTAAATAGATTCAGTTATCGAATCCATTTTAGATCTAATGTCAGAATGCAAAGCATGCATGCTGGATGTACACCCAATGCTTTTCTATGACATGCACTAAATTTAATTACTTCTCATGCAGAAGCATTGGATTAGTGGTTGCAGCTATTGCAGAGTATGATCCATATATGTGCAATGATTCTCTATGAGTAAAAATTGGATTGAACACCGATCATTTTTTTTATTGTGGGCCGCTAAGCTAAACTAATAGAGGAACACATTTCAATTAGAGTGTTCCTTTAAAGCACAGCCCATACACTGATTGCTCCTTGAATTATTGGTCTGGTGGCACTGTAAACATAATTGGGAAATGCTGTGTGTGAAGAAATCCCCTTTTGTTATATTATATATACTCATTGTATTCCCTTTTTTACACTATTTCTGCCCATTGCATTGGGTAGATATAACTACCGAACAAGGGCCACCCCTCTGGCTCATTAAACATTAAAGTTTGGTGAAATTGCTACCTCTGTCTGTGCGGCCAGCGTTCGTACAGTCGAACGCCATGTGGCAGAGAAAACCGTGGCCATCTTTGTTCATGTGAACAAAGGCAGCGGGACCTGGTCGTCGAGTGCACGGAACTGAAAATGGGCACTCGACTTCCCGAACACCGGTCCCAAACAGATGAACGGTGGAACTCTATTTACAGAATAGCTAGGAGAGCGCTATTCGGTACTTTGGTGTATTCGACAGAGGGGCACGAACGCTGCTAGGAGCCAGAGGGATCCATTTGGTACTTTGTTCGTTTTTCTGCTATTTCTAAAGTGACGGGCAAAACCCACCAAATTCATGGAACTGTTTTGGGCATGCAGCCCAGGGTGAGCCGGTCACAGAAGACCTCCATAGTTTTTTTGAACCCCTGAACCGATCTGGGTGAAATTCGGATATGTTGGTCACCCAGATCAGGGCTATCAGGGGACATGTGAATTGTGGGGATACCCCAAGTATAAAAGGGTGTTCCAGTTATTGGGGAAAAAGGTGATTTTTCAGCCCGGAGATAATCAAGTTATTCTTTTATCAGACTGAATTATCTCCTGGGCTAGGGGAGGAAACTGTGGGTGTGTGTTGAAGTTTTACTGTATGTGATTGGTTAATGTTTGTACTCCCTGAGGGCTGTCCCCTTGCATGGGGACTTGCATAAAAGCTGTGTGCACCCATTAAAGGCTAGTTCATTCTGTACCCTTCTTCTTGACTTCGGCTGATGTTTGGGGATTCGTGTGTTTCACTAAGGGAATCATCTTGTGAAGCTGTGGGAATTACTATTGGATTCGTCTACCCTATCTACCGAACAGAGAGCTATAATCACTGAGGCTCTGGCGGTTGGGGAGGAAACTACCGAATAGGTTTAAATATACTTGGTTTCCTTACAACTGGTGGCAAGCGGCGGGATTCGAATCCTGTGCACCTGGAAAACTTTTATAGTTTAATTTATATGTGACAAGAGCTCAATGGGGCCCACTTGCCTTATGTTATTTTGGCTGATTACCTGGCAGAAACTTGGGCCACAGCAGCTGAGATAAAGAAATCCTATTAGAAGGTAAAGGAGCTTATGAGTTTGCCAAGGGAGGCAGTGTAGGTCGAGAACAATATGGGACAAAGGACAGAACCTTTGGGAACACAAAAAGAGAGGGGTTGCGGAGAGGAGGAAGAGCCTGAAAAAGAAACACTGTAAGAGCGCTGAGAGATGTAGGAGGTGCACTGAGATTAAGGAGGATGAAAAGAAGTTGTTGATGTTCAACAGTATCTAAAGTGGCAGAAAGGTTAAGGTAAATTAGTATAAAATAGTAAAAACTAGATTTTGCAGCAATTAAATCACTGGATAGTTTAGTCAGAGCTATGGAAATCACTGTTACAAAAATATTACAGCAAACATATGATTTGGTAACACAGAATAATAGGCTTATTAAATCAAATTAAGGTAATTAAAACTCAATACCCAGATGGTATTTATTCTTTGCAAATTGTGTTCCCACATTTAAAGGGATAGTGCTGTCTCAGGGCAGCACCCCTTCCTGTCATTACACAGACAGGCTCTCCCAAAAGAATCCTAGGTGGGGATTATATTGACTACACTACTTCTCATGTCCTACAAGTGGGGATTATACCACTGTACGCCCATCATACTAGAGCTGATCTTAGCTCTATACAATGTGAGTAGGACCATATAAGACTTGAACTTTAAAAGTACCACAAAATATTGGAACATATGGCACTATTGGCTTTCTTCTTTGTTTTATTTTGGATATCTATATGGTTCACAAGAAACTTTGGATCCGGTATCCCAATAGAAGAGGAAGAAAAGACTCCTCTATGGGATTTGGCTGCTACCATTGCAATTTTACAAACTGACTTTTGACTTTTATTTTGCTACTTGTTCTTTGTTTAATTGTTTTACTGTTTTTATATTCCAAACACATTTGTTCATAATTGGTGCAACCTTTTTTGCTCCATTATTCTATTTCTTTGAGGATTTTATATGGTCTTTGAGGGAGCCCCATTTTTTAGGTTTGCTGCTACCTTTTCTTTTCTTTTTAGTTGTACAGCGCTGATCCTTCAGTTTGCTTTTTACTTGTTCTCATCAGCCCACAAAGGTTTGCAAACCACCCAAGATGATGGATGCACAAGCCCGTTTGGCTCAATGGAGGAGCAACATCGTATTCCTCATTCCCAAACTCAGATTATACTGTCCGCATCCTCCACCAAATGCAATCAGTCTGGGTATATCAGGTCAAAGAAATTGAAAGAAGCTCAAATCGGGAATATAAGTAATTGAGGTCTGAGTTGCGTAGCTGGAGACTTGGGTGGAGTTGGTGGTTGAAACCCATGATAACCTGGAGGACCACACTAATGTCCTGCAGGGCTGCCTATACACAGTGGAAAAATTACTGAAAGACCTGTCTAACAGATCCGATCCTTCCGGAACATTAGAGTAAGAGATTTGCTGGATTCCTCTGGATAGAGCTCTCTACTCCAACTAATGCCTGAAATATTTTAACCACAGTTCCTGGAGATACTAGAGTCCAAATGGCCCATTGACAAGGTGCACTGAGCGCTGAGTCAAACACCATGAGACGTGATGGTCCGGGTTTATTATTTCATACATTACAGTGGAGGCGATTATAAAGATATGCAAAGGAATGGAGGCCATGTTTAAGAGAGCACAACTGCAAAGATTTACCTACACCCACATCACAGAAGCAATGGAAACCGTTGACAGGTATCCTAAATTCCAACAACCTACCTTTTGCATGGGGTCACCTTTTTAAACTGTTCTAAATTAAAGGTATGCAGTCTGTGGTCCTCCAGCTTTCGGGGACTGGAGGATCCATTGCTGGGGCCTGCTATGGCCTTGCCACTCCTATCAAGGGAACGGTACTTCAATTGACCACAACTTTGGCTCACCCCACCTGAAGATATCCTAACCAAGCTTTGGTTAGCTCTTCACACCATGTAGGGGAGTCCATCTTATCCCCAAGCCTTTTCCTTTGGAATATACCTCACAAAATGTAAACCTGGCTAACCTGCAAGGGCATGGTTAGGTGCAGCCAAAAGAGATGCAACTACTGTGTACTGGCCAATAAAACCACACATTTTGTTTCCTCTGTTATCAATACCAAATATCAGATCAGAGATTTTATCAATTGCTCTACTGGGGGAGTTATCTACCTCATCACCTGTAGAAATTGTAACAAACAGTATGTGGGACAAACTAAATGAAAAGATCAGGATAGCTGAGCATATCCAAAGTATCAAAAATGATGCAATAAAACAAACTTCAGTATCGAGACATTTCAAATCTTGTACTGAGGCCAATTTGTCCAGCTTTTCATACAAAAGCATTCTGAAATGTAGTTCTGGGTCCAAGAGGGGGTAGTTTGGAAAAGTCTCTTCTCAAGAATGAAATATTCTGGATACTTACCTTACAGACAAGATTTCCACAGGGTCTAAATGTGGAATGGGACACTAATTATATTTCTATATACTAAATTATATAGTGTTAAATAGTTTTTACTCCTCTGTCCATAAATGATCTAACATCTTATCCACCCTTTACCAGAATTTTCTGTGTTTTTTATGTCACTTTTTATTCACGTATTCTTTATACCTAATTTTTTGACAAGTGTATGTTTATAACTTATGATCACCATATGATGTCCAACCATGTAAGTTTGCGACTATGTACATATAATAGTATTTATTTTTCAACTTTTCTATTAGAGCTGATATGTGACATGCCTATAGATATTGGATACCGTTGGTTTCCATACAATAAAATGAAATAGGCACTATTATCTTCCACTTGGTCTACACTATTCTTTTCTTGGTTTCCATCCCTCACTTCTAATCTTGTCCTTTGTATGTCTCTTTTTTATTATTCATATTCACTTTTCAGTTGATGTTTTGTTTAGTTTTTTTTCACTTTTTATCACAGGTAATAGTATTCCTTTGAATAATTACATGGATAATAAGATTAAGAGGTTGGAATGCCCGTTGGCAAGTTATTCTTATTATACCCTTAGTAGCAGTTTTGGCGATCTGGGGGTGGAATATCATTGGGTCATGTGACTCTATTTCCTATTCCTGCATAAAGGTCTTGGAAAGGCTGGTATGTCATTCTGTGGCTAGTCCCTTATACTCTCTATTACCTCAATACAATTTTTCTAACCCCAAGCATTAGAACTTTTTGGGACCCTAATAACATACTCGGTATTCTCATAACATATAGTGAATGCATGTCATAAGTGCAGTTGATATTTGTAGTTAGGAGTTGTGAAATTATACTCGATATCCTCATAACATCTAGTGAGTGCAGTTGATATTTGTAGTTAGGAGTTGTAAAATTATGGATATGCTGAAATATTGGATTAATGCCTGCATGGTTGTACCTAATTGGTAAAATCCACGTTATTATGACGACAACGCACAACAGAGTTTCTCTATCTCCATTCCAACTATTGTTTTGTCAATTTTTGGTCTTGTCTCCTAAGTAGTGACTCGTTTAGTCCATTCTGTAAGCAGCAGACTTTCAGTCCTCAGCATCGGTTGAATGCTGAAGCAATGCGCCGATAAGGCTTTGCAATATGAATGTAATTGAGGTACTTCATTATGGAGTTTGATCAGGTATTGGGGTTTATTTCGTTAAGAGAGGTTATCAAATTCTTACCTATATAGAGGGATTGCCCTAGTAATGAACATGCCGGCATACTAAGGGTCTTAAACCTGCGTATCACAATCACGTAGAGGTCAGGAGCCTCGCTTTGTGTGAACACCTTCTATATATTTTTGGAATTTCATATGATAGCCAATGTTGAGAAAGCACCAGGAAGGTGTGAAACGCGTCCAGGGCTCAAACATCATTTTTTTTCAGGTAGTGGTGTGGGTGGACTCTCCCTTGTCTTGCAGTAGCAGGTATTATGACAACTTGTTATTCCTTCCATCAATTTTTCCTATTTTTGCAAAGTTTTACCTGGAAACTGATGTTATTCTTGATACATCATGTCGTTTATATGATATATTATGCCTGCTTAACCTTCAGCAAGGGCTGCCATGAGAGTTTGATGCTATAAATTCATGGATTTTATACAAATAAATGTGCACTTATTTCATATTTCATTCATTATTTTTTCTGTGGGTATTACCCTTGGGTGCGAACTATTGTACTTTTATTGTGAGACATTCACACCATGTACCTTGGGGTCTGGTAATGTAAACATCTCATGATGTAATCATTATTTTTAAAGCACCCTCCTGTTTCTGACCATTTGGGTACATGTGGGTGACTTCCCTGGGGTCCAGTTGGCTGGAGTCAGAAGCTCTCCCATTCTGTCCTCCTCCTATTCTCCTCCCTTACGCACAGCCCGATCTGTTAGCTGGGAGGAAGTGACCGGCTGTCACTTCCTCCCAGGACTGACATCATGACCACTAAGCGTGAGAGCCCTGGTGCAGTTGCACTGACGTTAGTTCCGCCACTGGCTTTGGAGATGTCAACTTCTTTCTACATGTGAGGAGTGGGATCCATGTCATGGGTCAGACTGATGCTTATGAGAGATGGGAAGGGTGTGTGTTTGGCTGCTGACTGCTCCAGGAATTGTCCGATCTCATTGTGCATGGAGGCAGGATAGCTTGTTGCAAAGATTTAGAGGCTCATGTGGCCTTGTTGACATCTAGAGAGCACAGCATTTGGACACACTCCTCTTCTTTATAGACATATTTTTAAATTACCCGCAATATTATTCCTCTAGTGTATATTAATATCTCCTGATCTGGGGGGCATGGTTGACCGAGCTGCAAGCAAGAGGTGCTTGAAAGGAGTTCCGCCAAAGAAACCATAAAAAAGCTGTCTAACCACCTTTAAAATCTAAAAGCAAAGAAAAACGGAAACCCTCACCCAGATGACACAATGGGGTGTAAAAATAAAATGTTAAAAATGCCGAAGACCCGTAAAATGCCCGCTATCAGGCTCTCATTTGAAAGGCCTACCCCGCGGGCCTCTCCTAAAATGGCGCCGGCAGAGCTAAGCGATAGCGAAGCCTCTGAGGAAACACCTGAGACGGAGCAGCATACCGGGACGGGCTCTACAAGCAGTAACAACAGCGAGTCCGGATCCGACGAGGACTCCTCACCGGCAACCAAAAGGGACATAAAGGACCTGTTGCTGGAAATGAGACAAGTATGGAAGGCGGACCTACGTGCAATCCAAGCCAAGCTGGGAATCCTGCGCACGCGGATTGCGGACGGGGAAGCCAGAGAAGGAGCCAGGGACTAAAAGCTACAAACCGCACAGAAAGAGATCTAGGACCTTACCCACCAAGTCCAGACTCTTGCCAGAAGTGTGACGGTGATGGAGTCGAGACACAGAAGGAAGAACATACGCCTTTGAGGAGTGCCAGAAAGAATCTCGGGAGAAGACCTCCTACCCTTCCTGCACAGCTTAC
>OW240913.1:205268045-205283332 GCA_933207985.1 Pelobates cultripes | reverse complement strand
GGACTTCACCTACCTCCTCCCTTGTGGCCACTGTATGGATATCGAAGCTGTCCTCTCTGCCCTCTGCCGAGGCTCATCCTCTGGCCTCCATGGTTGTTGTCGCCTCCCTTCCCGGCAGTAGCAGAGGTCCCAGGAGGCTAGCTTGGACTCCAGAACCTTTTGCCCCTCAAGGGGAAGCTACGGGGTCTCCTGGGAGAGGGAGTGCAGGCAGAGCTCTCTCTTCCTAACCCGGGGGTGGTGGCTGGGAGTAGTGTGAGGTGGACTTCACCTACCTCCTCCCTTGTTAACTCTGCTCACAGGAGGGCCATCTGGATCTTCTGGGCAACCCCTGCCTTCTCCATCCCTCTGGGGTGGGCCTTCCAGTATAGGTCAAGGGGGGAGGGAATCGGTCTCTCGCTCACCCCTGACAAGATGGTGGGTCCTTCCACCTGCTTGAGTTTCTTGGAGATTGAGATTGATTTGGTGGCGGGGGAATGTCGTTTGCCGGAAGATAAGGTATTGGACCTGCGAAGCTTGATCTCTGCAACGAGGTCACTTAAGAAAATCCAGTTGCCACACCTGCAGTTGGTCTTAGGTAAACTACAGTTTGTGTGCCATATTATACCTATGGGGAGGGTGTTCAATCACTGCTTGGCAGCGGCTACTTCAGGGGTGGATCGCCCACATCATTATGTGCCTATCACTCGCCCATTGCGCGAGGATTTGGGGGTTTGGTCAGTCTTCTTGGATGGGTTTAATGGTTGATCATACTGGCAGGCGTCTGAGGTGTCCAATGCTGAGCTCCAATTTGTTCACCGACGCTGCAGGTGCGGTGGGTTTTGGGGCCCACTGATGTGCCGAGCCTTGGCCACATTCTTGGCATTCGGCGGGGTTAAGTAAGAACTTTTTCTGAGCTCTTTCCTATTGTGGTGGCTGTGGAGATCTAAGGTGATCTTCTCAGAGATCGTAGGGTGGTCTTCCACTGTGATAATATGGGGGTTGTGCAGGCCATCAACAATTTGTCTGCTTCATCACCTCCTGGCGCGTCTTCGGCAGCGCCTGGTGCTGCGCTGTTTGCTTTTGAATGTATACTGCAGGGCTGTACATGTGCCCAAGGTTGCTAATGTTACAGTGGATGTTCTTTCTCGTTTTTTTTCTCTGGCTTTAGAGTCAGGTCGGCGACCCAAATCTGATCCAGGACCATTCCTACATGAGCTAAGTGTTCCTCCCAGGACTCACTGTGGTTCACTATGTCGTCCCTGGAAGCCATCCAGGAGTCTATCCACCAAGCGCTGGAATGTGGCTGGGGCATTCTTCATCCCGAACAGCATTACCTTGAAGTGGTACAAGCCGAACGGGGTGACAAATGTCGACTTAGGGATAGCTTCCTGGGCCAGGGGAATTTGCCAATAACCTTTACAGAGGTCAATGGTAGTTAGGTAGTTTCCCCTGGCTATACAATCAAGTAGCTTGTCGACTCTGGGCATAGGGTAGGGGTCCGTTACTGTTTTGTCATTGAGCTTCCGATAGTCCACACAAAGCCAGGTAGTTCCGTCTTTCTTGGGTACTAGAACTACCGGGGATGCCCAGGGACTATCGGAAGGCTCAATCACCCCTAGTCGGAGCATCTCCTCAATCTCCGTTTTCATCCCAGTCCGAACTGCTTCGGGGGTTCGGTAGGGGGCCTGTCGTAGGGGTTGTTGCCCTGGCGTATCTACCTGGTGGGTAGCTAGGTGAGTGTACCCTGGTTCTTGTGAGAATGTAGCCCGTTTAGCATGGAGTAGCTGATTTAGCTGCTCTCTGTCCATGTCATTAAATCGGTCCCCTATCTTAACCAGGGCCACTAGGTCTGTGTGGGAGTTCTTTTCCAGCACATCTGGGTTGGGGAGACTGTGTGGGTCCTTGTGAGGGGGAATGCAGATAGCTGTCACATCCTCGGGTCTCTCTAGGTTCTCCTTGAGCATGTTAATGTGAAAGGTTTTTCTCAGGGATTCGTCATGGCAGCTGGCTATTATATATGTGGTGTCCCCCTTCTTTTCTACAATCTGGTAAGGGCCTTGCCAAACGGCCTGCAGTTTGCTGCCTTGACTGGTTTGAGTACCAGCACCTTCTGCCCTATGGCAAAGCTCCTTGCTCGGGCGCCCCGGTCGTACCATACCTTCTGTCTCCTCTTGGCCGACCGGAGATTAGCCTGAAAAGACCTGGCTGATTGCTCTATTCGGTCCCGGAGTTTCAACACGTATGGCACGATGGGGAATCTGGCATTCTTGGTTTCCCCCTCCCAGTGCTCTAGGATCAGGTTCAGGGGTCACCGTACCTTGCGTCTGTAGAGCAACTCAAAAGGAGAGAATCCGTCGTTTCCTGGGGCACCTCCCAGTATGCGAACAGGAGGTGCGGTAGGAAGTGTTCCCAATCCCTATATTCCTGAGTGAATGTTTTGAGCATCTGTTTGAGGGTCCCGTTGAACCTCTCACAGAGCCCATTAGTCTGGGGATGGTAGGGGGTGCTAAGGAGAGACTTGACCTTGCAGACATGCCAGAGCTGTTGCGTTAATTCAGCGGTAAATGGAGTACCTCTGTCGGATAGGATTTCTTTGTGGAATCCGACCCGAGAGAACACCTGAACCAACGCATTAGCTACAGTGTTTGCCTGGATGTTAGATAGGGCCACAGCTTCGGGGTACCTGGTAGCGTAGTCCACTACTGTAAGAATATAGCCCTTACCAGAAGGACAAGGAGCAGCCAGTGGCCCTACTAAATCAATATCAACCCGGCTGAATGGCTCCTCTATAATGGGCATATTCACCAGGTGTGCCTTAGCATGGTCGTCTCTCCTCCCTACCCGCTGACACACATCACATGTTTGTCATGGCTGCTAGTGTGGTCCAACACGCAGAAACTATGTAAACATATACATACAAAAGAAAAGGAAATAAAAGAACAGAGCGTAAACCGGAACTTAGAATGGCTGGACTAATACGCTAGAGATAGAGAATGGTCAAAGGGAAAGCCGAGGTCAAGGAAGCCAGAAATACTTAGATACCATTTAAACAAGCCAAGTTAGGGGAACCAGAATTCGGAATAACCAGGGAAAAGCCAAGATCAGGATATCAGGAAGTAATATTCACAAATATAAATGCACTCCAGGGAACCAGGAACAGGAAACCACGACAGGGCAAGGTACTGGGGTGAATTAGGGATTTAAATATCCCTCTCTAGGCTCTGATTGGTCAGAGGGTGATCTCTGACCCCAGAACGTGCGCGTGCGTTGACGTTGTGACGTCACGCGCACGTTCGTATAATTTTGGGGAGTGGAGCCATGGATGAACCCGACCTTATGGTCGGCGCCATCATGGATGTCCCCGAGAGGCGTGGAAGAACGGTTCCTGGCTCGCCGCTGAGCTGGTAAGCTCAGTGAGTTGGTGCGGTCGTGCCGGTCAGGCACAGATGCACATGGCGGCGAGCCGGGGGCCATGACAATGTGTTGCTATGTGTCCTAACGTCCGCGTGTACCCCAGGCCAGAGGAAAGTGTGAGTGATACGGTGTAGTATGCGAGTTACAACCAGGTGGCCCACTAAGGTAATATCATGCCCTATCCTTAGTATCTCCTGTCTGTACTTATACGGTACTACCAATTGTCGCCTATGTTGTCCCTTCTTCTCTGTCAGACGGTACAGTTTCCCCTTCTCCCATATAAAGGTCTCGTTATCTAGTCTCCCTCCCCCAGATTTTGATTCCCTGTACTTTCGTAAGGTTGGGTCAGATTTGGACTTGTTCTCAAAGGTGGCTGGGGTGTCCCAGGGTATGGGGTCTAACGGGGAAGTCAGGGTCAGAGTGAGTCTTACCTGTGGCTCCCACACTGGTGAACGGTCTGGCTGGTTCCTGGCCTGGGCTCGGGTAGTCACCGGATGAGCATCGGGGGTATAGGATGGGGCATAAGCAGATGTCATAGGCCCCAAATCGTTGCCCAATAACACCTCTGCTGGCAAATTATCCATGATTCCCACGTTCACAGTCCCTTTTCCCATCCCCCGATCCAGATGGACCTTGGCGGTAGGGATTTTGTATACATCCCCTCCAGCCACTTGAGCGGCCACAGTCTGTCCTGAACGCTTGTGCTCCGGCACCAAGTGCTTTGAACCAGGGTTATTGTAGCTCCAGTATCCCGCATACTGTTATAGTAGCTCCAGTGACCCTCGAGCCATACTTTCTGCCTGTGGTGTTGGCAGTTGTCGGAGGCAGTATATACTGGGTCTGCCTCATGGAGGGGTCCTAGGTATTATTCCATGGGACCCTCCTGGTTAACACACAGGGCTCTGGCGGGCCGGGAAGGTCCTGTAGGGTTATTGTAATTCTGGGGGGTTTGGTGGTGATTGTTGAGAGGGCAATTCGCCATGAGATGCCCCGGTTGCTTGCACCGGAAACAGGTTGATCGTGGACATTCTGCAGTGTTGCTACTGGGAGGTCTGGGGTGCCTGGTAGGTCCTGCTGGCACTGGGGCCTGAAGGGACGTTGTTCGGTAGTTCTCCCGGCTTTCAGTACGAATCATCGGTCGGTAGGTGTTACTTTTGTGTAACCGTGAATCACAATGTTCATCAGCTAACCTAGCTGCCTCTGTGAGGGTAGTGGGTCTACGATCATGAAGCTATTCCTTGCACTGTTGCATTGTAAAAATGTTCCAAAATAAATAATTGTAACACCTCCTCACCCGTTACGGCTTGTCATTCTTTCATCCAGTGATCGGTTGCCCTCCTCATCCTATGAGCCCATTCGGCATGCGTATCGTTCAGCTTTTTCTTAGTGTTCCAAAATTACCTTCGATATGTATCTGGGGTTACTGCAGACCGTTGTAACAAGGTGTCTTTAACCCAGTCATATTGAGTCACCTCCTCGGAAAATAGTGTCCGGAAAGCATCCAGGGCTTGGCCCGACAGTTTTCCTGATAATATGGTGGGCCAGTCCTCACTAGGTATTCGATGGAGCGCACATTGCCTCTCAAAGTCGGCCAGATATTCGTCAATCCCCATCTCATTCTCTAGTAATGATCGGAAAGCTGCATGGGAAATTTTTGGCTTCCCAGTCCTCTCTGCTGAGTTAGTTGTCATCCCTGCAGCGGGGCTTTGCTGGGGGGTGCACAGGCTGAGCTTGGGTGCTCTGACCTCTCGGATCTCCAAGTCAACTTGTGCCATGGTTTGCTGTATTAATGCCACAGTCGGGTTAGGGCCGAACCAGGAGAGCCTTTACAGGACAATCCTGTTCTTTTCTTCGCTAGCAGACATCTGGGCCTCCGTCATTGTCAGGCTTTGATCCAGTTCCGTCAGCTCTGCGATCAGCTCCCTCCTAGGTCGTTTGCTAGCATTCCCACCTCGGCTTTCTAGCAGATCCTTTAACGTGGTGCGTTTCAGCTTGTCATAAGCGCTCTCCATCCGCTCTGTACCTCTCCTAGGAATTCCAGGAAGATCCCACTGCTACCACCAATTGTTACGGTTACCTCCAAGCTAGCTGAAGGCTGGACCGCTTGGATGTCCTGGTTCCCGAGTGTGGAGAGAGAGGAGCGCCATTCCGTTCAGCATACCACAAGAATCCTGCGAATATAAAGCAATCCCACTAGCTATGGTACAGCTAGGATACCCTTGTACCCACAAACGAGTCGAGGCTGCGATTTGAGGGTCAAAACGAACTAGCTTTAATGGCACACAGGCATCACTATTTATGCAAACCCCCAGGTCCATGGACATCCCCCTCGTGACCTGATGGGATACAGGGACAATACAAACAGTTGACCAATGGCATTACAGTGTATCATTTGAAATGGTCACCGCCCAGCTTGGAGATAATGACTAACGGATTAACTAATTATCTCCAAGCGCCCAAAATCCCACGTTTTATTGTCACATATAAAACAGTATAAAAATACATAGCTATAACATTTTAATAGACACATCTTGTATTGCACCATTCGTTAGATAGCTCAGATCTGAGCGCAGCAGATAGGCGAATAACGCTCAGATCTCATGAACGGTATAGCCAGTCTCTTCAAAACAAAGTCCTTTCGTGCCTTTTTTGTCCTGAACACGAGATTTCAGGTTGGTGAATAGAGGGTGGGACCTAAAACCCCTGGAGCGAGTAGCGGCTGAACAATCGCGCGAACACCACTCAGAGGATGGTTGTCCCAGCCCTTCGTGAGCCGAACAGAGACCGACATGAAGGGGGGTACTTAACTTGCGGTTAAACGCAGACCCAACATTCTAATTGGGGTCACATGCCAGGATGTAGGTGGTCCACGTTCGGGAGTCTTTCGGGAGTTTCAGTTCGGTGAATTATTACATGAACGAGGCGACCCTGAGACAGTCAAAAAGTGAAAAAGCTTAAGTGGCAGCACACGCCAAGGGCCGGGTGGTCCGCCGTTCGTATGCACGAATACAGTCCTGACTGTTCGTGAAATGCGTTTTATACAGCATAACTACTGAAACAGGGTATACGGTAAAATAACGATCTGTAGAGCGCTCGTAACAATCGGTATCCCATTCCAGGCATCAACGACACCAGGAGCTCCATGCTGACAAATAACATCTCCTAGTACTAGGGGCCCAGGAATCCCAGAGGAGGTCCTTAGCCGACTGCGATAATGCCTTGACATTCCAGGCTCCCCTGAAAGAGTCGAGGCCACTAAGCGCAGGTGGCAGTCTATCACAAAGGGATAAGGATTGCCCCGGGAGTCCGAGAGAAGCATCAGAGGGGATGGCAGGAACAGTGGATCCTGATGGGACAGATCCAGGAGCTCCGTAAACCAGGCTTGACTCTGCCATAGTGGAGTCAGTAATACCAAAGACACATGTTGATGTCGAACTTGCAACAAGACCCTGGGTATCATAGCAAATGGAGGAAATGCATAAGCTCCCCGTGACGGCCACACTTGAAAGAAAGCGTCCACCGCTGAACAAGCCGGGAGCCAGCTGAAGTAGGTCAGGACCTGATAGTTCGTCTGGGAGGCGAAAACGTCCACCGTGAATGAACCCCTCTGGTCTGCGATCTCGAAGAAGATGGGATGAAAGAGCCTCCAATCGCTGCCATCAGGTTTGACTCCCCTGGCAGGTATTCCGCCTGGAGGGTGATGTTGCATTGGAAGCAGAAGCTGTAAATCTCCTTCGTCACCTCCGAGAGAATTCGAGAGCGGGCTCCTCCCAGGCGGTTGATGTATTGCACTGCCGAGACATTGTCGACGCAGCAATCTGAAAGGTGGCTCGCCAGACTCCAAATCATGAACGATCCCGCAATCTGTTCCAGGCAGTTGTGTGGAACGCCGACTCCATCTCCGACCATGGTCCCCCTGTGGAGCTGGTCGCGCAGGTGGTTCCCCAACCCCGAAGACTCTAGCACGATATCCGGAGTTGGGCCGAAAATCGATTTGCCGTTCAAGACCGGCATGTGAAAGAGCCACCAGTGTAGTTCGGTCTTCATGTCCGGAGAGAGGGCAATCACTTGGTCGTAGGAAGGTCTCTTGCATAGAAAGTGGGCTTTCAGATGCCACATGGTCCTGTCATGGAAGAGGCCAGCATAGATCACCTGGCTCAAGGCAGAGAGGAGACCCACCACTCATGCCAACAATCATAGTGGGATCTGGTCTTGACGTAGAATTCTCCTTATTTTCTTTCGAATGGTCGCTATCTTGGATAGAGGGAGACGCAGTACACATTCTCTCATGTCTATTTCGAAAGCCAAAAACTTGACCATCTGGGATGGAGAGAGAGAGAGCAAACTTCTCCTGGTTGAACACGAAACCCGATGATTTGAATAAGGAAACTGCAGAGCGCATCTGACACTTCAGTTTGGAGGGCTCCTCGCAGAAGATCAGCAGATTGTCCAGGTAGACAATACAACGGACGCCTTCTGATCGGAAGTGTGCAATCACCGGTTTCAAGAGCTCGGTGAAGCATCACGGAGCCGAGCTGAGGCCGAAAGGGAGACAGGTGAACTCGCAAAGGTCTGTCCTTCAAGAGGAAATGGAGGAATCTACTGCACTCGGTGTCCACTGGGACTGAAAGGTAGGTGTCCTTCAGATCCAGTCTTGTGAACCAATCTCCAGGCCAGAGGAGGTCTCATAGGAGATGTATGCCCTCCATCTTGAAATGATGGTAGACCATGAAGGCATTTTGGCTTCTCAGGTTGATCACCGGGCGGAAATCTCCAGACTTTTTCCTTACCAGAAAAATCGAGCTGAAGAAACCCTGCGTGTCCAGAGCCCACTGGACCGCACCCTTGTCGAACAGGGCCAGAATCTCTGTATCTATCAAGGACTGTTGCACCCTTGAGGAGACTGGAACCAGCGGCAGTTGAACCTGAGTCGGTGGGGAATGAAATGACATATCCCCGAATGGTCTAAAGAACCCATGCGTCTGAGGACACCTCCCACCACCTGTCCCTGCAGTGAAACAGTCTGGCCACATGCAACAGGGGGAAAGGAGAAACGGAAGGAGTTGCTCTCACCTGAAGACAGTCTTGCACGCCCACGGGCTCGACTTCCTCTACCTCTGTACGTCCTCTGGGAGTAGAAGGACCGCAAATGGTAGGACGGAAAGAAAGATGGTCCACGGGATCATCGTCGACCAGAAGGACCAAAGCAGCTGTAGACACGACCCCACTGTCGTCCAGCTCTGCCAAAAACTTGAGAATTCTGTGGGCGAAAAACCCTCTTCATGGAGGTCTGCAGTTTGTTGTCCAGGGAGGTGAATAGATTCCCATGTTTGTGAAGCTCATTTATCAAGGGTTCCCCGAAGAGAAGCCCCTTTGACATGGGGCCCAATTCCTTCAACCTCAATTCAGACAGCTTGTTGTCCATGCGAAGGAGGACCGCCTTCGTATTACCCAGCAGGCAAATATAGCGCAGGGCCCAGTCACGTATGGAAGCTGGGTCCAGGGTAGCACCCTCCATCTGCCAGCATGAGCATCCTGGATACAGGGCCCAGCATGTCCAGCAGTTTGTCTTGCGCAAGACGGAGGCTGCGCTCAACCCCTTTCTTAGGGTCCTGTCCAGTGCGCATCATGTACGCGTCGACCAGGGGGTCGAATTCGGGGGTCGTGGCGGCCTTGTCTGGCAGTACCTGCCTGGGGCATTCGGCCCAAAGTTTTCTGTGGACTTCCCAATCCAGAGGTCTGCGGACCCAGTAATGCACGAATTGTGCTAAGTGGTCGGGTAACAACCATTCGGAGGACCTGGGGTGTCAAATGGACTGAGGGTCGAACAGGGGTTTGCCCTTGGTGTCCAGGAAGACGTCGTCCACTACGGTATTCGTCGCCCCTGGCGCGGACGCGTCCTCAGTCTCACAGTGCCACTTGGGGTCATCTTCACAGTCCTCGCCTCAATCATCCTCCTCATCCGAGGGGGACTGGTCCGTCTGCCACTCATATGGGATGGCCATGGGTGGGAGGGGTATGGAGACCTCCTCCCCTGTGCCTGATAGGCTGTGGCGTCTGGCCGGTGAGCCGTAGAGTTCTAGTAAAGAGACACTTAAGCAAATACGAAGTCTCCTGTCATGTTATAAAATTACAGGCAGACAGTCACACACACCATCACAGGCAGAAAGTCACACACACAGGCACACACACAGTTATAGGCAGACAGTCACATACACACAGTTACAAGCAGGAAGTCACACACAGTAACAGACACCCACATTTTCTCACTTACTGATAGTGTGGACTGGTGGGGTGAGGAGTGGAGGCACTGCAGTCCCTAATGTGTAGTTGTTAGGAAAGAAGCAGTAACAGGGCAGCTCCACTCCTCAGTGTGCAGCAGTAACAGGGCAGCTCCACTCCCGCTGCCAATTTAGTACCTACTGCTTATTAACCACACGCCCACTCTTTACTTGCAGCCAGCTTTTGAAGCTCTGCCTTTCACCGCCGGCCACTGCATGTACGAGTTATGTCGACTGCCTGGCGCCCCTGCTGCCATGGTTCAGATGGGCTTCCTGATGTGGCATTACCTAAATCTAAACCAATGGAAATAGCTTCAATCTGTGCACATCGATCTATTAACAAAAAACTAAGAGGATGTTTAAAATTGTGTTTTTATTGTGCTTCTCCAGAAAACTTACTTGTAAATTGTCCCTTATCTAAATGGAAAAAAACCTTCTTATACTAAAACAGTGAAATCACACATTCTGTAGGACCCTTTCTGACTGAACTCGAGATTCAAATGTTTATTAGTATCATTAGAAGCAGTCATTGATGCTGGTGCAAGTGGATATTTTATTTACGAACACCTAATCTCACATTTTTCAATTCCTATACAACACAAAAGAGAATTGTTAACAACATTTGACAATCATTAACAACATGTATTTTATGGTACCATATCTCAATATGGTCCTGTTTACAAAACCATAGAGAATCATGGTATGGTATTTGTAGCGGAGCGGCAATATTAAATCCCATGATCTCCGCTGGTTAAGAAGGTAATCCACAGTCAAGCGCTGAAAAGTAAGGCAATATCCCAAATCTCCCAGTAACCGGACGAAACACAGTTCTGAGAGTCAACAGAGGCTTTCTTCACAGGCTCCACAATTTATACAATTCCCCATGCAAGGGGTTTCCTGAGTCGCATCCCAGGGGCATTACAGGAGTGGACTACATGGGAAACTTAATGTATAGAGCATTTCTCCCATCAGGCACTGCTGCACGAGAGGGATCCTCCCACTGGAATGTACAGTTAAGTGGATTATCCCTCCGTGCTGCAGAACCGACAATTCACACAAAAATGCATACCTTCCCCAATATTGGGGTGATTTTAACGAATGGACGTTCGGTAGATAGCTGGGTTCTGAGCACATAATTTGTGAGATTACCGCTCAGATTCCAGGTAAAACAACCGAACGCCGCATGAAAAACGTATTCACCAACATTTTCATTCAAACGACCGATTGACGTACAGGGAGTAAATCACCGAACGTCCCGTAACTCCAGAACGGCCTGGAAGTCCAGCGGGGTTCGCGCCGTCGAGTAGCCGTTTTCATTACCACGCGCTCGACGACCGAACACCGCTAGAGGAACAAAGGATCCAAGATGGCCCACCGCCGCGTGGTCGGTAGTTGAACAACGGCCACCTAGGAGAGCCTCTAATTACCAATTGCAACATTGTTGCAATCGGTTAACAAGCGCCACACGTCTCTTAATGTGTGGGCTATTACAGGTTGGTTTATTCGGTTCACGAACGGCCCGCAAAGGTGCTGTTCATGAAACGAAATTAAATATAGCCAATGCAGGCAATACAATATTATACAATCCCAGTACATTACACCCAGGAACATACACATCACGAAAACCATACAGGCAACCCTTAAAGCCATAGTCTCTGTATATTGTCCAAGTGGCTAGGTTTACCACAGTATTCTTTTCACTATAGGTCTTGTTTACCCCTCTCCAAACAGTTCTTATGGTTGTGGTTTTGGTCTCATCACTCCAAATGTCAGTGTGCCAGAAGTTATGAGGCGTGTCAAGGTATAACAGACATATCTTTACAGTTTTTTGTGACCTCTGCGCAGTAAAGGCTTCTATCTGGCAACTTGACCATGCAGCTCATTTTTGTTCCAGTATCGTCGTAATGTGCTCCTTGAAACAACCACACCGTTTTTTTCAGAACAATCTGTATTTCTCCTAAGGTTACCAGTTGGTTTTTCTTTGTATCCCGAACAATTCTTCTGGCAGTTGTGGCTGAAATCTTTCTTTGTCTACCTTACCTTGGTTTGGGATGAAGAGATCCCCGCATTTTACACTTTTTAATATGTGATTGAACAGTACTGACCGGCATTTTCAAGGTTTTGGATATCTTTTTATATAATTTTCAATCTTTATAAAGTTCCATTACCTTACCTTGTGCAGGTCCTTTGGCAGCTCTTTTATGCTCACTATCTAGCCTGCTCAGTGCATCTAGATGAAAGCTAAGAAACTCATAGACTATATATACACAGCCACTAATTGAAATTTACAAAGCCACAGGTGTGGGGAATTCATCTTTAATTGCCATTTGAACCTATGAGTGTCACCTTAAATGTCTGTAACAAGGCCAAACATTCAAGGGTTGGTAAACTTTTGATCAGGGCCATTTGGGTGATTTCTGTTATCATTATGATTTAAAAAGGAGCCAAAAAACTATGTGATAATAAATAGCTTTATAGTTACATAGCTGAAAAGAGACTTGTGTCCATCAAGTTCAGCCTTCCTCACATTTGTTTTTTGCTGTTGATCCAAAAGAAGGTAAAATAAACAGTTTGAAGCACAATTTTGCAACAAGCTAGGAAACAAATTCCTTCTTGACCCCAGAATGTCAGTCAAAGTTATCCTTGGATCAAGCAGTTATTACCCTACATTGAAAGATTATATCCTTGAATATTCTGTTTTTGCAAGTATGCATCTAGTAGCTGTTTGAATATCTGTATGGACTCTGATAAAACCACTTCTTCAGGCAGAGAATTCCACATCCTTATTGTTATTACAGTAAAAAAAAACCCATTCCTTTGTCATAGACGAAATCTTCTTTCTTCCAGTCTAAACGCATGGCCTTGTGTCCTATGTAAAGTCCGGTTTGTGAATAGATTTCCACATAATGGTTTGTATTGGCCGAGAATATATTTGTATAATGTTATCATATCCCCTCTCAGGCGATGTTTTTCTAAACTAAATAGGTTTAAATTTGTTAACCTTTCTTCATAGCTGATATGTTCCATTCCTTTTATTAATATTGTAGCCCGCCTCGGCACTTTTTCTAGTGCCATAATATCCTTCTTTAGAACAGGTGCTCAAAACTGCACTGCATATTCAATATGTGGTCTTACCAGTGATTTATAAAGAGGCAAAATGATATTCTCGTCCCGAGAATGAATGCCTTTTTTCATGCATGACAATACCTTACTGGCCTTGGCCACTGCTGATTGACATTGCACATTGTTGCATAGTTTGTTGTCTATAACAATTCCCAAGTCCTTTTCGTGTGTTGTTATCCCTAAGTCGCTTCCATTAAGGGTTTACGTTGCTTGTGTATTCTTTACGCCGAAGTGCAAGCCTCGCAGGGGTGGATACAGGCAATTTTTCAACATTAAATTTCATCTAAATCCCTCTGCAGCAAAGTAATATCTTGCTCACATTGTATTATTTTACAAAGTTTTGTGTCATCTACAAACACTGAAACATGACTTTCAATGCTGTCTTCAAGATCATTTATAAACATGTTAAATAGAAAGGGTCCCAGAACAGACCCCTGAGGGACACCACTTGCCACCTCTGTCCAGCTTGAAAATTTACCATTAATGACACCTCTTTGTACTCTGTTTTTAAGCCAATGTTCTACTCAAGAACAAGCATTTTCATCTAGACCGATTTCCTTGAGTTTGAACACTAATCTATTGTGTGGAACTGTATCAAATGCCTTGGTAAAATCCAAATAGATCACATCCACTGCAACACCCTGATCTATACTTCTACTTACTTCTTCGTAGAATGCAATCAAGTTAGTTTGACATGACCTGTGCTTCATAAAACTGTGCTGATTTTTGCTGATAACCATGTTCTTCTCAAGGAATTCTTGAATATTATCCCTTAATAATCTTTCAAATATTTTCCCAGCCACAGATGTTAAGCTCACAGGTCTATAATTTCCAGGCAAGGATTTTGAACCCTTTTTGAATACAGGAACCACATCTGCCTTCCTCCAATCCTCCGGAACCCTTCCTGAAAAAAAAGAATCTTGAAAGATTAAAAACAGAGATTCACTTATTTCTACACATAGTTCCTTAAGTACACATGGATGGATACCATCAGGCCCTGGAGCTTTGTTTATATTAACTTTCTTTAGTTGCTGCAGCATCTTGTCTTGAGTTAACCAATTACAATTATTCTGCAAGTTTTTAGTAGCAATCATTTGCACATCTATTGCCATGGGTTCTTCCTTAATATATTAACTAACACCTCCGTTTCAGTTTTTAGTTGTTTTTTTTTAGAATTTATGTACTTAAAAAATGCTTTGGGGTTGGTTTTACTCTCTTTAGCTATCATTTGATCACTATCCTTCAATAAAACAGATTTTTTTTTGCATGATCAGTCATATTTTCAAAATCAATGCCAAAGTTTCACAATTTCAGCTAGGGTATGCAAACATTTGACCACAACTGTATCTTTTTTTCTATCTAGCAGCACAATTGACCCAAATCATCCACTGGCACTCTCCTCCAGATTGCAAGTACATACAAGATCCACATGTTGAGGAAAGCGTGGAACCCTTATGGCTAGCAGCTTTTCTACAGTACAAAATTAATAATACACAGAGCACAATGCAAGTGTTAAAGTGCAGATCAAATAAAGTAAAGGGCAGTGGCGTACATACCGGGGTCACAGGGGTCGCGGCTGCTAGGGATCGACTAATTATCGGCTTTACTGATATTATCGGCTGATATTCGGTATTTTCGGCAATATCGGTATCGGCCAATAGAGATACCGATATTGCCGATGATACATCCTAGGACCGCCAGGCTAATTACAAGCCCAGCGGTCCTGGGGGGGGGGCCCGCAGGAAGCTGTTTCTTACCTTGCCAGCAGCTCCCTCCAGCTCCCCTGTGCAAATCTTGCAGGTCCCACGGCCGCAGAGCGTTGCCACGGGTTACCATGGCAACGCTCCGTGCAGCACTAAGAGCCGCAAAATTTGCACAGGGGAGCTGGAGGAGCTGCAAGAAAGGTAAGAAACAGCTTCCTGCGGGCCCCCCCAGTGCTTAACAATCCACCGGACCACCAGGGAATACTATATCCCCCCTCCCTGGTAAGAAGCAGGGAGGGGGGACTAAACAAACAAACAAAAAACATTTAAATATAAAAAAAAAATTATTAAAATAAAAAAATGCCCCTCCATTTTACACAAATTACATCACTACACAAACACACACACACTGCATTATATACACACTACACAAACACACACACACACTGCATAAACACACACACTGCATTATATACACACACACAATGCATTCAACTGCATTATATACACACACACTACATAAACACACACACACACACTGCATTACATACACACACTACACAAACACACACACACTGCATTATATACACACACACTACACAAACACACACACTGCATTATATACACACACAATGCATTCACTTTACCCACACTACACACACTGCATTCACTATACACACTACACAAACACACATTATGCATTCACTATATATACACACTACACAAATACTCACTGCATTCACTATACACACTACACAAACACACACAGCTCCCCTGTCTAAACACA
>OW240913.1:205247257-205259028 GCA_933207985.1 Pelobates cultripes | reverse complement strand
AGGATTCCAGTCGGTCATACTGGACTGGTGATCCTACTGATGGGCTTTTTATCTACTTCTATTTTGTAATTGTGACCATTAAAACATGTATTTTTTACTTTCAACCAGTGTTGCACTATGGTCTTTCTAAATTTCTTTCCACATGTACTTCTGGATTTCAGAGTCTGAATCCGGTGAAATCTACAGATTATTGATGTGCCTGTATTCTCAGTGCTTTTGTGAATGCAACCATTAAAACTGTTTGTTTATTTTTTTACATTGTGTTATTACCCTATGAGTTCTTTCTCCATTTTATGTTTTTAGGTATATTTTTCTTGTTATTTCTGGAAACACTTGCCTTTGCCCATTTGTCTCAATTCCAACTCTCGCCATGATCCTCTTCAATCAGGCTTCCGCCCTCTCCATTCTACTGAGACTGCTCTTATCAAGTTACTAATGACCTAATCGAAGCTAAATCCAAAGGCGTTTTACTCCTGGCCCCATGATTCATACTCGCGGATAGATCTTATATTTGGAGATTTAAAACTAATAGACAGAACATATAAAATAGAAATTAAACCAGTAGTATGGTCAGATCATAATAGCGTGTGTCTGGAACTAAACAGTAATAAATCAAAGAGTAATGAAACTACAACCTGGAGGTTAGATGATTTACTATTATCAAATAAGGAATATAAAGACTATATAGATAAAATGACCATTTGTTATTTTGAGGAAAATAATAATGGCTTTGTGGAGAATGACATTCTATGGTGCTCATATAAAGCAGTAATAAGGGGACATTGCATAATGCTTAATAAATTAAAGAAAAAAAAAAAAGGTGCAAATATACAAGATCTTTATATTGAATTATATAAACTAAATAAAAAAAATAACGAAAATCCAATTAAGGATACTCAGTTAAAAATAGAGAAAATTAAATCTGAGATTCAGGAAAAAACTTATGAAAAAATTAAAATAAATATGCATAAACTTAAAGTTAAATATTACCATAAATCTAACAGAGCTGATAAAATAATGTCTAATATGTTGAAAAAAAGAAATATGACCAATAAGGTCGATAAAATAATCTTTAACGACAACATCTCCCTTCTACCAGAACAGATAGGGAAAGCATTCAATGAGTACTATGCCAATCTATATAGTCTTTCAGTTATCACTCCTTCAGAAATAATAAAAAAATATATTAGATCAGCAAAATTAAATAAAATAACAGAGTCACAGGTAAATAAACTAAATAAAGAGATTACGGAAGAAGAGATCAATATAATGATAGACAGATTAGAAACCTATAAAACGCCAGGTCCGGATGGATTTGGAAATAAATTCTATAAGACAATGAAATCTCATCTGACAATACATTTAAAAAATACTTTTAATTCTGCTGTTAAAAAGGGCAGATTCCCAGATGAAATGCTTAAAGCAAATATTTTACCTATTTTGAAACCAGGGAAAGATCCAACTAAAGTACAAAGCTATCGCCCAATATCATTAATAAATGTAGATATTAAGATATTTTCTTCTATCATAGCCAGCAGATTAAAAGAAGTTATAAAACAGTTAATCCATCCTGATCAAACAGGTTTCGTTCCAGACAGAATGTCAAGTAATAATATTAGACGCTTGATTGACGTATTAGATATATCACAAAAGAAAGAAAGTCCCATGCTGATCCTGTCTTTAGACGCTGAAAAAGCCTTTGACAGGGTCAGCTGGGACTTTATGAAGCTTACCCTAGAAGAAGTGGGTATACAGGGATGGTTGCTTAATGCAATCTTGGCTCTATACATAGATCCAATGGCGAGAACAATCGGTCCGGGCATTTGCTCCGACTGGTTTAAATTGAGTAATGGGACCAGACAAGGCTGCCCTTTGTCCCCCTTATTGTTTATATTAACATTAGAGGTTTTAGCTAACAGAATTAGAAATAATGAAAATATTAAGGGATTTAAAGCAAAACAGAAAGAATTGAAAATATCTCTATATGCTGACGATACTATTTTATTTTTGAGTAACTCTACATCATTATTAAATGCAATGTCAGAAATTGATACATATAGTGTAGTATCAAACTATAAATTAAATAAAACAAAATCAAGTGCTATATATATCAATATAGCAAAGCAAGAAATACATTCCTATCAAGAAACATATGGCTTTACTAAAGCTAAAGTGTTTTTATATTTAGGAATTAAAATTTGTAGAAAGGTAGATAGTACCATGCGAATTAATTTTATGGATCTTCTAAAAGAAACTAATAAGAATCTGAAAGAATGGAGAAAATTAGAAGTATCTTGGGGAGGAAGAAAAAATATTCTAAAATCATATGTCTTGCCAAAATGGATTTATATGTTCAGAATGCTTCCATTAGAAATCCCGAATGCATGGCTGACAATGATCAATAAGGCCTTCTCTAATTTTGTATGGCAAGGGAAAAAACCCAGAATTAAAAATGGAACATTAGCAAGAGGAATGAAGAAGGGAGGCCTAGGATATCCAAACATAAGAAAATATTATGAAGCAGGAATTATTATGCATGTAATGGCTAGTCAAATAAAACAAAATAAAGAGGAAGTCTGGTGGCAGTCAGAATCAGAATCTAGCCAACACAGTGATACCTTAGATTTATATTGGAGTTCAATAAAATACAACTTATCCAGATCGTACATTTTAGGACAGATTATTCCAATATGGCAAAAAATAAGGAAAAAAATTGATTTGGATAATAAAATATTCGATTTTCAAAAATTAGAAATATTAGAACTAAACATGGAGAGTATCTCCTTAAAACTATGGAAAGAAAAAGGAATACATATTATAAAAGATCTGATTAAAGAGGATAAAATTAAAACTTATAAAATGCTGGTAGAGGAGTTTAAGATCTCTGTTAAAGATGTATATACTTATTTTAGAGTGAAACATTATTTGGAGAAAGTTGAGTTAGTAAAAGAGGGTAAGATGTACGATATATTAAAATCAATATTATACCAGAATAAGACAAAGCAGTTATTCTCTAGATGTGTTAGGATGTTAGATTTATTGGATGATTCTGATCCGCCTAGTGCTATTAAAAAATGGAATAGTGAACTAAAACTAAACATAGAACTATCTGAATGGATATCTACCCTACAAAAAATTAATAAATATGTCCACTCCTTTGTGTTGATAGAAACTCACTTTAAGCTTGTTAACCAATGGTATATGACGCCAACGAAAATAGCGAAATTTGATGTTTCTAGAGACACAAAGTGTTGGAAATGTAAAGAGGAAAAAGGAAATTATGTTCATATGTGGTGGTCTTGTAAACAAGTGATTGTTGTATGGCAGTGGGCTCAGCTTGTCATCCATAGGCTATGCGGTGTTAAAATGTCTTTAAAACCGGAAATGATGTTGTTACATTATAAATGGCCAAGATTAAATAAAATAAATCAATTTTTAATTATTCATTGTTTAATGGCCTGCAAAATAATAATAGCAAGGAATTGGAAGGGAGATATCCCTTTTAATATAAAATCAATAACAATTCAGCTGGTTTACCAACTTAAAATGGAAAAGGATCAATGCAGGTTTCTGGATGATAATTTGAGCCTATGGGAAAACTGGGAAAAAAAATTATTACAATTGTAACTTTGATATCATGTGAAAAGAGATAGAGAAGTTGGAAGTCAGTAGAACTCTCGTGAGGGGATGGGTATTTACTGTGTTTTTTTTCTGTCCTTGTAGTAATGTGTATGAATCTCAAAGTATGTTTAATACTTTTTGTACAATATGTTGAAAAATTTGAAATAAAAAGAATAAAAAAGGGTTAAAAAAAAAAAAAAGAAGAAGCTAAATCCAAAGGCCACTATTCCATACTAATTCTTCTTGACCTCTCTGCTGCCTTTGACAGTTGATCATGCTCTCCTTCTTCAAACTCTTTAATCACTCGGTCTCTGTGACTCTGTCCTCTCATGATTTTCCTTTTATCTCCCCCAACGCTCTTTCAGCATCTCCTTTTCTAATGACAGCTCCTCCGCTCGTCCTGTCTCAGTTGAAGTCCCCCAAGGCTCTGTCCTTGTTCCTCTTCTATTTTCTCTTTATACTGCCTCTTTTGGCAAACGTATTACCTCTTTTGGACTCCACTACCACCTGTACATTGATGACACCCAGATATATCTCTCCTCCCCGGATCTCTCCCCGCATCTCTCCCCTGCAATGTGTCTCTGCTTCCCTATCTTCCATCTCTGACTGGATGCCCTCCCGCTTTCTGAAACTCAATCTCTCTAAAACTGAGCTCCTTGTCTTTCCTCCTCCTAATATTGATCATCCTCTTTCGCTCTCCCTTCAAGTTAGTGGTATCCACTTAAGTCCATTCTTGCAAGCACGCTGTCTTGGCATCATACGTGACTCTGGCCTTACCTTTGAGCCTCGCATCCTGTATGTTGCTAAATCGTGTAGATTCCAACTTAAAAACATAGCCCGCATCCGGCCCTTTCTTACACAAGATGCTACCAAGGAGCTTGTCCATGCTCTAGTAATTTCCCGCATGGATTATTGTAACCCTCTCCTAATTGGTCTTCCCAAAAGCATTATTGCCCCTCTACAGTCTGTAATGAATGCTGCCGCCAGACTGATTTTCCTCTCTAGTCGGTCCTTTCACACCTCACCCCTCTGTCAGTCCTTACATTGGCTTCCTGTATCCTTTAGGAGTCAAGTCCTGTCCAGTGCTCATACCCGTAAGGCCAACTTGCACTTGCAGGAGTCTCACAGACGGCTCCCTTCCTATGGAATAGCCTACCTACCACCATCAGACTCTCCCCTAGTCTTCAATCTTTTAAGTGTCTTAAAAAGACACTTTAGGAAAGCTTATGGCCTCCCAGACTAACCTCTACCTCACATAGTCTCTTGCTCTCTCCTCCAGCTCTGCTTCACTCCCACCTTATTTGATTGCTATTTTCTATCCTTATGAGTTTTATACCGCACCTGCTATAGACTGTAAGCTCGTTTGGGCACGGCCCTCTTCAACCTATTGGTCCTGTAAGTTTTCTTTTAATTGTCCTATTTATAGTTAAATCCCCCTCTAAGAATATTGAAAAATGCTATGGAATCTGTTGGTGCTATATAAATGGCGATAATAATAGCCACACCCCGTCACTTGAGAAAAATACTTCCTTATCAAAAAGGTATTCACACAGCTCAGCCACTAAAAGCTCTGAAAAACAAAACAAACCTGCATTAGAAGGAGAGGACACAACCCGTGAGACATATAGTAAGTATATCACTACCTGTTAGTTTTTCTGTCTTAAACCAAGTTGTGAATTAAAGGCAGTTCACTCAGTGCTGTTGCTTTATGGCATGATGGGTTGTGGCTAAGGAGGCAGTCTTATGGTGCAGCATTCTGTAAAACATTTATATATTTTGTAAAAAAAAAAAAAAAAAAATCATAATGATTTGACCATGCAAAAAATAATTTGGCAAATGCATTAAAGTTGTATTATTGTCTGGAGTGTTTTTTTTTTTTTTTTAATTTCTGAGATTTATTTTAACCTTGAATTTGATTTACGTACCTAATGGCACTAATATTGTATATACAATAGGGGTTTATCCACTAAGCACTGACATTTTATTGTGAAATACTTTTAGGAGTTAAAATAAAATACAAAATCTGATGTAGAGAGGAATGAGGTACTCAGAAATAGTGAAAAGGAAAGATGTAAATCTGGGAAGCAGACAATGAGTAAAGACAGAGAGGTTTTAAAAAAAATTAGTTGGGCCTGAGAAACAGACAAGTGTAACATGAGAGAAAAATAGGAAAACACCAAGAGAATAGACTGGGATAGAGAGAGTCTCAAGGTGAGAGATTTGGGATGCTAAAAATCAAGACTGAAGGGAGATGATTTATTGCAGTAAAATACCTTCACTTGAACATGGGTATTTGGTAGGTATGCTTATTCAAGTATATGTTACTAACATTCTCTTTTTTTTTTTTTAAATCTTCTTTTAGTCATAAATTATTTTACTTACCACGAGAGGCAATGGGCCCATTGGCAAAAGACCCTAACAGCTCTGAATATGGAAAATGATATATATGTCTCCTATAAAAGGCATGGTTTCCCCCTGGAGTGTTTTGATTTCTATTATTTTAAAGAGGACAGGTATACTAGTCGTCAGATTGATCATAAAGGTGGAGGAAAAGACACCATAATTGCAATTACCATGGGACAGCACTTCAGACAATTCCCTCTTCAACTGTATATTAGAAGAGCTCTGAACATTCGTCGAGCCATAGAACGGCTTTTCCTGAGAAGTCCAGACACTAAAGTCATCATCAAAACAGAGAACACTAGAGAGATGACTGCTCCAGTAGAGCGAATTGGGGACTTTCATGGGTACACTCAATATCTGGTAATGAAAGAGGTTTTCCAAGGAATTAATGTTGGCTTTGTTGATGCCTGGGACATGTCAGTTTCATCAGCAACATCAGATGTTCACCCACCAGGATATACACTTCAGGGTATCATGAGCTTGACTTTCACATTTGCTTGTTATTAAAAATGCATAACTACATAATATACTTGAGGGATATTTGGTTGTTATTTTATTCATTTTTTAATATATTTTATAATCATTAAATTGAGGGATGTATAATTATTTTGGAATATATTGATAGTGCTGGTTCATTTAGTCTGCTGTATATATCTTATTACTATAAAGAAATACATTCAGAAAAGCATCTGTATTGCTTTTGATTACCACAAACTTACAGGACAGAATAAAATCACACCATATATATTGATTAAACATAGAAGACCTATAATTAAGTTGCATTTATTCTCTTTGTTAGTTCAGGGTTGTTAAGCGGGGAAAGGCCAAATTTTTTTTAAAAAATTGGGACATAATAGAAGAAGCAATAGCTTAAACAGGGAAAATAGTAGTATTACATAGAATTTTTTTTGTATTTTTGAGCCATATAAGTCTTCTAAACTTCAAAATATCAGTTGGATTTATCCCTGGGTCAGCAAGCTGTTATTAATACTGTCCATATTATGGCCATATTTAATGTCTTTGGTATTTAATTAGATATGCTGTATGTGAAACCAATTTCCTCCAGTTTTGCTAATTAACAAGTCACCAAAAAGTTATTTGCATAGTATAATAGGATCATATTCCCTTCAAAGTTTGTCTGTTATATATTTCACAAAGACCCATGAAACTGACACATGCGATGTGGGTCCGGAGGCCACGTGGTGCTAGGGATGTTAGTTTTACTTATCTAATGCTGTCCCTCACCATCTTTGCCTTCTTTGTATTGTCCTCTTCTGCTTCTGATGCTTCAGTTGCCAGAAGCCACATCAGTGCTGTACTGTCATGCACTGCAATCTACAGAGGATCCAGTGAGACCACAGGATTCTCCATAGAAAGTGCCTGAATGACACAGACATCATTTGAGCGAACATTAAAGTTTTTACATCATTCAATGCCTACAGCTGGTTTGTCTAATCAATGTTCCATTGCCTAGCAACTGCAGATATACCACATGTGGCTGCAGACAGGCTGCTGTTGCTACAGTAATATTCAGATAAATATTGCCCCGCCCTCCCCCCCAGCCCCATCCTTTGAATGAGAGCAATGGCTAATCGACTAATGTGGAAAGCAATGTCTGGAATCACAAGAGATCAATAATAATATGCAGGCAGCTTTTGGATCAAAAAGGAAAGAACTTGTTTCTTGGGGATTTAATGATTTCGGGGAACATGCTCACAAATATTATAATGTCACTTTAGCAATGTAGAGTGCTCATACAGCTGATAAATGACTAACATTACAATTCAGAAAGAAAAGGAACATGTGATGTGTCACGTGCAATGTGTTCAAAATGTAAGTTTCACCAAATGAATGATACTAATCCATGAATGTCTAAAATAAATTACATATCTTTTTACATTTTGTTTTTGTCAGAACATCTAAGTATCATAAATATAGTATGTAAAACAGGTGTAAACTAATAATAGGAGGATATTGTTAAAACAGATGAATTCTCTCCTCTGGCCCCTGGTTTAGGTTGTATCAGCAGGTATAAATATTCTATATAACATCTAGTTTAGTAATTTATACTTTTTCAGGGGAATGCCACTGTAGCTTTTAAGTGTCCACTCCATTTAAATACAGCCACCAAGCTTAAACCTTCCCTAAATCCTCCCAAAATTGGGGGTATATGGTGTCACCATTTTGTTACTTTCTCTTGATTTTGTAAAAACAATAATCTCAGGTGCCCACAATTTTCCTCTAAACATGTCATGGTGTCTTATTTTTTTGCATTTATTTTACTAATATGTAATCTTATACAGTACTGCTATTACTTCTTATGTCTCATCATCAAAGAACCTTGCAATGGAGTTTGTGCTCACAGCCCCACCTTACTCCCTAATGATGCAATTAATGATCATCAGACAGTGATGTGACACAAGGTGGTTGTCTAATATGCCTACTTAAAATCTGGCACCATGAGTTACCTTAACCCCTTAAGGACCAAACATCTGGAAGAAAAGGTAATCATGACATGTCACACATGTCATGTGTCCTTAAGGGGTTAAAGGTGTTGAATGGGCCAGTCAAAGTGCAGCTCTGTGGAAAGACTTGAAATTTGCTATTTACCATCTTCCCACTTGACCTATTGGAAATTGCCTATAAAAATGGACTGACAATGCAAAATCATAATGGGAAGCACTGTTTGTTTGTTTTTAACTAAAACCCTGAGGAGGCAGGCAAAGCTAGCTGGATCAAGCAGTGTGAGTGTGGGGTGTGTATAGGAAAGAGTGATAGGGTGGGATGTGGTCAGCAGTAAGTGATTGGCAGGGTAGAAGATATAATCATGGATTGCGGAATAAAACTTACCAGGAAAGGTTAAAGGATCTTAACATGTATAGCTTGGAGGAAAGACGAGACAGGGGGGATATGATAGAAACATTTAAATATATAAAGGGAATCAACACAGTAAAGGAGGAGACTATATTTAAAAGAAGAAAAACTACCACAACAAGAGGACATAGTCTTAAATTAGAGGGACAAAGGTTTAAAAATAATATCAGGAAGTATTACTTTACTGAGAGGGTAGTGGATGCATGGAATAGCCTTCCAGCTGAAGTGGTAGAGGTTAACACAGTAAAGGAGTTTAAGCATGCGTGGGATAGGCATAAGGCTATCCTAACTATAAGATAAGGCTAAGGACTAATGAAAGTATTTAGAAAATTGGGCAGACTAGATGGGCCGAATGGTTCTTATCTGCCGTCACATTCTATGTTTCTATAAATAGGAGACTTGTTCTTTACTTCCCCCCTGCCATTTTATAATCTGCTAGGAATTGTTCCCTTACTTTCCTGAGTATCTGCCACAGCCTGGAGCATGGATATCGACGTGGTGCTCGCTGCTCTTAGGGCTGAGGCTCTTATGATGGTGGCAGGCACCTGCAGGCTGCTGCCGTGTCTCCTGCCCCTTCGCCTGGCGGCCTGAGCACTGTGAGTCACAGGGAAAGGCCTCCTTCCCGGTACAGTCCATCTGGCTCCCCGCGGGTGACATAGTGCAGTTGAACCCCCAGTCCCTGGCCGGCTGTTCACTCCACTCCCCTTGGCACAGGTGACCAAAGCTCTGATTCACGGGCCTGGCCTTCCGCAGCCACAGATTGCAAGGCGGCACCTGCAGGCCGCACATTGGTGGTGATTGCAAGTCCCGACCCACGGGCCTAGCATCCCGCAGCTGTGGGTCAGGTTGAAGATCGAGGTTACAGATAATTGGTTAGCAAGGTATGTTTATGGATTAATTAAGTTATATTTTTTAGTTATGTTGTTTGATGTTTAAATTATTAAAGATATATATATATTTTATACAAATTATTGGTAATATTGTTTGGTGAAATATTTAATAAAAGCTGTGGCCTATTTTCACCACCTATGTCTCATGTCACATTGTTGGGATTTAAAAGGAGGTATTAAAAAAAAAAAAAAAAGAAAGAAAAAAAAAAAAGGGGGCAATACACACAACTCCCCACTACTTCCACACATGTTGCTTTTATTACTTTTTCAATGTAATTATTTGTACATCCAGTTTGTGTACATGTGGTTAACTATTATTTTCTATACATGCCGTTCATTTTTATTAAAATCTGTATGGTTAGCTTTTAAATTTTAGCCAAATGTTTGCTTTACTGTCCCCCTTTCTTTGTCCATAACATATGGCAGTAAGCAGTTTTGTGCTCTCTGTGAGCACTTCCTGTCAGGAAACAGAAGCTCCTCTGCTGTCATCCGCCTGCTCAGCCCCGCTAAATGCAGTTACCAGCAGAAGGTGTAACCGTGGCAGGTCCCCTTATTTACCACTATAATGTCTTAAAGCATAGAACTTAGTAGGGCTAGCCATACAGATATCTTAGCCATAATTTTATATAGTTAGTAAGAGATCCTCTATTTAATATATATAAATAATTGAGAATACAATATAAAATAAGGATTGTCTTGGAAGCAATCGTTTTGTCTTTTTGAATATTTATTATTATATAAAAATATAAATATAAAATCCATTATAGCAGAGTTTAAGATTAAATTACATGCTTGCAAATATCATTAATAGGTTAACATACCCTTCTGAACATGTCATCATGTCAGCCTCTCTGTCATTTTAAGATGGAGCAGGGTCTGTCTCCAAGTCTCTCCTCTGTGTCTTAACATTTAAAAGTACACCTATTTATACCTTAGGTGTCTCCATTTTAGGGTTACCGTAGTTCAAATATGAAAAAGTAACACTTCTTTTACATTATTCATTTTAGGACTTCCCTTAACTTGGCAAACATACAAGGCCATAACGAAAGGGTGCATACGTCATGGAAATTTTCCTGACTTCGTTCAAGATGGCATCTTAAAGTCTTAATAGCTTATCTGTTGTTTATACTAAGTCGTAAGTGCACAGTCATGGGAGATTCCCAGATTTGGGGAAGTTCCATTAACTTGGGGTTACCACAGTATATTGTGTACTGAAAGAGTCGTAGTATAGCCTTGAAGCTTGTTTATGCATTATTGCTATTGTAATTCGTCTGGGACAAAATGGCGCAAACATTATGCACTGGGGTTATTGCTTAAAGAAACAGTTATGAAAAACAATATGTTCCATTTCTAACACCTTGTCAGTTTGCAATATCTCTTAAAGACAAAGTACACAGTTTAAGAAATACAACATTTCATTCTAAAACGTGTAATATTTACATTTGCCCATAACAAAGGGTTATGCGTTGTTCAATGCTTTCCCCTCTTGATGGTGATGAGTTTATCCCACACTGGAATCCCACTAAACAGCGGCACCTGGGGGTGGACTGCCCTCCCCCCCCCATAGTAACCCACTGTATCAACCCGGCAGCTAATTGCTGCAAATGTCCCCACCGTCTGCCCCTTGCTGCATCTGACAGCTTAGTTAAACACACCATTCCTGGCAGCTCAAACAGTAGTAATATGTAACTTATGGCTCCCTCGTGCCACCAGGGATGAGGCCCTTCTAGGATGTAATTGACAGGCCTATTGTCAGGAATAGGAATACTATAACATGCAACCATAAAGGAAATAGTAAAGGTACCGGTCCTTAGATTAGCCAAGCTGGTCTTTAGCAGATAAATGAAATGTCTTCAGGCAGACAGAGAATAAACGAGAGACAAGTGAGGTCAGGATAACAGCAATACACAGAATCGATAGCCAGATCAGGATAACAGAGAGCAAAAATAATCAAATAAGCCGAGGTCAAAAAACGTGAAATCC
>OW240913.1:205208296-205247157 GCA_933207985.1 Pelobates cultripes | reverse complement strand
ATGGATAGAGGGCATCTGAAGAGCTCTCAACTGAGCAAATATGACCTGCATTGGTTTCACCAACAAAAGTGCATTTAATGACATGTTTTCCTCTGTAGACTCTGAAGCAGTGGAACAGGACAAGCAAAAAAAAGAGGGAGAGTTGGGTTCTGACAAAAAACAGCTTTTTTTTTACTAATATTAATTTATTCTTTATTTCTTTTAGTAATAAGTTACTTTGCATACCACGGGCAGCAATGGACCTACTGGCAGAAGGAACTTTTAGCTCTGAAAATTATATCTAGATCTCATATAAAAGACATGGATTCCCTCTGGAAAGTTTTGTTTTCTATTATTTCAAAGAAGACATATACACAAGTCGTCAAATTGATCTGCAAGGTGGAGGAAAAGACACCATAATTGCAATTACCATGGGACAGCACTTCAGACAATTCCCTCTTCAACTGTATATCAGAAGAGCTCTGAACATTCGCCGAGCCATAGAACGGCTTTTCTTGAGAAGTCTAAACACTAAAGTCGTCATAAAGACTGAACACTAGAGACATAAATACTCTACTGGAAAATATTGGGGACTTTCATGGATACACTCAATATCTAGTGCTGAAAGAAGTTTTCCAGGGAATTAATATTGGCATTGTGGATTCCTGGGACATGTCCATTTCATCAGCTTCAGAAAGTGTTCACCCACAAGGATATGTACTTCAGAGTATAATGGGCATGACTTTCACATTTGCTTGTAATTAACCCCTTAACCCCTTCAGGATCGGCCTGTTTTTGCGATGTTGTACGTTAAGGACCAGGGCTCTTTTAACACTTTTGTGGTGTTTGTGTTTAGCTGTTACATAGTTATATAGCTGAAAAGAGACTTGCGTCCATCAAGTTCAGCCTTCCTCACATTTGTTTTTTGCTGTTGATCCAAAAGAAGGCAAAAAACCCAGTTTGAAGCACAATTTTGCAACAAGCTAGGAAAGAAATTCCTTCTTGACCCCAGAATGGCAGTCAGATTTATCCTTAGATCAAGCAGGTATTACCCTACATTGAAAGATTATATCCTTGAATATTCTGTTTTTGCAAGTATACATCTAGTAGCTGTTTGAACATCTGTATGGACTCTGATAAAACCACTTCTTCAGGCAGAGAATTCCACATCCTTATTGTTCTTACAGTAAAAAAACCTTCCCTTTGCCTTAGACAAAATCTTTTTTCTTCCAGTCTAAACGCATGACCTCGTGTCCTATGTAAAGTCTGGTTTGTGAATAGATTTCCGCACAATGGTTTGTATTGGCCCCGAATATATTTGTATAATGTTATCATATCCCCTCTCAGGCGACGTTTTTCTAAACTAAATAGGTTTAAATTTGTTAACCTTTCTTCATAGATGATATGTTCCATTCCTTTTATTAATTTTGTAGCCCGCCTCTGCACTTTTTCTAGTGCCATAATATCCTTCTTTAGAACAGGTGCCCAAAATTGCACAGCATATTCAATATGTGGTCTTACCAGTGATTTATAAAGAGGCAAAATGATATTCTCGTCCCGAGAACGAATGCCCTTTTTCATGCATGACAATACCTTACTGCCTTGGCCATTGCTGATTGACATTGCACATTGTTGCATAGTTTGTTGTCTATAACAATTCCCAAGTGCTTTTCGTGTGTTGTTATCCCTAAGTCGCTTCCATTAAGGGTATAAGTTGCTTGGGTATTCTTTACGCCAAAGTGCATATCTTTGCATTTTTCAACATTAAATTTCATCTGCCATTTGAGTGCCAAGTCCATCTAAATCCCTCTGCAACAAAGTAGTGTACAAGCTGTGACATGAAGGTGTCATTTAACAAGTTTAAAAACCTAATTCCCTTTGCTGAGTTACTAGTCCCTCTGTCCCAATTTATGTCCGGGTAATTAAAATCTCCAATAATTAAAGGGTTACCCAGATTTGCAGCTTTCTCAATTTGCTCAAACAGCTGTTGTTCCTCGTCAATATTAACATTGGGTGGTTTATAACATATCCAAACCAATAGTTTGTTTACATTCTTTCCCCCCCAAGCAGATATTTACCCATAAAGCTTCCACATTTTCCTCATCGCATTCCACTTGCTTAAGATTTGGCTTTAAATCATGGTTGACATACAAACATACCCCACCACCCTTCTTCTCTTCTTATCCTTCCTAAATAACATGTACCCATTTAAGTTTAACTGCCCAGTCATGTGTCTCATCCCACCATGTTTCAGTTATGCCTATTATATCATATTGTTTAGTGTATGGTGTCGGTTTTCGGTGATCCTTCAATATTGATAGTTATGGCTCGCTTCAGGTATGATGTGGACCTTTACCGACAAAAGGTCACTCCGGGTCATTCTAAGCTTAGTGTGTCTTTATGCAATCTATAGCTGTATACGGAGCAGACCTTTCCGTTCCCAAATTACTTATAAACACTGTTTTCCTTAACCATTCTAGATGATAACTTGACTATCACTAAAATAATCCAGTGTCTGAAGACCCAAAAGGCACTGTAAGAATATTGTAATAAATGAAACAATGACTCAAATAAATATAAGATAAAAGTGTATTGAATGAATGTTACAGAATGCAAAAATAGTCAGTAAATAATTAATCTTACCAAATGTATTAGTGGCTACAGCATATGTCCCTGTATACCTTTCAGATGTGTGGTGACAGCAGGCAGAGTAAGAGTAGATGGATGAATGAATGAATGAATGGTGAATGACAACGTCACACTCTTTCTCCTTCAGTTAAATAGCCATTTTGTCCTCCATAAAGCAGCCCCCACCTGTGTAATACTCCCAAAAAGGTTTTCTAACTTGTTGCATGATGTAATGTATTGAATATCTAAGTTTGGGATATACCCTAGATGGCTCTGCCTATAGTTAGCTTCAAAATTAAGTGAAGTGTTTTGTATACATTTGACTGACAACACATGTGTTTGTTCTAATTTAACTTCAACCTTTTAGCTGTTAACCTTGTGGAAATGTCATTGAAAATTTAACTTTTTCAAATCTAAGCAAAAAGGCCTGCAATATTTCATACACCTATGTTATACAGCTAAATGTACATTCATATTAGATATATATATGCACCATACCATATAATACATATATATATTGCAAACTACACATTAAATAATGATCAACACTCCACACTCACCCACTTGTTTTTCTTCTATGACAAAACCAAAAAGAAAAAACAAGAGAAAAACAGAGAAAAATCAAAAACAAAACAACACTTGTGCCAAAGAGAAGAGAAGAGAAAGAGAGAGGGAGAAAAAAATTGAATACAGCAATAATGAAAGCAAAAAAAATGACGTAGTAAACTGTGTTAAAGCTACATCAAAGTTCTTTAGATATCTTGATTGAAGAAGTCAAAAACCGGAATCAAATTCGGAATTCAAATAGAAGGAATATCAGCGACATAGCAAGAAACATAGTTCATGGAGAGTTCAGAATTAGAGTCCAGGCCGCAGAATGAAATAGAAATTTGCAGCATGAGAAACACCACAAGACAGTGACAATAGAACGGTCACAGCAACCAAACAGGAAGATTGAGAAGTAGGATAACCATGTTAGCTCCTCAATTCCTTAGGTATATGCAAAGTTTAGAAAATATTCAGTAGAAATAATATGCAAAGTCTTCATCCTAGTACCGATTGTACCCATAGACAGCATAGCAGTCAGTAGGAACTCTTGTAGATATAGGAATTCTTCACAACTAAGTGTAATAAAAGCAGCTGGATGTACGTTGACAGAGAAAGTCACTGGTAATAGAGTATAGCTGGTAAACCTGTCATCAGAATGTACCACTTAGTATTTAACTTAAAGAGACAGAAACGCCCAAGTGCTGTTTAAAAATAAAAGTAAGGAACCAGTTATGACATAGAAGAAAAGCAAAATGGAGATCTAAAAGAAAACAAAAATAATGTAAGAACATGGACACAGAATAAAATCCATAATTAATAAGGAGTTGGAAGCTGAGAGGGATCTAAAGATACAGAATAACCATTTAATGTATATAATGGGAGAAGGCGTTTATGCCTAGACTCTAAGTCTTCCAACACAGTCACCTTTCTACACAGATTACGATGTAAACTTTTGAAATAACAACCACTAACACAGATGAATAAAAATAAAATCAATTGTAAGAGAGAAATAACTACAACTGGATGCAACATTACATTAAAAAAATGTGTAGCAGTATTACTGTATCCCAAAACAGATTCCCACCATGAGGTCTGGCCATCTTACTTAACAGCAACAGAGACTTGTTTAAGAATCCCTTGTTTATGTGTGACAGTAATTTGAGCTTGGTGCAAAACACTCTTTAATGAATTAAGCAATGTCGTAATTGATGTTGAGTCAGTTAACCATTTTTTCATCTCAGAACCCATACCTAGGGGCAAATCTGACATGGAAAAATCAACAATACGTTCCCATGATAAATCCAAACTTATGTTAGTAAGTTGAGGCATAGTGAAGTTCCATACTGAAGAAGCAATGTAAGACACAGGAATGGAATTACACCAAGTGCCAGGCAATAAGTGAGTGCTGAGAAGAGATTTATCCAGTGTTTTAAAAATAATTTGATCAGGCTGAAATAAGTGAAAACAAACACGATCTAACCCCAAGTAGTAGACAGGATTTGTAACATTAAATTGACCATGAAAACTACATTCATCCTGATTAACCCAACATGTTTCAGTAGTAGTTTTATATTGGGATGGAGAACATATATAAGAATTAGCATTAGAGTGACACAAAGAAATGTCTACAAGGGTCCAGTTAGAACTATCCGTACCCTGGGCTACCCATTGATGTGAAAGTTCAGGCAATAATAATTGTAGCTAAACGATAAATAATAGCATCTTTGCCTGCCCATGGTATTAATGTATGAATGGCACATTTTTCAAGTGAGCAGTCAGATAGAAGAACTTCCCACCACAAAAGATAAGTCATCGCAAAGTCAGTCACAGATTTTGAAGCAGCACGACTCAACGAAGCAGGCCATCTACCTGACCATAAACTTTGCAACTGAAGTTTAAGATCGGTAGACAGATCAGCCTGAACCTGTGAACAATAGCATTGCCCATGCAGTATCACAAGTAAAATTGTAAACTGAGTCGACCAGAGTGTGAAACTTATCAGAAATAATCTCAGTTGTATCTACCATAACATGAGTTTGATGCTGCTGAAGCTTAACAATATTAGTATTAATACCATATTGGGTATCCAGACCCGTAGAAGTATGAGAGGCTAAAGAAGCAAGTTTATATCTTAGAATTTCCGAATTAATTTGTGCAGATGATCCCACGACACTACCATATGTACCTAACCCAGTAGCTAAAATATCTCGTCTAGGGCGATGGTGTGATCGAAGTGATACATTATACAACATGCTTTCATAAAACCACCACTGAAAAGCTCTTTCCTGTACTGATACGAATGGCGTACAATTGGAATATTGTGTGGAAACCAACCATTTATTTAATTGTAAGTGCCAGGTAACCAAACGATATGAAACATCATATGCTACTTGTGTAGCAGAGTCCAAACGAACTTGAATAGGGTCACCTTCCTGAAATGGAGGTGTGGTAGATTCTGGTATAGGCGTAGAGGGAGATACAGAAGCTATAGGAGTAGAAGGCTGTGCTATTTCATCAATTCTAACTATAAACTGTGGAATACCATTGTCTGTACATTGCCATTCACCTACAGAATCAGAGGGGTTGGAAGTATTAACCAAAATAGTTGCAGGCATCGCAACAGAATTAGAGTCCTGGACTTCTAGACTTCCACAGGTATTAAGATTATCCATGTTAGCCATAGGGCGACTGTTAGAATTATGAAAAATGCCAGAAGTAGCGGATTGCAAATCAATACTGCATATCAAACAAATATTCTTATCAAGATGCGGAAGTGCACCATAGTCTGGAATCAGAAGATGGGTTCTATTAATAAGCCATAGCTGAGCATAGTCAAATTTTGGAACACTAGCAATAAAAAGTGCAACAAATTGTGGGGATGCAGAACTATGAGAAATATGATATATGGGACGGTTAGATCTAACACTATTACGCTGAAAGTTAGACAAAGAAAAGATAAGGTCAATGCTGGTAGTAGGGTGTGAGACTAAATATATAGGTTTAAAAGGAGCAAGCACTTCATAAGAAGTGGCAAGACGCTTCTGCAGATTATGATTATCTGGATGCCAAATGTTAGTAAAGGTATAGAGCAAACAAATCACTGTAACGCATCCCACCAAACATGTCCAAGATGCCATAGTCTAATTTGTAGATTATGAAAACCAACAAAATAATTAGTTATGATCAAACTGTAAATTAATGGCACCAAACTTCAAATATAACATGTAAAAATGTGGATAAAGAGATTGTTACAAGACGTTACTATTTATTATTAGTAAATAACATACAAAGTGAAAGCATCACACTAAGAAAACATGCAATACGTGCAGAAAGTAGTCTAGCCAAAGCTAGTTTTGTACATCCGGTAGGACCTTTTTTTTTTTTTTTTTTTTTTTTTCAAATGAAGATTAGATGTAAAGGCGCCGATCATTCATAGTGAAAAGTAGAGTCTGGAACAGCCGTTCTAGAGTCTCAGTCTCTTTGTACACTTTCTGAAAAACAAAGTAAATATAGAATAACACACACAGAGGGCTTTAAGAGCCCTTAAACAATTTAAGCTGCATTGCATGCTTGTAGACATTTAAACCATCTGATTTTTGAATAAGATAAACTGAGGGTCCCACTTTGTCCACAATAAGATATGGACCTTCTCAGCAATCTTTAGGAAATTTCCTAGGGTTTTTCTGTCCTTGTTTAAGCATGCACACAGAATCTCCCACTTGGTATTCAGTGAGGTCAGATTTTTTATCAAAATCACTTTTACTTTTTAAGGCGGACACCACATCTGTGTGCAGCGCCTGTCCTTGTACAGTGGTGAGCCATAGAGAATGTTCTTTGGCCCATTCTTCATTGCATAATGCTACAGAGGTAGATATATCCATAGGAAGCAAAAGGCGTTCCCATGAAGGCATACTGCGACCAAAAAGTACTTCATAAGGAGACATCTGAATATGCCTGTTAACTCTAGATCTCATCCAAGCAAGGACAAAAGGCAGTAAAATATCCCAATTTTTACCATTGGCATTACATATTTTGCTTAGTTCCTTTTTTATCTGGCCATTCATCCTTTCAACCATGCCTCCGCTTTGAGGGTGATAAGCAATATGGAAATCCCAAGGGAGATCTAACCAACTTGTTATCTCTTTCAGGATGGTATTGACAAATTCACCACCATTATCTGAATCCATTTGTTTTCATGAGCAACAGGGGATTTTTTAAATATAGCACTTCCCCGAGCCTTACCTCCTAGTTTTAAAGAAGGAGAGTGCTTAGTACGCAGGCATTGTAAGGTGTCTACAGCTTGATCAAGGATTATATTTTTGGATTCTAAATTATGAACTTTATCTTGTAAGAATCCATCAGTGTGAGCTGCATTTTGTGCCTGGGTGCGGTAATCTTCTAATTGTACATGCAGCGTATCAATAAGAGAAGCTTGCAGATTAAAACTAACTTGCAACTGTTCAATCATTTGGAGGGACATCATTAGCATATCTAGTAAAGCTTGCAAACTTCTACCCTTTTTTACTTTGTCATCTTTAAGCTGCATTATTGAGGGTAATACTTGAAAAATGTCCTCTAGAAACAGTGCATCACTTATATTTTCGCCCAACTTAAATGGACCTCCATATTTTTTAATCCAACATTTTATATATTCTTGAAACACAGAAGGGAAAGAAAACAAAACAGGGGAATTAACGGATCTCTGTTCAGTATTTAAATCAATAGGGTCACATGATCTAGATTCAAGATTACCTATCCTATTTGGAAACTTAAAGAAAGACATACTTACAAAACGAGGATCCTTCCAACAACTGAGTACACCGTGTTCTCCACTGCAAAAGACACGACTAAACCACCCAAGGACGAGGCCCCCAGAATGTCGGTTTTCGGTGATCCTTCAATATTGATAGTTATGGCTCGCTTCAGGTATGATGTGGACCTTTACCGACAAAAGGTCACTCCGGGTCATTCTAAGCTTAGTGTGTCTTTATGCAATCTATAGCTGTATACGGAGCAGACCCTTCCGTTCCCAAATTACTTATAAATACTGTTTTCCTTAACCATTCTAGATGATAACTTGACTATCACTAAAATAATCCAGTGTCTGAAGACCCAAAAGGCACTGTAATAATATTGTAATAAATGAAACAATGACTCAAATAAATATAAGATAAAAGTGTATTGAATGAATGTTACAGAATGCAAAAATAGTCAGTAAATAATTAATCTTACCAAATGTATTAGTGGCTACAGCATATGTCCCTGTATACCTTTCAGATGTGTGGTGACAGCAGGCAGAGTAAGAGTAGATGGATGAATGAATGAATGGTGAATGACAACGTCACACTCTTTCTCCTTCAGTTAAATAGCCATTTTGTCCTCCATAAAGCAGCCCCCACCTGTGTAATACTCCCAAAAAGGTTTTCTAACTTGTTGCATGATGTAATGTATTGAATATCTAAGTTTGGGATATACCCTAGATGGCTCTGCCTATAGTTAGCTTCAAAATTAAGTGTTTTGTATACATTTGACTGACAACACATGTGTTTGTTCTAATTTAACTTCAACCTTTTAGCTGTTAACCTTGTGGAAATGTCATTGAAAATTTAACTTTTTCAAATCTAAGCAAAAAGGCCTGCAATATTTCATACACCTATGTTATACAGCTAAATGTACATTCATATTATATATATATATGCACCATACCATATAATACATATATATATTGCAAACTACACATTAAATAATGATCAACACTCCACATATGGTACTGCCTCTAGTTCCCCCATTTTGTTATTTAGGCTCCTTGCATTAGTAAGCATACATTTAATATCATGAGTCACTTGTACTTTTTGTAAATTATCAACATTACATAGCTTCTCTGTTCTGAGCTTGCCCCTTCCCCCGTCTACTGTGCCAAAGCCCATCTCCTTTCTGTAGATTGCTATGACCCTCCACCCCCTACTACTAGTTTAAAATCTCCTCCAACCTTCTAGCCATCCTATCCCCCAGCACTGCAGACCCTCTCCCGTTTAGGTGCAATCCATCACTACTATAAAGGTTGTACCCAATCGCAAAGTCAGCCCAGTGCTCTAAAAACCCAAAACCATCCTTCCTGCACCAAGACTTAAGCCACGCATTGACCTCTCTAATCTCCCGCTGCCTTTCCACTGTAGCGCGTGGCACAGGTAATATCTCAGAATACCACCTTGGAGGTCCTTTTCTTAAGTTTGCTACCTAATTCCCTGAAATCATTCTTTAGGACCTTCCATCTTCCTCTTACTTTGTCATTGGTACCAACATGGACCATGACCACTGGGTCATTCCCAGCCCCTCCTAATAATCCATCCACTGTCAGCAACATGCCGGACCCGAGCACCCGGGAGACAGCTACTAGGGGGGCTGTTACCTCAGCTGTTAGAAGTAACAGCTTCCTCTAATACAGCTACTCCTGAGCTGATGCTCTCAACATCTTCACTCAAACAGGCAAATCTGCTAGGTTGCACCAAATCAGGACTAGCTAGCCCATTCCTCTTTCCTCCCCCCTGTCTCCTCGCCCCACTGTCACCCAGCTACATGCCTGTTCCCCATCTGTCTTATCTCCTCCCTCTCCACTACCTGTCCCCACTAAACTCTGCTCAGTGAGCAGCAGACGCCTCTCAAGATTGTCAATCTCCCTCAAAGTTGCGATTTGCAAAGTTCAAGAGAAGCCACTCGCACACAACCGTCATAGAGGTATGGACCCTGGACGGGTACATCCAGGCATCCATGCAACAAGATGTGCATGGAGTCAAACCACCAATCTTGCTAACTCTCATTTCCCCAGATACAGAACAATAAAACAATTACCTTATTCGTTTCAACTCCTGGTTTTCTAACTCCTACCTGAAAGAGTCTTCTTAATAGAGTCTGCTTTCAAGTAATGTGAGCAAGCTCAGTGAGTTAGGGGTGTGCCTTTATAGGGATACAAATCCCACACAGGTGCAATTAATGAACACTCCCCCAATCAATCAATCAAGCAACAGCACAAAAGAGGGGGGGAAACCGTAACACAGAAAAAAATAAATTACAAAATTTAGTTTTTTTAAACTTTATCAAATTTTCCTCTCTCTCATTTACTGTTCCATACAAGTTATATATTGTTTTTTTCAGGACAAAAAGGGCTTTCTTTACATACCATTATTTGTATCATGGTATATAATTGACTTAAAATAAAATAAAATATGGTGAAAAATTAAAAAAAGTTTTGACTTTTGCTTGAAAAATCTTTTACTTACCTATGAAAGCTAATGAAACAAACTGCTAAATAGATTAAAAATTTTGTCCTGAGTTTAAAAACACCCAGTGTTTACGTGCTTTTTTTTGCAAGTTATAGGGCTATAAGTACAAATAGGAAAGTGCTGTTTCAAAATATATATATTTTTAAATGTATCAATAGTGACAATGTAACACTATTGTCAGGTTTTATGGTGTCTTGGAAAAAGGAAAATTTGCTTCATACTTACCGTAATTTTCTTTTCCTGATCATTATTCATGGCAGCATTTACTCATGAGTTAGCTCCTCCCCTCACAGCAGAAAGGACAGGAAATATAACTCTGAAACTGGTATAAATAGATCCTCCCCTTCCCATCAGGCAGTCATTGTTATCTAGCTTCACAACTCTTATAGTATATGGGTGGGAATGTAATGCTGCCATGAATAAATTATCAGGAAAATAAAATTATGGTAAGTATGAAGCAAATTTTCCCTTTTCCTGACCATTATTCATGGCAGCATTTACTCATGGGTAATACCAGGGCCAGATTAAGAGCCCAGTGGGCCTGGTGCTGACAATTATGACGGGCCTAATTACAGAATCATATCGACCAAAAACAGTAAAACACTCCCAAGCATCATGTATCTGATGGAGATGGTGCTGGAGAGAAAGAAAACAGCAGCTATAAGAAAACACATACCCTAGGCCAGTGATGGCGAACCTTTTTGAGCCCGAGTGCCCAAATCGCAATAAATGCCAACTTTTTTTTCCTCAAAGTGCCAACACGGCAATTAAACCTAAATACTTAGGTTTAATTTTAGAAAAAAACTACTCGTACAGTTGTCCAAACTAATTAACTAATTAACTAACTTTTGTTTTAAAAGAAGAACACAACAGAGAGTTCAATTATACAAATTTTAAATAATGATATAAATAATAGATAAAATTAAGCTTAAATTTATTAGTATCTCCAACAAATTCAGTACATACATACAATACATACACACAGACTGCTAAATACAGTCTTAGACTGATGAATACATACACACACCAACACACACACAGACTGCTGAATACACACACAGACAGATTGCTGAATACATGCACACAGTCTGCTGAATACACACACAAACATACACACAGACTGCTGAATACGTACACACAGTCCGCTGAACACACACACACAGACTGCTGAATACACACAAACTACTGAATACACACAGACTTCTGAATACACACACTGCTGAAAACACATACAGACAGACTGTTGCATATACACGTACTCACACACACAATGCCAAATACACACAGACTGCTGAATACATACACAGTCTGCACACAGAATACTGAATACATTCACACACACACACACACAGGTGCCTACTCTGTATTGCTGCCAACCGGCACCAGCAGCCCTCTCCCCCGGCGATCTATGGCCGCGTGCCCATAGAGAGGGCTCAGAGTGCCACCTGTGGCACGCGTGCCATAGGTTCGCCATCACTGCCCTAGGCTAATCTCTCACTAATTTATGTTTTCATCTTTCAAGTAAATCTATAACCCCTAACAGCAGTGTCCAATCAAGCAGGAAGTCAATGGGCACGGTAAAAGGGTGTGCCACTGACACAAATCACGTAACCTGCCAAAAGGGGCGAACATGCCCAAAAAGAGGATATATCTGCCCAAAGAATTAGAAGGCCAGCCGGTATGAATGCATGCCAGACTGCCTGCCAATCATGCAGCTGGCCAACTAAGGGCATACTATGCAGACAGCACCCTGAGCATGGCATAAATGCATCTAATTATGCGCTCGCTCAACGCTTTCTAAGGACTGTCCCCTAGCACTCGCTGGTCCACTTGTCTCCTTACCTTCTTACTAGCAGGCAGAAGCTCCTGGTATATAGTCTGGGACAGAGAAAAGCTGTATGTAGTGAGTGTAGAAGAAAGGGAACATGCCACAGTGTTAGAGACCAAAGTCAGCATTACCTTAAAGGATCACTATAGGGTCAGGAACACAAACATGAATTCCTGACCCTATAGTGTTAACACCACCATCTAACCCCCCTGGGCCCCTCATGCCTCCATAAATATAGTAAAAATCTTACTGTATTCAAGCCTGAAGCTGTAAGTCTGCATGCTGTTAGACTCAGAAAAACAAGCAGTCTGCTGACATGTGGTAGCCTGATCCAATCACAGTGCTTTCCCATAGGATTGGCTGAGACTGACAAAGAGGCAGATCAGGGGCAGAGCCAGCATGATTCAAACACAGCCCTGGCCAATCAGCATCTCCTCATAGAGATGAATTGAATCAATGAGTCTCTATGAGGAAAGTTCAGTGTCTGCATGCAGAGGGAGGAGACACTGAATGTTTGGATACATTTTAGGCAGCCAGGACCCAGGAAGGATATCTAACAGCCATCTGAGGAGTGGCCAGTGAAGTTATCACTAGGCTGTAATGTAAACACTGCATTTTCTCTGAAAAGACAGTGTTTACAGCAAAAAGCCTGATGGTAATGATTCTACTCACCAGAACAAATTCAATAAGCTGTAGTTGTTCTGGTGACTATAGTGTCCCTTTAACTATATTCATTGTCAGCCAGTCCACACAAGTTTTGTTCCCATCCATCCCTCTTAAGTTTCCATACTTAAATAAGAGTATGTGGAAAGTAGTTAGGGTTGCCACCTTTCTTGGAAAAACATACCGCCCTTGCTAATTTGCATAATTAAATATGTATGGATGACATCACATGATGTAAATCACAAGGAGTGACATAAGAGAAAATGCTGTAAAATCACCAAAAAACTACTTAGTTTGATTCTGCTGTATAGATGGATTCCTCCCAGTGGCCCCATGTCTCCCAGTGCCCCCATGTGTCGATTACTCCAGGTCTCAGTGATCCTATGTATCACAGTGTCTCAATGGCCCATGTCTCCCTGTGTCCCCATGTATCCCAGGGTCCCCATGTCACTAGGAAGACGGGAAGACCTGGGGACACGGGGAGACCTAGGGACACGGAGACACCAGTGACACTTGGAGACTAGGGGACTCTGACTGGGATGTATGGGGACACTGGGAAAATAGGGGACACTTGAAGACATGGGGACACAGACACCAGGGACACAGACACTACAGACACTGGCTGGGGGACATTGAGACATGGGGGCACTGGGAGACATGGGGGCACTAGGAGACATGGGGACAGTGAGACACTGGCAGACTGGGGGCACTGGGAGATTAGGGGGCACTGAGACACTGGCAGACTGGGGGCACTGGGAGACTAGGGGGCACTGAGACACCAGGGACACTGGCTGGGAGACATGGGGACACTGTGTCCCCATGTGTCTGTCTCCCAGTGTCCCTTAGTGTCTCAGTGTCTGTCATAATGTCTCCCAGTGTCCCTTAGTGTCTCAGTGTCTGTAATAATGTCTCCCAGTGTCCCTTAGTGTCTCAGTGTATGTCTCCTTGCAGCCTTTCCCCCCATCCATTACTTCCCTGAGCTGTAGGCTGTCTCTGCAGGGTGGGAGTTGCTGTCTGTACTCTTTGTAGCTGCACCCCTGCAGATCAGTGAGTATAGATAGGCAGGGAGGGATATGCTGGAACTTCCTATCCCTGCCTGTCTCCACATACAGCGACCCCTACTGGCCAGTGCTGGTATTGCAGAGTAATCTCTTGTTTAAACTGAGAAAAATACCAGCATTTGTATTGCCAGTATCACTGTAATATTGGCATCAGCCAGGCAGCCTCAAATACTGGCTGTGCCAATAAAATAAAAGCCAGGTGGAATCCCTAAGAGTAGTGTGTGAAAAAAAAATGAAAAAAAAAATATATATATATATATATATATATATATTTTTTTTTAATAAATCAATGGGCCTATTCCATGGGCCTGGGCCTGGAGCTGCAGCTCCATCAACCCCTATGTTAATCCGGCCCTGGTCCCCACCCTCTGTTGTCACGTGTCGGTGTATTCTTGATCCTCCATGATGACCTCCCCTTTGATTGTACTCCCTACTCCTTCTGCTGGTAGGGGTCCTTCTCACTTGGTCCCTATCCCCCCTCCATTTGTTTCTATAGAATTCGGGTTTAGCATTTTTGTACCCTTCACCTGTATTAATATATCTTGTATTTAAACATACTTGTTCCCCCCCCCCCCCTTGCCTATATCCTGACCTGATTTTGTGCATAGTCCTCCTTATCACGCAGATATTTCCTTTTCTTAACATCAATAACACTTTTTTCTGTTCTTTCTAACTTCTTTTGAATATCAATTAATACATTAGTGTATTGTTCTGATGTCATATTCTCATTCAAAAAATTATTTATTTCAATTATTTACGAATCTAATTTAGGTAAAGTGTTATTCCTTCTCTTGATGATTAAACTCATCATACCAAAGGAGAAGCTCTCCAAGAGGTCTGTCCATTCCTGTCAAAAGTCCTCTTCTTCTTGATCAAATGAGGGACTTTTGGAAAACCGCAGGCCTCTTGGAGTAATTTTCTCCCTTACATATTTATCAAGTGTAGCAATCTCCCATTTTATCTTAATTTCCCTAATCAGTAATTTCTCCAATTTATAGCATGCATTTCGTAATTTTATTTTTAATTCTTGTTCATTTTCTACCCTTGGTGTTAATGAATCATTAAATAGAGCATCAATATTTTGTCCATATTTGGATCTATTCTCAAAAAGGGACATATTAAACAGTAGCAGCACACACAGAGATGAAGAGTTGTAACAGTGATAAACAAATTTACAAAATAATCTGTGTTAAAAGGCGCTTAAAACAAATTTCAACAAGTGCTCTTAGTGCAGCAGTTCTCACACAAAAAATAGGAACTCTCCAATCCTATTACAGTTCAATCAAATAGATACACTATATACACACAAACTATGCAATAGTGAAAAGTGCGCAGCGCTCAATAGTAATCACTTACTCCCCAACAGTTCTTAAGGGTATGTAAGGTGCTTTGGTAGTCCTTAATCCAATCACAGTAAGTTCCTCAAAGAGAGCATGGTATGGTAACAGTGCAAATTTTATACAAAAGGTGAAGATGCTTCTCACCTGGAAAAGAGCCCATGACCTGGCTCTAAGTGTATGAGCCCATGAGTCCTTTTAAAGGGATGACTCTTTCCCTCTTTCAGCAGGAAAGAAGATATACCAAGTGTATGTAATTCAATATAGATTTATTTCATAAACATTAAAAAACAATAAAATACATACAATACACTGGTAGCTTGTCCAAAACGTGTTTCGCCGAATTCTCTCGGCTTTCTCAATTGGTAACTTCTTTCCTGCTTCATTGCGATTAAAATCCCCACCTCTCGTCCTGATTGGAGAAAACAAACCGGATTCCAACCAATCACGGATGTTCTTGTAAAGGAGTATAAAAACTACAGCTGAACTGCTTTGCCCCTTGTTTGTGACGTCATCATGCACGCACTTACGATCGGGTGTGTGACGTCACTTCCGGGAACCTAAAAAGTCCCTATTCAACACATTGTTTCATAATATCCTCTTATCCGTGACGTCATCACGCACCCAAACACGATCGTGCGCGTCTCGTCACTTCCGGGAATATGAGAAGTCTCTATTCTCCACACTATATGGTGATTCCTTCTTCCTGATATGAAGTCCAACATCACTTCCTGTGGTGTAAATTTGTTATCCAGTCTCCCAGTCCGTAAACCGATTCAGCCATCTTCTTAAAGGGCATTGTATTGGCAACTTTATATCCATAATAATGTCCATGTTATTCTTAAGGCAATATATTCATATTTAAACATAATAAAGACACAAAATAGAGAGATATACATTATTAGTTTATATTTAATACATTATGAAATCATTTCTAACATCCCTTCTAAAAGAACCACAATTATGTGAAAAAAATTTTTAATGATGATTTATCCACAAAATCTATTAAAAAATGATGTATACAGGATACATTAAGACTAAAAATCTCCAATATAAAATGAATAATACATATCAATTCACGTAATAAGACACTAATAAAAAATTATTAATACAAAATTTTACTAATATAAATTTAAAAACATATATTAAAATAAAGTGTCAAAAGTTTATTAATATAAAATTATAAAAAGTGGCATATTTCAAAATCATCAAGACCATAATGTTGCATAGTGTTCAAATTAAAAATCTATTTCATCTCTGTTTGTCCTATCAGTTTAATGGGATCTCCACCTCTCCAATTTCTAATAACTTTTTGGATTCCCATAAACTCCATCAAATCTGTATTACTATTATGGTAATTTTTAAAATGCAGAGATACACTATGTTTTAAAAATCCATTTTTAATATTCCTAACATGTTCCTGAATTCTAGTGTTAAGAGTTCTAGTGGTTCTCCCTATATATGCTAACCCACAAGGGCATGTAATCATATAGATTACCTTAGTTGAATGACAAGTGATAACCTGTTTAATTTTAAATATTGTATTTTTATCCTGTGGATGGCAGAACTCGCACTGTTCTTTTACCATTTTTAGCGTTTTTACAAGCTCCACACATGCCACACCCATAGAAAACGAACTTTTCTTTAAAAAACTGATTTGTCATTTTTCATGATGGTATATGGTTTTTAACTAGAGTGCTTTTAAGATTCGGTACACCTCTATATACTATCTCTGGTGCGTTAGGAAGTATTGAATTTAAAACGGAGTCATTCTTTAGTATTGGCCAATATTTCCGAATGGTCTTTTTAAGTCGTCCACTACTGTGGTTAAAATCACAAATAAATTTCAAATTCTGTGGTTCTATATTTTCCTTAGTGCCCTTGTATTTTATTAGTTCCATCCTGTCCTCATACTCTACTTCGGAGAGGGCTTTACCTAAAAGATCCTCTTTATATCCTTTTTCTTTAAAATCTTTAATTATTTTTTCTGACTGTTCATAAAATTTATGTTGATCTGTACAGTTGACCACTCTAGCCAATCAGAGGCACCCATGCCTGACCTCAATTTGCATGAAAACAATAGAAACATCCAATGTGTAATATAGTTGATTCTAGATAAAATGTAAATAGGTATTATGCTCACTTCATATCTCCATGTGTTCCCCAAGCAAGGAACTGGAACAAACAAAAGAAAAGCTGGTGCACAAGTGAGTCAAGTGTTCCCCTTCAGGAGAAAAACTTGTGCACCAGCTTTTCTTTTGTTTGTTCGAGTGTAACGGAGGATAAAGTCATAAACATATGATCACTGTATATGATCTTAAAGTATTTTTAACTTTTTATGCAGTGTACATACATTGATATTACCAACTTCTGAAGAAAACATCATTGATATTGTACTATATTATTATAGCTTGTTCAGTAGTTAAACCCCAGCTGGTTCAATAGCTGGAGCCAGGGCCGGACTGGGAAAAAAATTAGGCCCGGGCATTTTTCAATCAGAGCGGCCCCCTAAGAAGGGGGCGGGGCCAGAGAGTGTATGTTTTGTCATCACTAATGACAAGCACGCCCCCTCTCAAAGTGAGCATGTTGGTTCAATGCCCAGAGCCCTGCTGAAGAGCTCTGGCATTAGAAAAAGGCCCTGAATTTGTTCTGCGCAGCGCAAGCAAATTTAATAACATGCTTGCGCTGTGTTTGCTTTTAAATTGTCTCTGGTGTCTCCACAAGTGGGATACCAGAGGACAAAAGGGCCAGGAAAGTGCATGGTGCATATGTTTGGAGCCTGCTTGTGGGATTGCGTGTGTGTAGAGTGTGGTGTGGTATTGTGTAAATAGGTCAATTTCATTTGTGTTTGTGGTGTAATATGTGTGGCTAGGGGCTGTAGAGAGTGTGTGTATAGGGGGCATAGTTTTATAGGGTGTTACGGTACCTCCAGTAATGAAATGTACAAACCGCCGTTTAGCGAGTATTCCCCGTTCGCAATAATGTGGTCAGGTAGCGGGTATAGTAAAACCATGCGAACCGCCAGCCAGGGAACACTCCAAACTCCTGAACGGTACCTGTACGGCTAATTCCCTTCACGAGCTGCAAATCCACGAACGGCAAATAGTAACCGAACGTCCATATCTCCCAAGCAGCCAATAATCCAAATAAGCAGTCTCTAGTCGCTGGTAACCAAATCCCCCCAATAACGAGACCAAGCTCCGCTTTGAGGGTAAAACACGAACTGATTTACTGTGGGCTACCTGCCCGGTATTTATGCAGGTCTCCCACTTGGTGGACACTCCCCTAGGGGACCAAATGGGAGACTGAAATCACAGAAGGACATGGGGACATTTTGGACATACATCCCCACAATACTCCCAGCAAGCAGTACAGTTCCCTCCCCTCTGCTCAGGGGATAATTGGGAAGTAACTCAATTATCTCCCTGAGCAGAGGCAATCGCCATTTTAAACACAAGTCACAAAAACACATGAAAATCGATAACTTCATAACTGCCGAACGTATTGCATTCGTATAACACATCCCCAGATAGCCTGGATCTGAGTGCATATTATTGGCGAATAGCGCTCAAATCCCATACGCACAGTTCAATCGCCATGGAGTCAAAGTCTATTGCAGTTCTTCGGTATGCGATTGACTCCATGGGAAGGTTATCTGGGTTATGTCTATTCGTGCCTTTAAATCTTTTTATTTAAATTTAAATAAAAACAAGCACAAGCATACCATTTTTAAAGGTTTCCTTTAAATGTTTGTTTTATGTTGCCACACCCGTTTGTTTTCCATTTTCCTTTTGTTTCAGTCTGGACCTGCAGCAATGTTTCAAGTCTCTGCCCTTTCTTGCAGGTAAGTGCTATTGTTGTTTAGTATGGTTCTTTTAGCGAACATTAGGCAGTGTAGGACCTGCCGAATATGGGGTACATTGGCGTTGTGGCAGGCTTATGTAATGTATGATCATATAATGTAACTAAATCCCCATACTTTTCATATATAGTGCTTAGTTATTTCTCCTCTTGTTTTGCCTATCATATCTTGTCTTGTTTTAGTTTGTATTCCCAGTCCATGTACAGTCCTGTCCTGCTCTGTTTAGTTAATGTTCCCTTATGTATTGTGTACATGTTCTGGGTTTAGCTTCCTATCCTACTCTGGTTCTGGGTTCTATTAGTTCTGTCTTGTTTTCATGTTTGGTGACTATCCTAGCCTTGCCTTATTTCTGTACTGGATACATGTCTGCTGCAGAGCCCCCCTATTCAGCTCCTGGGAGGTCTGCTTATTTCCATGCTCCTAGTTCCTGGGATCCACAGTAGCTGCATCAGGGCTCTGGTATGTGGCCGCACAAATGCTGTTGCTCAACACCAGAGGGCGTGTGGTTGCCCTGCACCTGGCCCTGATAATCCACTTCCACACTGTGACTCCTACTTATCAGGCATATTGGGTCCCGGTCCTTGCACCGCCACCCCTGCCTTGGCGGCAGGGGTGGCGGTGCGAGGACCGGGACCCAATATGTCCGGTGTCTAGTGTCACCATGTATGTCACCTCATTGCCATACATGGTGACATACATGGTGACACTAGACACCGGACAGTGTCTGGGTCCCGGGCACCGGACTGCCACTGGTGACACTCAGGTCTTCGGCCTCGTACGACCGAGTCATGTGGCTCATCTAGAACTTCATTAGTGACTTAGACATATGGAGACTCAGAACGGCAAGGCTATTTTCGGACCCCAACCATACTTCATCCTGGAATCCGACTCCAGCTGTTTGGGCTGGGGCGCTACTTGCGATGGCATAGTGACAGGAGGACTCTGGACTCCAGTGGAGAGAGCTCCTCACATCTACTGTCTGGAACTAACGGCAGGTTTGTTCGCCATTCACAGCTTCCCCAAGGAAAGGATCACTGCTCGCTGCCTCCCTGTATGGACAACGTCCTGACTGTCCACTCCGGACTGCAGTCAGAACTCACAAAGGATCTCTATCAAGACTGTCTGGACAAGAATTTGTCACTTGTGACAGAGTATCTCACAGGACGAGACAATAATGTAGTGGACTGGTTATCCCGTCACTGGAGAGACACCAACGATTGCCTACTTCACTCTCTGGTGTTTCGAGTACTGGACTTACTCCGAGCCCCCCCTTCACTCAGATCTGATTGCATCCAGGGTGAACCGTCAAAACGATTGTTTCTTCAGTTGGCTTCCGGACCCCCTCAGTGACCCCCTAGGGGTAATATTAGTTTCCCCTTTTCTTTTTTCTACAGCTTACTTTGGACATTGCATCAGACCAAACTCCTGGTTTGTGTCGTTTCTCCTGGTCACACCACTTTGGAGGAGTCAACCGTGGTTCACTCTCTTACTGGAGTTGTCGGGCAAAGACCCTCTACGATGCCCTGTCTCCAGTTGTCTCCTATGGAATCCACAAGAGAATCCACATCCATTGATATTAGAGGATCGCCTACCACTAGTGGCTTGGACCATTTCCGGGTAACTGGGATTTGTCAGATCTATCGACAAATTCCTTTGGGACTCTTGGGCACCTGACACCAGCCACTGGCATGGCTGGTGTCTGGAAAGATGTTTGGATCCCTTTACTGGCCCTATCATGGCTGTCCTAAACTACCTGGCTGAATTGTTTTCTCAGGGTAAGTTGTATTTTTCACAGTTGTATTTTGTCTTAGGTCAGCTAGCTCGATGGCTCATGTGCCTTTTCAAGATTCTACATTGGTAAGGACCCCTTGGTCTGCAGACTACTTTGAGGGGTACGCCTTTCAGGACCCCTAGCTCTTGCTATTCCTCAGTTTAGGATGTATCACTTGTTCTGTGTTTCCTTGAGGAGTGGCCTGATGCTGAGGATTTGTCTTTGCGCCAGCTTTCCGCTTGGCCGGCTCTCCTGCTAGCTCTTGTAGTTTTTAATCACGTTTCTGAAGTTCGTGCTCTTGAAGCCGATGGGTGCTGATGGTTTGGAACATTGCCGCAATGTCAGTATGTATGATATATGCTGGGATAGGTTCCAAATCTCTAGCACTCTCTCAAGGTAGTTAAACATCTGGTGGAGCTTATGAGGTGTCTTATACAAGCTCACTGCAGCAGGGTTATTTACTAATTTAAGAATTGTCGGGAATACAACTACATTTAGGTCAGGTATGCTTACAGTTGAGCAATTTTGGTCTAAAATTTAAAATGTACTTTAAATTATCTTTCAATTATCAACAATTCTCACTTTAGTAAATACCCCTGTAAAGGTTTGTAGCTCGTCTGATATGTGTTACTTATTGAAAAGTGGTGGAACAATCATAAATTCAACATAAAATATATTCTAATTTTAGCTACAATTCTTTTGGTTTGGTTTTGGAGTATACAATATCAGATGATCAAGATTGGAAATGTCATACATAACACCTCAAACAGTGTGAGTAGCCTCTTGTTTATTAGAAATTAAAGGGATACGGTTGGCATAAAAAAAACTTTAGCTTAATGAAGCAGTTTGAGTCCAAAGATATTGCCCCTGCAGTCTCTCTGCTATACCATCTGCCATTTAAGTTAAATCACATTTGTTTATCTTTATGTAGCTCTAGCCATACCTCCCATGGCTGTGACCGATACAGTCTATATGAAGAAAATTTACCTAGGTCTATACACCAAAACCCTTCCTTATGCTAAAGTTGTTTTGGTGCCTATAGTATCCCTTTAGGATACATAATTGGTCAAATGAAAAGTCGTGGAGTATAAAACTAAATGAAGGGAGTGCGGCGCCTGACTGGCATGCTGGCTTGAGGCACCTTGGATGAACTCCTAGGAAACCATCCTGAAAGTACCCTATTGAATACACCAAGCTTGCTTCAAACTCACCTAAAGGGCATTGTCTGGTAAATACAGACCTTAACTAACTTGTGGCCTACTGCACGTGGATGCTTTGTGAACTTGGATTGGAGAGATGGATGTTCTCCAGAACGGTGAAGCACAGCATCCTCATATGGTTCTCTGTTGTTCTCCATCCCTTAACCCCCGTGGACTGGCAGAGGTTATCCCGTCACCACTGGACCGACATACGTACCTGCAATACCTTCTAGTAATTGCTTCTACTTGCTCTCTTAAAAGAGACATACTCACCAAGAAGGCTGACACACTCCATATTTGCGGGCAAATCCTGACATCACCCCTGCATTACCCTGAGTCTGACTGGAAGGGAATGCCTTGAAGCCAACTTTGAAAAGCTGTACCACGAGTTCTGGCATTGGGTGAACTGCCGCTAACACACTTATGCTTCGCCTGCTCCAGCTACGGACAGCCCACAAGTTCAAACCTTGGCTACAGAGAACCAGAAACTGAAGCAGTCCTTAACGTACTCACCCTTGACTGCAGGACGACACCGCCTGGCTTAGTCTGCTTTATGTTGCATAATGCTTCACCGGCTGAGGGAGAGACTGACTACTGGAGGACCGGATCCTGGCTGCACCACCTTTCTCCTGGACCACTATCTGCAAGGGGTTGGTGCTCCTCACACAGCTCACAGCCTAGTAAGGACCCTGGACTTTTGCTCTAGTTGATGGAAATGGCTGGAGCTGTGAGACAGGTTGCATGGATCAAAGACCAGCCAGAGGCTGGTGAAATAACATGCTGGGGACTTTTGGACTTACCACTATTTTCTGTGGCGTACCCTGTTGAGTTGGAATTGGCTGACTTAACACATTAAATTGACTACAAGGCATTTATTTCTATTCTTCTCCTTGCTTATCTTCTTACTATATATGATGGCTGTGACGAAAGTAACCTCATCACTGGCTTTTGGAGGGGCCTGTTTGCCAGCCTCCTACCCTGTGATGAACTGAACCTCGTCATGGGTTCTTGGAAGTGCCTGCTGGCCAGTCTCTTGCCTCAGGACTATGGGCCCTGCAATATACCTTGCCCAATGCACTTTAAAAGGCTCTGTTCATGTGAAGTATGTACTTTTGTACATCAGACAAAGAAACCGACAATTAGCCCTAATTCTCTGGAACTGTTTTGGGCATGGGACCAAGTGCACGGTGGGTAAAAAAATAAGACTTCCAGGAAATCCTGAACCCCTGAACTGATCTTGGTGATTTTTTGATATGTTGGTCACCCAGATCAGGGCTATCAGGGGATGTAACATTTTAGGGTTTTTATTTATTTTTAGGGTACTTTTGGGCTGTTTTATTACCCACTGGAAGCTGGATCCTGGTCTTGGGTGGGTGGCCCCCAACCAAGCTGTGGCGGTTCGTGGGGTTTACGGTGGTTATGGTGTCCGGTGCAGTGCTTATGGTACTCAAGGATTACTAGGAAGCAGCGATTGATGGAGGTACCCGGTCGGGGGTGCCAGGCGGTCCATCACAATGGCTCTCTCTATATGTGAGCACCCAGTGGTTTTGTTTTCCAATCCTAACTCTACCTTAAGCCTGCAGTATGATCTAAGTCTTCCTATCAATACTCCTGTGTCAATGTGCAATGCTTACTCTTGTTATTATGACTTACAATCAAATGTTTTCCCATATTAATTTTCTGTTCCCACCGACGCCAGTGCATTTTTTATTGACTAGCATCAACAGGCATAGCTTTCATCTTGTTATATTTTTCTTATTTAAAAAGTGCAACATTCTGAACATATCATATTGTATATTTGCATCTTCTCGTATATTCTATAACCCTTTGGATATGTCATTATAACTTTGACTGTTTCTCGCTACACAACTAAATAAAAAGTAAAAAAATAAATTAAATGAGAGAAGGCATCCACATAAAACTGTTGGAAGGGTCTTAGTATGCCTTTAGATACAATATATACCAGCAAACCCATTATAATACAGGGAGTGCAGAATTATTAGGCAAATGAGTATTTTGACCACATCATCCTCTTTATGCATGTTGTCTTACTCCAAGCTGTATAGGCTCGAAAGCCTACTACCAATTAAGCATATTAGGTGATGTGCATCTCTGTAATGAGAAGGGGTGTGGTCTAATGACATCAACACCCTATATCAGGTGTGCATAATTATTAGGCAACTTCCTTTCCTTTGGCAAAATGGGTCAAAAGAAGGACTTGACAGGCTCAGAAAAGTCAAAAATAGTGAGATATCTTGCAGAGGGATGCAGCACTCTTAAAATTGCAAAGCTTCTGAAGCGTGATCATCGAACAATCAAGCGTTTCATTCAAAATAGTCAACAGGGTCGCAAGAAGCGTGTGGAAAAACCAAGGCGCAAAATAACTGCCCATGAACTGAGAAAAGTCAAGCGTGCAGCTGCCACGATGCCACTTGCCACCAGTTTGGCCATATTTCAGAGCTGCAACATCACTGGAGTGCCCAAAAGCACAAGGTGTGCAATACTCAGAGACATGGCCAAGGTAAGAAAGGCTGAAAGACGACCACCACTGAACAAGACACACAAGCTGAAACGTCAAGACTGGGCCAAGAAATATCTCAAGACTGATTTTTCTAAGGTTTTATGGACTGATGAAATGAGAGTGAGTCTTGATGGGCCAGATGGATGGGCCCGTGTGTCAGGGTACCTGTTGGTGATGTATCCAGGGAGGACATCCTCTCTGCTTAGGGGCTCCCTTCCCCTAGCATTTCGGCATATTCCGGCCGTTTTCGCACCGGCCGCGCTAGCTCCTCCCCCTTTTATGACGCGACGGCTAGCGTCGACGTCATGACGTCGGCATTTGCATAAAGTGCCGGGAACCGCTATTCCGGACCTTTTTGGGGGCGTGGTCTCTATTTAGGTAACAGGGTATTTAAAGGAAACCTTTACTACTGCTCATTGCCCTGTCGTGGTTCTAGCTTGCTAGTCACTCAGCGCGTTCTTTATCTTGTGTTTTCGGTTTTGACCCTTGCTTGTCTTTTGTCCTGTTGTCCTCTCCTCTCCTTTGACTCGGCTTGTATCTCGCTTACCTGTCCTCCGGCTCCCTTGACCTCGGCTTACCTTTTGACTATTCTTGCTTTGTCCTTACGTTAGTCCGGCCATTCTAAGGTCCGGTATACGTACCTCCTTCTGTGCGCACTCTGCGTATTGGATCCCTGTCAGTTTCCTGACATTACGACAGGGCCAGATGGATCCTGCAGGTGCTAGTCCTCCTGACCCCAGATTTGAGGCCATGGACCATAGAATGGACCAAATGGCTTTAGCGTTACAAACTTTGTTGACACGCTCCAGTACCCAGTCTGAAGAAATACGTTCCACTGCTAGCCACTCGCTAAGTACTGGTTTGGAAGTAGCCACTGTAGGCGCATCTTCCCATGTCACGTCACCATTACGATATGGGGGTTCGCCTGATGCTTGTCGTGGTTTTTTAAACCAGATAAGTATACATTTCGAACTACAACCCCGGGCTTACCCCACTGACAGGGCTAAGGTAGGCTTTATTATAACCCTGCTAATAGATAAAGCACTTAGATGGGCCAATCCCCTTTGGGAGAATGACAATCCTTTAGTCTACAACTACACTGCGTTTGTCACGGCTTTTAGAAGAACCTTTGACCCCCAGGGAGGAAGATTAATGCGGCCAGATCCCTGTTACGCCTTAAACAACAAGATAGGACCCTTGTAGAATATGCTCTAGAGTTTAGATCATTGGCAGCAGAAGTGAAATGGAACGAACAAGCTTTTATGGATGTTTTCTTGAATGGTTTGTCTGATGAAATTCTAGATGAAATTGCCACAAGAGAACTTCCGGAAAATTTAGAGGATTTAGTATCCTTCATTTCCAGAATAGATGAACGCATGAGACAGAGGCAGAACACTCGGGAAAGAGTTACTAGACTTCCTGTAAGACTCGCTCCCTCATTTCAGAACCCTGACTCCTATAATCCTACTCCACCAGAACCTATGCAAATAGGTAATACTCGCTTATCTGAGGCTGAGAGACAGTACAGAAGAAGGGAGGGTCTCTGTTTATACTGCGGGCTGAGAGGTCACCTACGTCTTAGTTGCCCTAATCGTCCGGGAAACGCTCGCACCTAAGTTCCCTTAGAGGACGGGCCTTGGGTGTTTCATTACTGTCCTCTATGCATAATAAAAGAGACCATAGGCTTCTGATTCCTGTCTCTCTAGCTTGGGAAAAGGGGTTTATTACAACGATGGCATTATTAGATTCTGGAGCAGCAGAAAGCTTTATAGACCAAACTTTCGCTAATAAGCACTGTATCCCATTCCAATTGAGAGATACACCCTTGGCCGTTGAGGCCATAGATGGTAGACCTTTATCTGAACCAGTAATATTCCATGAGACCGAACCCGTTAAGCTTACTGTTGGTATTTTCCACGAAGAGTTGATTTCCCTTCTGTTAATTTCCTCCCCGGCAGTCCCAGTGGTTCTAGGATATTCTTGGCTCAAGAGACACAACCCTCAGATTGACTGGGAGGGTGGAGAAATCGTTTCTTGGGGTATGGGTTGTAGGAAAGAATGTCTGCAGAGAGTTACTTCTGTTTGCCCCGTGAACTCTTATGCTAACACTTCTCAATCCACAGACGTTCAGATACCATTACAATATCTAGACCTCAAATCTGTATTTGACAAGGGTAAGGCGGATACTTTACCTCCCCACCGGTCTTATGACTGTTCTATTAAACTTTTCCCTGGTACTATGCCTCCCAGGGGTACGGTATACCCTCTATCCACCAAGGAAAACTTAGTTTTAGAGGAATATATCAAGGAGAATTTAGACAAAGGATTTATTAGAAAGTCTTCTTCTCCGGCGGGGGCGGGTTTCTTTTTTGTAGAAAAGAAAGACGGTACCTTACGTCCTTGTATAGACTATCGGGGATTGAACAAAATTACTATCAGAAATGCTTACCCTATTCCTTTAATTACTGAACTCTTTGACAGACTAAAGGGCTCGAGTATTTTTACTAAACTTGACTTAAGAGGAGCATATAACTTAGTGCGAATTAAACAAGGAGATGAATGGATGACAGCATTTAATACCCGTTACGGGCATTATAAGTATACCGTAATGCCGTTTGGGCTTTGTAACGCCCCGGCCGTCTTCCAAGACTTGATCAATGAAGTTCTTAGAGAATTCCAACATGAATGTGTAATTGTATATTTGGATGATATACTAATCCATTCTAGAGACATTAATTCACATCATAGACAAGTCAGAAAGGTATTACAGAAACTTTTACAACATGGATTGTATTGTAAATTGGAAAAATGTAGCTTTGACCAGTCTCAGGTAACTTTCTTAGGTTACGTAATTTCCAAAGGCGGGTTTATGATGGACCCGACCAAACTAAAATCGATTTTAGATTGGCCTTTACCTAAGGGACTCAAAGCCATACAAAGATTTCTTGGATTTTCTAATTATTACAGACGTTTTATTAAAGGGTACTCCTCTGTTATCGCTCCTATCACTAATATGACCAAACAGGGAGCCGATACCAAAACCTGGTCTACTGAGGCTTTATCTGCTTTCGAAACGCTCAAACAGTCTTTTGCCTCAACACCTGTATTAGTTCATCCTGATACCTCTCTACCCTTTTTACTTGAAGTTGATGCGTCTGAAACAGGGATAGGTGCAGTGTTGTCCCAAAGACAAAGTTTAGATAAGCCGCTGCACCCTTGCGGTTTTTTTTCCAAGAAACTGTCACACACTGAAAGGAGATATGACATTGGTGATAGAGAACTTTTAGCTATCATTATGGCATTAAAGGAATGGAGACATTTGTTAGAGGGCACCGTTCTCCCAGTTACTATCTTGACTGACCACAAAAACTTATCGTATATGGGGGAGGCCAAAAGATTATCTGCCAGGCAGGCACGTTGGTCTATGTTCCTTACACACTTTAATTATGTGCTTACTTACAGGCCTGGTTCTAAGAACACTAAGGCAGACGCTTTGTCACGTCAGCACGAACCTACTACCTCTACAGAGGATACTTTGTTCCCTATTATTCCTGAAGTCAATATTATCGCCAACACCAATGTCAAAATACACTCTCCATTGCTCTTAGATATAATGAACGAACAATCTCTTGCTCCCGAGCGTACTCCTGTGGGCCGCTTGTTCGTGTCTCCCAAATTCCAAGTGGACATTATTCGCTGTTTTCACGATAGCAAGATCGCTGGTCACCCCGGCATCCACAAAACTTACTGCCTGATCTCCAAAGACTTCTGGTGGCCCGGTTTACGTAGGGATGTGGAAGACTTTGTCAAGGCTTGTAATGTTTGTGTCAGGAATAAACTTCCGCGGGATCTCCCTTGTGGTTTATTGCAGCCCTTAGTCGTTCCCAACAAACCTTGGGCTTGTTTGGCTATGGATTTTATTGTTGATCTACCAGCTTCAAATAGGCATACAGTTATCCTCACGGTCCTTGACAGGTTTACTAAAATGGCTCATTTCGTTCCCTTGCCTAAACTTCTGTCCTCCCCCGAACTGGCCGTGATATTTGCTAGAGAAATTTTCCGTTTACATGGTATTCCCAATGAGATTGTGTCAGACAGGGGTTCCCAATTTATTTCCCGTTTTTGGAGATCCTTCTGTTCACAGTTGGGCATCAAACTGAATTTTTCTTCGGCCTATCATCCTCAATCTAACGGAGCAGCCGAACGCACTAACCAAAAATTGAGCAATATCTACGTTGTTTTGTTTCTGAACACCAGGATGACTGGGTCGGTCTGATTCCTTGGGCGGAGTTTGCTCACAACAACCTTGTTTGTGGTTCCACTCATAATAGCCCCTTTTTCTTGAACTATGGCTTTAACCCTACTATTCTTCCGTCGGTGTCTCCTTCCCAGGGTATACCGTCGGTTGATATTCATATAGCCAACCTGAGAAAGTTGTGGGATCAGACTCGACAAATTCTTGAGCGTAGTTCCGCGGTGTTTAAGTCACATGCTGATAGGCGTAGACGTCCTGCTCCTATTTTTTCTCCGGGGGATAGGGTCTGGTTGTGTACCAGACACATTCGCCTGATAGTTCCTTCCTTGAAGTTTGCTCCTCGTTACATTGGTCCTTACAGGGTACTGAGGAGGATCAACCCGGTTTCTTATTTGCTGGATCTACCTCCTACTCTACGCATCCCTAACTCTTTTCATGTGTCGTTACTGAAACCTCTTGTTTGTAACAGATTTTCCTCCCGCTCTGCTCCTCCATCCTCGGTCCGTGTGGATGGTCAGGAGGAATATATCATCAAGTCCATCCTTGATTCTCGTATTTCTAGGGGGAAGCTGCAATACCTCATAGACTGGAAAGGTTATGGTCCAGAAGAGAGGTCTTGGGTTCCTAGTATAGACGTGCATGCTCCTCGTCTTCTTCGGGCCTTCCACGTTCGTTTTCCTTCTAAGACCGGTCCCATCCGCCCGGTGGGCGTTTCTAGAAGGGGGGGTACTGTCAGGGTACCTGTTGGTGCTGAATCCAGGGAAGACATCCTCTCCGTTTAGGGGCTTCCTGCCCCTAGCATTTCAGCATATTCCGGCCGTTTTCGCGCCGGCCGCGCTAGCTCCTCCCCCTTTTATGACGCGACGGCTAGCATTTACATAAAGTGCCGGGAACCGCTATTCCGGACCTTTTGGGGGCGTGGTCTCTATTTAGGTAACAGGGTATTTAAAGGAAACCTTTACTACTGCTCATTGCCCTGTCGTGGTTCTAGCTTGCTAGTCACTCAGCGCGTTCTTTATCTAGTGTTTTCTGGTTTTGACCCTTGCTTGTCTTTCGTCCTGTTGTCCTCTCCTCTCCTTTGACTCGGCTTGTAATCTCGCTTACCTGTCCTCCGGCTCCCTTGACCTCGGCTTACCTTTTGACTATTCTTGCTTTGTCCTTACGTTAGTCCGGCCATTCTAAGGTCCGGTATACGTACCTCCTTCTGTGCGCACTCTGCGTATTGGATCCCTGTCAGTTTCCTGACACCGTGGCTGGATTGGTAAAGGGCAGAGAGCTCCAGTCCAACTCAGACGCCAGCAAGGTGGAGGTGGAGTACTGGTTTGGGCTGGTATCATCAAAGATGAGCTTGTGGGGCCTTTTCGGGTTGAGGATGGAGTCAAGCTCAACTCCCAGTCCTACTGCCAGTTCCTGGAAGACACCTTCTTCAAGCAGTGGTACAGGAAGAAGTCTGCATCCTTCAAGAAAAACAAGATTTTCATGCAGGACAATGCTCCATCACACGCGTCCAAGTACTCCACAGCGTGGCTGGCAAGAAAGGGTATAAAAGAAGAAAATCTAATGACATGGCCTCCTTGTTCACCTGATCTGAACCCCATTGAGAACCTGTGGTCCATCATCAAATGTGAGATTTACAAGGAGGGAAAACAGTACACCTCTCTGAACAGTGTCTGGGAGGCTGTGGTTGCTGCTGCATGCAATGTTGATGGTGAACAGATCAAAACACTGACAGAATCCATGGATGGCAGGCTTTTGAGTGTCCTTGCAAAGAAAGGTGGCTATATTGGTCACTGATTTGTTTTTGTTTTGTTTTTGAATGTCAGAAATGTATATTTGTGAATGTTGAGATGTTATATTGGTTTCACTGGTAATAATAAATAATTGAAATGGGTATATATTTGTTTTTTGTTAAGTTGCCTAATAATTATGCACAGTAATAGTCACCTGCACACACAGATATCCCCCTAACATAGCTATAACTAAAAACAAACTAAAAACTACTTCCAAAAATATTCAGCTTTGATATTAATGAGTTTTTTGGGTTCATTGAGAACATGGTTGTTGTTCAATAATAAAATTAATCTTCAAAAATACAACTTGCCTAATAATTCTGCACTCCCTGTAGGTTCAAATAATTGTTTTTCCAGGATTCTGGAAAATAATTATAGGTGAGGGGTGACAAAGATTGAGTTGTAGAGATGGCTGAATATATTAGTGTTTGTCAACAAGTACACACTGAATTTTATTTTTAAATTATAGCTTGACTTTTGTTAGATTCAGGAGTCATAGATTGCAAACTTTGTCAACATGGTTTCTTATCTAAATAATAAATAGCGAATTTTCTCATTGATTAAATTTCTAAAAAGTTTGTGTATCTCCCAGTAAGACTTTGCTATCATTGACATTAAGGTCAACGGGCAACCCACCTATATAAAGAAACTGAAACACTTGCTGTTAGAGTCAGATGATGGAAAAATAGTTTCACACATCCTATATATATGTAGGGGATTTTACATACCACAAATCTATCTGACAAGTGAAGGCATTTCCTGCTGTTGAACTTTTTAATGTTTTTGCTTTCATATTTTCAGCTGATTTCCTCAGATAAAATATAATTAATTGCAAAAATAGATATTGCTATACTTAAGTTTCAATTTCTGTTCCTCTTTTGAATATTAGTATATGCTCCAGCGATATAGAATGCATATTTAAAAATACATATTGCTTTGGTCCACTCTTGTTCATTATTTACAAAAAAAGATAATCTTTTACCAACGTATCTTGAAATCTACCGATATATTTAAATAGAGTGACAGAAAAAAACAAATAATATTAAATTAAGATTATTGGTCTGTTGAGATGTTGTTATGCTAAATGATGTAGCATATTGTGCACCTTTATCCAGATGTCTTCTTTACAAGCAGGCCGGGACTGGCCATTGGCCAGACTGGTCAAATGTCCGGTGGGCCACAATGGCCATGTACCGAGTCTGACAGGGCACATCAGAGGATTTTTCCTCCTGGCCCATGCAGAGCACGCACTATCCAAGTGCAGAGCACGCACTATCCAAGTGCCAGCCCTGTTGTGTGCCATGACAGGTCGGTGGGGAGACCAAAGATCTCGCTCACTGACCCAAAGGCACTTATATTCAACAGACTAAGAGAGAGAGGACTCAGGAGCTCTAACATGCAGTTCTGCTGGATCCTGTATGTTCTTCGAGTGAGGTCAGAGCATTGTGACAGTTACCATGACACCACCACAACAGTGTCGGATCTTATTAGAGTAAACCCCAGTCAGTCCCAGGAGCCACAGGCTAGAGTTCACACTCACCTTCGGACCACAAGGGTTTGGCTTGTAATGTCCTCCCTCCCAGGCCAAAGGTAAGAAAGGAAAGGAGATATACAGTTTATTTATTCATTTTTATTAAAAAATTAATTGCTTTGGTTCCATCTGCTCCCCATACACAATACCTCCAAACATACTCACACACTGTACCCCTCACACACACTGCTCCCCTCTTACACATACAGACACACTGCACCTCTCTCACACACTGTACCCCTCACGCACTGCACCCCTCACTCACACACTGCACACCTCACACACACACTGCACCCCTCAAACAAACATTGTAATACTCAAACACACATTGAGCCACTCACACAAACTGAACTCCTCACACACACATTGAACCCTTTACACAGACACTACACCCCTCATACACACTGTACCACTCACACACATTGTAGCCCTCACACATTGCACCATTCACACAAACTGCACTCCTCACACACACTGTACACATCACACAAACATGGAACCCCTTACACACACTGCATCCCTCACACACATTATACCCCTCACACACACCACACCCCACTCCTCACACACTGCACCCCTAACAAACACAACACCCCTCACACACATATTGCATCTCTTACACACTGCACCCCTCACACACATACCTTGCAAACTTCACACACAGTGCATCATTCACACACACTGCACCCTCACACACATTGAATCCCTAACACACACACACACATTGCATCCCTCACACACACATTGAATCAGTCATACACACACTGCACCCCTACATAATTAGATGCCCTCCACACAATAGATTCCCTATAGACACACAATGCACCACCTACACATACACACTACATTCCTGACATACACACTCTGTGTCCCTATGCACACACTAGATCTCCTGTTTGCAAACACACATTACATTCCATAAACACACACACTCTATACAGCCCCTACACACACTACATCAGTTATACACACATGTTACATCCCCTCTAAACACTATGCCTCCTAAACACACACACTCTCTCACTCTCTACAAGCCATAGCTACACATTTTACACCACAAACACAACATGACTAAAATTGGCCTAGTTCAACAAAACAGTACACATACGAACTCCCACAAGCAGCCTCCAAACACATGCACAATATGCTTTCCTGGCCCTTTTTCCCTCTTGTATCCCACTTCTGGAGACACCAGAGACAAGTCACCTGCAAACACAGCGCAAGCCTGTCATTAAATTTGCTTGTGCTGCACAGAACATGAGCTCTTAAGTAGGGCTCTGCGCATGGTCTGCTGTAGAAGAGCATTGAAGTAACATTCTCACGTTGAGAGGGGACATGCTTGTCACTGGTGATGACAAAACAACCCCCATCTCTCGCCTCGACCCCTTCTCATTGCGCTGATGTTATTAAGAATATCTGGGCTAAATTTTTTTTCTCAGTATGGCCATATTTACAAGTATCATATTGGTAGAAAATTAACATTGCAAAAGTCCAAAATTGTATAACTTTGTTAATTTTAAACTTGCCTTAAAGGAAAATTATGTACACATAATGAGAAAAACCTGTTTTACCACATGTCAAGTACATGAAGTTAGTTGCATGTGTATTTTTTAAACTTTGTATAACTCATTTGACTCACAAACATTTTATTGAAACAGAGAGCCAGTCATCTTCCTACCTACAGTAAAATTGAGTTTGATCGAGTTTTTTGACCCATGAACAAATTATAAAATGATTAATAGTCAGGTGGTTTAAGGAGATTTCCTGACGAGATCTGGGAAAGTACAGACTGTATATTTTTGCTCCGACAGACATCCCCTGTTATGACATAATGTTAAAATTCCACACACTGATTTGTTTCAGTATCATATTCCTAAACAGCAACACGTAACCACTAGTCACTTTCAGACAAATGAATGAATGATTCTTAATTAAGGAAACCTTAAACTTAAAAGTAGACAGGCGACGTAATTCTTGTTTGAAGTGTACTTTAGGTTCACCAAGTTCAAACATAGTGTTTTTTTCCAGAATTATATCAGACATTTTGGATCCACTTCAGTAAGACATTTATTCTAATCTTAATTGTAAAATAATATATTTGTAAAATGTATGTGTAAAACTATTGGTGATACATTTGACAAAGTAAGCCAAACAATATAACATATTGCTTAAAGTAGAGTTTTTAGAATAAAATTATTTTATATAGCATAAACACATATACAGATCTTCCTTAGGGCACACAAGACATGTTTTAGGGGTGTAGTTTAGATTGTTAGCTTGTTCGAGTAGGGTCCTCATCAACTTATTGTTCCTGTCAAACTTCATAATAGTTTGTCTCAATTGTTGTTCAAGTCTCCCCTTCATAATATTCTAAAGCACTAGTTAATAAGTTAATGCCATATAAATGGCAATAATAATAATGATAATAACAGTAAAAATGTCAGAACTTACAAACTTCAATTGTAAATTAAGGATACCATAAATGGACTTTAATTATTCAGACTTGTAAAGTAGTGATGTCACAGCTAGACACAAATGATTATTTCAGAAATGGACAATTGTTTTCCTGACACTATCTAATCCTTAGGTCCCCCCCCCCTCCCACTTACATTTGTGAAGCTCAGGGGCTCCCTTGGCGCTGGTGACCTCGCCTCCCCCTCCAACGTCAGCTCCCGAGTGGAGCCGAATGCGCATGCGCGTCCAGAGCCGCGTGCGCATTAAAAAAACGCCCATAGGAATGCTTTCCTATGAACGTTCTGCATGCTCAATGCAATTTTCATAAGTGCCTCTAGCGGCTGTCAGACAGCCATTTGAGGCTGGATTAACCCTGCAATGACTGCTATGTTTACAGCTGCAGGGTTACAACCTGGGGGACCTGGCACCCAGACCACTTCATTGAGCTGAAGTGGTCTGGGTGACTAGTGGTCCCTTAAGCAGTTTGAAGCCATTAGTGTTTCAGTACAACGTTGGACTAATGGTGGGGTGACTCTTGAAACAGGACTGCTTGGATTGGTGTCATCATAATATTCATAAGTGTTAAAGCCTTGTATTATGTTTTTTTTATTATCTAGATCAGCGTTTCCCAATTGGGGATCCACCGCAATTAACCCTTGGAGTGGCCCGTGCACTTAAGGACACCCAGTGGGTATTATCACTGAGCAGGGGTCTGCAATACGGTGGAGTGGGAGGAATTGACAGACTGTCACTTGCTCTCAGCTTCACTAGAGAGAGAGGTGGAATGAAGTAAAGGATGAGGAGGCTGGGGGCAGCTACACACAGCAGCATGAAGGCAGAGAAGAGGCTGGAGTGAGCTGCTACAGCACGCTCACTGCTTTCAACCTCAGACAGGACCGGAACCCCAAGAAAGCTACCATCCTGGACACCAAATTAAGCTAACAGGAGGGTGGCTGCAAATACAAACATTTTTACATGTATGTGTTTATGTATGTCAGATTGTGTGTGTGTCCGTGTCAGTGGGTGCATATGTGTGTCAATGTGTACATCTGTGTGTGTGTGTGTGTATATATCGGTGCATCAAAATGTGTGTGTATCTGTGTTTCAGTGTGTATGTGCCAGCGTGTGTATTTGTGTGTCTAGGTGTGTGTATCTGTGTGTCAGTGTGTATCTGTGTGCCAGTGTATCTGATTGTGTGTATATCTGTATCAGTGTATGTATCCAAGTGTGTGCATCTGAGTGTGTGTTGTGTATTTGAGTGTGTGTGTGTATCTGTGTATCAGTATTTGTGTGTGTGTATGTGCCAGTGTGCATGTGAGTGTGTGTTTATATGTCAGTGTGTGCATCTGTAAGTCCAGGTGTGTGTATGTGTCACTGTGTGTATCTGAATGTGTGTACCTGTGTGATATGGTGTGTATGTGTCAGTGTGTATATGAATGTGTGTTAATGTGTATGTATATCTATGTAAGTACGCATGTATGTGCATCCATCCCAGCTATAAAACACCAACACAACATGCACACACACCCCTGCAATCACAAACATTACATACAAAAACACACCTGAATTCAAACTCCAATTTTATATACAAACACTCAAATACCAATACTACACACAAAGTATGGTATGTGGGACGTTTTATAGCGGAAGTGTTCCTACACTTTCATTTTTGTTTTTTTTTAGAATTTATGTACCTAAAAAATGTTTTGGGGTTGGTTTTGCTCATTTTTTCATTTTGAAGTTTAGCAAATCTAATTGCCTTTTTGCACGCATTATTTGCTTCCTTATATCTTTTAAAAGATTAATCTGATATGTCCGATTTAAATGCTTTAAATGCCCTTTTCTTATTTTTAATCTCGTTTTACTTCTCTACTAAGCCACATTGGTTTTAATTTGTTTCTTTTATATTTATTACCCAATGGTACATACTGAGAAATATACCTTTCTAATATTTGTTGGAAGATGATCCATTTATCCTCAGTGTTCTTTTCACTAAAGAGTTTATGCCAGTCAATATATTGTAAAGCTACCATTAACTTATTGAAATTGGCCTTTTTTAAATTATATGTTTTAGTATACCCCATGTGCTTTTGTTTTTTTGAGTTTATTTCAAAAGGACACTATATTGTGATCACTATTTCCCAAGTGCTCACCTACTTGAATGTTGGTCAAAAGATCAACGTTGTTTGTTAAAACCAGGTCCAGACAAGCGTCCATTCTAGTTGGTGCTTGTACAAGTTGTGACATGAAGGTGTCATTTAACAAGTTTAAAAACCTAATTCCCTTTGATGAGCTACTAGTCTCTCTATCCCAATTTATGTCCGGGTAATTAAAATCTCCAATAATTAAAGTGTTACCCAGATTTGCAGCTTTCCTAATTTGCTCAAACAGCTGTTGTTCCTCGTCAATATTAACATTAGGTGGTTTATAACATATCCCAACCAATAGTTGGTTTCCCTTCTTTTCCTCCAAGCAGATATTTACCCATAAAGCTTCCACATTTTCCTCATCACAGTCCACTTGCTTAAGATTTGGCTTTAAATCATGATTGACATAGAAACATATTCCACCACCCTTCTTGTTTTTCCTATCCTTCCTAAATAACATGTTCCCATTTAAGTTAACTGCCCAGTCATGTGTCTCATCCCACCATGTTTCAGTTATGCCTATTATATCATATTGTTTAGTGTATGCTACTGCCTCTAGTTCCCCCATTTTGTTATTTAGGCTCCTTGCATTAGTAAGCATACATTTAATGGAAGCGTCAAATACTGTGGTTACAGCACAATTATAAATATTCTTATTTTCTGGGTGCTAATCTGCTAAACAGTAAATTTGGGGCGTGCACTTCATATCTGAGAGTCAAATAGAAGCGTAAAAAATACTGCGGTTACAGTGCAGTTGTAAAAGTTCGAATTGTTTTGGTGCTAAACTGCTAAATAGTAAATTTGGGGCGTGCTCTTCATATATGAGAGTCAAATAGAACCGTCAAATACTGTGGTTGCAGTGCAGTTGTAAAAGTTCGAATTGTTTTGGTGCTAAACTGCTAAATAGTAAATTTGGGGCGTGCTCTTCATATATGAGAGTCAAATAGAACCGTCAAATATTGTGCTTACATTGCAGTTGTAAAAATTCTAATTCTTTAGGTGCTAAAAAGTCAATTTGGTGCCTGCACTTCATATCTGAGAGTCAAATAGAAGCGTCAAATACTGTGTTTACAGCGGAGTTGAAAAAATTCTATTTGCTTAGGTGCTAAACTGCTAAATAGTAAATTTGGGGCGTGCTCTTCATATCTGAGAGTCAAATAGAAGCGTCAAATCCTGTGGAATGACAAATTCCCATTTTTTTGCTCCTAATAAGTACATTGTGGGCGTGCTCTTCATATTTGAGAGCCAAATAGAAGCGTCAAATACTGCAGTTACAGCGCAATTGTAAACATTCTTATTTTCTGGGTGCTAATCTGCTAAATAGTAAATTTGGGGCCTGCACTTCATATCTGAGAGTCAAATAGAACCGTCAAATACTGTGCTTACAGCGCACTTTGAAAAATTCAAATTGTTTTGGGTGATAAAAAGTAAATTTGGGGTGTGCACTTCATATCTAAGAGTCAAATAAAACCATCAAATACTGTGGTTACAGCGCAGTTTGACCAATTCAAATTTTTTTTGGTTGCTAAATAGTACATTTGCGGCCTGCATTTCATATCTGACAGTCAAATAGAACCGTCAAATACCAATATAACAATATTGTAATTCGGGGGCAATACCCTCACAAGTCAAACTGAGAGGTCAGTTTATAGGGAAAACTGTTGTCTGTATTCAATGCTAAAACAATTCCCATATGTCCTTTGCAGAGTTTACATGCTGGAAAAACATAGGTGACAACTGCTGTGGCTTTCTGCAGTGTGCATACCGGCAAGGAGGACAGGGTTGAGGAGTGGGTGGAAGATGATGTGGAGGATTATGAGGTCCTAGACCCCACATGGAATCAAGGTCATGCGAGTGACGTGTGCAGTTTGGAGGAAGAGGCGCTGGTCACACAGAGGCACCAGCACAGCATAAGAGGGAGCAAGGTGCAAAAGCAGAGCGGCCGTCCCCTAGCGCTTGTCAGCATGTATTAGCTTGAGAATTACCACAGTTTTCCAAGTAACAGA
>OW240913.1:205127087-205208196 GCA_933207985.1 Pelobates cultripes | reverse complement strand
TGGAGTGATCAAAGGATCCATAATAGAGTTGAGCGAACCAAAACTGCAAAGTTCTAATTCGTACCAGATTTAACGAGCCATTCAAAGTTTCACATTGAAGGCAGCAGTCCGGTGACCGGGACCCAGAATGCCTGACGTTGAAGTTAGGAATGGATTAGCAGTGTCTGGTGCAGGGTAAGCACCAGCGTTTGAGCACCAGCGTTTGTGCAGCCACATACCAGGACCCTGATGCAGCTTCAGTAAAAAGAGTACTGGATACCAGAAGCCATCACCAGACTGATCCGCAACTTGGAAGAGGATGTGACATTCACTGTAGCGGCTGTGCGCGCTTTTGGCATTCTCACCCTGCTGCTGCTCGCCTGTCTGCGCTGCAGCATAACTTTGGCCTTCCCGCTTACCACCTCATATGCGACGTGCCCACAAGGTGGAACTCCACCTTGCACATGCTGTAGAGACTGTGCGAGCAGCAGGCGATAGTGGAGTTTCAGCTGGAGCACGCACAGGTCAGTTGCTCTGCACCAGACTTGCCCTCCAATTGATCATAGTTAAAGGATTTCACGTGGACTCATTACAATTACAGGGTCTCTAAAGAGTCCTGTATTGTTATTTGTCGTCACAACCTTCCCGCGTCGGGAGTGGGTAACTTGCGCGCCTGCTGCCATCCTTGGATGTGGTAGCCGTTTCTCAGACTCCCTCTCCAGAATCTAACCCTGATTCCCCGTTACCCGTGGTCACCATGGTAGGTGCAGAAGGTGGCATTGAAAGTTGATAGGGCAGACATCCAAATGCAAAGTCGCCGTCACGGGGACATGCAATTGGCCCAAAGTTCTCTAGAGTCACCAAAGTGCCTGCACAACTATAATGTCGACAGCTATGCTGCCGAACGGATCTTCACTAATAGGTAGGGGATGGAGTGGGGCCCTGTGCCCTGTCCTGAGAGATGCCTGGCCAGAAGAAGCTGTGGGTGAGCCGAGACACTGTCCGTCTCCTGCCCAAATGCCCTGCCAAGGGGATATCGTGAGCTAGCTTCAGCAGCTCTTACCAATACTTCTTGGGTCTGGGGCTGGCGGTCTATCACCAGCCGTGTCGTTGGGGAGCCCATTGAAAAAGTGCTCTAGCATGACGAGTTGGGTGATCTCCTCCAGGAACTTGGCTTGATGGAGTTGAGCTAGTTCTGGGTGGCCCTTGTGGTGCAGCATGCCCACTCCGCATGGGAGTCCTTCTCCCTTTTCCGGGTCTCCCTAAACTTTCATCGGTATTGCTCGGGGGCATACCGGGCCAGGAGGATTTGTGTAACAAAAGGGATAGTCTCTGATCTGCTCTTCTGGTACAACCCGGTAAATATCCGCTGCCTTCCACACTAGTTTGCTGGCCAGGATGGTGACCCAGTCGCTGGGGTCCACGTCTTGGAGTAGGCACTGGCGCTCAAAGTCTTGTAAAAAGTAATCGATGCCTTCTTCTGCTTCCTTGAACTCTTTGAAGGCATTGTATGGTAGCTTGTGGGTCAGGGTGGTTGTGCTTCCCGACGCCCTTTGCTCCCTTCTTCCTTCATCTGGGTTCATGGAGGTCGCCCTCTGTCTATTGGCAAGGACATAGGCTTGCACCTCCAAAAAGGTCCTGCTAACAATCTCCTCTGAGGGCGGCTCTCGGTAATATGCCAGGCGCCATTCCACCTCCTTGCGCACTTCCTCCTCATCTCCGGCCCCTGGCTGGGGTTCGTTGTCTCACTGCATGCCTGGTCATCCTCCATGAGCGCAGCAGTCAATTCGGCCTTGTTACGCCCACCAGGCATTATTACTCTGGCTCCACACAAGTCCTGCAGTGTAGGTCGCTTTAGGGCACTGTAGTCCATGGATCTTTTGGCAGGGACATGGAATCCCACTGCTTGTCACCAATTGAAGCGGGACCTGGGTAACTGATGGTTATCCCCTTTGATTAGAATAGGTCAGACCCATTTCCCCAGTAACCGGATGGGACACAGTTCCAGGATACAATCTTTATTTGGGTACACAGCTTTGCCTCCTGTTGCCTCCTCCTCCTACTTGGCTTCCTCCTTTACCACCTCCTCATCCGGTCAGCGTAACACCTTCACCACCAACGTCAGCACAGTCAGGGGGAAACGACAGCAGGCTGTTTTAAAACTCATATGTTTGGGGGAAAAACCCCACACCGCGCAGGAGCTGTGGACGGTAATGGAACAAAAGACCGATGAGTGGTTGTTGCAACTGAGCCTTAAGCCCGGCCTGGTGGTGTGCGATAATGGGTGAAATCTCATAGCAGCTCTGGGCCTAGCCGGTTTGATGCACATCCCTTGCCTGGCGCATGTGCTGAATTTGGTGGTGCAGAAATTCCCCATATATATCAGAGCTGCTCCAGAAAGTGTGTGCCGTCTGTGCGCGCTTTCGGCGTTCTCACCCTGCTGCTGCTCGCCTCTCTGCGCTGCAGCGTAACTTCAGCCTTCTCGCTCACCACCTCATATGCGACGTGCCCACAAGGTGGAACTCCACCTTGCACATGCTGGAGATACTGTGCGAGCAGCAGCAGGCGATAGTGGAGTTTATAAAAAGTATGTTTCTGAAATTGTTATAAATTGAGATAATTGAGCTTTGTGTATTGTAGAAACTCAATTATCTAGCCTGGCCAAGAGGAGGAGTTTTGTGTTGCATAAATTGTGAGTTCTGTGTGCCAGTAAATCAGTCTTGTTCCAGCATTAAGCTTTGGCTCATGTGTGGATTATTCGGCGATTCCAGGGATATTTCTGCTTATGGAATATTGAGTGCTTTTCTTTTATGGGAAGAAGGGAATGCTTGACGGGGATATTTTCTACTACCGTCACAACCCTAATTTAAAAAAAAAAAAACAGTGTTGGCTACCTCCTCCTCCTCCACCGCCGCTTCCACCTACACCGCCATGGTCACCGCCTCCTCAACCTATGGGTCACTTAGTATAAACTATGTACACAATAGCAGAGGCTTGTGAAGGCCTTTTCTCCATGCATCAGGAGTTGAGCTCAGTTTGAACAATGAAAGAGAATACCCTGCACTCCAACCCTCTCTCAAATGGATAATTCTGTTGATCCTCCTGACAGCCATGCTTTAGATTTTGATTTGTTCTTCCAAAGCTAAAATCAAAGATTCCATCTAGTGCTATTTTATGGCTCAGCTGTATTTTTAATTTTTAGGTATTTAATGTTATTTTTCCTATCCACATTTGTTTGCAGGGCACTTGTCCTACTCTTACCCCCATTTTACTTCCTTTTGCAGCCCTCTAGCCCTTTCCAGGCCCTTTCCAGGACTTTTTTAGAGGCATTTTTGTTCCCAAAAGTTCGAGTCCCCATTGACTTCAATGGGGTTCGGGTTCGGGGTCAAGTTCAATCCCAAACCCGGACTTTTTTTCAAAGTTCGGCCGAACCCACTGGACCCGAACATCCAGGTGTCCGCTCAACTCTACTCGGTAGCAGTATTTTTGAATTGGCTTTTTGATAGCATGCTGTCTAAATCGTGAATTTTGGTAGTACACTTTGTCTAAATATGTAAAGGAGTTTGTAAAAGCTTCTATTAACTGTGCCAGGGCAAACCTCTCACACCACATTGCCCTGTTCAAATCTTACTCCTCAATGCTTCAATGTTTTAACAATTTTAAAGGGACAGTATAGGCACCATAACAATTTAATCTATGCTAATCTTGCTTCATGTTAGTGAGATTTCAAAAGTCAGATGGCTTCAGGGAGGAGCTGAGACCAGCACAGGAGACAACTTCAGAGTTAAAGGGATTCTATAGTGCCAGGAAAACATAGCCGTTTTCCTGGCACTATAGGCTCCTGCAGTACCCCGTCCCTCGCAACCACAACATGTTCAGTCACTTACCTGAATCAGGGTCCGCCCATGCTGCTCCCCTGTTGGCTGACGGCAATGGCCGCACTCGCATTAGGATTTCCCATATGGGGGAAAATCTGCTGCAGGTCCTCATGCAGACCAAAGGTCTGTTTCAAACCAGGAAGCCTTCTAATGGCTGTCCAGTAGACAGCCACTAGAGGTGGAGTTAATCCTGGATAGTAATTATTGCAGTTTCTCAATAACTGCAATAATTACTATTGCAGGGTTAAGGGACATGGGAAATTGCACCCAGACCATTTCAATGAGCTGAAGTGGTCTGGATGCCTAAAGTGTCCCATTAAATATAGGGAAATTGATTATTTTGCCTCCGGGTGCCTCCTGGCACCTAACAACTTCATTTGGATGAAGTTGTTTTGGAGCCTGGAGTGTTCCTTTAAGATACGTCTTAGGTTTAATGATTCATGGTAACAGAAATACTTATTTTTCGAATTGTCACTTGTGAACAAAAATATTTCTCTTAGAGGCAGCGTTTTTAGGGTTTTAGCAACCACCTGAATTGCATAAAGTCAGCTACAATAGCTAAGCTGGTTAAAAAAAAAAAAAACAATCCCCAGTTTGGCTGTTCAATGAAGAGAACTTAGTGTATGTTAAAAATATCTTTCCAATGTGATTAATCACAATGAACATTTGTGCACCTCAGTTAACTCAAGAATTTAGAAACAGACTTGGTGATTTCATCTAATGATCTCAACATTCCAAACTGAACTAATAAAAAAAAAAAAATCTTTCTAATTTTTCTACAGTTCAAAAACAGACTCACTTGCCATCTGAATATGACCTTTGAAATGTTGAAAGGCTAATTGGCAGCACAGAGTTTGAGAAAAATATAGACTTTGAGAGGAGAGGCATGGCAGAGATTCTCAGTCCCCAAAAAATGCAAACTAGAAAAAAATATTTCACAGGCATCACATTTAGTGTAAAAAGAAGCAAATGTTTTATTAAACCATGAGGACCACATAGGAAGCACGCTTGGTGGAGGTACCCAGTTGGGGTGCCAGGCGGTCTGCCACACATAGCATTGCTTCATTATACCAGCCCCATCCTTTAACATTATATTCTTGCTCACAAATGGGTACCCATGCATTTTAAAGTACATTTGAAGAGTGTGTTATTATTATTATTATTATTATTATTTATAGATACAACTGAAATATACCCCTTCCCAGGGCAATATATATCACTAGTATTTACACAAGGTTATACGTTACACATTGCCCTTATATATACCCCATGCTCAGGGTGATATATAGGACCCAATATGTAAACAAGGTTATTTGAATTGCCCTGTGCAGGGGTGTATATCAGGGAGACATAACCTTGTGTATATACTAGGGGCATATATTGATTTACCCGAGCACACAGATTGCGCTCCCAGGATTTGCTACAGCAACCAGGACTTACCCAAGCACAGAGATTGCACTCACAGGACTTGCCCTAGCACTGAGATTGCACTCACAGGACTTGTCCCAGGTCCCAACCCAGCACTTAGATTGTACTCACAGGAAAGGCCCCAGCACCCAGAACTTACCCCAACTATTAATCGGACTTACCCCTTCATTTAGATTTCACTTACAGGACTTTAAATAGCCTCTTGCACGCACCATGCAGGAAGGAAAAGATGCGGATGAGATTTCCAGTGGCAACAAAGACAACATCACATTAGTCGCGAGAGTGCTCTCTCACACTCTTGGTGACGCATCTGCACCCCGCCACGGCCAAATTCTTAAAGGCCACTTCACACAGCGGCTCCAGGGCACTCTGGCCCTGCACTATATCACAAGCTGAAGTCTTTACTGTTGTCATTTTTTTTATAACTAATAAATACCTTGGTTGTGACAGTTGAACTCAGGCTGTGTGAGTATAGTGGGAACTGCACGTGATGTATTGGGGTGTCTGGGTGTGATGGGGACTACATATTGGGCTGTCTGAGTGCAATGGTTACAGTTTGTGTGTGATATATTTGGCTGCCTGAGTGTAATGGGGACTGCAGGTGATGTATTGGGTTGTCTGTGTGAGATAGAAATAGCTTGTGTGTGATGCTATTGGGCTGTGTACATGTGATGGAAACTGTGTTAGCACTGGGTTGGCTCTGTGATGAGAATGTGTGTGATCATTTTGTGCTGTCAATGTGTGATGGTTTTGTGCTGGCTGCGTACGGTGCTACTGTGTTTATCTTCGTAATAACCTGATGAGTAGATAGAATAATGTAACTGGTTATCTGTGCTGCCTGTGACCTGTATGAAAGTTGGTGAATCCTAGAGCAAAACAAACTAAAATTACTTGTTTCATTCTCATACAATATGCAATCCTGGGTACATACATATCATCTATCTAAAAGTTACTTACTGTCTCAGTTGTAATGCCACTCTCTAGAGTGTCACAGTGACACGGTCCCTCAGTCCCTCTGCAAACTGCAGTCTCAGCTAGGTAGGTAAGGCGTCAAACCTTTGGTGTTGCTGCACTCTCTGCTTTGCTCACTTCTATCTCCCTTCCATCCATGTCTCTGTTCCCTTTCCTTCCACGTCTCTCTCCCACTTCCACCTCTCTGTTCCCCTTCCATCCATATCACGCTCCACCCTTCATCCATATCTCACTCCCTCCTTCATCCACGTCTCTTCCCCCCTTCCATCACTCTGGCCCTCTTCCATGTCTCTCCTTCCTTCCATCCATGTCCCTCCCATTTCATTCATATCTCTCTCCCATCCATATATCTCCCCCTTGTCCCACTCCATGTCTCTTTCCCCAGTCATCCTCTCATCCATGTCTCCCTCCCATCCATTTCTCTCTTCCCCATGTCTCTTGCCTCCTATCCATGCCCCTTCTTCATGTTCCCTTCCCATCTATGTCACTCTCCCCCATGTCCGTTTCCCATCCATGTCTCTCTCCCCCTCCCATCCATGTCTCTCTCCCCCTCATGTCCCCCACCCATCTGTCTCTCTCCCCTTGATGTCCCCCTTCCATTCATATCACTCTCCCCATGCCCCATCCCATGTCTCTCACCACCCAGGCCCCCATCATATGTCTCTCTCTCTCCATGCCCCCATCCCATGTCTCTCTCCCCCCTGCCCTCCATGACACTCACCCCTCTATCCATGTGTCCACCTCTCAAATTCCCAAGCAGCATTTAGCTGCTTTCCTCACAGAGCCGGCGGCCTAGGTGTAGGTAGACCCAGCTCTGCTCACACTGATGGCAGCCCTCCCTGCCATTTGACCTATTAGAGCAGGAAAGGTGGAGCGGCCTCTCGCTGGCGGCACTCTCTCATACTGAGCGCCAGGTAGTCATGTGACTATGCAGAGCTGAAGGGAGGGGGAGGAGCCTCCTGGGAGTGAAGGGGGTATGCCCCTGTCCTGGGGGCTACGTTTTTCATTATGAGTTTGTTTAATAATTTTTTCAAGTAGTATATCTACATTCAGAAAGTTTTAAAACCCCTTTATTTTTTGTTGCAGCCCTTGCACCAATTGTTGAATTTTTTATCCACATGAATCTACACTCAATACCTCATAATGACAAAGCAAAAAACAGATTTTTGTTAAACTTTACAAATTTATTAGAAGGAAAAAAACTACCATGATTAACATGACATTGACATCATTATTGAGATTCTTCTCTCCCTGAGTGGCTATCCATGTAATGGGAGAAAGTGAAGCGTACTCACTTTTTTTCAGCACTGCCGCCAAATGGGAATTGCCTATCTGACAGGAGTCGGATCTGGTGTGCTTTTAAAGAGCAATGGTTGCTGACAGGGCCCTGATTAGAGATGCTCATTGGGTGGCTCCGGCGCAGTTCCACTGGCCTCACTGCTAGCAGAGGCAGGTCCAGAGCCTAATCTCTTGAGGTGTAATAATTATTTTGTTGTAATGTAAAAGAAATTCCATTGTTTCTTTTATAGTGGTCAATTTATTTTAATACATTACCTACAGTCATTGCTCGCAAACTTTTTGAGTTTCCTTACTCCGTTCCCTCAGTGCCAACATCCATTATTTCATCCGCTACCATAATTTACCCCCATGTATTTTATGTGCTTTTCTTTAATTATCTTGGTCTTCTGGTGGTGTCTGCATCCATACCTTAAAGAGGCAACTCCCTAGATTAAAGAGTTAATCTCCTGATGGGTGACTGCAGGACTTGTCATACAAGCAGTCAGGACCTGGTGGTGGTTGTGCGCTTATGACTGTGATGTCGCATTTCCCTGCCCATTCTACAGTAACAGATCCCAGCTGCCAGCCCTGCTTTTGCGCTGCAGGAGAAGGAGACAGGTGGGTATTATCCTTTACATGAGCAGGACTTCCACAATACTGCCAGTGCTTAAGTATAATATTAAAAAGTGCTTGTTACCCCAGCAGGGTCAGGGAGGGCACTTGCTATGCTGGCCTTGCCCCCTCCCCCATGGATCTGCTTCTGCCAGCTGGTAGTTTTGCCACTGCTTTCACCCCAATGACTTACTTGTTTTATGGTTATACAGAGTTTAGACACCAGATGTCAGAAGAGGATCACTAATCACTTTTTTTAGGCAAAAATGTGGCTATGTGTATGTATGTATAGGATATTGTGGATAGGAAATGCAATAGGAAAAGTAAAATTCCAGGGCTGGTGTGTAATACTTCTTAAAATTTCACCAGCAAGTTCAGTGCCTTTTCACGGTTTAGCCACTGTAGAGCATTTTAAATCTTTCAAGGCTACTTAAAATCACCTATCTTTGCAAAAAATATGGAGATTTGTTTTGCTGATATCCAACCCCCCTCCCCTTCCACCCCCTTTTTTTCCTAACACTAAATACAGGGTTTTTTACTTACAAATATTGGGACATGGTTACATTATATGACCATACTGTTTTAAGTCCACTACTTTGCCAAAGTCCCAAAAGTTTGCTGAAGTGCTTCCTCTTTTTTTCTTTTTACAAAAACTGCAGATTTTAGTGAAATTGGCACATTTATAAATTAACCCTCTTTACATCCCCATGGCTGTCAATCAGACAAGTGGTCCTTATACTTCCTGTTTGAGCTAAACTCAAGAGGCAGACAGTTCCCAAGACCATCTGACTTGTAAAGACTCATTGAACTGCATTGGGAAGTATTTGATTGGAGAACCACTGAAAGTCTGGGCTTGGTTAGGAGGGAAGGGCTTGCAAAGGCTGCAGACAAGAGATCTGCAGCTTGTGCAAGCTGTTTTAGATATATCTAACAATAAAAATTTTTAAAATAAAACATGCATGTTTTTATTGGGGGTATATACCAGTATATTAAACTGTTTAAAATAAAAATTTCCATTGGAGTGTTAAACTACACTGAACAAAATTATAAACGCAACACTTTTCTTTTTGCCCACATTTTTCATGAGCTGAACTCATAGACTTTTTCTATGTACACAAAAGGCCTATTTCTCTTAACCCCTTAAGACCGGAGGGCGTACTATTACGCCCTATTTTAGGCGGCTCTAAACGCCGCCGGGCGTAATAGTACGCCCTCCGGTCTTTCTTTACTTACCCGGTCGCCGGCGATCCCACGCTGGCGATCGCGTTTGGGGGGACCCCCTGGAAGCCCCCCCCAGCCATGTGAGAGTGAGGTCCTTGCGAGAACCTCACAATCACATGGCAGGGTTAGCTGCCTGTTGCATTGCCAGCAGGGGGACTGCCTGTAATGATAGGTGGTCCCCCTGCTGGCTGGAAATAAAATAAATTAAATTAATAAAAGTAAAAGTGTAAAAGAATAAATAAATAAATAATATATATATATATATATATACTTAGATCATATATATATATATGATCTAGGTGTATGTGTATGTATATATATATATATGTATGTATGTATGTATGTGTATATATATATATGTATATATATATATATATACATACAAACACATACACTGTCTAGGTGTATTTTACTATTAAAATATATAGATATAGATATAGATATAATTATATATAAATATATATATATATATATATATATATATTAATATCAAATTACACATAGACTGATATTGATTAAATATATATAATTATTGTTATCTATATTTATATATAATATAAATAAAATTAAATATGTAAATACGTAAAAAAATTAAATTTAAAAAATAATTTAAAAAAAAATTTAAATATATAGATGTGTGTTATTTCATTCTAACTGTATTGTGATATTAATATATATATATATATATATTTATATCAAAATATACGTAGAACGAAATAATATATATATCTATATACATAAATATATACGTATATATCACTATATATATATATATACCTATATATAAATATTTTTAAAAAATTATATATATATATATATATATTCACATATATTAATTCTACATATATATTTATGTAATATTTTTATCTTAATTAATTACAATTAGCGGGACCTGCCTGACAACCCATGCCGAAACTAAAGGGAATTTAATTTGCTAGCACTATATTTAACCCAAGACACCATAAAACCTGTACATGAGGGGTACTGTTGTACTCGGGAGACTTCGCTGAACACAAATATTTGTGTTTCAAAACAGTAAAAAGTATCGCAGCAATAATATCGTCCGTGTAAGTGCTGTTTGTGCGTGAAAATGCAAAAAACGTCACTTTTACTGGCGATATCATCGTTGTAATACATTTTACTGTTTTGAAACACTAATATTTGTGTTCAGCGAAGTCTCCCGAGTAGAACAGTACCCCCCATGTACAGGTTTTATGGTGTCTTGGAAAGTTATAGGGTTAAATATAGTGCTAGCAAATTAAATTCCCTTTACTTTCGGCATGGGTTGTCAGGCAGGTCCCGCTAATTGTAATTAATTAAGATACCTAATTATGTAAAAATATTACATAAATATATATAGTAGAATATATATGTATATATATACGTATGTGTATATATATGTATATATCTATATAATTTTTTAAATATTTTTTTATTTATATATAGCGATATATATATAGTGATATATACGTATATATTTATGTATATAGATATATATATTATTTCGTTCTACGTGTATTTTGATATATATATATTAATTTCACAATACAGTTAGAACAGTTTATATATATATATTTTATATATATATATTTATATTTATATATATATATTTATATTTATATATATATTTAATCAGTATCAGTCTACGTGTAATTTGATATTAATATATATATATAATTATATATATATTAATAGTAAAATACACCTAGACGGTGTACGTGTGTGTATGTATATGTGTGTATATATACTTAGATCATATATATATATAGTATATATATATATATGATCTAAGTATATATATATATATTTTTTTTTACACTAATAAATTTTATTTTCATTTTATTTTCAACCAGCAGGGGGACCACCTGTCATTACAGGCAGCCCCCCTGCTGGCAATGCAGGAGGCAGCCTACCCGGCCATGTGATTGTGGGGTCCTCGCTAGGACCCCACTCTCACATGGCCGGGGAGCACCGGAGGAGAAGGATCTGCCACGGAGGGCGTACAATTCCGCCCGGCGGCGTTTAGAGCCGCCTAAAATAGGGCGTAATTGTACGTCCTCTGGTCAGAAGGGGTTAAATATTGTTCACAAATCTGTCTAAATCTGTGTAAGTGAGCACTTCTCCTTTGCTGAGATAATTCATCTACCTTTACAGGTGTGGCATATCAAGATGCTGATTAGACAGCATGATTATTGCACAGGTGTGCCTTAGGCTGGCCACAATAAAAGGCCACATACTGCTTAAACTGCTTCCGTAGACTCTCATTAGAGTAATGCTTTCTTGTGGTCACCTCCAAAGAGGCACCAGAAGTAGAAGAATCTGGCCTCAATTCCAAATATACACAGAAAAAAAGAGAATTCTGTGGAAAACCCTGAACATGCATCCTTCAGTAATGGTGCTATTTACAAGTATTCAGATGTTATACAGATTTTAGACACCAGATGTCAGTAGAAAATCACCAATCACTTTGGCAGTCAGGAGAAAAATAGTATATGTATGGATTGGAGTTTGTGGGTATGCTTATGTCAAGTCAAATTCCAGGGCTGGAGTCTAATGCCACCATTTTACCAGCTGTCACTGAACTGTCCTTTCATGGTTCTCTGTAGAGTAGATATTTACCTGACACAACAAACGTATCTATCTTTCTGACAATTTTTCAGGCACAGAAAAGTGTTCTATTTCACATAGTTTTTTTTCTGCAATCTAAATCTGTCACACTTTAGGATACCTAAAAATTGTTAATATGATTTGTATTTTCATTAAAATCGAAAATGAAAGGTACCTCATTTGTCTCAAATTTTTTTCTAGTCTTATTTTTTTATCTTGATTTAAAAGAGTTTTTCAATCTATCAATTTAAAATCTTTAATACATTTGTCTATTTTATTTACGTCATTTTTTTCTTTTAGTCTTTTTTTTACATCTGCTTGTTCATCAAAAATCACTACAATTATTAATACATGTAAGTTGGCCTTTAGGCAGGTAATGAAGTCAAGGGCTATAGTAACATCTAGATGTGTCAATATAGCTATTTATGCATTCATGTTAAAAAAACATCTTGGTTTTTATATGTTGGTTTTCTATATATCTCCAGATCAAGAAAATGAATACTTATCTTACTATATTCACTAGTCAAACTGATCCCTATATTGTTGTTATTCAGAAAAAACTAGAAAACTTTTTAGAGAATCTTTATCTCCTTGCCATATAAAGAAAATATTGCTCTGGATTGGCTGAGATCATCAAGCCAAGGAGGTGGGGCCAGCCACAGAGAAAGCAGTGCAGTGTAGGATAAAACCAGGGTTTCCTAATGTTGTAGTCTTCCTTGAACATGTAGAGATGTGTTGTCAAGCTTGCGCAGGTTTATTTTTAAAAATGGCATGCACATGTACATCGGGTTGTGAAAGATACATTTCAGAGGCACTATATTGGGATAATGTGACTCCATATCTTCCACTTTCCACCAGAGTGGTAGAAACCACAGCCCAAATGGCTGCTGCTCAACTCTGTCTCTGCCCACAGGCACCAGCTAAGGAGGAGGATTTCTGTCACACAAATGTGCTGCCACTGCCACAAGGAGTTTCACTACTGTTTCTCGCACTGCTAAATCCTGTCATTTTACCTTATCATACCCCTCTTTATTAACTAGTCTGTCTTTCCATATGGGCAGGGTTTTCTTCCTCAAAGCCAGATTGCGCTTCTTGGGTCACAGATAGTAGGCATCATTAACTCAGGAGTAGTGTCTATCACTTCACGCATGCAAGCTTCCAGTTTATCCTTTAACCCCTTAGTGACCAGGCCGTTTTTCAATTTTCTCACCGTTGGGACCAGGGCTCTTTTTACATTTTTGTGGTGTTTGTGTTTAGCTGTAATTTTCCTCTTACTCAGTTACTGTACCCACACATATTATATACAGTTTTTCTCGCCATTAAATGGTCTTTCTAAAGATACCATTATTTTCATCGTATCATATAATTTACTATAAAAAAATTATAAAATATGATGAAAAAATAAAAAAACACACTTTTTTGAAGTTTGACAGACCAAAATCTGTTACCCATCTACAACTGCCAAAAAACACCCATGCTAAATAGTTTCTAAATTTTGTCCTGAGTTTAGAAATGCCCAATGTTAGCATGTTCTTAGCTTTTTTTGGAAAGTTCTAGGGCTATAAGCAGAAGTAGCACTTTGCTATTTTCAAACCAATTTTTTTCAAAATTAACATTACATTGTAACACTGATATCTTTCAGGAATCTCCAAATAACCCTTCACATGTATATATATTTTCAAAAAAGACAACCTAAGGTATTACACCTGGGGTATATTGAGTATATTTTCATGCAGCCATTTTACCACCAATCTATGCCAAATTTAAAAAATAATAATAATAATTGGTGAATTTTTTGAGACACATAGCAATTTAAGAATATATGTACTGAGAGCTTTAAGGGTTACTGCCTAAGAACAGCCCAATATGTGTTCAGCATCATCTCCTGAGTACAGGGATACCACCCATGTATAGGTGTGTCGGGTTATCTGGGGGCTAAAAGACCTTATTTGACAGTAAGTCATCATGCACCCATGTCCCATTTGGGACATTTTTGAAGCCGGACAATATAATTTACCCCCATCAAACCATATATTTTTGAAAAGTAGACACCCTAGGGTATTTCAAATGGTGGTATTTTAACACTTTCCATGCTCTAATTCTACCACCAAGCTCTGTCAAACCTTTGGGTAGTCATTTTTTTTGTGTTATTTTTCACACACATTCTACTTTAGGCATGGATTATCAGCTCCTATTAGGTGTTACTGCCAAAGAACACCCCAATATGTGTTCAGCAATATCTCCTGAGTACAGCGATACCACCCATGTATAGGTGTGTCGGGTTCTCTGTGGCTAAAAGACCTTATTTGGAGGGTGCGCATTCCAGTTTTCCAACTTGGAATTTTCGCAGTTAGTCATCATGCACCCATGTTCCATGTCCCATTTGGGACATTTTTGAAGCCGGACAATATAACTTACCCCCCTTAACCCATATATTTTTGAAAAGTAGACACCATAGGGTATTTCAAATGGTGGTATTTTAACACTTTCCATGCACTAATTCTGCCACCAGCCTTTGTCAAACTTTTGGATAGTCGTTTTTTGTGTTCTTTTTCTCTCACATTGTACTTTAGGCATGGATTCTCAGTTCCTGTTATGTGTTACTGACAAAGAAACCCCCAATATGTGTTCAGCAACACATCTCCCGAGTACAACAGTGCCCCCAATGTACAGTTTTTTGGGGGCTTTTCCAAACTTACAGGGGTCAAATGTAGGGCTTTCCCCTTTTCCATGTTTGCACATTGAAATTTGCCAGATTGGTTTGCTGGGCCTATGTTGCCTTTGAGACCATATAGCAGCCCAGGAATTAAAATTAACCCCATCATGGCATTCCATATATAGAATACCTTGTAGGAAAGCACTCACAGGACTTGATATGGTTCAAAAAAATGCTTCTTTATTGCAGCAAAAATTTCAAGTAGAAAGTGTCAACGTTTCAGTCCCATCTGGACTTGATAAAAGTCCAGATGGCACTGAAACGTTGACACTTTCTACTTGAAATTTTTGCTGCAATAAAGAAGCATTTTTTTTTAACCATATCAAGTCCTGTGAGTGCCTTCCTACAAGGTATTCTATATTATGGCCAGGATTAGCACCAAGGCATTACAAGACCGGGAGCAGTGAGTGCGGGACACGAGGAGTTTATATATATATATATTTGTGTACGGGATTATGGAAGGGGGCGTACATTAAAATAGAGTGTTATCTTGAAAAATGAGAGTCGGTTGAGGTGTGCCGAAACCGACGAGAGGTTAGGCCTGTAAAAAAAGAGGGCCCACCCGGGATTACTGATATGAATGGAGGGTGTGGTGGGAGAGGAATTTCCGGAATCGACGAAGACAGGTAAGCCTGGGGTTTGCTGGGTTTATATAGGCCTAAATCCCTCCCACAACTACAGGCATACGCCTTCTATTTGTGTACGGGATTATGGAAGGGGGCGTACATTTAAATAGAGTGTTATTTTGAAAAATGAGAGGCGGTTGAGGTGTGCCGAAACCGACGAGAGGTTAGGCCTGTAAAAAAGAGGGCCAAAAGTATGTAAACATAATTTTTTATTTATTACAACACCATTATTTAGACATATAGAAAGGGAGTCTGATTTCTTTCTCTGGGTTTGGAATGTACTGGTTATACGCTGAGGATTTCCATCGGCCCATTTTCTTTATGATATGTGTAGGTACTTGACTACTTGAGGCTGCCGTGGCCGCTCCGATACGGAATGAGTGACCCGTGAAGGAATTTGGATTGAGGCCTAGTCTAAGAAGCAAAGCGCGGATGTATAGCATGAATTGTTTAGTAGTGAGGGGCTTATCTTGTAGGGACAACAGAGGCAAATCTGGATTTTTTTATTTGTTGATTTAGTATGAAATAATCCAGCACTTGAACTGGGCAACATATGGAACCGGTAGGAAAGTACTTTATGTCTACTGGGGGGCCTGTTTGGTTTGTTTTTGTGTGGGGAATTGATAGAATGAAATGATCATTTACTTTGGTTAAGTTCTTTTGTTTAAGACAATTTTCAGTGTCAGATATTTTTCCACTGAAAATTCTTTAGGTCTGAGGAACCCGAAAAAGGCTAGATACGCTGCTGCCTTAATTACTCGGTTAGTGTTATTTTCGAATGGACTTTTATCTAATAGCTTGGAGATTTCTTTAAAGATGTTACTGTCTATGGGGAGTCTTTTGAGGGTTTTATGGGATTTTTGCCTCTGTATACCTTTTAGTATAGTTTTTACTGGGTATGTGGGCAAGAAAGGAGACTTGTTCGGGTAAAGAATTAGCATGAAATGTTGTATCCGTGTTAAGTAAAGTTTGATGGTATTGTAGGCTAGTTTTAATGAAAGGTGGCAAAAAGTTGAAAACGCAACCATAGTTTCTACAGAAAAATGGTTTATTATATTAAAATCACGCACAAACTTTTTAAACAGGTCAAATGCCCTATCGTATGCTTTTTTTGTGTTTTCAGATAAACCTGCCTGTGCAAGAATTCTACTGTGTGCTAGTAATTGGTTTAGTGCATGATTAGGTCTTTGAATTGCGGAGGAGTTATGGGTTGCTTGTTCGCTGTAGGGTGCAGTTTGAAAAATTCCTGTAAATTAAAACGAGATAAAGCGTCAGCTGCATTATTTAAGACACCAGAAACATGGATACAATGAATATAGAATTGCAAATTTGCTGCTAAGCATGTAAGTTTCCTTACGAGATTCATGATTGGCAGGGACTGAGAGCGGCCTTTGTTAATTATGACACATGCTGCTAAATTGTCACAGTAACACTTAACTGCTTTCCCCCTCCAATTACTTCTCCAGATGAGAGCTGCTGCTACTATTGGGAAAATCTCGAAAAATGCAGAGGTTTTGTCAAACTTCTCTAGTGTAACTGTTTCGGGTGGCCAACTGTCGTATACCCAAATATTGCGGCGTACCCGACGGTAGCCGCTGCGTCTGTCCAGATAACCGGGGATTCATCTGATATGGGGGGAATGAACAATGACCTGCCGTTCCATGTTGTTAAAAATAGTTCCCACATTTTTAGGTCGGCCCTTGCAGGACTGTCTAGACTTATTCTAGTGTCGTCGTCAGGGAGGACGTGTAGAAGAGACAGAAGCCTAGAGATGAAAGATCTGCCTTGAGGGATAATTCTCATGGCAAAGTTAAGAGAACCCAAAAAGCGACTGTAACTCTTTCCTGGTACATGACCCTTGATTGGTGCAGCTGTGAATGTGAGTTAGAATTCTGTCTACTTTAATTTGAGGGAGGCTAGCTTGCATAGTTGCGGAATTAAGTGTGATGCCTAGGAAAGTTATTTCTGTACTGGGACCCTCTTTCTTATTTGGTGCTACCAGGACTCCTAATTCTTTAAATAGGGAGAGTGCATTTTTTAGACTGTGTGGTGTGTAGTAGTTAGGCTCGATATATAGAAAATCATCTAGGTAGTGAATTAGATTTGTTGAGTAGTAGCCAATTCAAGGTTTCTGCGAATATATCAAAGATTTTTGGGCTACTTTTGGAGCCGAATGTCAGCCTGGTTGCAAAATAGTATTTCTCTTCCCACTTAACACCATGTAGATGCCAGAGTGACTGCTTAATTGGAAGAAGTTTGAAAGCATTTGAAATATCTGTTTTGCTCAACCAGGCTGCCTCACCCAAGTTGATGGCGGCTTGTATGGCATTGTCTATTTTTGCGTATTGCAATGAAAAGTCTTCTGAAGGTATAAGAGAATTTAAGCTTGGGGATGTGGAAGATTGGGGTGCTGAAAAAATCGATTATTAACCTCTTTTTATTGTTAAACTTGCCCGTGGCTATACCTAGTGGACTTGTTCTCCAGGAAGTGAAGGGTGGTGTAGTAAAGGGTCCTATCATAAAGCCATACTCTGCTTCTTTGTTGAGAAGATCTGTTAAACTGTCTGGGTCTGTTATAGCTGATTGTAGGTTGGGGCATTCTAGTATGCCTGTAGGGAGTGCTACTAAACCTGTGTGAAAGCCTGTCGTGAAACCTGATACCAGAAAGTCCGCCAAGTGAGAAGAAGGATGATCAGTAAAGTAACGTTGTAAATTGGTTACGTTTATTTGGGTCTTTGCTTTCTTAGTGAACAGTTTGTTTGGACACATAGTTTTTGCATGTGCTCTGAAACAGATCGAGCAAACGTGTAGTAATCTGCAAGCGCTGTAACTACATCCCCCCACTTTGAAATTGTTACAAACTTGTGCTTTCCCGAGAAACACTATAGGTCTCCCTAACTTGTCTTTCATTTCCCTTTGATTAGGGAAATAGTCTGGACTGGCGTTGCTAGTAGACGGGCCACCTATGTTACTCGGACAAAAGTTTGCTGTATGAGACACTGAGGAACATATTGCACATGCTGGTGTTTTAAGCCCCGCGAAATGTCTACAGAACAATTCTGTATCTAATTGACTCCAATCGGTGGGAGTGTTGTATTGGGCCAATGACGCGGCTGACCTGGCAGAAAAGGACTTATGGTAGTCGTAGAATGCGTAACCTCCATATCTGTAAGCTAATTCCACCAGTTTGTGCAGATATAGATCCAGCTCTTCTCTACGGTGTGGGAAAGACGTGCAAATTACATCTCTATATAAACCAAATGCTAGCACAAACTCAGGAATATTTAGCTTTTTATTGAGCCTAGGATCTCTAGCTTTCATTACTACGGATATATCGTCGAAAGTATAGGCTCTGTTTTCGATTATATCCTGTGAGGCAATCAGGAGAGAAGCTAGATTAACATCTTTCCCTTCTAGTATGTCTCTTTTCAAATTTTGTGGTATCAAATGTACTGGGTTGATGATATTAGATGTTTTAGCAGGAAATGGATTGGAGTTACCTCCTGAGCTTGTTTGGGTAGTCCTAGTGGAACTTGTACTTCAGGAATGCTAGTTTGACTAGTGGCTTCCAGGTTATCTAACCTGTTGTTTATAGTAGCTACTGAAGCCACCAGAGAGGTCATCATACTTTGTAAATCTGCCAAACTATTTTGAATTGTACAATCAGAACTAGGGCCTGGTAACTCATGAACGTTTTGGGAATTTAATAAATGGAAGAGTTCGGCTTTCCTGGCAGTAGCCGTAAAGGGGATGTTTCTTCGATTTAGTTCTGCTATGATTTTTGGAACCGTCCAGGATCTGTAGCTGGATATCGTACTAGATTGTCTTGGTTGATTGCCAGGTCTGGAGGGAGTGCTGGCAAGTGAAAGCTCTTTGTCTCGAACTGAAGCGTTAGACATGCTATGGGCGTGAAAGGAGATTTTTTTTTTATGTGTGTGCGCAAATTTGAGTGTGTGTGCGGCAAAGCAATTACACTAGGTTGGTGACAGGTGAGGCCCTACTAGGTGCGGCTTGAGAGGCTCTATCTATGAGTTGGCGCGAGGGGATTTCGTGGCCACCGAACGTTGTGGCGGGGTGTTGGCCTCTCGGTGAATAGTAACCATAAGATAGAATGGGAGTGACAGGTGAGGCCCTTTCTATGCCACGTGCGAGGCGTCTACCTATGATTTGGCGCGAGGGGCATAGTACCTCTGAATTGAGGATGGGTGTTGGCCTCGCAAGACCACTAACCCAAGGTGAAGGAGCCGGGAGGAGACTTCTAATTCCCTGACAGCCAGCTACGACTAAACTGGAACAGAAAATAAATGGGAGACTGAACGTATTGTTTGAATTGCTCATTATCCTTACCTGTACGAGAATTTGTGCCCAGTACTTGAAATGACCTAAGGATCTAAAGTGTCTGTAAAACCGGGTGGCTTTACTCAGGCTGACGCCCCTAGTTTGCAGAGAATGTACACAGGAGGAGGGATGGGGGAGAGAAAAGAGAGAAAACAAATACAGGGAGTGCAGAATTATTAGGCAAATGAGTATTTTGACCACATCATCCTCTTTATGCATGTTGTCTTACTCCAAGCTGTATAGGCTCGAAAGCCTACTACCAATTAAGCATATTAGGTGATGTGCATCTCTGTAATGAGAAGGGGTGTGGTCTAATGACATCAACACCCTATATCAGGTGTGCATAATTATTAGGCAACTTCCTTTCCTTTGGCAAAATGGGTCAAAAGAAGGACTTGACAGGCTCAGAAAAGTCAAAAATAGTGAGATATCTTGCAGAGGGATGCAGCACTCTTAAAATTGCAAAGCTTCTGAAGCGTGATCATCGAACAATCAAGCGTTTCATTCAAAATAGTCAACAGGGTCGCAAGAAGCGTGTGGAAAAACCAAGGCGCAAAATAACTGCCCATGAACTGAGAAAAGTCAAGCGTGCAGCTGCCACGATGCCACTTGCCACCAGTTTGGCCATATTTCAGAGCTGCAACATCACTGGAGTGCCCAAAAGCACAAGGTGTGCAATACTCAGAGACATGGCCAAGGTAAGAAAGGCTGAAAGACGACCACCACTGAACAAGACACACAAGCTGAAACGTCAAGACTGGGCCAAGAAATATCTCAAGACTGATTTTTCTAAGGTTTTATGGACTGATGAAATGAGAGTGAGTCTTGATGGGCCAGATGGATGGGCCCGTGGCTGGATTGGTAAAGGGCAGAGAGCTCCAGTCCGACTCAGACGCCAGCAAGGTGGAGGTGGAGTACTGGTTTGGGCTGGTATCATCAAAGATGAGCTTGTGGGGCCTTTTCGGGTTGAGGATGGAGTCAAGCTCAACTCCCAGTCCTACTGCCAGTTCCTGGAAGACACCTTCTTCAAGCAGTGGTACAGGAAGAAGTCTGCATCCTTCAAGAAAAACATGATTTTCATGCAGGACAATGATCCATCACACGCGTCCAAGTACTCCACAGCGTGGCTGGCAAGAAAGGGTATAAAAGAAGAAAATCTAATGACATGGCCTCCTTGTTCACCTGATCTGAACCCCATTGAGAACCTGTGGTCCATCATCAAATGTGAGATTTACAAGGAGGGAAAACAGTACACCTCTCTGAACAGTGTCTGGGAGGCTGTGGTTGCTGCTGCACGCAATGTTGATGGTGAACAGATCAAAACACTGACAGAATCCATGGATGGCAGGCTTTTGAGTGTCCTTGCAAAGAAAGGTGGCTATATTGGTCACTGATTTGTTTTTGTTTTGTTTTTGAATGTCAGAAATGTATATTTGTGAATGTTGAGATGTTATATTGGTTTCACTGGTAATAATAAATAATTGAAATGGGTATATATTTGTTTTTTGTTAAGTTGCCTTATAATTATGCACAGTAATAGTCACCTGCACACACAGATATCCCCCTAACATAGCTAAAACTAAAAACAAACTAAAAACTACTTCCAAAAATATTCAGCTTTGATATTAATGAGTTTTTTGGGTTCATTGAGAACATGGTTGTTGTTCAATAATAAAATTAATCCTCACAAATACAACTTGCCTAATAGTTCTGCACTCCCTGTAGGTAGTAGACTGATTAGTTTTTTGTTTTTTTTTAATATGTATAAATTATGTGATTAATTGTGCTTATATTAATATGATTTGTGACTTGTCTCTGGTTCTGAATATTTATGAACCTGTTGTTGATACTGTATTTATTAGTTTAACGGAGTGAAAGAAGGAAGAAGGAGAGAAAGAAATCTTGAACGGATTATTACTAACCGAACCGTATTTGTGTAACTCAGCGTAATTGATACCAAACTTTTTTCCATGCGTTTTTTTATCCCTAGAATGAAAGGAGAACAATTTACCAGGAAACTCCTTGACTTGATACGTTAGCAACGACTTGAGCTGATATACGAAATGCATATATACAATGTATAAGCCACTCCATGATATCTTAGTTTTAAGACTCTATCTTAGTTTTGGGAAGTATGAAATCCATATGAGTGTGGCTATTCAAATTGGAAGTGTCTGTAAAGATATGTCAGCCGATTGCATGCAGCCTGCTTAGATTGCTGAATATGCTGTGCTGATAGAGTTGAGCATCTAGCAAGACAGTACATAGTATTACATCTACAGAGGAAAACAGTGCCTTAGAAGAATACGAGTTATCTGTGTACTCAAAACAGAGATCATTGTGTATTCACTAGGCTTCCTGGAGAACCCAGGCACCGCAGCCTCGAAAGACTGAGGGTTCCCAACTCTCCAGGAATGCCAATCAAACACGGGAACTAGGTCAGGCAGCACACTTTCGATCCAGCTATGCCACCAACGTATATTCGCATATATTGCAAAGGCACCCCGGAAAAGCCGTGGGAACACAAACCTTAACTCTGGTTATTTTATTCTTTAGGACATGTTACACTGTACCAAATATAACTTAATTTCAGTGAGAATCATTTGTTTTTTTAAAACTTGCTCCAATTGTATACTTGCTGAGCTCAGTACTGCACGAGATATTCAAGCTGAGAAATTGCCATGAGCCATTTAATGCGTAAGATTTAGCCGAACCGAATGCAGGTTTTGAATCAATGAACATACAAATGAATGGTGTTAGAACTTGTTTCTATGCAATGTATTATGTGAATGTTCTTGCGAACGTTTTGCCGGATGATTAGATTCGAAAGGTTACATGAATTCGAATTTTTGAGACTTAGTTATGCTGGCTTGTCGATTGCCGTTCGTGTTTTTTTTACTCACGAATTTGCGTGGAAGTTCCTGATCGTCGTTTAGGCACGTCGCTGTAAAATTACGTCAGAGGTCTGCATGAACCGGAAGCGAAGAGAATTTCCGGAATCGATGAAGACAGGTAAGCCTGGGGTTTGCTGGGTTTATATAGGCCTAAATCCCTCCCACAACTACAGGCATACGCCTTCTATATATATATATATATATATATATATAGATAGATAGATAGATAGATACACACACTTTTATTTCCTATATATTGTAACAGAGTGTTGGGGATGGTGGTCAGGGGTGTATATCTGGCACCCAGACTTTTGCACAGCCACTATCCTGACATGTGGGTAAGCACATGCAGCCCCAGGGAAAGTTAAGTTTAAATGTAGTTTTTTTTCCTCTGTTATTTGGGTCCCTGGGGTGGAGTATTCGGAAGAGCAGGGTGGGCCGATTCTCCACCCACTGTCAGAGTGGTTGTGCATGAGTCCAGCCCAGGTTTCCCATAGAGCTCTGGCTCACTGCCTAACGAGGTCATTAGCCTCACCTGTAGGGGCTGTGAGCAGCTATATAACTGCAGTTAAAGCAGGGTGAAGTGAGGGAAGTGTTTTGGAGGAGAAAGAAAGTGTTTTGTGGAGAAAGAAGATTTGCTGTTCATTGTATCCTGTTACTTCACAACAACAGAAAATAAACAGGCCAGAGGCCCTTTTGAAACTGGACTTTGTCTTGACCTGGTTTTGCTACATTAGCAGCTCCTTTAACGGATCTCACAAAAGGTAAAGCCCCACTAGTGGTTAAGTGGTCAGTAGAGGCAGAAAAATCGTTTGTAACTTTGAAAGAGGCTTTGTGCACCCAACCGGTTCTGGTAACCCCGGATTTCACTAAAGAGTTTATTGTCCAAACCGATGCATCAGAGCTTGGGTTAGGGGCAGTTCTGTCTCAGGAAATTCAGGGTGAAGAACACCCAGTGTTTTATTTAAGTAGGAAGCTGACTCCCGCTGAGAAAAATTATTCTATAGTGGAAAAGGAATGCCTTGCCATAAAATGGGCCTTAGACTCATTGAAATATTATCTGCTGGGTAGAAAATTTAGGTTGGTCACAGACCATGCCCCCTTAACCTGGATGAGTCAAAACAAAGATAATAATGCCAGGGTGACAAGGTGGTTCCTCAGTTTACAACCATTTCATTTTACAGTTGAACATAGGCCAGGGTCTAAACATGGAAATGCTGACAGTTTGTCGCGAGAAAATTTGTTTTCTGTGGTCGCTCACCCCACTAGGTCTGAGCTGGGGGGGAGGATATGTAACAGAGTGTTGGGGATGGTGGTCAGGGGTGTATATCTGGCACCCAGACTTTTGCACAGCCACTATCCTGACATGTGGGTAAGCACATGCAGCCCCAGGGAAAGTTAAGTTTAAATGTAGTTTTTTTTCCTCTGTTATTTGGGTCCCTGGGGTGGAGTATTCGGAAGAGCAGGGTGGGCCGATTCTCCACCCACTGTCAGAGTGGTTGTGCATGAGTCCAGCCCAGGTTTCCCATAGAGCTCTGGCTCACTGCCTAACGAGGTCATTAGCCTCACCTGTAGGGGCTGTGAGCAGCTATATAACTGCAGTTAAAGCAGGGTGAAGTGAGGGAAGTGTTTTGGAGGAGAAAGAAAGTGTTTTGTGGAGAAAGAAGATTTGCTGTTCATTGTATCCTGTTACTTCACAACAACAGAAAATAAACAGGCCAGAGGCCCTTTTGAAACTGGACTTTGTCTTGACCTGGTTTTCTTACCCTAGAGGGCTGTGCGGTTGCCAAAAGATCCTGGACAAACACACACAGGAAAGTAAGTTTGTCACAATATGTATAATATATTACTACGACCATAGGAAGGGAACCCGGTCGATAAGTGAGGAATGTCTATATGTGTAATATATTATAAAATAATTAAATCATTTTATAATATAGTATACATATATAATGCATCTATATAATTTCATTATAAGTGTATTTTGAGATACATATCAAAGTACACTTATAATTAAATCATATAGATGCATTATTTATGTATAATATATTATAAAATTATTTAATTATTTTATAATATATTACACATATATAATATAGACACTCCACACTTATCGACCGGGTTCCCTCGGACGTTAAGTGAGGAGTTAAGGGATTCCCTGCTCTGGTGCATTTCCCCGAACATAGACGTACGCACCAGAGCAGGGAATCCCTCTAATTTCCCCGAACATAAATTTGAGTGATTCCCTGCTCTCGTACGTTCGTCTATGTTTGGGGAAATTTCCCCAACATAGATTTGAGGGATTCCCTGCTCTGGTGCATTCGTCTATGTTCGGGGAAGTTTTCCCGAACATATTCATATGCACCAGAGGAGGGAATTCCCATGATGGCTTGCACTAACGCCTGGTCGTAAGTGCGAGCCGTGGTAAGAGGTAGGTCGCTAAATGAGGACCACCTGTATATGTATAATATATTTATTTTATTATTTTTTTAGCAGCCTGGGGGACTGCCTGACAGCTCAGACAGTCCTCCTGCTGGCAGCTCCTAGAGTCCTATTGCAGTGATGTGATCATGGTGATCCCATGGCCATGGAGGGCCAGCAGCTGCTGTAGGGGGACTGCTGGGGTCTCTGGCAGTCCTCCCCGACTGTGATCGACGCAGATCGTCGGTCTAGGGCTTCTATTGCGGACGTCCTGTCGCGGACGTCCTTAACAACCGTTTTTTGTTGGACATACCTAGTTGGTCCTCGGTCGTTATGACGTTATATATGAGATACATTTATACATATATAATATATATATACACGTATTATATATAAAAAATATAGGAACTTTTGCACTCCTACCTCCAGCCAATGATACCGTGATACCTGTGATACAGGAAACAAACGATTGCCAGCACTTCTGGATTTCCAATATCAAAATACTTTATTGTCAAGGCGTATTATATATAGATATAATATATGTGTGTATATATATATACATATATATACTTTTTTTAAAATTAATTAACTATATATTTTTTTTTTTTTACTTTCATTTAACTTTTACACCAGCAGGGGGATTGCCTGTCAGTTCAGGCAGTTCCCCTGCTGGCAGCACAATGGACACCTATGGGGGTCATGTGACTGCTCTTTTAGAGCTGTCACATGGCCCCTGGGGTTCCTAAATTGGAGAGGCTCAGTCCAGAGAGTGGGGGAACACGGCGATCGGTAAGTACATGGGGAAGGGGGGAGGGGGGGAAGGGGGAAGGGGAGAGGGGGGAGGGAGGGAAAGGGGGGAGGGAGGGGAAGGGTAAATTTTTTTTATTATTTATTTATTTATTTTATTTTATTTCTTTATTTTTTTAACTGTTAAGTGTAAGAGCATCTGAAGCCTGCAGATGGCTTCAGATGCTCTCCCTACACTGCCGGGCACCACGTACGGCAAACCCGGAAGTGTAGGGGGTATTACATGAACGCTTCCAGCGCTCAAAATAGCCGTGGATGTACCAGGTACTTCCGAGGTCCTTAAGGGCTGTTTTTTGTCGGACATACCTGGTACGTCCGCGGTCGGGAAGGGGTTAACCTCCTAATGAATGGTTTCACATTTAGCTGCAGTCCTTCTCATGGCTTTCTAGTACTGCATTCATTAAGTCCTTTAAGAGAGTGAATAATGGAATCACCTGCCCAAGGCTTGCTGTGGCTTGACTTAAATTGTCTGTGACATCCTTGAAAGGCTTAAGGACTGCCACTTTCTGACCTATATCTCCCCATTCATGTCTCCTCAGTGGACATGTCACTCCTACGTTCATATGTGATGATAAGGAATGTATTGCTCTGTGACAAACTCCCCTTTCCAGGTGCTTGCCAGCCACCTGCCCACAGACTATGGATCCCAGGAAATATAATGTAAAAGTCTCAGTTCGTGTATTTGGACTATATGGTTGGGTAACCAAACAGCCGCACGAACCGGAGACCACCCTGGAGCTTGTTAAGCCTAATTGCTACTTTGTAACAATTTTCACCTCAGTGTTCTAAGTGTTCGTCTGGGTGGCTGCAATTTCTATAGACTACCATGAGGTAGCGGCCATCTTGTTCGCATGAACGCAGGCAGCGGTGTTTGGGTATGAATCTAATGGAACTAAACACAGAAACTCCCGAACACCGCTGGACTTCCATTGTCGCCTGCGTTCGGTTCTACACAAGTTAGAAGGGCACTGTTTGGTTGCATTGTTCATCTGAACAAGGGGAACAAGCTCCAGGGTAAGACCATTGACTATGTTCCGTAGTTTGTTTGTTTTGTAAACTACCGAACTAGATCGACCGCTAGCCCTGATTCTAGGGAACTGTTTTGGGCATGGGACCATCCGTACGGTCAGTCAAACAAATGACTTCCAGGAAATTCCTGAACCCCTGAACTGATCTGAATAATTTTTGGATATGTTGGTCAGCCAGATCAGGGCTATCAGGGGATGTTACTTTTGTGGGGTTTTATGTATTTTTAGGGTACTTTTTTCTGTGCTTGGAGATAATTGGGTTAGATTAGTACAGTTCCTGATCCAATTATCTCCCAGGCACAGAGGAGGGATTATCTGATTTTGTATGGGAGTGTCCTGGACCTGAGAGCCAATGTAATTGTGTATCTGTTTCTACAGTGGTTTACTCTCAGGTCCAGGGGGGAGTGCCACTTGAATGGGGACATACATATAAGGCCAGTTGTGGCTGTCATTAAAGTATTCCAGCTTGTACTCCCAGAACTATGTGTCATCTGGTTACTGGGAAGGGAAAAGGCTAATCACTGTTCCAGTGTGGAGGATTCAACGTGGAAAGTCCTTGTAAGGACTAGAGCTCCCAGGACTGAGTGTTGTCCAGTGCCTTGAGTTGGATAGAGTGAGTTCCCCATTCGGCTCCAGGAGGCAGCCGTTCAGGACCGCAGTCAAGCCACGGCGACTGTGGGCAGAAGTGCTGCATTTTGTCCCCTGTTCCAGCTAGGAAGCGGTCCTTGATGGAGGTACCCAGCCAGGGGTACAGGGAGCTCCATTACATGCTCTCTGCTGCTTGAGGATACGTTTCATCATCTCCAAAGTGGAGTACCACAGTTTCACAATATCTTGGTGAAGACGTTGACGTGGCACACCTTCTTAAAGCTCCCTAGTCTTTTGACACACTACGGTGCTCTCAATCAGTTGAAATTGTATTTCTCACCTCCAGATGTAAAACACTGGCTACATGGCACAGACCAATAAAGCTTTCACCACATTGGCTCCCACGTCATTCACGCCCTTGTGTTCTGCTCTGCCTGCTGCCACTCCAACACATTTTTCTAGCATAGCTCAAAGTGTTGCCAGAATATCAGCTGAACTGCTGATCCATAACCTCAGCATGCAGCAGAAAACATTTGTACCCAGGCCCGGACTGGCCATCGGGCACACCGGGCAAATGACCGGTGGGCCGCGGTGGCCATGAGCCGAGGCCGGCAGGGAAGGTCAAAGGATCTCCCCTGCCGGTGTATATATAGGGCCGGCACTATCCAAGCGCCGGCCCCGCTGTTTTCCATTAAGGGCCGGTGAGGGAGATCAAAGGTCTCCCTCACCGGCCCACCTGAATGGACATGCGGCTGGGGAGGGAGGGAGAGGACCCGGCGGAGCTCTATCTTGCAGCACATGGGAAGATAGACTTGGCAGAGCATTTTCCAGGTTTTGGGAGGAATTCTGGAGTAAAACTAAGCGAAGAGAGCAGAGGCTTGCGGACACAGCCACTACCCGAGTCCCAAGGCAAAGCTGGATGGAGAATCTGCACCGGGTCCATGTAGTAGTGGACCTCACGGGCTATGAGCCCCCCAAAAATTTCCCCCGCAACACAGACCACGCAAATGGAAGGTCACAGCCAACAAGAGACAACAGAAAAGCTGGCCCACCAAGAGCACAAAAGTACACCAGCGCACACTGAAGCAGCATCCCTCCAGGCACAGCATGACAGATGTGGAGAATGGGAGAAGACAGGAGGCAGCACATGCAGCCACAGCCTTGCTGATGCCGCCATCAGCAAAGAGCCTGCACACTAAAGCTATGTGGGACTCTAATCTATCTGATCAGGGGATAGGCTGACTACCATGCTGAGACTCTGGATTGCATACTATATGCCAGTATGTAACCTTCAATAGAATGTTTCGTCAATTCTTCAGTCTTCTTTGGTTTACCCACTCTCTCTCACCTCTTCTCAGTTTTCTTTCCTTGTGCATACATGTGTTAGTGAGCAACAGCTGCCATTCTTACTCACCAAGCTATTACATATATGATCTATCTATTTTGCAGAGCTGTCTGGGATGATTTATTCTCCTGTCTAACTACTATCACAATGACTAGATTTCTCTCCTTGTTAAGCACTCTCTCTTAGACCACATGAAGTCACCAGCACTAGGCTTACTCAACTTGCTTTAACCTTTACTTTCTGAATGTTTAAAATCCCATTACATAGGCCTAGACCTCCTTAACAAATAGCTTATTACTAGATGCTCATTTCACCCTAGGCGTATCTGTAACGGATCACCTGGCACCCCGACTGGGTACCTCCGTTGAAAGATGCTCCTAGCGCTTCCAGAGGACTCCAAGCACTCCACCAGACACCATAAGCACCGCAGGCTGCAGCTATCTCCCTTCAGAACGAAGCAGGAACAAGCTCTTACAAGAGCTCAGTGATTATAGCAAGGGAATATGCCTAGCATAGCAATCCCTTGTAGCAGATTCCCCCAATAAGAGACAGGACTCAAGTTGAGGGTAAAAATAGAACTCACTGTACTGGCACATACAGTCTCTTTTATTCCCAATCCACAAACATAGTACAGCCCACAGGGCGTTACAAAACAACCAATCACATCACAGTTACATCCCACATATTCCCTCCCCTTATCCTGAGAGGAAACTCAATTATACATACAGTTAAAACATACTTTCTACCCAACTTTCATAACTCTAAAACCATACATCACATTCACATAAAATTACATATTCACAATCAATCCATTCAGGGGAACAACATATTCAAAAATGGCACAAATCAGACAAGGGGTTCAAAAGTTAGTAAAAAGTCCTTTGTGACTAAATGAAGCATGGCTTTCTGGCCCAAACCAGTTTCAGAGTCTTCTATCCTGGAGATAAGTAATTCAATTATCTCCCAGGACAGACACAAGACTCCATTAAGCACATGGTTGCAAAAAGACACAAAACACTTTAAAATACATAAAGTCACATTTACACATAACACACAGACATTTCACATATCCCCAGATAGCTGGGATCTGAGTGCACATTATTAGATGAATGGCACTCAGATCACACAAATAAGCCTTTCTGCAGGGGAAATAAACAGTTTAACCTGCAGGGCCATAGTCCAAAGGGAGCAGGCGAGCAACCAGGCTTCTCCAGTTCACAGTGGCGAGGTTGGTTTCGCCACACTTCTCCCCTTTACCAACTAGACTAACAGGGTATCTGACCTCCTGCCGGTCAGTGCCCTGGTTAGTCCAGCAACCCACCCACAAAACAGAAACAGCAGTACAGCCCACCCACAATAACTGGTTACTACACCTGGGTAGAGGAGAACTTTGTCCATGTCCAGGTGCCTCACCACGACTGTGTGGGCAACTGTTAGGCTGCCTTGGTGGGTTGCTGAGTGGGCAGAGACCAGCGGTACTCTGCCCTGATGCCAGTGCTACCACGGAAGTAGCCTGGTGGGAGCCTGGTTGTGGGAGGGAGAGACCGACTGTCTCCCCTCTGGATACACCGCTCTGTGGCTGGGGAACAGGACCGACTGTCCCTATCCCTTGTGCTGTAAGTGCAGAGACTACAGTCCCATCTGCACTGTTGGGGGGTGTAACATCTCCCCTTGCTGGGTTAGGCTGCCGCTGGAGAGAGGGTGTAACAAGCTCCTCTCTCTGAACTGTAAACTGCCGCTGGGGAGAAGGGGTATCAGGCTCCTCTCCCTGACACTCTCTCTGCTGGTGGAGAGGGGGACCAGCTGTCTCCCCTTTCATTATTTTGTCCTGTGGTTGGGGTGCGAGACTGACGGTCTCTGCTCCCTGCAGGACACTCTGCTGCTGGGGAGGAAGGACGGCACCTTCAGCTCCCTGGGGTACACACTGCCGCTGGGGAGGAAGGACTGCACCTTCAGCTCCCTGGGGTACACACTGCCGCTGGGGAGGAAGGACGGCACCTTCAGCTCCCTGGGGTACACACTGCCGCTGGGGAGGAAGGACGGCACCTTCAGCTCCCTGGGTTACACACTGCCGCTGGGGAGGAAGTACTGTACCTTCAGCTCCCTGGGACACACACTGCCGCTGGGGAGGAAGGACTGCACCTTCAGCTCCCTGGGATACACACTGCCGCTGGGGAGGAAGGACTGCACCTTCAGCTCCCTGGGATACACACTGCCGCTGGGGAGGAAGGACTGCACCTTCAGCTCCCTGGGATACACACTGCCGCTGGGGAGGAAGGACTGCACCTTCAGCTCCCTGGGATACACACTGCCGCTGGGGAGGAAGGACAGCACCTTCAGCTCCCTGGGACACACACTGCCGCTGGGGAGGAAGGACGACACCTTCAGCTCCCTGGGACTCCTTTTTGGCCAAATCTACTAGAGATTGCAGGTATTCTCCTACTAGTTTCCTGGCGAGCTGCACGGCTCTCTCTGGGGGGTTGGGTCCAAAGGTAGACAGCACCTCATTAACCTCTCTGTCAAACTCCTCCTGAGTGTAGTCATACGCCATGCTTGCTCTGCTGAAGTTAGTTCTTTTGTAGATAGGGTCGCTGTACGGGTACTAGCGTTGCCCTCAATTTGTAAATCCACGAACTGTGTCTCCGAGCTGCTTTACCTCGCACTAGGACGCCATCCCACCGCTGCCACCAATGTAACGGATCACCTGGCACCCCGACTGGGTACCTCCGTTGAAAGATGCTCCTAGCGCTTCCAGAGGACTCCAAGCACTCCACCAGACACCATAAGCACCGCAGGCTGCAGCTATCTCCCTTCAGAACGAAGCAGGAACAAGCTCTTACAAGAGCTCAGTGATTATAGCAAGGGAATATGCCTAGCATAGCAATCCCTTGTAGCAGATTCCCCCAATAAGAGACAGGACTCAAGTTGAGGGTAAAAATAGAACTCCTGTACTGTCACATACAGTCTCTTTTATTCCCAATCACAAACATAGTACAGCCCACAGGGAGGTATAAAACAACCAATCACATCACAGTTACATCCCACATATTCCCTCCCCTTATCCTGAGAGGAAACTCAATTATACATACAGTTAAAACATACTTTCTACCCAACTTTCATAACTCTAAAACCATACATCACATTCACATAAAATTACATATTCACAATCAATCCATTCAGGGGAACAACATATTCAAAAATGGCACAAATCAGACAAGGGGTTCAAAAGTTAGTAAAAAGTCCTTTGTGACTAAATGAAGCATGGCTTTCTGGCCCAAACCAGTTTCAGAGTCTTCTATCCTGGAGATAAGTAATTCAATTATCTCCCAGGATAGACACAAGACTCCATTAAGCACATGGTTGCAAAAAGACACAAAACACTTTAAAATACATAAAGTCACATTTACACATAACACACAGACATTTCACATATCCCCAGATAGCTGGGATCTGAGTGCACATTATTAGATGAATGGCACTTAGATCACACAAATAAGCCTTTCTGCAGGGGAAATAAACGGTTTAACCTGCAGGGCCATAGTCCAAAGGGAGCAGGCGAGCAACCAGGCTTCTCCAGTTCACAGTGGCGAGGTTGGTTTCGCCACAGTATCTGACTAGCATGATATAACCTACACATACACAGCAAGTTTCACTATAAAGATTCTTCAGTTCAGCTTATTTATGTGATTCACTATATTTAAAAAAATGTGCAAGTTCTATACACGCCATACTTGTGTTCTAATAATGTTTATGACAACCACAATTGTGAAAGCTGTTGTTGCAATACAAGCACTGCTGTAATTCTCTGCACAATACAAAATAAACATAGGCGTGCGCAGCCTATTGTATAAGGGTGTGCACCCTAAAGCAGAAACACACAAGCCGCGTATATGTTTAAGGCCGAAGGCCTGTATTTGTGGGAGGAGTTAGCGTTCCTATATAAACGCTACTCCCCCCTTCCTACCTTGCCGTACGCACGCTGTTCACTGGTCCTCCTCGATGACCTCGCTCTTACGGTTTCTGGCCACACGTCCCACCATTTCAGAGCTCCCCCTCCGTTCGGGGAAACTCAGCCGATGCACTTCCAGCGCTGGAACGCTGAACATACGAACGTCCAGGTAACCGGCGGGAATAGCCATGTTCGGGCTATTCCCGCCAGTTCGCATTTACAATTTACAGCATGTGTAATGAGTCATCCAAAACGAATATCTTTCAGACCTGTTATTCCAGGTCCATTCATTATACAATCGGGCGGCGGGCCATAACAGATCCACCCCTTGCACGTCGACAATCATGTGTCAATCATTTCCAGAGTCCGTTTAATATAATGATACTGTTTTTCTGCTACTGCTGGAGAGACTTTTATTGAAAACTTCTAAGAGAATCATGCTTGGAAAGTGTGATAAAGGATATCTTTTCAACTGCAGGACCTGAATGCATATGTTAATTCAGACTATCACACATTGTTTGTATGTAAGACTGAATAATTAGTATCTTTGTGGTATGAACTGTTAACATCTGGTTGTATGTATGGTTGCACTAGTCCATGATAGACCTCATTAACAGTACAATGCTACTTCTGGCATAGTCTAATATCACAACAAGGGGATGCTCAGTAAACCAATACATAATTATCTCAATTCATCACAACCTCACGAGGCACTGTATTTTTTTTTTCTCCTTCAAAAAAATGCCACATTGAAATCACTGTACCCAGGGCCTGATTATGAGCTAAGTGGGCCTGGTGCTGACAATTATGACGGGCCTAATTACAGAATCATATCGACCAAAAACAGTAAAACACTCCCAAGTGTCATGTATCTGATGGAGATGGTGCTGGAGAGAAAGAAAACAGCAGCTATAAGAAACCACATTCCCTAGGCTAATCTCTCACTAATTTATGTTTTCATCTTTCAAGTAAATCCATAACCCCTAACAGCAGTGTCCAGTCAAGCAAGAAGTCAATGGGCACGGTAAAAGGGTGTGCCACTGACACAAATCACGTAACCTGCCAAAAGGGGCGAACATGCCCAAAAAGAGTATATGTCTGCCCAAAGAATTAGAAGGCCAGCCTGGTATGAATGCATGTCAGGCTGCATGCCAATCATGCAGCTGGCCAACTAAGGGCATACTATGCAGACAGCACCCTGAGCTTGGCATAAATGCATCTAATGATGTGCTCGCTCAATGCTTTCTAAGGACTGTCCCCTAGCACTCGCTGGTCCACTTGTCTCCTTACCTTCTTACTAGCAGGCAGAAGCTCCTGGTATATAGTCTGGGACAGAGAAAAGCTGTATGTAGTGAGTGTAGAAGAAAGGGAACATGCCACAGTGTTAGAGAGACCAAAGTCAGCATTACCTTAAAGGATCACTATAGGGTCAGGAACACAAACATGAATTCATGACCCTATAGTGTTAACACCACCATCTAGCCCCCCTGGGCCCCTCATGCCTCCATAAATATAGCAAAACCTTACTGTATTCAAGCCTGAAGCTGTAACTCTGCATGCTGTTAGACTCAGAAAAACAGGCAGTCTGCTGACATTATTAGAAGTGGTGGCCTAATCCAATCACAGTGCTTCACCATAGGATTGGCTAAGACTGACAAAGAGGCAGATCAGGGGCAGAGCCAGCATGATTCAAACACAGCCCTGGCCAAACAGCATCTCCTCATAGAGATGAATTGAATCAATGAATCTCTATGAGGAAAGTTCAGTGTCTGCATGCAGAGGGAGGAGACACTGAATGTTTGGATGCATTTTAGTCAGCCATGACCCAGGAAGGATCTCTAACAGCCATCTAAGGAGTGACCAATGAAGTTATCACTAGGCTGTAATGTTAAGACTGCATATTCTCTGAAAAGACCGTGTTTACAGCAAAAAGCCTGACGGTAATGATTCTACTCACCAGAACAAATTCAATAAGCTGCAGTTGTTCTGGTGACTCTAGTGTCCCTTTAACTATATTCATTGTCAGCCAGTCCACACAAGTTTTGTTCCCATACATCCCTCTTAAGTTTCCATACTTAAGTAAGAGTATGTGAAAAGTAGTTGGGGTTGCCACCTTTCGTGGAAAAACATACCGGCCTTGCTAATTTGCATAATTAAATATGTATGGGTGACATCACATGATGTAAATCACAAGGAGTGACATAAGAAAAAATGCTGTAAAATCACCAAAAAAACTGCTTAGTTTGATTCTGCTGTATAGATGGATTCCTCCCAGTGGCCCCATGTGTCGATTACTCCAGATCTCAGTGTTCCTATGTATCAGTGTCTCAGTGCCCCATGTCTCCCAGTGTCCCCTAGTGTCGTGTCCCCAGGTCTCCCAGTGATCCTATGTATCACAGTGTCTCAATGCCTCATGTCTCCCTCTGTCCCCATGTATCCCAGGGTCCCCATGTCACTAAGAAGACGGGAAGACCTGGGGACACGGGGAGACCTAGGGACACGGAGACACCAGTGACACTGGAAGACTAGGGGACTCTGGCTGGGACGCATGGGGACACTGGGGAAATAGGGGACACTTGAAGACATGGGGACACAGACACTAGAGACACTGGCTGGGTGACATGGGGACATTGAGACATGGGGGCACTGGGAGACATGGGGACAAGGAGACAACAGGGCCACAGACACTAGGGACACTAGCTTGGAGACATGAGGACATTGAGACACTTGAGGCACTGGGAGACATGGAGGCACTGGGAGACATGGGGACAGTGAGACACTGGCAGACTGGGGGCACTGGGAGACTAGGGGGCACTGAGACACCAGGGACACTGGCTGGGAGACATGGGGACACTGTGCCCCCATGTGTCTGTGTCATAATGTCTCCCAATGTCCCTTAGTGTCTGTGTCCCCATGTCTCCTTGCAGCCTTTACCCCCATCCCTTACTTCCCTGAGCTGTAGGCTGTCTATGCAGGGTGGGAGTTGCTGTCTGGGCTCTCTGTAGCTGCACCCCTGCAGATTAGTGAGTATAGATAGGCAGGGAGGGATATGCTGGAACTTCCTATCCCTGCCTGTCTCCACACACAGCGACCCCTACTGGCCATTGCATAGTAATCTCTTTTTATACTGAGAAAAATACCAACATTTGTATTGCCAGTTTCACTGCAATATTGGCACCAGCCAGGCAGCCTCAAATACTGGCTGTGCCAATAAAATAAAAGCCAGGTGGAATCCCTAAGAGTAGTGTGTGAAAAAAAAAAAAAATATATATATATATATATATATTTTTTTTTTTTTTTTTAGATAAATCACTGGGCCTATTCCATGGGCCTGGGCCTGGAGCTGCAGCTCCATCAGCCCCTATGTTAATCCGGCTCTGACTGTACCACTTCAAGGTTTTTCAACCTCTACAGCATCTTATTGTTCATATATTATCAGCAATTAAGAAGTTTCTATGTGCTGTAAATCACAGCTGAACAGCTAAAGGGTCACTGGTACCTTGGTATAAAATCCAAGCACAGATCCAGTGTGGTTACATAACCCTCATATAGACTGCATATTATTCAGTGCAATTGTAATAAATACATCAAGTAAACACATCAATTATTGACACTAGCAAGAATAGATCTGCACATACATAATCAGTGTAACATCCACCTGTGACTTGTCATTAACTTATGGCAAACTCTGCAACCTACACATCATAATCTGCTATTCTGAACTGTGAAGCCTGTTTTTATCAGGTACAAATATGTTTTTCGTTCACATTTCAAACAACTGCCTCTACAAGGCCACGTTGTTACACAATGGGGTATTGGGGTACGGGGGCTTGATTCCTGCCTTGCCTCGTCAGGCCATGGCTACATTCGACAACTCGTCATACGTTTATTCATACTCACTATCTGTAACAATCGTCCTGTTACTCACTACCTTGCTAATTTCACCCTCCTCTCTCCGTCAGGTACTATCACGCTTTCTTGGCACAATGCCTTCCTACATTTCCCTTCAGGAATATATAGTAGCCATCACGAGAATCTTCAGCACCCGCAGGGTCTAAGGATACTGTACTATCAGCTATATCTCCAAGAACTGCGCTATACTGCATATAATTTTCTTTCTTTCCTCTCCCTCGACCACAGTTCCTTTCCTCTTCTTTCTTCCTCCTTACCCTCCCTTCTTTTTCTCTTTCTCCGACTGGGAATCTCCAGGTACCTATCACAAACCACAACTTGGGTTCACCAAACACGTTACATTACCCCCTTATCAAGCCCCCGTCTAGGGTCAGAGAACTGGCTATCTAGGGTTAGGAGCTGGCCTTAGTGGTACAACGTAGCTGGTCCCGCGAGGCCAACCCCCCAATCTCAACACAGAGATTTTGCCTCTCAGCCCAAATCATAGTTAGAGCCTCGCATTCACCCATCCAATTGGGTTTATAGTTAGGGCCTCACATGACACGGCCACACGTTTTGGATCTTTTAATGTCACGAGAGGCTGCCACCCTGCCACCACGCTAGTGGCTCGAGCCCCACGCCCAAATCATAGTTAGAGCCTCTCACCAGCCGCTTGGCAACTAGCAGGGCCTCACTTGTCACGGGGTAGAGAGCTTTTCGCTTCGGCACTAGTTAGCCAGCCAGTTCTATATTGCTTAACCGTATTGTTGTTAATCAGTTCGTTGTTGTGATATTCTTTTCAGTATGTCCTAAGAAGGCAACGTCGGACAAGGACCATCCCTCCCTAGAGCAACCACCGAGCTGGACACTGACAATTCTGTGTTGGAGTCCAGCTCACAAGGAGAAATCTCAGACATTACAGGAGACCTAAACTCCATTCTGGCTACGCTTCAGACCTTCAATAACAGTCTGTCTAACTTAGAGAACACCAGCCCGGCTCAGTGAGGCCCTTCTCCCGTAGGGTCCATACACACACGTACTTCCACCAATGAGCAGGGTTGGCCCCCTGCATTACCTTTCACCCCCCCCCTCACTTTCTGAGTACTCACCCACGAATTTGTGTTAATTTCAACACCGGAATATGTAGTTCTAGCAACTGCAAATTGCTTCACGTATGCGCCATATGCCTCGGGGCTCATGTCAAAACCATCTGCCGTATATATTATATCAAAGATCAGGAGCACAGAGGGAATAAGCTTTGACATTATGCATGTCACATACGTCCCCGCACTGGGTGATTTAATCATTACACATGGGTTCAACATTGGGTGGGGGTAACTCCCAGTAGATGTAGATGTTCCATTCTCCTCGGCTAGACACGCATCATATACTGTAAACTACCAGCAATACTCTAATAAACAACATCTCATTGATCTGCCTGCTCCTCATTCAGTCGCAACCTAGGCTTAACTCCCTCATATCATCATAATTCTCTCACAGTCTTCATGTCATAGGGTCATACCAATTACGGTACCATACCGTTACATAGTTACATAGTTACATAGCTGAAAAGAGACTTGCGTCCATCAAGTTCAGCCTACCTCACATTTGTTTTTTGCTGTTGATCCAAAAGAAGGCAAAAAAACCCAGTTTGAAACACAATTTTGCAACAAGCTAGGAAAAAAATTCCTTCTTGACCCCAGAATGGCAGTCAGATTTATCCTTGGATCAAGCAGTTATTACCCTACATTGAAAGATTATATCCTTGAATATTCTGTTTTTGCAAGTATGCATCTAGTAGCTGTTTGAACATCTGTATGGACTCTGATAAAACCACTTCTTCAGGCAGAGAATTCCACATCCTGATTGTTCTTACATTAAAAAAACCTTTCCTTTGCCTTAGATGAAATCTTCTTTCTTCCAGTCTAAACGCATGGCCTCGTGTCCTATGTAAAGTCCGGTTTGTGAATAGATTTCCACACAATGGTTTGTATTGGCCCCGAATATATTTGTATAATGTTATCATATCCCCTCTCAGGCAACGTTTTTCTAAACTAAATAGGTTTAAATTTGTTAACCTTTCTTCATAGCTGATATGTTCCATTCCTTTTATTAATTTTGTAGCCCGCCTCTGCACTTTTTCTAGTGCCATAATATCCTTCTTTAGAACAGGTGCCCAAAATTGCACAGCATATTCAATATGGGGTCTTACCAGTGATTTATAAAGAGGCAAAATTATATTCTTGTCCCGAGAATGAATGCCCTTTTTCATGCATGACAATACCTTACTGGCCTTGGCCACTGCTGATTGACATTGCACATTGTTGCATAGTTTGTTGTCTATAACAATTCCCAAGTCCTTTTCATGTGTTGTTATCCCTAATTCGCTTCCATTAAGGGTATACGTTGCTTGTGTATTCTTTACGCCGAAGTGCATAACTTTGCATTTTTCAACATTAAATTTAATCTGCCATTTGAGTGCCCAGTCCCCAGTCTATCTAAATCCCTCTGCAGCAAAGTAATATCTTGCTCACATTGTATTGTTTTACAAAGTTTGGTGTCATCTGCAAACACTGAAACATGACTTTCAATGCAGTCTTCAAGATCATTTATAAACATGTTAAATAGAAGGGGTCCCAGAACAGACCCCTGAGGGACACCACTTGCCACCTCTGTCCAGCTGGAAAATTTACCACTAATGACAACTCTTTGTACTCTGTTTTTAAGCCAATGTTCTACCCAAGAACAAGCATTTTCATCTAGACCGATTTCCTTGAGTTTGAACACTAATCTATTGTGTGGAACTGTATCAAATGCCTTGGCAAAATCCAAATAGATCACATCCACGGCAACACCCTGATCTATACTTCTACTTACTTCTTCGTAGAACGCAATCAAGTTAGTTTGACATGACCTGTGCTTCATAAAACCATGCTGATTTTTGCTGATAACCATGTTCTTCTCAAGGAATTCTTGAATATTATCCCTTAATAACCTTTCAAATATTTTACCAGCCACAGAAGTTAAGCTCACAGGTCTATAATTTCCAGGCAAGGATTTTGAACCCTTTTTGAATATAGGAACCACATCTGCCTTCCTCCAATCCTCCGGAACACTTCCTGAAAGAAAAGAATCTTGAAAGATTAAAAACAGAGGTTCACTTATTTCTGCACTTAGTTCCTTAAGTACACGTGGATGGATACCGTCAGGCCCTGGAGCTTTGTTTATATTAACTTTCTTTAGTTGCTGCAGCACCTTGTCTTGAGTTAACCAATTACAATTATTCTGCAAGTTTTTAGTAGCAATCATTTGCACATCTATTGCCATGGGTTCTTCCTTAATATATATGGAGGAGAAATAGTTATTTAAAATTCCTGCCTTTTCCTGGTCTTCATTAACTAACACCCCCGTTTCAGTTTTTAGTGTACCTACACTTTCATTTTGTTTTTTTTTAGAATTTATGTACTTAAAAAATGCTTTGGGGTTGGTTTTGCTCTCTTCAGCTATCATTATTTAATTTTGAAGTTTAGCAAGTCTAATTGCCTTTTTGCACGCATTATTTGCATCCTTGTATCTTTTATAAAATGCATCTGATTTAAGTTAAGTCTCCCGAGGATAAGAGCGTGTGCAGTCATGAAGACGAACAAGTCCCGTGAGCAGGGAACTTGAAATCGACGACATGCAATCATTGCAGGGTTCTTGTACGTCACTATGCGCACTATCCCGCTGGGCAGTTTATTAATTTACTGGCACGCTCGCTATCAGGTCTGCCTGACGGAGATAGGGTTATTAGATCCTCTGGCAAGGCAGACCTTGGTCAGGTGGGGGGGAGTCATTAAAGCTTGGAATTGGGTTTCTGTGTTCATCCTGCCTGGTTCCGACCAACTCCCAATCTTTTGTACAGATGAAACCATCCTGGATTGCAGCATTTACATAACTATTAGGGATTACTGACCAAGAGACACTCGGTCTCGTACCTCACCCAGCTGACAAACACCCGAGCATAATCCGCATTTCAGCGCCCCCAACCAGTTGCCCGGCTATTGGGGCTTGACAACAAGTTATCACCTATAGCGTCATTCGATTGCACTAAGAATACATACGACAGAGATGTGACATTCTTCCAAGACTCAGTGGAACACAACATCTACAGGCATACCGTTCAAACTATAGTCTATTCTACCATTTTTGCCAACTTTCATTCAAACCTTCATACAACACTATCGCACTATACCAATCAGACATACAACAACACGTTTCTGACAAGCCTTTTAAACTATACCCCGTCTTCTTAAATGCTTAACATAAAATATCAAAGTATAAATAATTGGTTCATCACTCCACAACAACATACATCCATAAATGGGAATTCCAGGCAGTGTCAGACTCCCTAGACAGCATCCGTACCACACAACCTCTGTGTCTTTAACCTTCCAAGGATTCCGGAGCCCTACAACTTCATGATCACAGCTAATCAGACTGGCAGATCACGTCTCCTCAAGGAAGATTTAAGAAGGTACAGACACTACCTCATGTCACGCCAACATTCAAACCAGACAATCAAGACACTTGATCTACTAAATAATCCCCTAACTACTTCTAAATGAAGTTCTACATTCATACTCCTTGCATTAGATTAGGTTGGGACCACTGACTCCTATTTAGGACATCCATTAAATAAGTACTGCATCCAGTACGCCGGTACACATAATAAATTAGGGTCACTGGAAATCAGCTACGTTATACAGAAACATTCCACAACGAATAAGAGGTAGGCAAACGAATCTTATGGGATAATTATATTGCAATGAGTTTGTTTTCTTGCTTTTTCCTTTTGCCCTCTTTTACAGGCCTACCCCCTACGTCGGTTCCGGCACACCACGCCGACTTAATTCCAATCAAAAGTTATTTCACTATATGATATTAACCGACCACAAATATATATATATGGTGCCAGTCTGGATCAGACTTTGTGATAGAATCATTATATCTCATACACTCCTATCAATGATAAAAAAAACAAAAAAAACAAATAGAAATAGATAAGTGCCTAACTATTATGGAAATATCTAAACCTGCATTTACTGAGATTTCTGAAAATTTATGTACCTATTGGAGCTCTGGTAGTGCGCCCGGCATTGGAACATCACAAGCGTGAGTGCAGGGGACGTTGATATTTTTTAATATATTTATACATAGATACACAAACACACATACTGCTGTGTGTGTGAGGGTGCTGTGTGTAGGTGCTGTGTGTGTGTGAAGGTGCTGTGTGTGTGTGTGCGGGCATTGTGTGTGTGCAGACGCTTTGTGTGTGTGCAGGCGCTTTGTGTGTGGGCGCTCTGTGTGTGTGAAGGTGCTGTGTGTGTGTGAGAGCGCTGTGTGTGTAAGGGCACTGTGTGTGTAAGGGTGCTGTTAGTGTGTGCTGTGTGTATGTGTAAGGGTGCTGTTAGTGTGTGTGTGTGAGGTTGCTGTGTGTGTAAGGGTGCTGTTAGTGTGTGCTGTGTGTGTAAGGGTGGTGTGTGTAAGGGTGCTGTGTGTAAGGGTGCTGTGTGTAAGGGTTCTGTGTGTAAGGGTGCTGTTAGTGTGTGTATGTGTAAGGGTGCTGTGTGTGTAAGGGTGCTGTTAGTGTGTGCTGTGTGTGTGTAAGGGTGCTGTGTGTGTGAGGGTGCTGTATGTGTAAGGGTGATGTATGTGTGTGTGTGCTGTTTGTGTGTAATGTGTGGGCTGTTTAGTTAATATCCCCCTCCCTTCTTACCTTATGTAGGGAGGGGGACCATGCTGCTGCCATCCCTGGTGGTCCAGTGGAGAGTGAACTCTAGCCCCACAGGGGGCTAGACTTCACTCTCGCGAGATCTGAGCGTTGCCGTGGTAGCCGGGGCAACGCTCTGAGCGTGCTAGAGGAACCCGGCGGAGCTGCTGGCAAGAGCTCCCCGGGTCCTCTCCTGCCTCCCTCCCTGTCTGTGGTTAGGTGAGGGAGATTTTGATCTCCCTCACCTGCCCACGGAGGGAGGCACATAGCGAGTGCCGCGGGGAATAGGGTGTGTCTAGGCACAACCGGCACACCCCGTGCGCACGCCTATGAAAATAAATAAAAGTGTAAATGACAAGGTTATCTTTAGATTACCAGGTTACCTTCGTCTAGATTTGTCTTCAAATTAACTTGATATTAGAGTATGTTGAAGGTTTTTTTAGTGCATAAAAAGTACATTAAAACACATATGTTTTAAATAATATTTCTCCTGAAAAGTTGACTTAAATGTTGCTAAGTTCTAAAACTCAATGCTGCAAATTGCTTCCCCCTATTTTGTTTCAGCTCATAATGTCTCTCTCCCCATCTCCCCATCTCCATTTGTCTCTCTCTTCTCATCAACCATAAAACTCATTGAATATATCTCCCCTTCTCCCTAAACATACTTTTGTCTCTCTTCCAATCTCCCATAAGCTGTACTATGCATAACCAGTGGCGGATCCAGGGGGGCAACGGGAGCTAATGCAGGGCTGGCATTGTCCAAGTGCCATCCATGCAATGTGACTGCGGACCGGGGAGGGAGATCAAAGATCTCCCTTCCCGATCTGCAGGCACTGTGCTGGCAGCCGTCAGGGGAGTCAGAGAGGACCCGGGAGCTCAGCCTGCAGCTCCTCTGGGTCCTACTCTCGCGAACACGGAGCGTTGCCACGGTTACCACGGCAATGCTCCAAATCTCGTGAGAGTGAACTCTAGCTATAGTTCACCTCACCACCACTGGGACCACCAGGGATGGAGAAATGTCCCCCCTCCTCCTCAATAAAGGTAAGAAGGGAGAGGGGACATAAATATATTTATTTTATTTAAATAAAAAAAAAATATTATTAAAAAGCCTGCCTACACTCCCTGCCCCCCATGCACACACTGCCCCCCCCATAATCACACAGCCTCCCACACACTGACCCCATACACGCACTGCCTCACACACACTGCCCCCATACACACACTGTCCCCCATACACACACTGCCTCACACACACACATTGCCCACATACACACACATTGCCCACATACACACACACTGCCCCCCATACACACACTGCCATCCATACATACACTGCCTCACACACACACTGCCCCACACACACACACTGCCCACACACACACACACTGCCCATACACACCTGCCCCACACACTGCCCCCATACACACACTGCCACCCATACATACACTGCCTCACACACAGCCACCCATACATACACTGCCTCACACACACACTGTCCCCATACACACACTGCCACCCATCATACATTGCCTCACACACACACTGCCATACACACACTGCCCCATACATACACTGCCTCACACACACACTGCCCCATACACACACTGCCCCCATACACACACTGCCCCCCATACATACACTGCCTCCCCACACACACTGTGCCCCCATACACACACTGCCCCCTATATATACACTGCCTCACACACACACTGCCCCATACACACACTGCCCCCCCATACACACACTGCCCCCCATACATACACTGCCTCACACACACTGTGCCCCCATACACACACTGCCCTCCATACATACACTGCCTCACACACACACTGCCCCCATACACACACTGCCCCCCACAAACTCAATGCCAACCATACATACACTGCCTCACACACACTGCTCCCCCCATACATACACTGCCCCCCATACACACACTGCCCCACACACACATACATTGCTCCCCATACACATGAACACCACTGCTCCCCATACACACATTGTCCCCACACACACAGTGCCCCCCCATACACACACTGCCCCACACACATATACAGTGCTCACCATACACACACATACAGTGCCCCCCATACACACACTGCCCCAAACACACATACACTGCAACTCTCACACACACTGCACCGCTTACACACACACTGCCCCACACACACACTGCCCCCTAACACATACACTGCAACCTTGACATACACTGCCACCCTCACGCACTCACACACACTTCACAGCTCACACACACACACACACACACACTGCTCCTTTCACACACACTTCACCCCTCACACATACCACTGCTCCTATGCCCTCTATCCCAGCCGACCCCAGGTAAGTTGTCAAACTGTTCTTAAACGGTTTGACTACTTACTCTGGGATGGAATCCTGGCACTACTGGCACCATAACTACTACACTGAGCTATAGTGGTTATTGTGCCTGTATTATTGCTTTAAATAATCTAAAAGTGCCCCTCCCGAGATCAGGCTCTGGATCCGCCACTGTGCATAACAAGTAGTGTGACCAGGAGGAAAGCGTCAAAGTTGTATTGTACTGCCTTGATTAGATGCCTCCTAGTATAAAATAATAAATGCACTGGTGTCCAGCTACCTGAAGAAGTCCACATCTGGGACTTTAGCCCCTAAAGACAACTGCTCACAATACCTATGCTACATCTTATACACAATCTCCACATAGTACACATGAGTAATAGCTTAGTAAATGCAAAGAACGCCAATTTTAAATACAAATTAGGAGATTCAAACTATAATACAAAATGTATGTTGGAAAGAAAAAATCATTATTGCTGTATTATATTCTTTTTTTAGAAAGCCAAATTGCATATATTTTTTATGTGAATGTATGTTAATCGACCAGAATGTGAGCAATCCCCTGGAAATATGTACAAATAATAACTTTTAGATGTACCTGGTAGCCAATCCCCAGATAAATCAAAGTTGCGCTATGATCATGACTGCATTACCTAATACAAAGTCTGGTCAGATGCACAAATCAAAGGTAACTCATATTACTTTTGTTTTTTGTAAACAAAAATAATTCCTACACTATATTTCATCGCAAGCAGACATTTTTATGATGCAGTTTGAATAAAATAGCTTTCTGATTTTCAATAAATGTAGTTATCTTTACCAACAAGAATTCTACTTCATTTTCTTTTGCAAAGTTTATGCTGTAAATGTGTTACAACCTTAAAGATTTACACTTAAATTACTTAATCGTATTGGCACCAAAAATGACTTATAGCACATTCTTCCAAGCTGCATAAAAGCACCACCGCATTTTTATCCCAAACAAAACTCTTTTTCTTTATGCAGAATATCATGGTGGAGGCACTAACTCATTGTTGTTGATCTGTAATAAAAGGAAATATATGAAGCAGTACAGGAGCGGACATAGAAGTACATAAAAATGTTTTGTGTCCTGGCCAAAAAAGAAAAAAAAATTACAATCAGACGCGATTGTTCATTCTCTCCATGAAGATGATACTAACATATCCATTTTAAAGGGCAAATCAACCATAATTCAGTTTATAAACGGAGAATCTGGTCGCGAGTGTCGAGATGAATATTCATTAGAATCTCTTAATCTGCCATAGACTGTGATTCATTAGTCATATGTAAATATCACTCACTTTAATTACATCTAAACTGACTTAACATAATGTTGTCATTAGCAAATTATTAGTTATTTGTATAACTAATGGTGTATTATGGTGTGCACGTTAAATTGCCAGATATATGATCACAATTATGATCATGCTTTATGTTAGATGCCTTTAAACTGTTCCATGAAATATAATGGAAACAAATCAAATTTCATATGCTAATCAGACAGTTTTCATAACTTTCTTGTACTTTCCTGGCTGCCTTCACACCAGTGGTTGTAACTGCTGGGTAAATCACCTGCAAAGCATGTGAAAATGGCTTGTAATGAAAGGGCTACATGTGCCTCTTATGCTGGCCACTTATTTTCAAGCTCTTTAAAGGAACACAGTTGGCACCAAAACAACTTTGACTTAATGAAGCAGTTTTAGTGTATAGATCACGTCCCTGCAGTGTCACTGCTCAATTCTCTGCCATTTAGGCATTCAATCACTTTTGTTTGTGTTTATGCAGGCCTAGTCACACCTCCCCTGGCTGTGACTCACACAGCCTGCATGTAAAAATGGTTAACTTGTTTTTTTGGTTTTTTTTTACTGTGTGTAATATCATTACATATTCGCTTGTCATGCCCCAAAAGCAGTTGACGAGCCATAGATCACATTATGCATAACACATTTAGGACATTTAGATAGTACGTGCACATTTGTAAGAAGTTAGTAAACATGAGTTAACCATTGCTAGAATATGTATGAGCTAGGGAGACATTACGCTTAAGCTTGGTATGGCTTTAGCTAATAACACGGTTTTGGTAGGTATATACGATTATATGTAGGATTATTCAAGAGGTTAATAGAGAGTAAACAGAGGCATATAAAAATCAGACTTGTATGTAAAGGTCTCTGACAGCTGCACTTGCACCTGGACCCAGTTGGGAGAGTATGCGGGTTATAGTGAATCGCCGTTCATCCTATTCCTGCTACTGGGAGGTGGTTGAGAACCTTCTGCTGGTACCGGGGAGAAGCTGCCGCTCGGGCGGGAGCGGAGGCATCCCTCCAGCCCCAGGCTGGTGAGTAGGCCTGCGTCGTCTGGCCATGCACTCGTTGGCGTACGTTGCCCAAGTGTCTTCCTCTCGTGGGGCTGGCAGGAAGCCTGTGGGTAGATTGTTGCTTGCGTTGCTTGAGCTGCCTCCTGGGTTGCCAGCGCCTTCGGGTCGGGACCCTCTTGGCCTTCAGCCCGGGTGGGCTGGGGTGGGTGAGTGACTGCGGGTGATCCGTTGCTGTGCCCGAGGAAGTCCCCCTCTCACCTGGCTGCCCGTGGCTCTTCTCTCTCGTTCCCATAGGGTCTTGTTGCTGTGTCTTGGCGCGCTGTGCGCGTTTCTGGAGCTTCTCCCAGAAGCCGTTTAGCAGGTTTTCCAGACGCTCCTTAAGATCCATTGCGTGGTCGGGGTGCTGCTGTCGCAGTGAGTACTCCGCCGCTATTTTCCGTGTGCCTCGTGTTGCCGGCCCTGGTGTCCACATGCTATGCAGAGGCTTGTTCCAGGCTCACGGCGAGGACCGGGGAGGAGGGGAGGATGACTGAGGGTCGAGGTGGTCTTGGAGCAGTTAGGAGGAGAGGAGAGCGTCCGTCTCCCCCCTGCCAGCCATCCTGTAGGCCTCGGTCATTACAGCTTGGGTTCTCGGGTGGTGAAATTTGCAGTTTGGTTGTCCAAAGTTGTGCCCAGATGACCCTAATTCAGCTATGCCCCTCTAGAGCGGTTCTGTGCCAGTTTTAGGGGTGTTTTCCCCGGAAATCAGGTAAGTATTGCAGGAGCTTGGTTTTGGCACGTCCACTCTGCCTGGATGTTCAACTTGTTTTTTAAGTTTATATCTCCTGCTCCCTAAATTGAACTTTAATCACACAAAGGGGGCCTTCTGCAGTGTCTAGAAGGCTATTAACAGAGAAGGAGACAATACATTCTAAATTAAACAGAATATACAATAAAGGAAGTGTAAACATTACAGGATGTGTTTAATAAGACTGTGCAAGTGATGTGCAGCAATGAAACAGCAGGAGCATGATCTACACACCAATACTGCTTCATTAAGCTAAAGTTGTTTTGGTGCCACAATATCCCAGCCATAAAAAATACTCTTTAATTACAATTTTATGGCCAAAATAGTAGATTGCAAAAATTCTTTAAATCAGCTGTGCTTCCAATTTGGCTGCTTTGGCCTAAAATTTGAATTTCACTTTAAATTCTAACTTTGCTTAACCCCTTCAGGACCGAGGACGGTTTAGGACCGTCATCTGCTTTTTGTGTTGTCGCCCGGTGATGGTCCTGAACCGTCCTAACAGTCCAATGTACTTACAGCCCAGACAGTCTCCCCATAGCGGATTAGGAGCCCTGGGGCCATGGGATCGCTCAACAGAGCGATCACATGGTCACAAGGTGTCCTAGTGTCTGCCTGCAGGGGGACTGCCTGTGCTGACAGGCAGTCTCCCTGCAAGTGAAAAATCAAAAAAGAAATTAAAGTTAAAGTTAATAATAAAAAAAATTATATATGTGTGTGTGTGTATATATATATAATATGTCCATATATCATATATATATATAATATCATACTAAGTGTATTTTTATATTAATATGTACATATATTAATATAAAAATACACTTATAATTAAATTACACACGTGTATAAATATAATATATATAATAACTATATATATATATATATATATATATTATAAAATACAAATAATAAGTAATTTGAATTAAATAAAAACATGTAAAAATAATAATAAAATTTTTAAAAACCATATACATCTATATGAAATTTTATTTTAACTGTATTTTGATAATGATATATATATATTTATATCAAAATACACTTAGAATGAAATTCTATATATATCTATGTATATATAAATAAATAAATAAAAATAATACGAAATATACATATGTCCATATACAAAAGTACATAAATAATTATATAAATATACACGTAGACTTCAAATATATAAATATGCATATATATTTAAATTCTACGTGCGTATTTATGTAATATTTTTACATAATTAAGTCATTTTATTGATTGCAATTTGAGGGACCTGCCTTCCAACCCAGGTCGAAAGTCCAGAGAATTTAATTTGCTAGCACTATATTTTACCCTGTAACTTTCTATGACACCCTAAAACCTGTACATGGGGGGTACTGTTTTACTCTGGAGACATCGCTGAACACAAATATTAGTGATTCAAAACAGTAAAACATATCACAGCGATGATATTGTCAGTGAGAGTGACTTTTTTTGCATTTTTCAAACACAAACAGCACTTTTACTGATGATATAATTGTTGCAATACCTTTTCCTGTTTTGAAACACTAATATTTGTGTTGAAAAAGGCCAGGTTGGTTACGTTTCCTTTGAGAGCGTATGGTAGCCCAGAAATGAGAATTACCCCCATGATGGCATACCATTTGCAAAAGTAGACAACCCAAAGTATTGCAAATGGGGTATGTCCAGTCTTTTTTAGTAGCCACTTAGTTACAAACACTGGCCAAAATTAGCGTTCAATTTAGTTTTTTACTTTTTTCACACACAAACAAATATGAATGCTAACTTTGGCCAGTGTTTTCGAATAAGTGGCTACTAAAAAAGACTGGACATACCCCATATTGAATAACCTGGGTTGTCTACTTTAAAAAAAATATGTGTTATTCAGAGATTTATGACAGATAATAGTGTTACAATGTCACTATTGATACATTTTAAAAAGGTATGTTTTGAAACCGCAATATCCTACTTGTACCTATAGCCCTATAACTTGCAAATAAAGCATGTAAACACTGGGTATTAAACTCAGGACAAAATTTTGAATCTATTTAGCAGTTTTTTTCATTGGCTTTTGTAGATGAGTAAAATATTTTTCAAGTAAAAGTTAGAAAAACATGTATTTTTTTCAATTTTTCATCATATTTTTTTATTTTTTTTAAATTAAATTACATGAGATTATATAAATAATGGTATGTAAAGAAACCCCCTTTTGTCCTGAAAAAAACAATATATAATTTGTATAGGAACAATAAATGAGAGAGTGGAAAATTACAGCTAAACATAAACACCACAAAAGTGTAAAAAGAGGCCTGGTCGCAAATGTACAACATCGCAAAAACACCCCTTAAGGACAGAGCTGCAGAAGCTTGTCTTTCACTTAATGACAACAGCATTTTTTTCATTTTTTGCTGTTTCCGTTCAACTGCAATTTGCATTTTACTAATTTATTGCACCAACACATAATATATATCATTTTTTAAAGGACAGAAAGGGCTTTAATTGATAACACACATATATAAATGCTTATTTATTATAAAGAAATACAGAAAAATGCAAAAAAAATTGAAATTTTTGTTTTTTTACAGTTTTTGCAATAATAATGTGTGCATAATTAGTGCAGGTTAAGGAAAGTAATTAAAAATAAATTCATTTAGTTGTTCTGATTTACGGAATATATAATGTGTCTGGGATTTTAAGTTTTTTTTGGTAGTTACAGGTCACAAAGCACAAGGAGTAAAATAAACTTTTAATGTGGAGCGATTTTAGAATTTGGTATGTTTGTCTTGTAAGCTTAATAGCCATAAAAGAAAACAAAATTGCCACACAAAATATCTATATAAAGTAGACATCACGGGCTATTTACCTAGGGTTGTTTTGACACTTTCTACATAGCCATTTCACCGCCAACCTCTGCTAAATATTGGAGTAAAATTGTTGGTTTTTTTTTGTTTTTGGCACACAAACTTATAACAAAGAAATTCTCATGTGTATTTTATAAAATTGGTGTGTGCTATTCCTGTACAAGTTTTATTTTGTGTTCAGTTACATCTGCTGAGTAAAATGACACCCCCATTCTATGTCTTTGGCACTATTTAGTGAAGTTACAGTGCCATATAGGAGGCCTGTTCTTTTCAGTATTCACAGTAGAATTTTGAGAGACGGATTTAATGAGCCTATGCTTCCATTTGGGGTATTATAACAGTTTGACTGTTCAGAAAAGCCCCAAAAGGCCTACCATTTGTAAAAGTAGACACTCCAGGGTATCTCATAAGGTGCATATTGTGCCTTAACATGCCCCCATTTTTTCACCAATATATGACAAAGTATGTGGTAAAAAATAATTTTGTGCGTTTTTTTTACACATGGATTGCATTTTTGCTGAGCATTTTGTATATTTCACATGTGCCACTAAGTTCAAACCCCCCAAATTATGCTCGGCTAAGTCTTCTGAGTAAAAAGACACCCCCGATGAATGTTTTTGGCACTAGTTCGTGAAGCTACAGTGCCATATAGGAGACCAAGCCATATTAGTTTTTACCGAACTTTGAATTTTGACGCTGGGCCTATGTGCAATTTCCAAGCATCTTAGCAGGGTTTAAATTCAAACTACCCCACAAAGGCCTACCATTTCTTAAAGTAGACATCCCAGGGTATTTCAAAAGGTATATTTTGAACCTCAGCGTGGGATCATTTTTCCGCTAGCTTGTACCAAGTGTAGTGGTAATAAGTGTTTTTTCTGCCTTTTTGACACACAAAGTGAGTTTGCACAGTATATTTTGCAAACCTTATGTGTGCTACCAGTGTATAATACTTCATATGTTGCTCAGCTATGTCGGCTGAGTACAGCAATACCCCCGTATGTACCTTTGCCAGGTATATGTGGACATCGGAGGGGCACATTTGGGACACAGCCATTCCAGTTTTTTTCAAACTTTACATTTTTACGCTGTGCCCATGTCCCATTATAGAGTATTTTACCAGGCTATATAATCCAAATACCCCATAAAGCCATACCATTTCTTAAAGAAGACATCCCAGGGTATTTCAAAAGGCATATTTTGAACCTTAGCGTGGGATCATTTTTCCGCTAGCTTGTACCAAGTGTAGTGGTAATAAGCATTTTTCTGCCTTTTTGACACACAAAGTGAGTTTGCACAGTATATTTTGAAAACCTTATGTGTGCTACCAGTGTAAAATACTTCATATGTTGCTCAGCTATGTCGGCTGAGTACAGCAATACCCCTGTATGTACCTTTGCCAGGTATATGTGGACATCGGAGGGGCACATTTGGGACACAGCCATTCCAGTTTTTTTCAAACTACATTTTTACGCTGTGCCCATGTCCCATTATAGAGTATTTTACCAGGCTATATAATCCAAATACCCCATAAAGCCATACCATTTCTTAAAGAAGACATCCCAGGGTATTTCAAAAGGCGTATTTTGAACCTTAGCGTGGGATCATTTTTCCGCTCGCTTCTACCAAGTGTAGTGGTAATAAGTGTTTTTTCTGCCTTTCTGACACACAAAGTGAAAGTGTGTGCTACCACTGTATCATACTTCATATGTTGCTCAGCTGTGTCGTCTGAGTACAGCAATACCACCGTATGTACCTTTGCCAGCTATATGTGGATGTTGAAAGGGCGCATTTGAGACGCAGCCATTCATTTTTTTTCTAATTTTGAAGTTTTACGCTGTGTCCATGTTCCAATTTGGAGTAGTTTAGACGGTTGGTTATTGAAACTTCCCCACAAACACATACTATTTATTAAAGAATACACCCTGGGGTAATTCAAAAGGCATATTTTGAACCTTAGCGTGGGATCATTTCTTTAGTTTGTTCCAGGTGTAGTGGTAATGAGCGTTTTTAAATGTATTTTTTAACTTTTTTAAACTTTTTTAACTTTTAAAAACTAGTTTTTAAACTTTTGTTTTGCTTATTAATTTTTTTTAAACTTTACTAAACTTTCTTAAAACTTTTTTTACAGATTTTTTTTTTTTTTTTACAGATTTTTTAGTTTTTTTTACCGTTAACCCCTAACTAGCAGTAAGCAGCACTAACAGTAAATTCCCCATTTTTCCATAACTCCCACCCACCCCAGCAGGCAAAATATATAATTATAAAATATTTAAATTAATTCATTAAATAAATTGAGCCCCTGAGGGTTAAAAAATAAATAAAAGTTAATCCTCAGGGGTTAAAAAAAACCTAACACCAAATCCCCTAATTCCCCACTAACTTCCACCCACCCCAGCTAGCTAAATATATAATTAAAAAATATTTAAATTAATTAAATAAATTTAACACCTGAGGGTTAAAAAAAAAAGGAATTAACCCTCAGGGGTTAAAAAAATAAGATGACAGTAAAATGTAATCCCTGCCAATTGATCACTGTAGTCAGTGATCAATTGGCAGGGAAGGGGTTAATTGTTTTATTAAAATGGGTAAAGGGGGGTGGGATTTTAAATTAACTTAAATTTTTTTACACAGGGGGCAGGATCATCACTGTTCCGGCTCCCTGCACTTCACACAGAACCAGGAAGTGCAGGGAGGCAGAAAGTAAGTATACTAAGCACATGTGCTCGCTCTGACAGCATGTGCTGGGGCAGCACTATCGGGTGCTCCCGGTCTGTCTCTAATACAGAGACAGACCGGAGCACCATTAACCCCTCGATCGCCGTGATCCGGGGTTAATTTTAACGGGTGACGGATCTTGTCCGTCACTCGTCGTTATGGCAATTCCCTGAGTGACGGACCTCGTCCGTCACTCGTCGTTAAGGGATTAATAACCCTTTTGGTATTTACAATTAGTTTTGAATACTGTTTTGAATAAATTAATCCGGTAATATGGAACACGTTAGTATCCTATGGCTTGTAAAAATGTGCTAAATACCATTAATATATCTCTTTCTAACAAATGTGCAAATTATCAACTATATTTCAATAATAAAATTGATGTCAACATTTTCTAGTAATGGCTAGTAATTAAATTTTCTGAAAAGGGTAATGAAGTATTCTTGGCCTTTATTAAAGAACCCATAGAGTGCACATACCACAGCTTGTGAAACTTTAAAGGAATACTATAGTGCCAGGAAAACAAAGCTGTTTTCCTGGCACTATAGGTTCCTACATTGCCCAACTTCCTCGCACTCTCCCTCCCCTGACTCTGAAGGACTTAAAACCCCTTCAGTCATTTACCTGAATACAGCACCGATGTCCCTAGGCGCTGGGTCAGGCTCTGCCCACATTCCTCCTGATAGGGGAGACTTAATGCGCATGGGCAGCAAGTGCTGCACTCGCATTAGGATTCCCTATAGGAAAGCAATGTTTCTGTGCTTTCCTATGAGGATTTGATTGGCGCTGGATGTACTCATTGCACAGCATAAGACCTTATGCACAGTAATGACTGTAGGGGTAAGGGACATGGGACACTGCACCCAGCCCACTTCAATGAGCTGAAGTGGTCTTGGTGCCTATAGTGGCCCTTTAAGGGAGCTAATTATTTGTTAAAGGTTAATCTATATATCCAAGTTTAAAAAAAAAAAAAAACAGAAAAAGTTAAATTTGAAATCATTAGCATGGCCAACTTTTATGGTACTCAAAAGTAGGAATCGACCGATTATCGGTCTGGCCGATACTATCGGACGATATTCTGTATTTTCAGCAATATCGGTATTGGCCAATACCAATACTGATATTGCCGATAATGCATACCAGGGCCGCCATCAGGGTCCTGGGGGGCCCAGAACACTCTTACTTACCTTCCCAGCAGCTCCCTTCAGCTCCCCTGTCTAACTCTTGCGAGTCCCGCGGACGTCAGAGCGGTGCCACCGGTTACCATGGCAACGCTCCACTCGGCACACAGGCCGCGCGAGTTAGACTGGAGAGCTGCTGGGAGGGTAAGTAAGAGTGCCCCCTCTGCACAGTCCATGCCACCACCAGGGAATGCCATATCCCCCCTCCCTGGCCAGGTAAGAAGCAGGTGGGGTGGGGACACACAAAAACATCATTTAAAAAAATTAAATAAAAATAAAAAAAGAGTAACAAAAATAAAAATCCCCCCCTCCCTCCTCATTTTACACACTTAACATACCTACACAAACATACACTCTGCATTCATTATATACACACACTACACAAACACTCACGGCACAAACACACACTACACAAACACACTGTATTCATTATATACACAAACTGCACAAACACACTACACAAACACACACACTCTGCATTCATTATATACACACTACACAAACACACTGCATTCATTAAATACACATACTACACAAACACTCACGGCACAAACACACTACACACACACACACACTATGAATTCACTATACACACTACACACACACTGCATTCACTATACATACACTACACAAACACTCTGCATTCATTATATACACACTACACAAACACACACTGCATTCACTATATACACATTACACAAACACACAATCTGCATCCACTACACAAACATACACTGCATACACTACACAAACACACACACTGCATTCACTAATCAAATACTCTTACTGCATCCACTACACACACACATATTCTTAAAAATAAAAAAATAAATAAAATAAACATGTTCAGTAAACAGTAGATTTGTGTAGAAATAGTTTTGTTTCTTTTAAATTGCAAATGTACAGAATATCGGTAAATTATCGGATATCGGTCTGAAAGTTCACAGATTATCGGTATCTGTTCTAAAAAATCAATATCGGTCGATCCCTACAAAAGTTTTACAATAGAATTTAATCTTTATTTCCTCAGTGACCCTCTTCTTTTGATTTATATGGCCATTTTCGATTTGTTTTCCTATTCGTTATAATAATGGGCATGAACCTAAGTATTACTGGTCTCAAATCTTAGTGTCATTTTCTTATTCAAAATATGAGAGCGGAGAAACTCCCGTGGATAATTACCATAATGAGAACAGATAGGTAGTTATGTGATAATATTCAAGACGGTTCACTGCTGGAACCTTGTCCGAGAGGTGTGGGGAAGCTGGCTAGTTGGGTAATGTTTTTGGGCTGTGCAGGTGTAGGGAACAGATAGTTAAGTGGAGTAGAAGTACTCACACAGTGTGAAAACCAATAAACATTTACTTTAAAAATCATCCAAGCAAACATCCTAAATTAATTCACCTAAAATCAGTACAAATATGCTAAACGTCTTAAATGGCCATGTGCATGTTAGGCATTAACTAATTTCTCACTAACCATCTTAAAACTAACCACTTTGGTGCTGTAGCTGAAAAAGACAAACACTATTCCCAGCACTGAAATACTGCAAGTGATTTAAATCCATTAAATATTGTTTAAAATACATTATTGTGGGTCTGCAAGAACTACAGTTAACACAACTAAATCTGCAACGAGGCTCATAAAGAATTTAAATTCACAGAGATTCCACAAAACCGACAAGTGCCTACAAAAAAAAAAAAGCAAGGAAGGGTTGTCATCATAGATCAAATTTTACAAGGAGGGTTGCCCTAATATGCAGCATTGCTTCACCCAGGTGAATGGGGTGGGGGTCCTATGAATGCAGTGAAATTACAAAAAGACAGAATGAAAAGGGAGGAGGGAGCAGCCAGGAGAGTGTTAAACAATACCAATACCAATGGAAAAGGGGAGATAAATTAGAAAAATGGAAGAGAGGAATGGACTAGAGGGGAATATACTGGTAGATGGTAGAGAGATATAAAAAACAGTGACATGGGTATAGGAAAAAAGAGCAATGAAGCATGCTGAAGGGGAAAGGGTAAACAATGAAAAAGAGGAAACAATATAGAAGAGAGAAGGAAAAAATAGTTGAGCTTGGGCAAAATAATAATTGAACAATTGGTGGGGGAAAATGGGAGAAGACTAAAAGCAGAGGGAGACAGCAGTGGAAGAGAGAGGAAGACAGCATGGGAAAGAGAAAGAGATAACACCAGAAGAGAGGAGACAACAGTGGGTGACTGTACAGTAACATGAGGATGAAAGAACAGAGGGGGGGAAACCTGAGGTGGCTTATGGTAAGAGACCTGGGAACTAAGATAGATTAATTAGGTAACTAAGGATTTTGATTTTCAGTTAGTAGTTTAAAGGACCACTATAGGCACCCAGACCACTTCAGCTTTTCCCCCAGGTTTTAACCCTGCAGCTCTAAACATAGCAGTTTCAGAGAAACTGCTATGTTTACACTAGGGTTAATCCAGCCTCTAGTGGCTGTCTCACTGACAGCCACTAGAGGCGCTTCCGCGCTTCTCACTGTGAAAATCACAGTGAGAAGATGCTGGACGTCCATAGGAAAGCATTGAGAAATGCTTTCCTATGGACTGTCTGAATGCGCGTGCGGTTCTTGCCGCGCATGCGCATTCTGCTCTGACATCGGCAGAGGGAGGAGATTACCCCAGCGCCGAGGGAGCTCGGCACCGGAAAAAGGTAAGTGTTTAACCCCTTCAGCCCCCTTGAGCCCAGCGGGAGTGGGTCCCTGAGGGTGGGGGGGGACCTAAAGACCCTGTAGTGCCAGTTTGTTTTCCTGGCACATTAGTGGTCCTTTAAATACAGCTTAATAATGTGTGACCAACATTGTGTCACGGGAGTCGTACCCCAACACAAAGGAAAGAGGAAACCCACAAAAGGTGGATCCGAAAGGCGTATTACCAAGCCTTAGAATGGCCGGACTTAACTTCTTTACACAACAAGAAACAGGGTCAAGATAAATCAAGGACAGGATTAACAGGAATACTCAATCAGGACAAAGCCAGGGTCAGGATACCAAAAATCACGAGTCAAATACAAAGCCGGGTCAGAATACCCGAAATCATGAGTCAAATATGAAGCCGGGGTTAGGATACCAGAAATCAGAAGTCAAATACGAAGCCAAGGTCAGACACAGGAAATCACAAGGGAATCACCAGGAGCACTAAACTAAGATCCAAACAGAAACCACGATAGGGTAAAGAAAGGAGGCTAAAACAAGCCTTAAATATGCTCAAAAGATCCCAAACAGCAATGGGTCGCCTAGATGACGTGGTCCCTCTAAGGTAATGACACTATGGCTATTTCTTTTATTTTTAGGGGTTGCAGTTCGTCCCGCGAGCCAGCACGTGACCGAAGGTAAGTATTATATTCAAGCCGCACGGCCACATGGAGCATTCGGGCCCGCAGCCCTTGGACTGAGGCCATGCGGCAACATAGTGCATTCTGCCCGCGTGGCCGGAGAAGAGGAGAGGCGCAACATTGAGCAATTGTAGAAACAAGACTTGGGGCTCTGCCTATAGAGTATATTAAGACATCAAATATTCATATTCTTAGATTTCCTCTACTTGGATTTCATTTTTTGTGGATATTAACCCCTTCAGGACGGGTGACGGACGAGGTCCGTCACACAGGGGAGACCCTTAACGACGGGTGACGGACCTCGTCCGTCACGCGGTAAAATTAACCCCGGATCGCCGCTATCGCGGCGATCGCGGGGTTAATGGTGCTCCCGGTATGCCTCTGCATTGGAGGCATACCGGGAGCACCCGGTCAGTCTGCCCAGCACATGTGCTCGCTCTGACCACAAGTCTGAGCGAGCACATGTGCTCTGTATACTCACCTACCGGCTCCCTGCACTTCCGGGTTCTGTGTGAAGTGCAGGGAGCCGGATCAGTGCTGATCCTGCCCCCTGCTGTTAAAAAAAATAAAGTTAATTTAAAGTGTCCCCCCCTTACCCATTTTAATAAAAAATTAACCCCTTCCCTGCCAATTGATCACTGACTACAGTGATCAATTGGCAGGGATTACATTTTACTATGATCTGATTTTTTTTTTTAACCCCTGAGGGTTAATTCTTTTTTTTTTTAACCCTCAGGGGTTAAATTAATTAAATTAATTAATTAAATTATTTTTAAATTATATATTTAGATAGCTGGGGTAGGTGGAAGTTAGTGGGGAATTGGGGGATTTGACGTTAGGCTAACTAGGGGTTAACGTTAAAAAAAAGTTTTAAAAGAAACTTTAAAAAGTTAAAAATTAAGCTTAAAAAAATGTTTTAATAACATTTAAGTAATAAAAACAAAAAAACACACTTTACCTAGTCCAAATAAAAATTAACCCCTTCCCTGCCAGTCGATCACTGCCTACAGCGATCAAATAGAGATCACAGTATTATACTGTGATCTAATTTTTTTTAACCCCTGAGGATTAACTTTTATTTATTTTTTTAACCCTCAGGGGTTCAATTTATTTAATTAATTAATTTAAATATTTTATAACTATATATTTTGCTAGCTGGGGTGGGTGGGAGTTATGGGAAAATGGGGAATTTACTGTTAGTGCTGCGTACTGCTAGTTAGGGGTTAACGGTAAAAAAAAAAGCTTAGAAAAATGTTAAATCTGTAAAAAAGTTTTAAGAAAGTTTAGGAAAGTTTAAAAAAAATTTATAAGCAAAACAAAAGTTTAAAAACTAGTTTTTAAAAGTAAAAAAGTTATAAAAAGTAAAAAAATACATTTTAAAAACGCTCATTACCACTACACCTGGAGCAAACTAGAGAAAAAATTATCCCACGCCAAGGTTCAAAATATGCCTTTTGAATTACCCCAGGGTGTATTCTTTAATAAATAGTATGTGTTTGTGGGGAAGTTTCAATAACCAACCGTCTAAACTATTCCAAATTGGAACATGGACACAGCGTAAAACTTCAAAGTTAGAAAAGAACTGAATGGCTGCGTCTCAAATGCGCCCCTTCAACATCCACATATACCTGGCAAAGGTACATACGGGGGTATTGCTGTACTCAGCCGACATAGCTGAGCAACATATGAAGTATTATACAGTCATAGTACACATAAGGTTTGCAAAATATGCTGCGCAAACTCACTTTGTATGTCAAAAAGGCAGAAAAAATGCTTATTACCACTACACTTGGTACAAGCTAGCGGAAAAATGATCCCACACTAAGGTTCAAAATATGCCTTTTTAAATACCCTGGGATGTCTTCTTTAAGAAATGGTATGGCTTTATGGGGAATTTGGATTATATAGCCTGGTAAAATACTCTAAAAATGGGACATAGGCACAGCATAAAAATTCAAAGTTTGAAAAAAAACTGGAATGGCTGTGTCCCAAATGTGCCCCTCCGATGTCCACACATACCTGGCAAAGGTACATACGGGGGTATTGCTGTACTCAGCCGACATAGCTGAGCAACATATGAAGTATTATACAGTCGTAGCACACATAAGGTTTGCAAAATATACTGTGCAAACTCACTTTGTATGTCAAAAAGGCAGAAAAAATGCTTATTACCACTACATCTGGTACAAGCTAGCGGAAAAATGATCCCACGCTAAGGTTCAAACTATACCTTTTGAAACACCCTGGGGTGTCTACTTTAAGAAATGGTAGGCCTTTGTGGGGTAGATTGAATTTAAAACCTGCGAAGATGCTTGGAAATTGCACATAGGCCCAGCGTCAAAATTCAAAGTTTGGTAAAAACGGATATGGCTTGGTCTCCTATATGGCACTGTAGCTTCACAAAATAGTGACAAAGACATTCATTGGGGGTGTATTTTTACTCAAAAGACTTAGCTGAGCATAACTTGGGAGGTTTGAACTTAGTGGCACATATGAAATATACAAAACGCCCAGCAAAAATGCAATCCGTATGTAAAAAATGCACAAAATAATTTTTTTACCACATACTTTGGCATATATTGGTGAAAAAATGGGGGTATGTTAAGGCACAATATGCACCTTATGAGATACCCTGGAGTGTCTACTTTTACAAATGGTAGGCCTTTGTGGGGGTTTTTGAACAGTCAAACTGTTATAATACCCCAAATGGAAGCTAAGGCTCATTAAATCCATCTCTCAAAATTCTACTGTGAATACTGTAAAGGACAGGTCTCCTATATGGCACTGTAGCTTCACGAAATAGTGCCAAAGACATTCATATGGGGTGTCATTTTACTCAGAAGACTTAGCTGAGCATAATTTGGGGGGTTTGAACTTAGTGGCACATATGAAATATACAAAACGCCCAGCAAAAATGCAATCCGTATGTAAAAAATGCACAAAATTTTTTTTTACCACATACTTTGGCATATATTGGTGAAAAAATGGGGGCATGTTAAGGCACAATATGCACCTTATAAGATACCCTGGAGTGTCTACTTTTACAAATGGTAGGCCTTTGTGGGGGTTTTTTGAACAGTCAAACTGTTATAATACCCCAAATGGAAGCTAAGGCTCATTAAATTTATCTCTCAACATTCTACTGTGAATACTGAAAAGGACAGGTATCCTGTATGGCACTGTAACTTCACGAAATAGTGCAAAAGACATACAATGGGGGTGTCATTTTACTCAGCAGATGTAACTGAACACAAAATAAAACTTTGTACAGGAATAGCACACACCAACTTTACAAAATATACACGAGAATTTCTCTGTTATAAGTTTGTGTGCCAAAAACCAAAAGAACACAATTTTACTCCAATATTTAGCAGAGGTTGGCGGTAATATGGCTACGTAGAAAGTGTCAAAACAACCTTAGGTAAATAGCCCGTGATGTCTACTTTATATAAATATATACTTTTGTGTAGCAATTTTGTTTTCTTTTATGGCTATTAAGCTTACAAGACAAACATACCAAATTCTAAAATCGCTCCACATTAAAATTTTATTTTAATCCTTGTGCTTTGCGACCTGTAACTACCAAAAAAAACTTAAAATCCCAGACACATTATATATTCTGTAAATCAGAACAAATAAATAAATGTATTTTTAATTACTTTCCTTAACCTGCACTAATTATGCACACATTATTATTGCAAAAACTGTAAAAAAAAACAATATTTTTCATTTTTTTTGCATTTTTCTGTATTTATTTTATAATAAGTAAGCATTTATATATATATATATGTTATATCAAATTAAAGCCCTTTCTGTCCTTTAAAAAACAGTATATAATATGTGTCGGTGCAATAAATGAGAGAGATGCAAATTGCAGTTGAACGCAAACAGCAAGAAAATGCAAAAATTGCTTGTGTCATTAAGCGTAAGTCAAGCTTCTGAAGCTGTGTCCTTAAGGGGTTAAGAGTGTGGCTGTATTTAGAATATGTGATGCAATAGAATTTTTTAATTGTGCTTTAAAAATTAACAAAAATGCACACTGCTACTGTAAGAAGACTCAAAATAGGGACAAAAAATATGTTTTCAACACAGGTAAGGATTAGAAGTAAAAATCTGGTGTAAGTGAAAATAAGTGACATACTATCTTTATAAATGCCTTAAGATAGCCAAGTAGCTTCCACTATGAGAAATATTGAACCAAAAAATGTTTATAGCTGATGATGTCACTTGAGACAGACCGGTTGTTGTGAAGAGAATGTTCCAGCACTGATTTCGGGAGAATTTTATTTATTTATTTTTAATAACAGGGGACCAAAGCACAGTAAACATAAACACAGTAAAGAAAAATTAAAAACAAATATAATTAATTATAACAGAGTATTCCTTTAAATGAAAGCCAAGTTACTAGTAATAATATCTTTAACTTCTAAAATAATTTTGATCATATCCTTCTTAATTCTTAATTTAATTCCACAGATTCTTAATTTAATTTAATTTGGTCTTAGACTTTTGATTATCACTAGGGTATTAGATGTGTCCAATAAAACAATAGTTCTAAAGTATACATTTTCTTTCATTATACATATATTTTTTTAATTATTACACAATCAACAATTAATTGATATATTATTTTTTTATACTTCCAGGGCTACTCCAGTAGTTTTTGCAGATTTCCTAATGTGAAAGTAAAGACTGATCCTTCTATTGAGCTTGCTACCATCATGATATTACCAGGGTCTGTTTAAGCACGTTAACATATTGGCCTCTCTCCCACCCAAACAGAAAGACTTTGGTTAGAGGTTTAAGGGAGCCACAATGGACAGAGTTCCCATCACTTCGTATCATAATCACTACTGATTAATTCAGCTGGGAATTTAGCATAATTCCAATAGGTGACCTCTAACTGAAGGTGGCCTACCACGATTGTTAGGGACTTGTTATAAATGCCTAGTGCTATTAGGCTAGGGGCTGGCACATCTCTGATATGCAAATTTTTACAGCACACCAATAATGCAGTTTAGAATTTTACGACCGCGTTCAGGTCTTTATAACAACAGCAATCACAAAAAAAGAGACGTACTAAAGGGCTTTGATGGATGGGATTCCCAGTGGATATGTGCCATGCAATCTTATGAACACAATACATTATGGATAGCTTTGTGGTTATTGGTGGTTAATCATCTCCCTCCCATGCTAGTTGTCCCCCTCCTGCTTCTGGTAGTCAGATGAAAACTACATGGCTGCCACATTGTTGAGACACGAGCCTTGGATGCAGATGGAAACACAGAGCCATTGCAATCTGCTGCGTTGAGGGGACAGTGAAAAGGGGGCTTGCATGTAGGCAGCCTGCCAGCAGGGGTTAGAACTGGGGAGCATATGCCTCTCTTCTTTTCCCTTCTGTCGCCAAGTCTGCTGCCTCATCCTTTTGTCGGCGGACACTTCAATGATGTACATATTTTAAAACAGTCTTCTTTACCTAGAAACAGCCCTATGTACGCATCTTCATTAGACACCTTAATCATGTTTGCTTTTAAGCCATTCATTCTTTCATATGTAGTGTGCCACTTTTTGATTTTGGAGAGAATAATAAAATATGTACACATTCACTTGAAAGCACAAAGAAATGTTACTGGGTAGCATTTAAAACGCAATATCAGGACTGATTCATTATTCTTTATTTATGAAAACATTTTCCTCTTAACTTAATTAGTTTATTTTAGCAAAAAAAACTTAATAAAAAAATCTATAAAATGTATTATATTTCACAAATATTAATATGTCATTTATTAGACTATGTTAAAAAAAACTACATATATCATAAAGATCATTGTTCAGAATTGCATCAGAATCATTGCAGAGCAGTAAAATATAGCATTAGCCAGATGAGATTAATTTTAAGGTACACATCTTGAATTTCATAATTAATCATTGGAAATAAAGAGGATAGAATTTTTTTTTTTCTGAAATTGTATATTTACATAAGGTATGCTAAAATTTGTTTTGCAGAACTGTGAATATATATATATACACCTGCTTCACTTTTATTTACCTTTTACATTACTTGATATTTTTAGGTTAGGATTAGTGCTACGATAGTGTAAATGTTAGTGTAGTGTTGTGGTTATTGCTTAGTGCAGTGTTTAGTGATGGCATTAGTGAGGTGTAGGGATTAATATTTACTGTAGTGTAGGATTCATTGTTTAGTACTGTGTTTTCTTTGCAGAGCAGCAGATGAGGCTTATCAATAAACTGCAATCTTTAAGTTTGGATTCAAATATTGTTGAATGGGTAAGGCAGTGGCTGAGTAACAGGCAACAGAGGGTTGTAGTTAATGGAATATATTCGAAGCTTGGACTTGTCACCAGTGGGGTACCTCAGGGATCTGTACTTGGACCCATTCTCTTTAATATTTTTATTAGTGATATTACAGAAGGTCTTGATGGTAAGGTATGTCTTTTTGCTGATGATACTAAGATATGTAACAGGGTTGATGTTCCAGGAGGGATAAGCCAAATGACAAATGATTTAGGTAAACTAGAAAAATGGTCAGAATTGTGGCAACTGACATTTAATGTGGATAAGTGCAAGATAATGCATCTTGGACGTAAAAACCCAAGGGCAGAGTACAGAATATTTGATAGAGTCCTAACCTCAACATATGAGGAAAGGGATTTAGGGGTGATTATTTCTGATGACTTAAAGGTAGGCAGACAATGTAATAGAGCAGCAGGAAATGCTAGCAGAATGCTTGGTTGTATAGGGAGAGGTATTAGCAGTAGAAAGAGGGAAGTGCTCATGCCATTGTACAGAACACTGGTGAGACCTCACTTGGAGTATTGTACACAGTACTGGAGACCGTATCTTCAGAAGGATATTGATACCTTAGAGAGAGTTCAGAGAAGGGCTACTAAACTGGTTCATGGATTGCAGGATAAAACTTACAAGGAAAGGTTAAAGGATCTTAACATGTATAGCTTGGAGGAAAGACGAGACAGGGGGGATATGATAGAAACATTTAAATATATAAAGGGAATCAACACAGTAAAGGAGGAGACTATATTTAAAAGAAGAAAAACTACCACAACAAGAGGACATAGTCTTAAATTAGAGGGACAAAGGTTTAAAAATAATATCAGGAAGTATTACTTTACTGAGGGTAGTGGATGCATGGAATAGCCTTCCAGCTGAAGTGGTAGAGGTTAACACAGTAAAGGAGTTTAAGCATGCGTGGGATAGGCATAAGGCTATCCTAACTATAAGATAAGGCCAGGGACTAATGAAAGTTTTTAGAAAATTGGGCAGACTAGATGGGCCGAATGGTTCTTATCTGCCGTCACATTCTATGTTTCTATGTTTCTATGAGGAGGTGACCAGTGTCTGGCAGGACCATGTATTTGAAGAAACATTCTCAAGCATATAGACTACTAGACTCCTGGCACCATTACCACTACTACAGTTTGCAATAATTATGGAGTTTGGAGTGTTACTTTAACCATTCATTAAAAGTAATAATTGCAGTATGATGTTTACAATAATAGACAGATCATCTATCTATCTATCTATCTATATATATATATATATAGTATATAAATAAGGATACTATTGCTAGGATTTTGTTCAGAAAAATTAAAGCAACTTTTGTTATGTATGAGTGTTTTCAGTTTTTCTTAAAAACTGTCAACCTGAACTTTGTCACCTATTGTCTAATGTTGCTGGATTTAAGAGGATAAGTCACTCTTGGGGATATTTGCATATTTCACAGATCCCCCAAAAGTAACACATTCAGTGTGGATCTGGTGGCCACAATTGCAGGGGGAGGTGAGTTATGCTTATCTCAAGCTGTCCCTCGTGGCTCTGCCATCTTCATACTGCTCTCCTTTTCGGCTCCTGGTGCTTCATTTGCCAGGAGCTTAGTCAGTGTTCTCTTGTGCACATGCAAAAGTGCAGTAGTTAGGTTTATGATCCAAAGATCGATGTCTGAATCGCCCCCACCATCTATTGTGGTGGCTGCTGGGATTGGACAAAGTTGACATTGAGCTTTGCCTTTTGTCAAATTTTGTGAACCTCAGATTTGTAATAAGACAAAGTAGTCTCTAGTAGTAGTTTAAAATACTGCAAAGTGACAAAGCTACTTTAAGCATCAGGAACCGGGGACTTTTCTGAGATTTCATAAACACAGTAGGATTTTATATACATATAATTCTAAAGTGTAATTATTTGATCATGTCAATGATACTGAACTTTTAGCTAAGAAGTAATGCTAATTATATGCAAATATTGTGGTTCAGGTTGGATAACCACAGCAATTGTGAGGAATAAAATCAGAAATGGCTATTTGTTCTCTGGTGTTGTGGACCAAAACAATATTTCTTCCCTCACTGGAGTCAGGTGCCTACACTGCAAAGTGAAACTCCAAAACACAGGGAAGCAAGGTAAATTTCCCTAATTCATAATCATAAGTCTGGAAATTCACCCTGTCGCACAGAAAAATATATAACCACACTGAGAAAGGACAGCCAGAGAAGGACAACAAGTTTTATTCTGGCAATGCTTATCCCTGATCTTAAATAATATTTAATATCCCGTGGCTTAACCACCCCAACGTGAATATTCTTTGAATTTAAAATTAAACCAAATATTTTCTTATCTACATAATCGTGGGCAATGATGGACTTGACTACATTGTGATACATGACAAAGTCCTGCAGAAGACAATATTTCTCAACTGCAATCTACAAACCAATTACAGAAAACTACCATTATATTTTTACAAGACTGCCTAGATAAAGTAGAAAAATGTAGAAATCTTTAGAATATATCCCTCTGTTTCAACCATGTCTTCTAGAAGCATTTACCTCTCTTTGGCTTCATTCAAGTGCATTTACCGTGCAATGTGCACATTGCATCTGTCTTCAATGTAAAAAAATAAACCAATAAAGCTTGACCAGTCATTAAAACATTAATCAAAATTCAAGATAAATTATTTGTTTTGGCAGCTTAAAGAAGTTGGGGTCTCTCAAATACAATGACTATTCCCTTCTTTTTTTACAAGATTTCTCAACACTGTGAATCAACATTGACAATAGTTTAGCACACTGTTTTAAAAGGAAATTAGCTTCTCTTTGTCATAGCAACCAGATTACACCTCAACTAATTATTTACATATGTTCAAGTAGCTACAAACTTTATATTATTATTATCATCACTTGTAAAGCGCCAACATATTCCACAGTACTTTACAATCATTGAATAGGGACAACTGATGAACAACATTTTTAACAGAGACAAAAGGCGAAGAAGGCCCTGTTCAAAAGAGGTTGCAATCTATGAGGAAGGTGTATAGCACACAAGAGGAATGACAGTATGTCAGACTGGAGGAGGGATTGAGTCATAGGATGCTTATGTCAAACTAAGTGGGTAAAAATGGTTTGTGGAAGAACCGAACTGTGGAAGGAGAGAAGAATGAGTTGGGCTATGGAGGTGAGGGATCTGAGAAGGAGCATGTGACAGAAGCTCCCATGTCATGGCTTTTTGGTGAGGTCCACAAACTATGGACCTGGACCCAGGACTCCCTGAAAGAGGTGTGTGACAGCAGCAATCAATGGACAAGTTATCCATTGTTACTTGAGAACTCGCTGCGCCCTCTGCTGACTGACTAGGAGTGTGTTCATTTGCATATGACTTGTAGGCAAATGAGAGCAACCAAATGATGGTTAAATGCATGTATTGTTGCTTTTTATTGTGTTTGAAAATGTTATTTGTATTATATATGTAACCCTTTTTTGCCCTGCTCCTAGGAACAAGCCGTAGTTAGCAGCAGTTACACCTTCTTCTGTCGCAGACAGGGATCCTGGACCTCCGCTATCGTTGGGAGATTGGGACATCTTGTTCTGACACAGTGCCTCCACTCAGTGCAACTTCTACTTATGGGGAACCCACTCCACTGATTAAATGTGTACCCTCCACTCAATAATACCTCAGAGACATGAAATAAATATAGACATGGAAATACACACTGTATTGTGGTTAAAGAGATACACATATAACAGCAGAAATAACAATGCAGCTCCTGGCTAATGTTAAATGATGATAAAGACCCTGATGCAAGAATGCTACAGGCACAAGAGTCTTTAGCAGCAGGAATGCAGACAACAAACTTCCCTTAATAACATCAATAACTACATCTGAACAGTTAACACCTTAATGACGAGTGACGGACAAGGTCCGTCACAGAGGGGAAACCCTTAACGACGAGTGACGGACCTTGTCCGTCACACGGTTAAATTAACCCCAGATCGCTGCGATTGCGGGGTTAATGGTGCTCCGGTCTGCCTCTGTATTAGAGGCAGACCAGGAGCACCCGATCGGGCTGTCCCAGCACCGGTGCTCGCTCTGACAGGCTGTCAGAGCGAGCACATGTGTTCAGTATACTCACCTTCCACCTCCCTGCCCTTCCGGGTTCACTGTGAAGTGCAGGGAGACGGATCATCACTGATCTTGTCCCTGTTAGAAAAAAAAATAAAGTTAATATAAAATCCCACCCCCTTTACCCATTTTAATAAAAAATTAACCCCTTCCCTGCCAATTGATCACTGACTACTGTGATCAATTGGCAGTGATTTCATTTTATTGTGATCTGATTTTTTTTTAACCCCTGATGGTTAATTCTTTTTTTTTTTTTGTAAATCTCGGGTTAAATTTATTATATTAATTAATTTAACTATTTTAAAATTATATATTTAGCTAGCTGGGGTGGGTGAAAGTTAGTGGGAAATTGGGGGATTTGGTGGTAGGCTAACTAGGGGTTAACGTTAAAAAAGTTTTAAAATAAGCTTTAAAAAGTTAAAAGTTAAGTTAAATTTTTTTTTAAATAATGTTAATAAGTAAAAAAATAAAAAAACACCCCCCTTTACCCAGTCCAAATAAAAATTAACCCCTTCCATGCCAGTCGATCACTGCCTACAGTGATCAAAATACAGATCACAGTATTATACTGTGATCTAATTTTTTTTAACCCCTGACGATTAACTTTTATTTATTTTTTAACCCTCAGGGGTTCAATTTATTTAATTAACTAATTTAAATATTTTATAATTATATATTTTGCCTGCTGGGGTGGGTGGGAGTTATGGGAAAATGGGGAATTTACTGTTAGTGCTGATTACTGCTAGTTTGGGGTTAACGGTAAAAAAAGCATAGAAAAATGTTAAATCTGTAAAAAAAAGTTTTAAGAAAGTTTAGGAAAGTTTAAAAAAATTAATAAGCAAAACAAAAGTTTAAAAACTAGTTTTAAAAAGTAAAAAAAGCTTAAAAAAGTAAAAAAATACATTTAAAAATACTCATTACCACTACACCTGGAACAAGCTAGAGAAAAAATGATCCCACGCTAAGGTTCAAAATATGCCTTTTGAATTACCCCAGGGTATATTATTTAATAAATAGTAAGTTTTCGTGGGGAAGTTTCAATAACCAACCATCTAAACTACTCCAAATTGGAACATGGACACAGCGTAAAACTACAAAGTTAGAAAAAAACTGAATGGCTGCGTCTCAAATGTGCCCCTTCAACATCCACATATAGCTGGCAAAGGTACATACGGGGGTATTGCTGTACTCAGACGACATAGCTGAGCAACATATGAAGTATTATACAGTGGTAGCACACATAAGGTTTGCAAAATATACTGTGCAAACTCACTTTGTGTGTCAAAAAGGCAGAAAAAACGCTTATTGCCACTACACCTGGTACACGCTAGCGGAAAAATGATCCCACGCTAAGGTTCAAAATATACCTTTTGAAAAACCCTGGGGTGTCTACTTTAAGAAATGGTAGGCCTTTGTGGGGTAGTTTGAATTTAAAACCTGCGAAGATGCTTGGAAATTGCACATAGGCCCAGCGTCAAAATTCAAAGTTCGGTAAAAACTGATATGGCTTGGTCTCCTATATGGCACTGTAGCTTCACGAAATAGTGCCAAAGACATTCATTGCGGGTGTCTTTTTACTCAGAAGACTTAGCTGAGCATAATTTGGGGGTTTTGAACTTCGCACATATGAAATATACAAAATGCCCAGTAAAAACCCAACCAGTATGTAAAAAATGCCCAAAATAATTTTTTACCACATACTTTGGCATATATTGGTGAAAAAATGGGGGCATGCTAAGGCACAATATGCACCTTATGAGGTACCGGGGAGTGTCTACGTTTACAAATGGTAGGCCTTTGTGGGGTTTTTTGAACAGTTAAACTGTTATAATACCCCAAATGGAAGCATAGGCTCATTAAATCTGTCTCTCAAAATTCTACTGTGAATACTAAAAAGGACAGGTCTCCTATATGGCACTGTAGCTTCACGAAATAGTGCCAAAGACATACAATGGGGGTGTCATTTTACTCAGCAGAGGTAACTGAACACAAAATAAAACTTTGTACAGGAATAGCACACACCAACTTTAAAAAATACACTTGAGAATTTCTTTGTTATAAGTTTGTGTGCCAAAAACAAAAACACAATTTTACTCCAATATTTAGCAGAGGTTGGCGGTGAAATGGCTATGTAGAAAGTGTCAAAACAACCTTAGGTAAATAGCCTGTGATGTCTACTTTATATAAATATATACTTTTGTGTGGCAATTTTGTTTTCTTTTATGGCTAATAAGCTTACAAGACAAACATACCAAATTCTAAAATCGCTCCACATTAAAAGTTTATTTTACTCCTTGTGCTTTGTGACCTGTAACTACCAAAAAAACTTAAAATCCCAGACACATTATATATTCCGTAAATCAGAACAACTAAATGAATTTATTTTTAATTACTTTCCTTAACCTGCACTAATTATTGCAAAAACTGTAAAAGAAAAACACAAACTTTTAAATTTGTTTTTAATTTTTCTGTATTTTTTTTAATAATAAATATGTATATATATATATATCAAATTAAAGCCCTTTCTGTCCTTTAAAAAAACAGTATATAATATGTGTCGGTGCAATAAATTAGTAAAATGCAAAATGCAAATTGCAGTTGTACGTAAACAGCAAAAAATGCTGTTGTCATTAAGTGAAAGACAAGCTTCTGAAGCTCTGTCCTTAAAGGGTTAAACTCCTAGGTACCTGCAGGTAAATTATGTGCACAACGTTGGGGCCCTTAGGTGTAGGTAGCGCCACCCAGATACGGTTATAAGGGAGAATCCTGAAGCAATCTCTGGACACAGTACCTTTGAGTGACTTTTGTAACTGCAGATATCTCCAGAGAGATCCAGCAGAACAGCAATGGCAATCCTTTCTCTTCCCTCTGCTAACAGGATGCAAAATCTCATTCACACTACTGCAAAAAGTTCCAGAATCTGCAGGGAGTTGAACATTAAATAACAGTCTTTTTAATTCACCTAGCAGAACAGTAGACAGTCTGCAACTTCTTGTAGTAGCAGTGCACTAGCCTTCCCCTGTTTTTATCTCATTGTCCCAGCAGTAATAGATAATTGAAACAGGTAGGAACACATATTCTTTATGCAGACTCAGAGAACATGGCTTCTCCACTGTCCTCTTCTTTCTGCCATCGGAGCCCTTCCTTCTCACATGACAAGGGAAAGGGCAAAGTTCAAGATCTCAAAACTTAAAGCAAAACAGCAAAATATAGCAGTCTGTTACATATGGTTCATGTATCAATTGTAATTGCTTAATTGCTATATTTTCTTTATATTTGTGTTTTATTATATTTGTCACATAATAGCATATGGGCTAGTGCCAACTAAAAATAAAGTATTGTATTGATACCGGAGAAACTGACGGAAGCAAAGCACAGAGAGATGGACACAGGTTTCTTCAGGAAGGAAGAGATTCTTTATTGGATCACCGATCGGGACTCAGAGGGACTAATGTCACCAAAAATACAGCAAGTTCTGAGCCCTGAACAATAGTGCAGGCTCCCTATATAGGCACATAACTCCTCCCATATTAAGCTCCACCCGCACATTCTCTTGACCAATCATTACAAATAAGAATTAACTTCCTGCTTGACCGCATGGCTTGTCCAGCACAATGGAGGAGGGGAATACTACATCCTGTATTCTTGCACATGCTCCGTACACTACTGATCGTATCTTGCCTCGTGCAACCAACTGATCGATACGTCAGCATATGCACGTACACATGCCACGTGGTAATCTCGGCCTACTAAATTTATTTTTACGAGATTCCACCACATTCCCCCCTTTGATGCCTCTTGATATTTTACAATTACTTGAGGCATCACTTAACCTTGGTTTGCATACACCACAAGTTACCTTTGAACCAGACCAGACTTATCCTATGATGTGAATCTTCAACACTCGTCTTCCTGCATTGGTTCTCCCTGATCTAGAGCCTTATATTTATAAATTGCCATTATCTGTACAGCAGCCTTCCTCTCTGCTATATTTTCTATCAGGCTTTGCACAGACCTAACTACTAAGGGTATAAGACACGGCAGGAGTAGACACAACATTAAAATCAGTAGGACTCCACCTACCACTACCTTAAGCCCTCCAAACCACTCATACCAGCTACCAAACCAACTACTTGGATTGTACCCTTTCCATACCTGGGTAGGCACATGCGCTAGTTTAACCATATGGCTAGTAAGCTCAGCTATTGCTTGCCCTTCGTCATCTATTTGAAGACAGCAATTGCTCAGGTTAAACTTCCCACATACACCACCCTCTACTGCCAAAAGATAATCCAAGGCTAATCTATTTTGGTAAACTGCTGTCCTCATCCTGGTATTATGCTTCGCTAGAAGATTAAGCGCTTGTGATGTCTCGTTAGTAATGATCTCAACCACCGCCTGTAACCTTATAATGCGGTTGAGCATATAAATAGGGTTCTATAACCAAAGGTACCATCCTCTGCCCACATGGCTGGCCCATAATAATCTATAATACGCTGGGGAGGCCATTCATTATCTTCCCAGGCACCTATCTCTATGGGTCCCCTTTTCTTCCTATGATTCACATCATACACTTTAACACCTAAAGTCTCACCTGTTTCAATAGGCAACAAGAAGAAGGATGGTTTTAACATACCCAACACACATGCCCCTTCCCAGTCCTGTGGTAACTCCGAATAGGCCTTCTTACCACAGATCCAGTACAAATTCGCTGGGGCTCTCCAGTTAGATGTGATGGATAGATCAAACCATACATCCTTTAAATTGGCATATCTTGCAAACGGGTTAGATGGTTCTGAGACATTTGAAGCCGACCACCAAGTTGTATTCTTTGTATCATCATCATAAGCTTTTTGCCCTAGACAAGTTAATTCTCCTACAGAAGTATTATACATCATTCCTTTCCTCGCTATGCAAACATAACCTATGATGGAGGTCTTCAATCTCCACTCAGATTTACCTCTAACACTCATATGATAGTCGGCTTGTGTAGATATTAATTGGTCAACTGCCTCAGAACCGGACATTACCTCCTTTGCTTCCCAAGGCCATTGGTCTCCCATGTTAGTACCTCCACACACATAGCAGTTGGTAACATTAAGACTACAGGCAATACTCTCGGCTAAATCAATGAACAAGTTTTTAGCATTATGGGGGATCTTATTATCTATGCTCATCTCTTCATAAAAGGAATGGTATACTTGATGAGTTTGGGAGGTTACCGTATCAGTCTCTATCCCTATAAACAATATTGTCCCAGGGTCTAACCCGTCCCATATATTTGAAACCCAAATAAATTACCATATTTATCTAAGAACTTGTCAGGGTTATTTATAAGTATATGGATTGGATTGCATTCCATAGACTTACAATATGGATCAGTAGGCAACTTAGTCACAATCATGTCCTTGTCTGCTGTCTGTCCCCAAGTCGCCCACCACACAAGACCAATATGGGCAGAAGTTATAATCTCTATTTGGGCATCTTGGACTTACATATTTATTTTTACTACTGGGACAAATATATTTATCGTTAGACCCATACGTCCTCTCCCATCTAAGATCCCCACATACATTCCACGGCTTTCTACCACTTAATATTGCTTTACACGCATCAAATAGCAGAGCACCTGAAGAATATACGGATTTTAATACCGTCTTATTAATTAGGGTCCCCTGAGAATCTCCATTTCTGAGAGTCAACCAAATTGTACGGGGTTGATACTCAGGACTGAAGCACTTAGGTTCTCCTACTCCTAAATGACACACACTATATTCTATATTTAAGTATCTACATCTTGATACATCTCCTTTACACTCATATTGCGAATGCCAAATTAGGGTCTGGGATATATGGTTACCTGTTCTTGTAGTCTTAATGCATACCTCACAGCTAGGAGTGTTGGTACCTCTACCTTCCTGAATATAAAAATACACATAAATAAACATTATTAAAATACATCTTTCGTCGTCATCCTCAGTCTTCGTCCGTGTGAAGGCACCTCAGCTTCCAGGATGTAAGGACTGCAGGGAATGGAGTTCTGCTCGTCTTCACAGGGGTCCCCTCAAGACTTTCCCTGACTTATACACTCGTTGGTGAGTGGACAGGCTTTATTATGGCCTTCTCACTCACTTACCAAGTCTCTGAAACAATAAAATTTGTAATCCACAAAGTTCCTCGTCACTCCGACTGAGTCGTGCGTTTTAACCGGATCTTGCAGGGATTCTCTGGATTTGCTGTAACTTGCCAGGAATCGGCTGCTGCTGGTTTAACCCTGGAGTGATGTATCCACGGAGCCACTTCGGCTACTTTTATCGCTGTAGGGGTAGACAGAAGAACAACATAAGGACCTCTCCACTTGGGCCCTAACGGCACATTATTCCACTCTTTAATCCACACTTGGTCGCCTGGGTGGTAACTATGAATTGGGGGATAAATATTCACAGGTAATCTATCTTGTACCCATTTCTGTACCTCCTCCATAGTCTTACCCAACTCTACAACCTGCTGCCGGGTAATTCCTTCTCCCAACTGACTCAAATCCCCCCTTAAGTTACCAAGCACGGGAGGTGGTCGCCCGTACATGATTTCAAAAGGAGAGAGGCCCATCCTTCTGGTAGGTGTACTACGGATTCGCAATAGAGCTATGGGCAAGAGAACGTTCCACTTAAGTTGGGTTTCCTGACACATTTTAGCCAACTGATTCTTAATAGTTCTATTCATTCTCTCTACCTTACCAGAACTCTGGGGTCTATATGCCGTATGAAGCCTCCACTTTATACCAAGCATATGAGTCAATTGTTGTAGGCACTGATGAACAAAAGCTGGACCATTGTCCGATCCTATAGAGCAGGGTAGTCCATATCGGGGTATTATTTCTCGTAGCAGGAATCTCACGACTTCTCCTGCTTTCTCTGTACGAGTAGGACATGCTTCTACCCAGCCTGAATAGGTGCACACCACTACCAGCAGGTAGCGATGTCCACCCGATTTAGGCATCACTGTATAGTCAATTTGTAAATCGGACATGGGAAGTCCCCCCATAAACTGGACTCCTGGTGGCTTTACTGGTCCTTGTCTTGCATTATTTTTAGCACACGTTACACATCTACGTACAATGGCCTGAGTCAAGTTGGACAATCTTGGTATGTAGAAATGTTTTCTGAGAGATTCTTCTGTACTGTCTCTCCCAGAATGTGTCCCGTTATGATAGTTTTGGACAATTTCTACCGCTAGTGATGCTGGAATAACTATTCTTCCATCTTCTAACTGATACCATTTGTTCTCCAAATACTTTCCAGGTTCAGTCCTTAACCACTCCTCTTCTTGAGCTGTATAAATTGGAGTCCATTGAGACAGTGGAGTTGGTATAAGAGCAGCTATATGCCCCACATATTCCTGTCTTCCTGATTCAGCAGCACGCTTAGCTGCACTATCTGCCATCCGATTCCCTTTGGTTACATCACCATCTCCTCTCAGATGCGCCCGACAATGTATAATACCGACTTCTTTCGGCTCCCACACTGCTTCCAATAGTTGTAGGATCTCAGCTGCGTATTTGATTTCTTTGCCTTCTGAATTCAATAGTCCTCTTTCTTTATACAAAGCTCCGTGGGCATGAGTGGTTAAAAACGCATACTTGGAGTCCGTGTAGATGTTCACTCTTAAACCTTCAGCCAATTGTAACGCTCGTGTCAGTGCTATCAATTCTGCCTTTTGTGCTGATGTTCCTTTTGCCAGTGGCCGAGCTTCTATCACCTTGTCTATCGTTGTTACTGCATATCCTGCATAGCGGATCCCTTCTTTTACATAACTACTGCCGTCGGTGTAATATTGAACATCAGGGTTCTGGATGGGAAAATCACGAAGATCTGGTCTACTTGAAAATACTTCATCCATTACTTCCAAACAATCATGTTGACTTTCAGTAGGTTGTGGCAAAAGGGTAGCTGGATTTAAGGTATTTACAGTCTCTAAATGCACTCTTGGGTTTTCACACAACATTGCTTGATACTTGGTCATACGGCTGTTACTAAACCAATGATTTCCTTTGTAATCCAACAACGTCTGTACTGCATGTGGAACTCGTACATAAAGTTCTTGACCCAGAGTGAGTTTATCGGCTTCAGCTACTAGCAGGGCGGCTGCAGCTACAGCTCTTAGACAAGGTGGAAGTCCGCTGGCCACTGCATCCAGTTGCTTAGACATGTAGGCAACAGGTCTTTGCCATGATCCCAAGTACTGTGTCAATACTCCCACAGCCATTCTTCTTTGCTCATGTACATACAGGTAGAATGGCCGTGTGTGGTCAGGTAGACCTAATGCTGGGGCACTCATCAAAGCCCTCTTCACATCTTCGAATGCCGTTTGCTGTTCTTGAGTCCATAAGAAGGGGTCGTGCTCTGTACCTTTGATAGCTGCATACAGAGGTTTTGCCAGTATCGCGTAGCTGGGAATCCATATCCTACAGAAGCCTGCTGCCCCCAAGAATTCTCGCACTTGTCTTCTATTCCTGGGTATCGGTATTTGGCACACAGCTTCTTTTCTCTCTGGCCCCATAATTCTTTGACCTTCAGAGATATGGAATCCCAGATATTTGACAGTTGGCAAACACAACTGAGCCTTCCTTCTTGACACCTTGTATCCTGCCTTCCAGAGAATGTGTAGTAGATCGTGCGTTGCTTGCTGACATACTTCCTTTGTAACTGCTGCTATCAACAAGTCATCTACATATTGTAATAATACACACTCTCCTGGGATAGACTCGAAATCTAGTAGATCTTGACTTAGAGCTGAACCAAATAGGGTAGGTGAATTTTTAAACCCCTGGGGCAATCTTGTCCAGGTCATTTGGCGTTTCGAGCCCGTTACAGCATTTTCCCATTGGAAAGCGAAGATACATTGGCTTTCTGCGGCAATTCGGAGGCAAAAGAAGGCATCTTTGAGATCTAAGACTGTAAAGTAAGTAGCCCCGCCCGGAATTAAAGCAAGCAGGTTATATGGATTGGGCACGACTGGATGTATACTAACAACCGCATCATTGACTGCTCTCAAGTCCTGCACAGGTCGATACTCATCTGTACCGGGCTTTTGAACAGGCAGCAATGGGGTGTTCCAGGGGGAAGTACAGAATTTTAGGATACCATACCGTATGAACTTATCCAGATAAGATTGGATGTTCTTCTTAGCCTTCTGCGGAATATGATATTGTCTCAGGCTTACTGGATAAACCCCAAGTTTTAGTTCGATTTTAATAGGTGGAATATTGCGGGCCAGTCCTGGTGGGTTGTTCTCTGCCCAAACTCCTGGTATGTTAAATAAGGATTCATCACTCCTCGGGTTTTGGCTAGTCAACACTGTATAAAGTCGCCACTCTTCTTCCTTTGGTACGGACAATGTCATAATACCTGAGGGTCCATTAAACTTTAAGGATGTTGTTCCATTTGGTAGGAACGTAATCTGCGCTTGTAATTTGGATAGCATATCACGTCCCAGCAATTGGACTGGACACTCAGGCATATAAAGGAATTGATGTTTTACTACGTGGCCTCCCAATGTACAGAGTCGACTTTTAAGAACCGGTTTTTCAGCACTTCTTCCAGTTGCTCCTATTACAGTAATAGTTCTTCCAGATGGAGGAGCAACTTGATTAGTCACCACCGAATGTTCAGCACCAGTGTCGATCATAAACGCACTCCTTTTTCCCCCTATTGATACATCGACCATAGGCTCCGCTCGACCAAGGGGGATGGAGCCCGGTCGGTATCAATAGTCCTCCATGACCGTGTCAGCCAATCCCACAAAGTCCCTACCTTCTCTATCGCGGGACCTTTGCGCTGCTGGATAGTACCTATCTTCCCTTACACTTCCTCTGTTCCCATTACTCCCTCCGGGGCCTCCTCTACCTCTCGCTCTGCCTCTAAAGTTTCCGTAACCTGCCCTGGGTAAGTCTCTCTCATACTGCTCTCTTTGCGGACACTCGTTCCTCCAATGCCCTTCTTCCTTACAGTACGCGCACTGATTCCTACTCAAAGGCTCCCTATTCCATCTACCATCGCCTCTATCTGGGCCCCGTCTATCTACGCCTGCGATCGCTACCGCTAGCATATCTGCCTTTCTACGCATCTTGCGCTCTTCCTCTTTCTTACTTTCTGTTTTCCTATTCATATATACTTTGTTCGCTACCTCCATTAGTTGGGTGATAGACATACCTGCAAACCCTTCTAATTTCTGTAGCTTGCGCTTAATATCTCCGTAAGCTTGGCTGACAAAGGCGGAGTTTACCATTCGGGAATTATCAGCGTCTTCCGGATTAAAGGGGGTATACAAGCGGTATGCCTCCAATAATCGGTCATAAAAGACACTGGGCGCTTCATCACTTTTCTGAATCACCTCAACTGTCTTCGACATGTTAATAGCTTTCTTCCCTCCGGCTTTCATGCCAGCAATTATAGCATCTCTATAGGCTTTAAGTTGAGCCATATCTGCGCCATTTACATTCCAGTCAGGATCGGTGTTAGGGTAATGTGTTGCGGCCCATGCTGCCGGATTGGCTTGATTTAAAGCACGGGCTCTCTCCTCTAGCGCCTTAATGGCCGCTTGGTTAATCCTTGTCCTTTCCTCATTATTGAACAATGTCATTAATAACTGCTGGCAATCAGCCCATGTCGGGTTATGTGTCTGAACTATCGAGGTGAACAGATCGGTCATAGCTTGTGGTTTCTCAGTGTACGAGGAATTGTGGGTCTTCCAATTCAAGAGATCGGTAGTCGTGAACGGGACATATACGAAGACTGGGTCAGCATGTGCCATTTGACCTGCGGCATCGATATAGGCTGACCCAGGATTCAGACGAAGAGGCATCTGATAATGTTTTAATTGTTGGGTACCGGTCAGTTGTCGGGTTAGTATGGGGCTACGTGGAGGGGCGTCAGTTAAAGGTTCCGGTCGAGAGGTAATAGGGCATGAGGATGTGGGAACTTGATTTTGGGAAAAGTTAGTGAATAGTATACTCCGAGCCGAGCTAGAAGAAGCTTGACCGGAAGTTTGAAGTGGCGCCAAATCAGGATATTCAGATCTAATGGGGGTTGGTCCTGGTTCCGGAAGGGGAGTTTTAATACGAGGGGGGGTGGATTCTGTACTGGAGGAGGAAGCGGAAGTGGATGGGGGCAATAGGGGAAGGGGTGCAGAACTTCCTGCATTCGCGTCACTTCCTCTTAAAGGAAAGTAAGGGGGCGGCAAAGGGATCTCGGACTCAGGGGGCGTGTCCAAAATGGGCCTAACACCAGTCCTAGTGGACAAACAAGTCCTGGCCACCATGAGGCGACATTGCTCCTCGTGGCATATCCGGATCCATTTTGGCGAGTCGTTTACGGCCTGCCCCAACAATCAATGTATGGAAACTGTCCGTAAAGTTCAGGCCTACCTGATACAGCCACGTGTACACGCTGTACCAGGGTTGGATCCAAACTGCCACGCGGCGGCCATGCCGCAACCAAAATAGGCCACTCCCTAGTGCACAAAGTGACCAAACGTACAGGAGACATTTTAACCCCAAAATCACATGTTTTGAATCCCTTTTTAAAATTCTTTACCATACAACCTAAGGGATCCGAAATCGTTGACTCTGACGCGCCCATACTTATCAATGGAACGTCGTTGACAACGAATACTATGCACGCGTTCTTATTCAACAGTCACACCCGTTTCCTCTGGCAACAGCACCACGTGGTACAGTTACCGAGTGAAACGTACACAATAACACAATAATCACTCAGGGAATTCCCGTACACACACAGCTGTTACACCAGTCACTAAATAATCAATATTATGCCCTTTGGCGAAACTATACAGTCACCCACGCTATAATTCTCTATATATGAATTACCCGTCTATAACACACCCCAGTAACATCGTCTTTTACTAGTATCGGTTACAGTACGGTTAGCATAGGTCAAAGCACAATTTAAGGTCACAATACAATTATTAGTGGTTACGGTGTTAAACATGCAATAGACGACAATGATTAGTACTTATATACAGTGTCAGTAAATATACAGGGTTATGGTACCGTGCACTATGATACAGCAACACACTATTAACACTCTCGCTAGACGGCTGAGCTCGCGCTATCTAACAAGATATACACTTTACTAACAATCTTTAACACATTTACAATCCCAACTAAACTATTGGCCAGTACCTTGAATGGACTACCTAAAACTATATACACTTGTTTTGGTTAGCCACACTGCCCAAACACCACATATAGCGAACTAGAGGGCGAAATTTACAACATTGCCCTTCTAGTTTATTTACTCTATCAAAAGTCTAGTGGGTTCCAAATTTACACGCCTTCCCACTTAGCCAAGATAGGTTGAGAGCTAGCGAACCGAATTTACACAGGCGCCGCTTAGTCTCCCGGTCCCTCCGACCTAGCGAACGTAATACACACCCTAGAACGCTAGTCTAGACAAGACACCGGTGTCCGGCTAGGGCTATTTACACAGGACCCCGCCTGACTAACCAGATCAAACGGTCTTACTAAAGAGCGTTCGATCGAGCGGTGCGCCTTCGCTCCTTCCCTCCCACAGAGGGGGCAGATTCCATACACAGATTTAAACCCCTTTTGGGCCTACCGCACAATCGGTATACCCCTAGTGGGTCTGCCGTCTAAAACAGCAGTTGTCTTACCTCCTCGTTCCTGAACCTGAGTTCACACTCATCGATGGGGACACCCCAGCACTTCTTACGTAGAGGCCGATGATCTCCTGGACAACAGACCAGTGGC
>OW240913.1:205044728-205126987 GCA_933207985.1 Pelobates cultripes | reverse complement strand
ATATTGTTGTTATTCAGAAAAAACTAGAAAACTTTTTAGAGAATCTTTATCTCCTTGCCATATAAAGAAAATATTGCTCTGGATTGGCTGAGATCATCAAGCCAAGGAGGTGGGGCCAGCCACAGAGAAAGCAGTGCAGTGTAGGATAAAACCAGGGTTTCCTAATGTTGTAGTCTTCCTTGAACATGTAGAGATGTGTTGTCAAGCTTGCGCAGGTTTATTTTTAAAAATGGCATGCACATGTACATCGGGTTGTGAAAGATACATTTCAGAGGCACTATATTGGGATAATGTGACTCCATATCTTCCACTTTCCACCAGAGTGGTAGAAACCACAGCCCAAATGGCTGCTGCTCAACTCTGTCTCTGCCCACAGGCACCAGCTAAGGAGGAGGATTTCTGTCACACAAATGTGCTGCCACTGCCACAAGGAGTTTCACTACTGTTTCTCGCACTGCTAAATCCTGTCATTTTACCTTATCATACCCCTCTTTATTAACTAGTCTGTCTTTCCATATGGGCAGGGTTTTCTTCCTCAAAGCCAGATTGCGCTTCTTGGGTCACAGATAGTAGGCATCATTAACTCAGGAGTAGTGTCTATCACTTCACGCATGCAAGCTTCCAGTTTATCCTTTAACCCCTTAGTGACCAGGCCGTTTTTCAATTTTCTCACCGTTGGGACCAGGGCTCTTTTTACATTTTTGTGGTGTTTGTGTTTAGCTGTAATTTTCCTCTTACTCAGTTACTGTACCCACACATATTATATACAGTTTTTCTCGCCATTAAATGGTCTTTCTAAAGATACCATTATTTTCATCGTATCATATAATTTACTATAAAAAAATTATAAAATATGATGAAAAAATAAAAAAACACACTTTTTTGAAGTTTGACAGACCAAAATCTGTTACCCATCTACAACTGCCAAAAAACACCCATGCTAAATAGTTTCTAAATTTTGTCCTGAGTTTAGAAATGCCCAATGTTAGCATGTTCTTAGCTTTTTTTGGAAAGTTCTAGGGCTATAAGCAGAAGTAGCACTTTGCTATTTTCAAACCAATTTTTTTCAAAATTAACATTACATTGTAACACTGATATCTTTCAGGAATCTCCAAATAACCCTTCACATGTATATATATTTTCAAAAAAGACAACCTAAGGTATTACACCTGGGGTATATTGAGTATATTTTCATGCAGCCATTTTACCACCAATCTATGCCAAATTTAAAAAATAATAATAATAATTGGTGAATTTTTTGAGACACATAGCAATTTAAGAATATATGTACTGAGAGCTTTAAGGGTTACTGCCTAAGAACAGCCCAATATGTGTTCAGCATCATCTCCTGAGTACAGGGATACCACCCATGTATAGGTGTGTCGGGTTATCTGGGGGCTAAAAGACCTTATTTGACAGTAAGTCATCATGCACCCATGTCCCATTTGGGACATTTTTGAAGCCGGACAATATAATTTACCCCCATCAAACCATATATTTTTGAAAAGTAGACACCCTAGGGTATTTCAAATGGTGGTATTTTAACACTTTCCATGCTCTAATTCTACCACCAAGCTCTGTCAAACCTTTGGGTAGTCATTTTTTTTGTGTTATTTTTCACACACATTCTACTTTAGGCATGGATTATCAGCTCCTATTAGGTGTTACTGCCAAAGAACACCCCAATATGTGTTCAGCAATATCTCCTGAGTACAGCGATACCACCCATGTATAGGTGTGTCGGGTTCTCTGTGGCTAAAAGACCTTATTTGGAGGGTGCGCATTCCAGTTTTCCAACTTGGAATTTTCGCAGTTAGTCATCATGCACCCATGTTCCATGTCCCATTTGGGACATTTTTGAAGCCGGACAATATAACTTACCCCCCTTAACCCATATATTTTTGAAAAGTAGACACCATAGGGTATTTCAAATGGTGGTATTTTAACACTTTCCATGCACTAATTCTGCCACCAGCCTTTGTCAAACTTTTGGATAGTCGTTTTTTGTGTTCTTTTTCTCTCACATTGTACTTTAGGCATGGATTCTCAGTTCCTGTTATGTGTTACTGACAAAGAAACCCCCAATATGTGTTCAGCAACACATCTCCCGAGTACAACAGTGCCCCCAATGTACAGTTTTTTGGGGGCTTTTCCAAACTTACAGGGGTCAAATGTAGGGCTTTCCCCTTTTCCATGTTTGCACATTGAAATTTGCCAGATTGGTTTGCTGGGCCTATGTTGCCTTTGAGACCATATAGCAGCCCAGGAATTAAAATTAACCCCATCATGGCATTCCATATATAGAATACCTTGTAGGAAAGCACTCACAGGACTTGATATGGTTCAAAAAAATGCTTCTTTATTGCAGCAAAAATTTCAAGTAGAAAGTGTAAACGTTTCAGTCCCATCTGGACTTGATAAAAGTCCAGATGGCACTGAAACGTTGACACTTTCTACTTGAAATTTTTGCTGCAATAAAGAAGCATTTTTTTTTAACCATATCAAGTCCTGTGAGTGCCTTCCTACAAGGTATTCTATATTATGGCCAGGATTAGCACCAAGGCATTACAAGACCGGGAGCAGTGAGTGCGGGACACGAGGAGTTTATATATATATATATTTGTGTACGGGATTATGGAAGGGGGCGTACATTAAAATAGAGTGTTATCTTGAAAAATGAGAGTCGGTTGAGGTGTGCCGAAACCGACGAGAGGTTAGGCCTGTAAAAAAAGAGGGCCCACCCGGGATTACTGATATGAATGGAGGGTGTGGTGGGAGAGGAATTTCCGGAATCGACGAAGACAGGTAAGCCTGGGGTTTGCTGGATTTATATAGGCCTAAATCCCTCCCACAACTACAGGCATACGCCTTCTATTTGTGTACGGGATTATGGAAGGGGGCGTACATTTAAATAGAGTGTTATTTTGAAAAATGAGAGGCGGTTGAGGTGTGCCGAAACCGACGAGAGGTTAGGCCTGTAAAAAAGAGGGCCAAAAGTATGTAAACATAATTTTTTATTTATTACAACACCATTATTTAGACATATAGAAAGGGAGTCTGATTTCTTTCTCTGGGTTTGGAATGTACTGGTTATACGCTGAGGATTTCCATCGGCCCATTTTCTTTATGATATGTGTAGGTACTTGACTACTTGAGGCTGCCGTGGCCGCTCCGATACGGAATGAGTGACCCGTGAAGGAATTTGGATTGAGGCCTAGTCTAAGAAGCAAAGCGCGGATGTATAGCATGAATTGTTTAGTAGTGAGGGGCTTATCTTGTAGGGACAACAGAGGCAAATCTGGATTTTTTTATTTGTTGATTTAGTATGAAATAATCCAGCACTTGAACTGGGCAACATATGGAACCGGTAGGAAAGTACTTTATGTCTACTGGGGGGCCTGTTTGGTTTGTTTTTGTGTGGGGAATTGATAGAATGAAATGATCATTTACTTTGGTTAAGTTCTTTTGTTTAAGACAATTTTCAGTGTCAGATATTTTTCCACTGAAAATTCTTTAGGTCTGAGGAACCCGAAAAAGGCTAGATACGCTGCTGCCTTAATTACTCGGTTAGTGTTATTTTCGAATGGACTTTTATCTAATAGCTTGGAGATTTCTTTAAAGATGTTACTGTCTATGGGGAGTCTTTTGAGGGTTTTATGGGATTTTTGCCTCTGTATACCTTTTAGTATAGTTTTTACTGGGTATGTGGGCAAGAAAGGAGACTTGTTCGGGTAAAGAATTAGCATGAAATGTTGTATCCGTGTTAAGTAAAGTTTGATGGTATTGTAGGCTAGTTTTAATGAAAGGTGGCAAAAAGTTGAAAACGCAACCATAGTTTCTACAGAAAAATGGTTTATTATATTAAAATCACGCACAAACTTTTTAAACAGGTCAAATGCCCTATTGTATGCTTTTTTTGTGTTTTCAGATAAACCTGCCTGTGCAAGAATTCTACTGTGTGCTAGTAATTGGTTTAGTGCATGATTAGGTCTTTGAATTGCGGAGGAGTTATGGGTTGCTTGTTCGCTGTAGGGTGCAGTTTGAAAAATTCCTGTAAATTAAAACGAGATAAAGCGTCAGCTGCATTATTTAAGACACCAGAAACATGGATACAATGAATATAGAATTGCAAATTTGCTGCTAACCATGTAAGTTTCCTTACGAGATTCATGATTGGCAGGGACTGAGAGCGGCCTTTGTTAATTATGACACATGCTGCTAAATTGTCACAGTAACACTTAACTGCTTTCCCCCTCCAATTACTTCCCCAGATGAGAGCTGCTGCTACTATTGGGAAAATCTCGAAAAATGCAGAGGTTTTGTCAAACTTCTCTAGTGTAACTGTTTCGGGTGGCCAACTGTCGTATACCCATTCGTCACCAAATATTGCGGCGTACCCGACGGTAGCCGCTGCGTCTGTCCAGATAACCGGGGATTCATCTGATATGGGGGGAATGAACAATGACCTGCCGTTCCATATTGTTAAAAATAGTTCCCACATTTTTAGGTCGGCCCTTGCAGGACTGTCTAGACTTATTCTAGTGTCGTCGTCAGGGAGGACGTGTAGAAGAGACAGAAGCCTAGAGATGAAAGATCTGCCTTGAGGGATAATTCTCATGGCAAAGTTAAGAGAACCCAAAAAGCGACTGTAACTCTTTCCTGGTACATGACCCTTGATTGGTGCAGCTGTGAATGTGAGTTAGAATTCTGTCTACTTTAATTTGAGGGAGGCTAGCTTGCATAGTTGCGGAATTAAGTGTGATGCCTAGGAAAGTTATTTCTGTACTGGGACCCTCTTTCTTATTTGGTGCTACCAGGACTCCTAATTCTTTAAATAGGGAGAGTGCATTTTTTAGACTGTGTGGTGTGTAGTAGTTAGGCTCGATATATAGAAAATCATCTAGGTAGTGAATTAGATTTGTTGAGTAGTAGCCAATTCAAGGTTTCTGCGAATATATCAAAGATTTTTGGGCTACTTTTGGAGCCGAATGTCAGCCTGGTTGCAAAATAGTATTTCTCTTCCCACTTAACACCATGTAGATGCCAGAGTGACTGCTTAATTGGAAGAAGTTTGAAAGCATTTGAAATATCTGTTTTGCTCAACCAGGCTGCCTCACCCAAGTTGATGGCGGCTTGTATGGCATCGTCTATTTTTGCGTATTGCAATGAAAAGTCTTCTGAAGGTATAAGAGAATTTAAGCTTGGGGATGTGGAAGATTGGGGTGCTGAAAAAATTATTAACCTCTTTTTATTGTTAAACTTGCCCGTGGCTATACCTAGTGGACTTGTTCTCCAGGAAGTGAAGGGTGGTGTAGTAAAGGGTCCTATCATAAAGCCATACTCTGCTTCTTTGTTGAGAAGATCTGTTAAACTGTCTGGGTCTGTTATAGCTGATTGTAGGTTGGGGCATTCTAGTATGCCTGTAGGGAGTGCTACTAAACCTGTGTGAAAGCCTGTCGTGAAACCTGATACCAGAAAGTCCGCCAAGTGAGAAGAAGGATGATCAGTAAAGTAACGTTGTAAATTGGTTACGTTTATTTGGGTCTTTGCTTTCTTAGTGAACAGTTTGTTTGGACACATAGTTTTTGCATGTGCTCTGAAACAGATCGAGCAAACGTGTAGTAATCTGCAAGCGCTGTAACTACATCCCCCCACAATTGTTACAAACTTGTGCTTTCCCGAGAAACACTATAGGTCTCCCTAACTTGTCTTTCATTTCCCTTTGATTAGGGAAATAGTCTGGACTGGCGTTGCTAGTAGACGGGCCACCTATGTTACTCGGACAAAAGTTTGCTGTATGAGACACTGAGGAACATATTGCACATGCTGGTGTTTTAAGCCCCGCGAAATGTCTACAGAACAATTCTGTATCTAATTGACTCCAATCGGTGGGAGTGTTGTATTGGGCCAATGACGCGGCTGACCTGGCAGAAAAGGACTTATGGTAGTCGTAGAATGCGTAACCTCCATATCTGTAAGCTAATTCCACCAGTTTGTGCAGATATAGATCCAGCTCTTCTCTACGGTGTGGGAAAGACGTGCAAATTACATCTCTATATAAACCAAATGCTAGCACAAACTCAGGAATATTTAGCTTTTTATTGAGCCTAGGATCTCTAGCTTTCATTACTACGGATATATCGTCGAAAGTATAGGCTCTGTTTTCGATTATATCCTGTGAGGCAATCAGGAGAGAAGCTAGATTAACATCTTTCCCTTCTAGTATGTCTCTTTTCAAATTTTGTGGTATCAAATGTACTGGGTTGATGATATTAGATGTTTTAGCAGGAAATGGATTGGAGTTACCTCCTGAGCTTGTTTGGGTAGTCCTAGTGGAACTTGTACTTCAGGAATGCTAGTTTGACTAGTGGCTTCCAGGTTATCTAACCTGTTGTTTATAGTAGCTACTGAAGCCACCAGAGAGGTCATCATACTTTGTAAATCTGCCAAACTATTTTGAATTGTACAATCAGAACTAGGGCCTGGTAACTCATGAACGTTTTGGGAATTTAATAAATGGAAGAGTTCGGCTTTCCTGGCAGTAGCCGTAAAGGGGATGTTTCTTCGATTTAGTTCTGCTATGATTTTTGGAACCGTCCAGGATCTGTAGCTGGATATCGTACTAGATTGTCTTGGTTGATTGCCAGGTCTGGAGGGAGTGCTGGCAAGTGAAAGCTCTTTGTCTCGAACTGAAGCGTTAGACATGCTATGGGCGTGAAAGGAGATTTTTTTTTTATGTGTGTGCGCAAATTTGAGTGTGTGTGCGGCAAAGCAATTACACTAGGTTGGTGACAGGTGAGGCCCTACTAGGTGCGGCTTGAGAGGCTCTATCTATGAGTTGGCGCGAGGGGATTTCGTGGCCACCGAACGTTGTGGCGGGGTGTTGGCCTCTCGGTGAATAGTAACCATGAGATAGAATGGGAGTGACAGGTGAGGCCCTTTCTATGCCACGTGCGAGGCGTCTACCTATGATTTGGCGCGAGGGGCATAGTACCTCTGAATTGAGGATGGGTGTTGGCCTCGCAAGACCACTAACCCAAGGTGAAGGAGCCGGGAGGAGACTTCTAATTCCCTGACAGCCAGCTACGACTAAACTGGAACAGAAAATAAATGGGAGACTGAACGTATTGTTTGAATTGCTCATTATCCTTACCTGTACGAGAATTTGTGCCCAGTACTTGAAATGACCTAAGGATCTAAAGTGTCTGTAAAACCGGGTGGCTTTACTCAGGCTGACGCCCCTAGTTTGCAGAGAATGTACACAGGAGGAGGGATGGGGGAGAGAAAAGAGAGAAAACAAATACAGGGAGTGCAGAATTATTAGGCAAATGAGTATTTTGACCACATCATCCTCTTTATGCATGTTGTCTTACTCCAAGCTGTATAGGCTCGAAGCCTACTACCAATTAAGCATATTAGGTGATGTGCATCTCTGTAATGAGAAGGGGTGTGGTCTAATGACATCAACACCCTATATCAGGTGTGCATAATTATTAGGCAACTTCCTTTCCTTTGGCAAAATGGGTCAAAGAAGGACTTGACAGGCTCAGAAAAGTCAAAAATAGTGAGATATCTTGCAGAGGGATGCAGCACTCTTAAAATTGCAAAGCTTCTGAAGCATGATCATCGAACAATCAAGCGTTTCATTCAAAATAGTCAACAGGGTCGCAAGAAGCGTGTGGAAAAACCAAGGCGCAAAATAACTGCCCATGAACTGAGAAAAGTCAAGCGTGCAGCTGCCACGATGCCACTTGCCACCAGTTTGGCCATATTTCAGAGCTGCAACATCACTGGAGTGCCCAAAAGCACAAGGTGTGCAATACTCAGAGACATGGCCAAGGTAAGAAAGGCTGAAAGACGACCACCACTGAACAAGACACACAAGCTGAAACGTCAAGACTGGGCCAAGAAATATCTCAAGACTGATTTTTCTAAGGTTTTATGGACTGATGAAATGAGAGTGAGTCTTGGTGGGCCAGATGGATGGGCCCGTGGCTGGATTGGTAAAGGGCAGAGAGCTCCAGTCGACTCAGACGCCAGCAAGGTGGAGGTGGAGTACTGGTTTGGGCTGGTATCATCAAGATGAGCTTGTGGGGCCTTTTCGGGTTGAGGATGGAGTCAAGCTCAACTCCCAGTCCTACTGCCAGTTCCTGGAAGACACCTTCTTCAAGCAGTGGTACAGGAAGAAGTCTGCATCCTTCAAGAAAAACATGATTTTCATGCAGGACAATGCTCCATCACACGCGTCCAAGTACTCCACAGCGTGGCTGGCAAGAAAGGGTATAAAAGAAGAAAATCTAATGACATGGCCTCCTTGTTCACCTGATCTGAACCCCATTGAGAACCTGTGGTCCATCATCAAATGTGAGATTTACAAGGAGGGAAAACAGTACACCTCTCTGAACAGTGTCTGGGAGGCTGTGGTTGCTGCTGCACGCAATGTTGATGGTGAACAGATCAAAACACTGACAGAATCCATGGATGGCAGGCTTTTGAGTGTCCTTGCAAAGAAAGGTGGCTATATTGGTCACTGATTTGTTTTTGTTTTGTTTTTGAATGTCAGAAATGTATATTTGTGAATGTTGAGATGTTATATTGGTTTCACTGGTAATAATAAATAATTGAAATGGGTATATATTTGTTTTTTGTTAAGTTGCCTAATAATTATGCACAGTAATAGTCACCTGCACACACAGATATCCCCCTAACATAGCTAAAACTAAAAACAAACTAAAAACTACTTCCAAAAATATTCAGCTTTGATATTAATGAGTTTTTTGGGTTCATTGAGAACATGGTTGTTGTTCAATAATAAAATTAATCCTCACAAATACAACTTGCCTAATAGTTCTGCACTCCCTGTAGGTAGTAGACTGATTAGTTTTTTGTTTTTTTTTAATATGTATAAATTATGTGATTAATTGTGCTTATATTAATATGATTTGTGACTTGTCTCTGGTTCTGAATATTTATGAACCTGTTGTTGATACTGTATTTATTAGTTTAACGGAGTGAAAGAAGGAAGAAGGAGAGAAAGAAATCTTGAACGGATTATTACTAACCGAACCGTATTTGTGTAACTCAGCGTAATTGATACCAAACTTTTTTCCATGCGTTTTTTATCCCTAGAATGAAAGGAGAATAATTTACCAGGAAACTCCTTGACTTGATACGTTAGCAACGACTTGAGCTGATATACGAAATGCATATATACAATGTATAAGCCACTCCATGATATCTTAGTTTTAAGACTCTATCTTAGTTTTGGGAAGTATGAAATCCATATGAGTGTGGCTATTCAAATTGGAAGTGTCTGTAAAGATATGTCAGCCGATTGCATGCAGCCTGCTTAGATTGCTGAATATGCTGTGCTGATAGAGTTGAGCATCTAGCAAGACAGTACATAGTATTACATCTACAGAGGAAAACAGTGCCTTAGAAGAATACGAGTTATCTGTGTACTCAAAACAGAGATCATTGTGTATTCACTAGGCTTCCTGGAGAACCCAGGCACCGCAGCCTCGAAAGACTGAGGGTTCCCAACTCTCCAGGAATGCCAATCAAACACGGGAACTAGGTCAGGCAGCACACTTTCGATCCAGCTATGCCACCAACGTATATTCGCATATATTGCAAAGGCACCCCGGAAAAGCCGTGGGAACACAAACCTTAACTCTGGTTATTTTATTCTTTAGGACATGTTACACTGTACCAAATATAACTTAATTTCAGTGAGAATCATTTGTTTTTTTAAAACTTGCTCCAATTGTATACTTGCTGAGCTCAGTACTGCACGAGATATTCAAGCTGAGAAATTGCCATGAGCCATTTAATGCGTAAGATTTAGCCGAACCGAATGCAGGTTTTGAATCAATGAACATACAAATGAATGGTGTTAGAACTTGTTTCTATGCAATGTATTATGTGAATGTTCTTGCGAACGTTTTGCCGGATGATTAGATTCGAAAGGTTACATGAATTCGAATTTTTGAGACTTAGTTATGCTGGCTTGTCGATTGCCGTTCGTGTTTTTTTTACTCACGAATTTGCGTGGAAGTTCCTGATCGTCGTTTAGGCACGTCGCTGTAAAATTACGTCAGAGGTCTGCATGAACCGGAAGCGAAGAGAATTTCCGGAATCGATGAAGACAGGTAAGCCTGGGGTTTGCTGGGTTTATATAGGCCTAAATCCCTCCCACAACTACAGGCATACGCCTTCTATATATACAGGGAGTGCAGAATTATTAGGCAAGTTGTATTTTTGAGGATTAATTTTATTATTGAACAACAACCATGTTCTCAATGAACCCAAAAAACTCATTAATATCAAAGCTGAATATTTTTGGAAGTAGTTTTTAGTTTGTTTTTAGTTATAGCTATGTTAGGGGGATATCTGTGTGTGCAGGTGACTATTACTGTGCATAATTATTAGGCAACTTAACAAAAAACAAATATATACCCATTTCAATTATTTATTATTACCAGTGAAACCAATATAACATCTCAACATTCACAAATATACATTTCTGACATTCAAAAACAAAACAAAAACAAATCAGTGACCAATATAGCCACCTTTCTTTGCAAGGACACTCAAAAGCCTGCCATCCATGGATTCTGTCAGTGTTTTGATCTGTTCACCATCAACATTGCGTGCAGCAGCAACCACAGCCTCCCAGACACTGTTCAGAGAGGTGTACTGTTTTCCCTCCTTGTAAATCTCACATTTGATGATGGACCACAGGTTCTCAATGGGGTTCAGATCAGGTGAACAAGGAGGCCATGTCATTAGATTTTTCTTCTTTTATACCCTTTCTTGCCAGCCACGCTGTGGAGTACTTGGACGCGTGTGATGGAGCATTGTCCTGCATGAAAATCATGTTTTTCTTGAAGGATGCAGACTTTTTCCTGTACCACTGCTTGAAGAAGGTGTCTTTCAGGAACTGGCAGTAGGACTGGGAGTTGAGCTTGACTCCATCCTCAACCCGAAAAGGCCCCACAAGCTCATCTTGATGATACCAGCCCAAACCAGTACTCCACCTCCACCTTGCTGGCGTCTGAGTCGGACTGGAGCTCTCTGCCCTTTACCAATCCAGCCACGGGCCCATCCATCTGGCCCATCAAGACTCACTCTCATTTCATCAGTCCATAAAACCTTAGAAAAATCAGTCTTGAGATATTTCTTGGCCCAGTCTTGACGTTTCAGCTTGTGTGTCTTGTTCAGTGGTGGTCGTCTTTCAGCCTTTCTTACCTTGGCCATGTCTCTGAGTATTGCACACCTTGTGCTTTTGGGCACTCCAGTGATGTTGCAGCTCTGAAATATGGCCAAACTGGTGGCAAGTGGCATCGTGGCAGCTGCACGCTTGACTTTTCTCAGTTCATGGGCAGTTATTTTGCGCCTTGGTTTTTCCACACGCTTCTTGCGACCCTGTTGACTATTTTGAATGAAACGCTTGATTGTTCGATGATCACGCTTCAGAAGCTTTGCAATTTTAAGAGTGCTGCATCCCTCTTCAAGATATCTCACTATTTTTGACTTTTCTGAGCCTGTCAAGTCCTTCTTTTGACCCATTTTGCCAAAGGAAAGGAAGTTGCCTAATAATTATGCACACCTGATATAGGGTGTTGATGTCATTAGACCACACCCCTTCTCATTACAGAGATGCACATCACCTAATATGCTTAATTGGTAGTAGGCTTTCGAGCCTATACAGCTTGGAGTCAGACAACATGCATAAAGAGGATGATGTGGTCAAAATACTCATTTGCCTAATAATTCTGCACTCCCTGTATATATATATATATATATAGATAGATAGATAGATAGATAGATAGATACACACACTTTTATTTCCTATATATTGTAACAGAGTGTTGGGGATGGTGGTCAGGGGTGTATATCTGGCACCCAGACTTTTGCACAGCCACTATCCTGACATGTGGGTAAACACATGCAGCCCCAGGGAAAGTTAAGTTTAAATGTAGTTTTTTTTCCTCTGTTATTTGGGTCCCTGGGGTGGAGTATTCGGAAGAGCAGGGTGGGCCGATTCTCCACCCACTGTCAGAGTGGGAGTCAAAACAAAGATAATAATGCCAGGGTGACAAGGTGGTTCCTCAGTTTACAACCATTTCATTTTACAGTTGAACATAGGCCAGGGTCTAAACATGGAAATGCTGACAGTTTGTCGCGAGAAAATTTGTTTTCTGTGGTCGCTCACCCCACTAGGTCTGAGCTGGGGGGGAGGATATGTAACAGAGTGTTGGGGATGGTGGTCAGGGGTGTATATCTGGCACCCAGACTTTTGCACAGCCACTATCCTGACATGTGGGTAAGCACATGCAGCCCCAGGGAAAGTTAAGTTTAAATGTAGTTTTTTTTTCCTCTGTTATTTGGGTCCCTGGGGTGGAGTATTCGGAAGAGCAGGGTGGGCCGATTCTCCACCCACTGTCAGAGTGGTTGTGCATGAGTCCAGCCCAGGTTTCCCATAGAGTTCTGGCTCACTGCCTAACGAGGTCATTAGCCTCACCTGTAGGGGCTGTGAGCAGCTATATAACTGCAGTTAACCCCTTAAGGACTGGACTGTTTTTGCGATGTTGTACATTTGCGACCAGGCATATTTTTACACTTTTGTGGTGTTTGTGTTTGGCTGTAATTTTCCGCTTCTCATTTACTGTTCCCATACAAATTATATATTGTTTTTTTCAGGACAAAAGGGGCTTTCTTTACATACCATTATTTATATAATCTCATGTATTTTAATTTAAAAAAAATACAAAAATCTGCTGAAAAATTGAAAAAAATACATATTTTTTGACTTTTACTTGAAAAATCTTTTACTCATCTACAAAAGCGAATGAAAAAAACTGCTAAATAGATTAAAAATTTTGTCCTGAGTTTAAAAAATACCCAGTGTTTACGTGCTTTTTTGCTTTTTTTTGCATGTTATAGGGCTATAGGTACAAGTAGGATATTGCGGTTTCAAAACATACATTTTTAAATTTATCAATAGTGACATTGTAACACTATTATCTGTCATAAATCTCTGAATAACACCCCACATGTACATATTTTTTTTAAAGTAGACAACCCAGGGTTAATAGTAGAGGTTCAGTCTTTTAGTAAATACTTAGTCAAAACACTACAAAGTACATTCATATATGTTTGTGTGTGAAAAAGTAAAAACTAAATTGAACGCTTAATTTTGGCCATAAAGTGTTTGTGACCAAGGGTTACTAAAAAAGACTGGACATACCCCATTTGCAATACCTTTGCTGTCTCTTTGCAAATGGTACATCATGGGGTAATTTCTCACCCTGGGCCATAATGCTTCAAAGGCAACGTGAACTAACCTGGCCATTTTCACGTAAAATATTTGACCCATATTTGACCTTGTAACTTTCAAAGAGGTAGCCCCAGAAGGTTGGGGGTACTGATTAGAGATTTATGCTGAACACAAATATTAGTGTTTAAAAACTGGAAAACGTATCATAACAATTATATCATCAGTAAAAAGTGCTGTTTGTGTGTGAAAATGCAAAAAAAGTCACTTTCACTGACAATATCATCGCTGTGATATGTTTTACTGTTTTGAATCACTAATATTTGTGTTCAGCGAAGTCTCCCGAGTAAAACAGTACCCCCCATGTACAGGTTTTAGGTTGTCGTAGAACGTTATAGGGTAAAATACAGTGCTAGCAAATTCAATTCTCTGGAATTTCGGCCTGGGTTGGCAGGCAGGTCCCTTAAATTGCAATCAATAAAATTACTGAATTATGTAAAACTATTACATAAATACGCAAGTAGAATTTAAATATATATGCATATTTATATATTTGAAGTCTACGTGTATATTTATATAATTATTTATGTAATTTTGTATATGGACATATGTATATTTCTTATTATTTTTATTTATTTTTATATACATAGATATATATACAAATTCATTCTAAGGGTATTTTGATATAAATATATATATATTAATTTTAAAATACAGTTAGAATAAAATTTCATATAGATATATAATTTTTTTAAATTTTTTTATTATTATTTAAAAAAATTTTTATTTAATTTAAATTACTTATTATTTATATTTTATAATAATATATATATACAATATATATAGTTATTATATATATTATATATATACGTGTGTAATTTAATTATAAGTGTATTTTTATATTAATATAAGTACATATTAATATAAAATACACTTAGTATGACATTATATATATGATATATAGACATATATTATATAGATATAATATATGTCTATATATCATATATACACATATATAATTATTATTATTTTTTTTATTACCATTAACTTTATTTATTTATTTTATTTTACACTTGCAGGGAGACTGCCTGTCAGCACAGGCAGTCCCCCTGCAGGCAGACACATGGACACCTATTGTGACCATGTGATCGCTGTGTTAAGCGATCACATGGCCACAGGGGTCCTAATTCAGTGTGGGGAGACTGTCTGGGCTGCAGGCAGTCTCCCCACAACCGGAGCAACACTGATCGCCGCTGGGGGAACGACGGCGATCAGGTAAGTACCTCCAGACCGTTAGGACGGTTCAGGACCGTCATCGGTCCTCAAGGCAAAAATGCCGATGACGGTCCTGAACCGTCCTCGGTCGCTAAGGGGTTAAAGCAGGGTGAAGTGAGGGAAGTGTTTTGGAGGAGAAAGAAAGTGTTTTGTGGAGAAAGAAGATTTGCTGTTCATTGTATCCTGTTACTTCACAACAACAGAAAATAAACAGGCCAGAGGCCCTTTTGAAACTGGACTTTGTCTTGACCTGGTTTTCTTACCCTAGAGGGCTGTGCGGTTGCCAAAAGATCCTGGACAAACACACACAGGAAAGTAAGTTTGTCACAATATGTATAATATATTACTACGACCATAGGAAGGGAACCCGGTCGATAAGTGAGGAATGTCTATATGTGTAATATATTATAAAATAATTAAATCATTTTATAATATAGTATACATATATAATGCATCTATATAATTTCATTATAAGTGTATTTTGAGATACATATCAAAGTACACTTATAATTAAATCATATAGATGCATTATTTATGTATAATATATTATAAAATTATTTAATTATTTTATAATATATTACACATATATAATATAGACACTCCACACTTATCGACCGGGTTCCCTCGGACGTTAAGTGAGGAGTTAAGGGATTCCCTGCTCTGGTGCATTTCCCCGAACATAGACGTACGCACCAGAGCAGGGAATCCCTCTAATTTCCCCGAACATAAATTTGAGTGATTCCCTGCTCTCGTACGTTCGTCTATGTTTGGGGAAATTTCCCCAACATAGATTTGAGGGATTCCCTGCTCTGGTGCATTCGTCTATGTTCGGGGAAGTTTTCCCGAACATATTCATATGCACCAGAGGAGGGAATTCCCATGATGGCTTGCACTAACGCCTGGTCGTAAGTGCGAGCCGTGGTAAGAGGTAGGTCGCTAAATGAGGACCACCTGTATATGTATAATATATTTATTTTATTATTTTTTTAGCAGCCTGGGGGACTGCCTGACAGCTCAGACAGTCCTCCTGCTGGCAGCTCCTAGAGTCCTATTGCAGTGATGTGATCATGGTGATCCCATGGCCATGGAGGGCCAGCAGCTGCTGTAGGGGGACTGCTGGGGTCTCTGGCAGTCCTCCCCGACTGTGATCGACGCAGATCGTCGGTCTAGGGCTTCTATTGCGGACGTCCTGTCGCGGACGTCCTTAACAACCGTTTTTTGTTGGACATACCTAGTTGGTCCTCGGTCGTTATGACGTTATATATGAGATACATTTATACATATATAATATATATATACACGTATTATATATAAAAAATATAGGAACTTTTGCACTCCTACCTCCAGCCAATGATACCGTGATACCTGTGATACAGGAAACAAACGATTGCCAGCACTTCTGGATTTCCAATATCAAAATACTTTATTGTCAAGGCGTATTATATATAGATATAATATATGTGTGTATATATATATACATATATATACTTTTTTTAAAATTAATTAACTATATATTTTTTTTTTTTTACTTTCATTTAACTTTTACACCAGCAGGGGGATTGCCTGTCAGTTCAGGCAGTTCCCCTGCTGGCAGCACAATGGACACCTATGGGGGTCATGTGACTGCTCTTTTAGAGCTGTCACATGGCCCCTGGGGTTCCTAAATTGGAGAGGCTCAGTCCAGAGAGTGGGGGAACACGGCGATCGGTAAGTACATGGGGAAGGGGGGAGGGGGGGAAGGGGGAAGGGGAGAGGGGGGAGGGAGGGAAAGGGGGGAGGGAGGGGAAGGGTAAATTTTTTTTATTATTTATTTATTTATTTTATTTTATTTCTTTATTTTTTTAACTGTTAAGTGTAAGAGCATCTGAAGCCTGCAGATGGCTTCAGATGCTCTCCCTACACTGCCGGGCACCACGTACGGCAAACCCGGAAGTGTAGGGGGTATTACATGAACGCTTCCAGCGCTCAAAATAGCCGTGGATGTACCAGGTACTTCCGAGGTCCTTAAGGGCTGTTTTTTGTCGGACATACCTGGTACGTCCGCGGTCGGGAAGGGGTTAACCTCCTAATGAATGGTTTCACATTTAGCTGCAGTCCTTCTCATGGCTTTCTAGTACTGCATTCATTAAGTCCTTTAAGAGAGTGAATAATGGAATCACCTGCCCAAGGCTTGCTGTGGCTTGACTTAAATTGTCTGTGACATCCTTGAAAGGCTTAAGGACTGCCACTTTCTGACCTATATCTCCCCATTCATGTCTCCTCAGTGGACATGTCACTCCTACGTTCATATGTGATGATAAGGAATGTATTGCTCTGTGACAAACTCCCCTTTCCAGGTGCTTGCCAGCCACCTGCCCACAGACTATGGATCCCAGGAAATATAATGTAAAAGTCTCAGTTCGTGTATTTGGACTATATGGTTGGGTAACCAAACAGCCGCACGAACCGGAGACCACCCTGGAGCTTGTTAAGCCTAATTGCTACTTTGTAACAATTTTCACCTCAGTGTTCTAAGTGTTCGTCTGGGTGGCTGCAATTTCTATAGACTACCATGAGGTAGCGGCCATCTTGTTCGCATGAACGCAGGCAGCGGTGTTTGGGTATGAATCTAATGGAACTAAACACAGAAACTCCCGAACACCGCTGGACTTCCATTGTCGCCTGCGTTCGGTTCTACACAAGTTAGAAGGGCACTGTTTGGTTGCATTGTTCATCTGAACAAGGGGAACAAGCTCCAGGGTAAGACCATTGACTATGTTCCGTAGTTTGTTTGTTTTGTAAACTACCGAACTAGATCGACCGCTAGCCCTGATTCTAGGGAACTGTTTTGGGCATGGGACCATCCGTACGGTCAGTCAAACAAATGACTTCCAGGAAATTCCTGAACCCCTGAACTGATCTGAATAATTTTTGGATATGTTGGTCAGCCAGATCAGGGCTATCAGGGGATGTTACTTTTGTGGGGTTTTATGTATTTTTAGGGTACTTTTTTCTGTGCTTGGAGATAATTGGGTTAGATTAGTACAGTTCCTGATCCAATTATCTCCCAGGCACAGAGGAGGGATTATCTGATTTTGTATGGGAGTGTCCTGGACCTGAGAGCCAATGTAATTGTGTATCTGTTTCTACAGTGGTTTACTCTCAGGTCCAGGGGGGAGTGCCACTTGAATGGGGACATACATATAAGGCCAGTTGTGGCTGTCATTAAAGTATTCCAGCTTGTACTCCCAGAACTATGTGTCATCTGGTTACTGGGAAGGGAAAAGGCTAATCACTGTTCCAGTGTGGAGGATTCAACGTGGAAAGTCCTTGTAAGGACTAGAGCTCCCAGGACTGAGTGTTGTCCAGTGCCTTGAGTTGGATAGAGTGAGTTCCCCATTCGGCTCCAGGAGGCAGCCGTTCAGGACCGCAGTCAAGCCACGGCGACTGTGGGCAGAAGTGCTGCATTTTGTCCCCTGTTCCAGCTAGGAAGCGGTCCTTGATGGAGGTACCCAGCCAGGGGTACAGGGAGCTCCATTAAATGCTCTCTGCTGCTTGAGGATACGTTTCATCATCTCCAAAGTGGAGTACCACAGTTTCACAATATCTTGGTGAAGACGTTGATGTGGCACACCTTCTTAAAGCTCCCTAGTCTTTTGACACACTACGGTGCTCTCAATCAGTTGAAATTGTATTTCTCACCTCCAGATGTAAAACACTGGCTACATGGCACAGACCAATAAAGCTTTCACCACATTGGCTCCCACGTCATTCACGCCCTTGTGTTCTGCTCTGCCTGCTGCCACTCCAACACATTTTTCTAGCATAGCTCAAAGTGTTGCCAGAATATCAGCTGAACTGCTGATCCATAACCTCAGCATGCAGCAGAAAACATTTGTACCCAGGCCCGGACTGGCCATCGGGCACACCGGGCAAATGACCGGTGGGCCGCGGTGGCCATGAGCCGAGGCCGGCAGGGAAGGTCAAAGGATCTCCCCTGCCGGTGTATATATAGGGCCGGCACTATCCAAGCGCCGGCCCCGCTGTTTTCCATTAAGGGCCGGTGAGGGAGATCAAAGGTCTCCCTCACCGGCCCACCTGAATGGACATGCGGCTGGGGAGGGAGGGAGAGGACCCGGCGGAGCTCTATCTTGCAGCACATGGGAAGATAGACTTGGCAGAGCATTTTCCAGGTTTTGGGAGGAATTCTGGAGTAAAACCAAGCGAAGAGAGCAGAGGCTTGCGGACACAGCCACTACCCGAGTCCCAAGGCAAAGCTGGATGGAGAATCTGCACCGGGTCCATGTAGTAGTGGACCTCACGGGCTATGAGCCCCCCAAAAATTTCCCCCGCAACACAGACCACGCAAATGGAAGGTCACAGCCAACAAGAGACAACAGAAAAGCTGGCACACCAAGAGCACAAAAGTACACCAGCGCACACTGAAGCAGCATCCCTCCAGGCACAGCATGACAGATGTGGAGAATGGGAGAAGACAGGAGGCAGCACATGCAGCCACAGCCTTGCTGATGCCGCCATCAGCAAAGAGCCTGCACACTAAAGCTATGTGGGACTCTAATCTATCTGATCAGGGGATAGGCTGACTACCATGCTGAGACTCTGGATTGCATACTATATGCCAGTATGTAACCTTCAATAGAATGTTTCGTCAATTCTTCAGTCTTCTTTGGTTTACCCACTCTCTCTCACCTCTTCTCAGTTTTCTTTCCTTGTGCATACATGTGTTAGTGAGCAACAGCTGCCATTCTTACTCACCAAGCTATTACATATATGATCTATCTATTTTGCAGAGCTGTCTGGGATGATTTATTCTCCTGTCTAACTACTATCACAATGACTAGATTTCTCTCCTTGTTAAGCACTCTCTCTTAGACCACATGAAGTCACCAGCACTAGGCTTACTCAACTTGCTTTAACCTTTACTTTCTGAATGTTTAAAATCCCATTACATAGGCCTAGACCTCCTTAACAGATAGCTTATTACTAGATGCTCATTTCACCCTAGGCGTATCTGACTAGCATGATATAACCTACACATACACAGCAAGTTTCACTATAAAGATTCTTCAGTTCAGCTTATTTATGTGATTCACTATATTTCAAAAAATGTGCAAGTTCTATACACGCCATACTTGTGTTCTAATAATGTTTATGACAACCACAATTGTGAAAGCTGTTGTTGCAATACAAGCACTGCTGTAATTCTCTGCACAATACAAAATAAACATAGGCGTGCGCAGCCTATTGTATAAGGGTGTGCACCCTAAAGCAGAAACACACAAGCCGCGTATATGTTTAAGGCCGAAGGCCTGTATTTGTGGGAGGAGTTAGCGTTCCTATATAAACGCTACTCCCCCCTTCCTACCTTGCCGTACGCACGCTGTTCACTGGTCCTCCTCGATGACCTCGCTCTTACGGTTTCTGGCCACACGTCCCACCATTTCAGAGCTCCCCCTCCGTTCGGGGAAACTCAGCCGATGCACTTCCAGCGCTGGAACGCTGAACATACGAACGTCCAGGTAACCGGCGGGAATAGCCATGTTCGGGCTATTCCCGCCAGTTCGCATTTACAATTTACAGCATGTGTAATGAGTCATCCAAAACGAATATCTTTCAGACCTGTTATTCCAGGTCCATTCATTATACAATCGGGCGGCGGGCCATAACAGATCCACCCCTTGCACGTCGACAATCATGTGTCAATCATTTCCAGAGTCCGTTTAATATAATGATACTGTTTTTCTGCTACTGCTGGAGAGACTTTTATTGAAAACTTCTAAGAGAATCATGCTTGGAAAGTGTGATAAAGGATATCTTTTCAACTGCAGGACCTGAATGCATATGTTAATTCAGACTATCACACATTGTTTGTATGTAAGACTGAATAATTAGTATCTTTGTGGTATGAACTGTTAACATCTGGTTGTATGTATGGTTGCACTAGTCCATGATAGACCTCATTAACAGTACAATGCTACTTCTGGCATAGTCTAATATCACAACAAGGGGATGCTCAGTAAACCAATACATAATTATCTCAATTCATCACAACCTCACGAGGCACTGTATTTTTTTTTTCTCCTTCAAAAAAATGCCACATTGAAATCACTGTACCCAGGGCCTGATTATGAGCTAAGTGGGCCTGGTGCTGACAATTATGACGGGCCTAATTACAGAATCATATCGACCAAAAACAGTAAAACACTCCCAAGTGTCATGTATCTGATGGAGATGGTGCTGGAGAGAAAGAAAACAGCAGCTATAAGAAACCACATTCCCTAGGCTAATCTCTCACTAATTTATGTTTTCATCTTTCAAGTAAATCCATAACCCCTAACAGCAGTGTCCAGTCAAGCAAGAAGTCAATGGGCACGGTAAAAGGGTGTGCCACTGACACAAATCACGTAACCTGCCAAAAGGGGCGAACATGCCCAAAAAGAGTATATGTCTGCCCAAAGAATTAGAAGGCCAGCCTGGTATGAATGCATGTAAGGCTGCATGCCAATCATGCAGCTGGCCAACTAAGGGCATACTATGCAGACAGCACCCTGAGCTTGGCATAAATGCATCTAATGATGTGCTCGCTCAATGCTTTCTAAGGACTGTCCCCTAGCACTCGCTGGTCCACTTGTCTCCTTACCTTCTTACTAGCAGGCAGAAGCTCCTGGTATATAGTCTGGGACAGAGAAAAGCTGTATGTAGTGAGTGTAGAAGAAAGGGAACATGCCACAGTGTTAGAGAGACCAAAGTCAACATTACCTTAAAGGATCACTATAGGGTCAGGAACACAAACATGAATTCATGACCCTATAGTGTTAACACCACCATCTAGCCCCCCTGGGCCCCTCATGCCTCCATAAATATAGCAAAACCTTACTGTATTCAAGCCTGAAGCTGTAACTCTGCATGCTGTTAGACTCAGAAAAACAGGCAGTCTGCTGACATTATTAGAAGTGGTGGCCTAATCCAATCACAGTGCTTCACCATAGGATTGGCTAAGACTGACAAAGAGGCAGATCAGGGGCAGAGCCAGCATGATTCAAACACAGCCCTGGCCAAACAGCATCTCCTCATAGAGATGAATTGAATCAATGAATCTCTATGAGGAAAGTTCAGTGTCTGCATGCAGAGGGAGGAGACACTGAATGTTTGGATGCATTTTAGTCAGCCATGACCCAGGAAGGATCTCTAACAGCCATCTAAGGAGTGACCAATGAAGTTATCACTAGGCTGTAATGTTAAGACTGCATATTCTCTGAAAAGACCGTGTTTACAGCAAAAAGCCTGACGGTAATGATTCTACTCACCAGAACAAATTCAATAAGCTGCAGTTGTTCTGGTGACTCTAGTGTCCCTTTAACTATATTCATTGTCAGCCAGTCCACACAAGTTTTGTTCCCATACATCCCTCTTAAGTTTCCATACTTAAGTAAGAGTATGTGAAAAGTAGTTGGGGTTGCCACCTTTCGTGGAAAAACATACCGGCCTTGCTAATTTGCATAATTAAATATGTATGGGTGACATCACATGATGTAAATCACAAGGAGTGACATAAGAAAAAATGCTGTAAAATCACCAAAAAAACTGCTTAGTTTGATTCTGCTGTATAGATGGATTCCTCCCAGTGGCCCCATGTGTCGATTACTCCAGATCTCAGTGTTCCTATGTATCAGTGTCTCAGTGCCCCATGTCTCCCAGTGTCCCCTAGTGTCGTGTCCCCAGGTCTCCCAGTGATCCTATGTATCACAGTGTCTCAATGCCTCATGTCTCCCTCTGTCCCCATGTATCCCAGGGTCCCCATGTCACTAAGAAGACGGGAAGACCTGGGGACACGGGGAGACCTAGGGACACGGAGACACCAGTGACACTGGAAGACTAGGGGACTCTGGCTGGGACGCATGGGGACACTGGGGAAATAGGGGACACTTGAAGACATGGGGACACAGACACTAGAGACACTGGCTGGGTGACATGGGGACATTGAGACATGGGGGCACTGGGAGACATGGGGACAAGGAGACAACAGGGCCACAGACACTAGGGACACTAGCTTGGAGACATGAGGACATTGAGACACTTGAGGCACTGGGAGACATGGAGGCACTGGGAGACATGGGGACAGTGAGACACTGGCAGACTGGGGGCACTGGGAGACTAGGGGGCACTGAGACACCAGGGACACTGGCTGGGAGACATGGGGACACTGTGCCCCCATGTGTCTGTGTCATAATGTCTCCCAATGTCCCTTAGTGTCTGTGTCCCCATGTCTCCTTGCAGCCTTTACCCCCATCCCTTACTTCCCTGAGCTGTAGGCTGTCTATGCAGGGTGGGAGTTGCTGTCTGGGCTCTCTGTAGCTGCACCCCTGCAGATTAGTGAGTATAGATAGGCAGGGAGGGATATGCTGGAACTTCCTATCCCTGCCTGTCTCCACACACAGCGACCCCTACTGGCCATTGCATAGTAATCTCTTTTTATACTGAGAAAAATACCAACATTTGTATTGCCAGTTTCACTGCAATATTGGCACCAGCCAGGCAGCCTCAAATACTGGCTGTGCCAATAAAATAAAAGCCAGGTGGAATCCCTAAGAGTAGTGTGTGAAAAAAAAAAAAAATATATATATATATATATATATATATATATATATATATTTTTTTTTTTTTTTTTAGATAAATCACTGGGCCTATTCCATGGGCCTGGGCCTGGAGCTGCAGCTCCATCAGCCCCTATGTTAATCCGGCTCTGACTGTACCACTTCAAGGTTTTTCAACCTCTACAGCATCTTATTGTTCATATATTATCAGCAATTAAGAAGTTTCTATGTGCTGTAAATCACAGCTGAACAGCTAAAGGGTCACTGGTACCTTGGTATAAAATCCAAGCACAGATCCAGTGTGGTTACATAACCCTCATATAGACTGCATATTATTCAGTGCAATTGTAATAAATACATCAAGTAAACACATCAATTATTGACACTAGCAAGAATAGATCTGCACATACATAATCAGTGTAACATCCACCTGTGACTTGTCATTAACTTATGGCAAACTCTGCAACCTACACATCATAATCTGCTATTCTGAACTGTGAAGCCTGTTTTTATCAGGTACAAATATGTTTTTCGTTCACATTTCAAACAACTGCCTCTACAAGGCCACGTTGTTACACAATGGGGTATTGGGGTACGGGGGCTTGATTCCTGCCTTGCCTCGTCAGGCCATGGCTACATTCGACAACTCGTCATACGTTTATTCATACTCACTATCTGTAACAATCGTCCTGTTACTCACTACCTTGCTAATTTCACCCTCCTCTCTCCGTCAGGTACTATCACGCTTTCTTGGCACAATGCCTTCCTACATTTCCCTTCAGGAATATATAGTAGCCATCACGAGAATCTTCAGCACCCGCAGGGTCTAAGGATACTGTACTATCAGCTATATCTCCAAGAACTGCGCTATACTGCATATAATTTTCTTTCTTTCCTCTCCCTCGACCACAGTTCCTTTCCTCTTCTTTCTTCCTCCTTACCCTCCCTTCTTTTTCTCTTTCTCCGACTGGGAATCTCCAGGTACCTATCACAAACCACAACTTGGGTTCACCAAACACGTTACATTACCCCCTTATCAAGCCCCCGTCTAGGGTCAGAGAACTGGCTATCTAGGGTTAGGAGCTGGCCTTAGTGGTACAACGTAGCTGGTCCCGCGAGGCCAACCCCCCAATCTCAACACAGAGATTTTGCCTCTCAGCCCAAATCATAGTTAGAGCCTCGCATTCACCCATCCAATTGGGTTTATAGTTAGGGCCTCACATGACACGGCCACACGTTTTGGATCTTTTAATGTCACGAGAGGCTGCCACCCTGCCACCACGCTAGTGGCTCGAGCCCCACGCCCAAATCATAGTTAGAGCCTCTCACCAGCCGCTTGGCAACTAGCAGGGCCTCACTTGTCACGGGGTAGAGAGCTTTTCGCTTCGGCACTAGTTAGCCAGCCAGTTCTATATTGCTTAACCGTATTGTTGTTAATCAGTTCGTTGTTGTGATATTCTTTTCAGTATGTCCTAAGAAGGCAACGTCGGACAAGGACCATCCCTCCCTAGAGCAACCACCGAGCTGGACACTGACAATTCTGTGTTGGAGTCCAGCTCACAAGGAGAAATCTCAGACATTACAGGAGACCTAAACTCCATTCTGGCTACGCTTCAGACCTTCAATAACAGTCTGTCTAACTTAGAGAACACCAGCCCGGCTCAGTGAGGCCCTTCTCCCGTAGGGTCCATACACACACGTACTTCCACCAATGAGCAGGGTTGGCCCCCTGCATTACCTTTCACCCCCCCCCTCACTTTCTGAGTACTCACCCACGAATTTGTGTTAATTTCAACACCGGAATATGTAGTTCTAGCAACTGCAAATTGCTTCACGTATGCGCCATATGCCTCGGGGCTCATGTCAAAACCATCTGCCGTATATATTATATCAAAGATCAGGAGCACAGAGGGAATAAGCTTTGACATTATGCATGTCACATACGTCCCCGCACTGGGTGATTTAATCATTACACATGGGTTCAACATTGGGTGGGGGTAACTCCCAGTAGATGTAGATGTTCCATTCTCCTCGGCTAGACACGCATCATATACTGTAAACTACCAGCAATACTCTAATAAACAACATCTCATTGATCTGCCTGCTCCTCATTCAGTCGCAACCTAGGCTTAACTCCCTCATATCATCATAATTCTCTCACAGTCTTCATGTCATAGGGTCATACCAATTACGGTACCATACCGTTACATAGTTACATAGTTACATAGCTGAAAAGAGACTTGCGTCCATCAAGTTCAGCCTACCTCACATTTGTTTTTTGCTGTTGATCCAAAAGAAGGCAAAAAAACCCAGTTTGAAGCACAATTTTGCAACAAGCTAGGAAAAAAATTCCTTCTTGACCCCAGAATGGCAGTCAGATTTATCCTTGGATCAAGCAGTTATTACCCTACATTGAAAGATTATATCCTTGAATATTCTGTTCTTGCAAGTATGCATCTAGTAGCCGTTTGAACATCTGTATGGACTCTGATAAAACCACTTCTTCAGGCAGAGAATTCCACATCCTGATTGTTCTTACAGTAAAAAAACCTTTCCTTTGCCTTAGATGAAATCTTCTTTCTTCCAGTCTAAACGCATGGCCTCGTGTCCTATGTAAAGTCCGGTTTGTGAATAGATTTCCACACAATGGTTTGTATTGGCCCCGAATATATTTGTATAATGTTATCATATCCCCTCTCAGGCGACGTTTTTCTAAACTAAATAGGTTTAAATTTGTTAACCTTTCTTCATAGCCGATATGTTCCATTCCTTTTATTAATTTTGTAGCCCGCCTCTGCACTTTTTCTAGTGCCATAATATCCTTCTTTAGAACAGGTGCCCAAAATTGCACAGCATATTCAATATGGGGTCTTACCAGTGATTTATAAAGAGGCAAAATTATATTCTTGTCCCGAGAATGAATGCCCTTTTTCATGCATGACAATACCTTACTGGCCTTGGCCACTGCTGATTGACATTGCACATTGTTGCATAGTTTGTTGTCGATAACAATTCCCAAGTCCTTTTCATGTGTTGTTATCCCTAATTCGCTTCCATTAAGGGTATACGTTGCTTGTGTATTCTTTACGCCGAAGTGCATAACTTTGCATTTTTCAACATTAAATTTAATCTGCCATTTGAGTGCCCAGTCCCCAGTCTATCTAAATCCCTCTGCAGCAAAGTAATATCTTGCTCACATTGTATTGTTTTACAAAGTTTGGTGTCATCTGCAAACACTGAAACATGTCTTTCAATGCAGTCTTCAAGATCATTTATAAACATGTTAAATAGAAGGGGTCCCAGAACAGACCCCTGAGGGACACCACTTGCCACCTCTGTCCAGCTGGAAAATTTACCACTAATGACAACTCTTTGTACTCTGTTTTTAAGCCAATGTTCTACCCAAGAACAAGCATTTTCATCTAGACCGATTTCCTTGAGTTTGAACACTAATCTATTGTGTGGAACTGTATCAAATGCCTTGGCAAAATCCAAATAGATCACATCCACGGCAACACCCTGATCTATACTTCTACTTACTTCTTCGTAGAACGCAATCAAGTTAGTTTGACATGACCTGTGCTTCATAAAACCATGCTGATTTTTGCTGATAACCATGTTCTTCTCAAGGAATTCTTGAATATTATCCCTTAATAACCTTTCAAATATTTTACCAGCCACAGAAGTTAAGCTCACAGGTCTATAATTTCCAGGCAAGGATTTTGAACCCTTTTTGAATATAGGAACCACATCTGCCTTCCTCCAATCCTCCGGAACACTTCCTGAAAGAAAAGAATCTTGAAAGATTAAAAACAGAGGTTCACTTATTTCTGCACTTAGTTCCTTAAGTACACGTGGATGGATACCGTCAGGCCCTGGAGCTTTGTTTATATTAACTTTCTTTAGTTGCTGCAGCACCTTGTCTTGAGTTAACCAATTACAATTATTCTGCATGTTTTTAGTAGCAATCATTTGCACATCTATTGCCATGGGTTCTTCCTTAATATATATGGAGGAGAAATAGTTATTTAAAATTCCTGCCTTTTCCTGGTCTTCATTAACTAACACCCCCGTTTCAGTTTTTAGTGTACCTACACTTTCATTTTGTTTTTTTTTAGAATTTATGTACTTAAAAAATGCTTTGGGGTTGGTTTTGCTTTCTTCAGCTATCATTATTTAATTTTGAAGTTTAGCAAGTCTAATTGCCTTTTTGCACGCATTATTTGCATCCTTGTATCTTTTATAAAATGCATCTGATTTAAGTTAAGTCTCCCGAGGATAAGAGCGTGTGCAGTCATGAAGACGAACAAGTCCCGTGAGCAGGGAACTTGAAATCGACGACATGCAATCATTGCAGGGTTCTTGTACGTCACTATGCGCACTATCCCGCTGGGCAGTTTATTAATTTACTGGCACGCTCGCTATCAGGTCTGCCTGACGGAGATAGGGTTATTAGATCCTCTGGCAAGGCAGACCTTGGTCAGGTGGGGGGGAGTCATTAAAGCTTGGAATTGGGTTTCTGTGTTCATCCTGCCTGGTTCCGACCAACTCCCAATCTTTTGTACAGATGAAACCATCCTGGATTGCAGCATTTACATAACTATTAGGGATTACTGACCAAGAGACACTCGGTCTCGTACCTCACCCAGCTGACAAACACCCGAGCATAATCCGCATTTCAGCGCCCCCAACCAGTTGCCCGGCTATTGGGGCTTGACAACAAGTTATCACCTATAGCGTCATTCGATTGCACTAAGAATACATACGACAGAGATGTGACATTCTTCCAAGACTCAGTGGAACACAACATCTACAGGCATACCGTTCAAACTATAGTCTATTCTACCATTTTTGCCAACTTTCATTCAAACCTTCATACAACACTATCGCACTATACCAATCAGACATACAACAACACGTTTCTGACAAGCCTTTTAAACTATACCCCGTCTTCTTAAATGCTTAACATAAAATATCAAAGTATAAATAATTGGTTCATCACTCCACAACAACATACATCCATAAATGGGAATTCCAGGCAGTGTCAGACTCCCTAGACAGCATCCGTACCACACAACCTCTGTGTCTTTAACCTTCCAAGGATTCCGGAGCCCTACAACTTCATGATCACAGCTAATCAGACTGGCAGATCACGTCTCCTCAAGGAAGATTTAAGAAGGTACAGACACTACCTCATGTCACGCCAACATTCAAACCAGACAATCAAGACACTTGATCTACTAAATAATCCCCTAACTACTTCTAAATGAAGTTCTACATTCATACTCCTTGCATTAGATTAGGTTGGGACCACTGACTCCTATTTAGGACATCCATTAAATAAGTACTGCATCCAGTACGCCGGTACACATAATAAATTAGGGTCACTGGAAATCAGCTACGTTATACAGAAACATTCCACAACGAATAAGAGGTAGGCAAACGAATCTTATGGGATAATTATATTGCAATGAGTTTGTTTTCTTGCTTTTTCCTTTTGCCCTCTTTTACAGGCCTACCCCCTACGTCGGTTCCGGCACACCACGCCGACTTAATTCCAATCAAAAGTTATTTCACTATATGATATTAACCGACCACAAATATATATATATGGTGCCAGTCTGGATCAGACTTTGTGATAGAATCATTATATCTCATACACTCCTATCAATGATAAAAAAAACAAAAAAAACAAATAGAAATAGATAAGTGCCTAACTATTATGGAAATATCTAAACCTGCATTTACTGAGATTTCTGAAAATTTATGTACCTATTGGAGCTCTGGTAGTGCGCCCGGCATTGGAACATCACAAGCGTGAGTGCAGGGGACGTTGATATTTTTTAATATATTTATACATAGATACACAAACACACATACTGCTGTGTGTGTGAGGGTGCTGTGTGTAGGTGCTGTGTGTGTGTGAAGGTGCTGTGTGTGTGTGTGCGGGCTTTGTGTGTGTGCAGGCGCTTTGTGTGTGGGCGCTCTGTGTGTGTGAAGGTGCTGTGTGTGTGTGAGAGCGCTGTGTGTGTAAGGGCACTGTGTGTGTAAGGGTGCTGTTAGTGTGTGCTGTGTGTATGTGTAAGGGTGCTGTTAGTGTGTGTGTGTGAGGTTGCTGTGTGTGTAAGGGTGCTGTTAGTGTGTGCTGTGTGTGTAAGGGTGGTGTGTGTAAGGGTGCTGTGTGTAAGGGTGCTGTGTGTAAGGGTTCTGTGTGTAAGGGTGCTGTTAGTGTGTGTATGTGTAAGGGTGCTGTGTGTGTAAGGGTGCTGTTAGTGTGTGCTGTGTGTGTGTAAGGGTGCTGTGTGTGTGAGGGTGCTGTATGTGTAAGGGTGATGTATGTGTGTGTGTGCTGTTTGTGTGTAATGTGTGGGCTGTTTAGTTAATATCCCCCTCCCTTCTTACCTTATGTAGGGAGGGGGACCATGCTGCTGCCATCCCTGGTGGTCCAGTGGAGAGTGAACTCTAGCCCCACAGGGGGCTAGACTTCACTCTCGCGAGATCTGAGCGTTGCCGTGGTAGCCGGGGCAACGCTCTGAGCGTGCTAGAGGAACCCGGCGGAGCTGCTGGCAAGAGCTCCCCGGGTCCTCTCCTGCCTCCCTCCCTGTCTGTGGTTAGGTGAGGGAGATTTTGATCTCCCTCACCTGCCCACGGAGGGAGGCACATAGCGAGTGCCGCGGGGAATAGGGTGTGTCTAGGCACAACCGGCACACCCCGTGCGCACGCCTATGAAAATAAATAAAAGTGTAAATGACAAGGTTATCTTTAGATTACCAGGTTACCTTCGTCTAGATTTGTCTTCAAATTAACTTGATATTAGAGTATGTTGAAGGTTTTTTTAGTGCATAAAAAGTACATTAAAACACATATGTTTTAAATAATATTTCTCCTGAAAAGTTGACTTAAATGTTGCTAAGTTCTAAAACTCAATGCTGCAAATTGCTTCCCCCTATTTTGTTTCAGCTCATAATGTCTCTCTCCCCATCTCCCCATCTCCATTTGTCTCTCTCTTCTCATCAACCATAAAACTCATTGAATATATCTCCCCTTCTCCCTAAACATACTTTTGTCTCTCTTCCAATCTCCCATAAGCTGTACTATGCATAACCAGTGGCGGATCCAGGGGGGCAACGGGAGCTAATGCAGGGCTGGCATTGTCCAAGTGCCATCCATGCAATGTGACTGCGGACCGGGGAGGGAGATCAGAGATCTCCCTTCCCGATCTGCAGGCACTGTGCTGGCAGCCGTCAGGGGAGTCAGAGAGGACCCGGGAGCTCAGCCTGCAGCTCCTCTGGGTCCTACTCTCGCGAACACGGAGCGTTGCCACGGTTACCACGGCAATGCTCCAAATCTCGTGAGAGTGAACTCTAGCTATAGTTCACCTCACCACCACTGGGACCACCAGGGATGGAGAAATGTCCCCCCTCCTCCTCAATAAAGGTAAGAAGGGAGAGGGGACATAAATATATTTATTTTATTTAAATAAAAAAAAAATATTATTAAAAAGCCTGCCTACACTCCCTGCCCCCCATGCACACACTGCCCCCCCCATAATCACACAGCCTCCCACACACTGACCCCATACACGCACTGCCTCACACACACTGCCCCCATACACACACTGTCCCCCATACACACACTGCCTCACACACACACATTGCCCACATACACACACATTGCCCACATACACACACACTGCCCCCCATACACACACTGCCATCCATACATACACTGCCTCACACACACACTGCCCCACACACACACACTGCCCACACACACACACACTGCCCCCCATACACACACACTGCCCCCATACACACACTGCCCCCCACACACACTGCCCCCATACACACACTGCCCCCATACACACACTGCCCCCCATACATACACTGCCTCACACACACACTGTCCCCCCATACACACACTGTCCCCATACACACACTGCCCCCATACATACACTGCCATCCATACATACACTGCCTCACACACACACTGCCCCCATACATACACTGCCCCACACACAAACACACTGCCCCCATACACTTCCTCATATACACACTGCCCCCATATATACACTGCCTCACACACACACTGCCCCATACACACACTGCCCCCCATACTGTCACGATTCGGGGAACCAAACACGCCAACACACACACACACACACAAAGTGCCGTACCGGACCTTAGAGTGGCCGGGCTAAGCACACAAAGAATAGTCAGGAAACAAGCCGAGTAAGGGGAACCAGAAGACAGAATAACGTGAAACAAGCCGAGGTCAAAGGGTAGGAGAAAGTCACAGAGTCGGATAACAAGCCAGAGAGTACGTAACCAGAAGCACAAGTTCAGAATCAATACTAACAAGCAAAGACCACAACAGGGCAAGGAGGAACAGGAAAGGTAAGTATTTAAACCATCAGGTTAATTCTGATTGGATGATTTCCAATCAGAATTAACAATCACACGTGGGAGATATTTAGACCTCCCACTGTGATTGTGGCACTTTGCCTTTAACGCCGGGTCAGGTGACTGAACCCGGCGTGTATAACCCTGGGCGGTCTCCCAGCGTGCAGCGTCATGCATGCTGCCGCTGGGGGACGTGGAGGGAACGGCGGGCGGCATCCGAGGCTGGAAGGATGCCGCTCGCCGTACCCACGAGGCGGAGGGGACCGCGGACGGCTGGAGGGTGAGTACTGCGAGCGGAGTGCAGCCTCCCCTCGCAGCCGCCCGCGGGAGCCTGACATTACCCCCCCCTCGAAGACCGCCCAGGGGGCGGGAAGCGGAAGGCTTCAAAGGAAAGCGGGCATGAAAGGAGCGGACCAAAGAGGGAGCGTGCACATCGGAGCTTGAAACCCAGGACCGCTCCTCAGGGCCGTACCCCTTCCAGTCCACCAAATATTGCAGCCGACCCCTAGAAACACGAGAGTCGAGAAGGGCAGCCACCTCGTACACGTCGTCAGAGACAGCTCGAGGGGAAACGGGCCGCCCGAGGGGACGAGAGAACCGGTTACACAGCAAGGGTTTCAAAAGCGAGACGTGAAACGTGTTCGGGACACGCATGGAAGGAGGCAAATCAAGGGAGTAGGAAACGGGATTAACCCTACGTAACACCTTGAAGGGACCAAGAAATCTGGGGGCGAATTTCATCGAGGGAACCTTGAGACGGAGGTTCCGGGAGGACAACCATACCCTATCACCCGGAACATAGGAAGGGGCCGAAGGCGGCAAACTTTTTCTGAGCAGCCGCTGAACGAGACAGCGCAACATGGACTTGATCCCATGTCTTCCGCAAAGAGGCGAGGTGCTGGTCCAAGGCGGGCATTCCCTTGTCGGAGAACGCACCGGGAAGGACAGAAGGACGAAACCCATAAGCAACCTCAAAAGGACTTAAGCCAGTAGACGAATGAGTCACCGTATTCCTGGCAAATTCAGCCCACGGAAGAAGGCGAGACCAGTCATCCTGGTGCGCATTAGTGAAGCAGCGCAAATACAATTCCACAGACTGATTAGCACGTTCGGCCGCACCATTAGATTGCGGGTGATAGGAGGAAGAAAACGACAAGGATACCCCCATCTCAGCACAAAAGCCCCTCCAGAACCGAGAGACAAATTGAGGGCCCCTGTCAGATACGATATCCTGGGGTACCCCATGCAATCGGAACACTTCTTTGGCAAATACCTGAGCTAACTGAACCGCAGAAGGCAGTTTCTTAAGCGGAATGAAGTGCGCCATTTTAGAGAACCTATCCGTCACAGTCAGTATCACCGTCTGACCATCAGAAAGAGGCAGGTCTACAATGAAATCCATGGATAAGTGGGTCCATGGTTTCTTGGGTATAGATAGAGGCATCAGAAAACCCTGGGGTCTCATATTAGGGGACTTACATTGCGTGCAGACCTGACAAGCCTGAACAAAATCCACTACGTCTCGCTTGAGTGAAGGCCACCAGAACTGTTGAAGGAGGCCCTTGTAGGTTTTGGTAACCCCCGGATGACCAGCAGTTTTGGCTGTGTGAAATAAAGTTAACAACTTTTTTCTGTCATTAGCTTCAACGTATAGTTTACCAACCGGCGTCTCAGGGGGTGCCTGGGTTTGGTATGTCTTAATACTGGTAAGGAAAGGTGAAGAAACAACCAAACGGGTAGCAGCTATTATCTGAGACTCAGGTACAATAGGTTCAGGAGTCGGGTTAACAAATTCTACTGGTTCATGCTGCCGAGAGATGGCGTCAGCCTTGGCATTACGGCAACCAGGTCTATAGGTGATAACATATTGGAAGCGTGAGAGAAATAGAGACCATCTAGCCTGCCGGGCAGATAACCTTCTAGCATCAGCAATATAGGATAGATTCTTATGATCTGTTATAACCATAATTTTGTGTCTAGAACCCTCTAATAAGTACCTCCATTCCTTGAAAGCTAACACAATAGCTAATAGTTCCCTATTCCCAACATCATAATTCTTCTCTGAATCAGACAACCTTTTAGAAAAATAACAACAGGGATGGAGGGGTTTGTCATAAGACAACCTCTGTGACAGTACGGCTCCCACACCTGACTCTGAGGCGTCTACTTCCATAACAAAGGGAAGAGAAGGATCAGGGTGGTGCAGCACTGGAGCAGAGGCAAATGCCTTCTTGAGGGTTTCGAAGGCCTTAAGGGCTTCAGGAGTCCAAACCCTAGGATGTAGACCTTTTTTTGTCAACTTCGTTATGGGAGATATGAGTGGTGAAAAGTTTTTTATAAATTTCCTATAATAGTTGGCAAATCCTATAAAACGCTGGATAGCCTTTAGTCCTTGGGGAAGTGGCCAGGACATTATAGCTTCCAATTTAGCAGGATCCATACTGAAACCCTGTTCAGTAATGATATATCCTAGGAATTGCACAGAGGTCTGATCGAATAAACATTTTTCTAACTTACAGTAGAGTCCGTTCTGCAATAGCCTTTTGAGCACCATCCTAACATGGTTATGGTGTGACTTCAAATCAGGAGAATACACAAGTATGTCGTCAAGGTATACTACAGCACAGACATGCAATAGATCCCTAAGGACATCATTTATGAGGTCCTGAAACACGGCAGGAGCATTACACAATCCAAAAGGCATGACCAGATATTCGTAATGCCCACTGCGTGTGTTGAAGGCTGTCTTCCACTCGTCATTCTCCTTTATACGGACAAGGTTATAAGCCCCCCTGAGGTCTAATTTGGTGAAAAATTTAGAACCTTTAACACGATCAAACAACTCAGTGATGAGGGGGATAGGGTAGGCGTTTTTAACCGTTATATTGTTCAGACCCCTGTAGTCTATACATGGCCTCAAATCACCCTCCTTCTTAGCCACAAAAAAGAAACCAGCACCAGCAGGAGAGGAGGACCTTCTAATAAAACCTTTTCTTAGGGATTCCTGTATGTACTCCTCCATGATTTGGTTCTCTTTTTCAGAAAGAGGGTAGACCTTTCCCCTAGGAGGCATAGTGCCCGGTAAGAGGTTTATGGCACAATCATACTCACGATGTGGAGGTAGCTTATCTGCCTCCCTCTTCTCAAAAACCAAGGCAAGATCCGCATAAACAGAGGGCACAGAAACCGAGAGTGGTTTAGCCGTGGGTACGTTAAGTAAACAGACAGGATGTACATGAGCCACACAGTCTCGCTGACAAGATTCCCCCCAGGAAAGTATGTCTAAACAACCCCAATCAAGAACAGGGTTGTGTTTAACTAACCAGGGAAAACCTAGAACGATGGAGGCTGTTGGGGAGTTAATTATTTGGAAGGTTAACTTCTCTTTGTGCAAAACACCCACAGACATAACTATTTCCTGGGTTTCATGGGTCACCAGAGGTTTCTCCAGTGGTCTACCATCTATGGCCTCAACGGCCAAGGGTGTCTCCTTTCGAATCAAATTCAGGGCTGCGGTTTTGGCAAAGGTCTCATCCATAAGGTTGTCTGCCGCACCTGAATCGATCAGGGCTTTGGTTGTTATAGTGGTTTTATTGACCAAGAGAGAAACCGTAATAAACGGTCTAGAGATGGACATATGAGGGGACAAGGTCATAACACCCGAGGCCGACCCCTCTCTAGGCCTTAGGTGCTGCAGTTTCCCTGTAGTTTAGGGCAGGCTTTACAGTGATGCCCCCTCTTCCCACAATAAAGGCATAACCCCTCCCTTCTACGGTACGCTCTTTCGGCCTCAGTTAACCCTGTAGCACCCAACTGCATGGGTTCAGGGGATGGCTGCACAGGAGCGGGTAACGCTAGCAGGGAAGTACTGGGTAGAGCAGGTAACACCCGTGTATCCAACCGTCTTTGGCTACGCCTCTCTCTAATACGGTTATCTATAAGAATCACATAGTCTATAACATCATCTAGAAGAGCAGGTAATTCCCTGGATGCTATTTCATCCAGTATATAAGCGGCCAGACCCTCCTGAAAGGCTGTTACGAGGGCGTCATTATTCCAAACCACTTCAGCTGCTAGAGTACGAAATTCGATAGTGTAATCTGCTACAGGCCTGTTACCCTGTCGGACCCTAAGCAGAGCCTTGCCAGCAGAAGCAACCCTACCGGGTTGATCAAACGTGCGTCTGAAAGCTGTCAGAAAATCAGCAAAGGACATAGGAGACGTATTTTCCCAAATGGGGTTGGCCCATGCTAAAGCTCTCCCGGACAAGTGGTTTATCAAAAAGGCAATTTTAGATCTGTCAGTGGGATAGGAGCGTGGATTCATCACCAAATGGATGTCGATTTGGTTGAGGAAACCACGACACAATGCTGGGTCACCACTGTAGCGCTGTGGCGGCGTCATGTGAACTACATGAGCGGGAACAGGTACTGGAGTGGGAATGGGTTCGGGCACAGCAGCAGCAGCCTCCTGAACGGCCGGTTGCAAGTGTGCAGTACGAGCCAGAATGGTTTGTAAAGCTTGAGCAAACTGATCCATACGGTGGTCTAAGCCATCCATTCTAGCCTCTTGATTAACTAGAAGCTGTGGTATGTCAGCAGGTTCCATTATGGCCCTGTTGTAATGTCACGATTCGGGGAACCAAACACGCCACACACACACACACACACAAAGTGCCGTACCGGACCTTAGAGTGGCCGGGCTAAGCACACAAAGAATAGTCAGGAAACAAGCCGAGTAAGGGGAACCAGAAGACAGAATAACGTGAAACAAGCCGAGGTCAAAGGGTAGGAGAAAGTCACAGAGTCGGATAACAAGCCAGAGAGTACGTAACCAGAAGCACAAGTTCAGAATCAATACTAACAAGCAAAGACCACAACAGGGCAAGGAGGAACAGGAAAGGTAAGTATTTAAACCATCAGGTTAATTCTGATTGGATGATTTCCAATCAGAATTAACAATCACACGTGGGAGATATTTAGACCTCCCACTGTGATTGTGGCACTTTGCCTTTAACGCCGGGTCAGGTGACTGAACCCGGCGTGTATAACCCTGGGCGGTCTCCCAGCGTGCAGCGTCATGCATGCTGCCGCTGGGGGACGTGGAGGGAACGGCGGGCGGCATCCGAGGCTGGAAGGATGCCGCTCGCCATACCCACGAGGCGGAGGGGACCGCGGACGGCTGGAGGGTGAGTACTGCGAGCGGAGTGCAGCCTCCCCTCGCAGCCGTCCGCGGGAGCATGACACATACACACACTGCCCCCCATACATACACTGCCTCACACACACTGTGCCCCCATACACACACTGCCCTCCATACATACACTGCCTCACACACACACTGCCCCCATACACACACTGCCCCCCACAAACTCAATGCCAACCATACATACACTGCCTCACACACACTGCTCCCCCCATACATACACTGCCCCCCATACACACACTGCCCCACACACACATACATTGCTCCCCATACACATGAACACCACTGCTCCCATACACACATTGTCCCCCACACACAGTGCCCCCCCATACACACACTGCCCCACACACATATACAGTGCTCACCATACACACACATACAGTGCCCCCCATACACACACTGCCCCAAACACACATACACTGCAACTCTCACACACACTGCACCGCTTACACACACACTGCCCCACACACACACTGCCCCCTAACACATACACTGCAACCTTGACATACACTGCCACCCTCACGCACTCACACACACTTCACAGCTCACACACACACACACACACACACTGCTCCTTTCACACACACTTCACCCCTCACACATACCACTGCTCCTATGCCCTCTATCCCAGCCGACCCCAGGTAAGTTGTCAAACTGTTCTTAAACGGTTTGACTACTTACTCTGGGATGGAATCCTGGCACTACTGGCACCATAACTACTACACTGAGCTATAGTGGTTATTGTGCCTGTATTATTGCTTTAAATAATCTAAAAGTGCCCCTCCCGAGATCAGGCTCTGGATCCGCCACTGTGCATAACAAGTAGTGTGACCAGGAGGAAAGCGTCAAAGTTGTATTGTACTGCCTTGATTAGATGCCTCCTAGTATAAAATAATAAATGCACTGGTGTTCAGCTACCTGAAGAAGTCCACATCTGGGACTTTAGCCCCTAAAGACAACTGCTCACAATACCTATGCTACATCTTATACACAATCTCCACATAGTACACATGAGTAATAGCTTAGTAAATGCAAAGAACGCCAATTTTAAATACAAATTAGGAGATTCAAACTATAATACAAAATGTATGTTGGAAAGAAAAAATCATTATTGCTGTATTATATTCTTTTTTTAGAAAGCCAAATTGCATATATTTTTTATGTGAATGTATGTTAATCGACCAGAATGTGAGCAATCCCCTGGAAATATGTACAAATAATAACTTTTAGATGTACCTGGTAGCCAATCCCCAGATAAATCAAAGTTGCGCTATGATCATGACTGCATTACCTAATACAAAGTCTGGTCAGATGCACAAATCAAAGGTAACTCATATTACTTTTGTTTTTTGTAAACAAAAATAATAATTCCTACACTATATTTCATCGCAAGCAGACATTTTTATGATGCAGTTTGAATAAAATAGCTTTCTGATTTTCAATAAATGTAGTTATCTTTACCAACAAGAATTCTACTTCATTTTCTTTTGCAAAGTTTATGCTGTAAATGTGTTACAACCTTAAAGATTTACACTTAAATTACTTAATCGTATTGGCACCAAAAATGACTTATAGCACATTCTTCCAAGCTGCATAAAAGCACCACCGCATTTTTATCCCAAACAAAACTCTTTTTCTTTATGCAGAATATCATGGTGGAGGCACTAACTCATTGTTGTTGATCTGTAATAAAAGGAAATATATGAAGCAGTACAGGAGCGGACATAGAAGTACATAAAAATGTTTTGTGTCCTGGCCAAAAAAGAAAAAAAAATTACAATCAGACGCGATTGTTCATTCTCTCCATGAAGATGATACTAACATATCCATTTTAAAGGGCAAATCAACCATAATTCAGTTTATAAACGGAGAATCTGGTCGCGAGTGTCGAGATGAATATTCATTAGAATCTCTTAATCTGCCATAGACTGTGATTCATTAGTCATATGTAAATATCACTCACTTTAATTACATCTAAACTGACTTAACATAATGTTGTCATTAGCAAATTATTAGTTATTTGTATAACTAATGGTGTATTATGGTGTGCACGTTAAATTGCCAGATATATGATCACAATTATGATCATGCTTTATGTTAGATGCCTTTAAACTGTTCCATGAAATATAATGGAAACAAATCAAATTTCATATGCTAATCAGACAGTTTTCATAACTTTCTTGTACTTTCCTGGCTGCCTTCACACCAGTGGTTGTAACTGCTGGGTAAATCACCTGCAAAGCATGTGAAAATGGCTTGTAATGAAAGGGCTACATGTGCCTCTTATGCTGGCCACTTATTTTCAAGCTCTTTAAAGGAACACAGTTGGCACCAAAACAACTTTGACTTAATGAAGCAGTTTTAGTGTATAGATCACGTCCCTGCAGTGTCACTGCTCAATTCTCTGCCATTTAGGCATTCAATCACTTTTGTTTGTGTTTATGCAGGCCTAGTCACACCTCCCCTGGCTGTGACTCACACAGCCTGCATGTAAAAATGGTTAACTTGTTTTTTTGTTTTTTTTTTACTGTGTGTAATATCATTACATATTCGCTTGTCATGCCCCAAAAGCAGTTGACGAGCCATAGATCACATTATGCATAACACATTTAGGACATTTAGATAGTACGTGCACATTTGTAAGAAGTTAGTAAACATGAGTTAACCATTGCTAGAATATGTATGAGCTAGGGAGACATTACGCTTAAGCTTGGTATGGCTTTAGCTAATAACACGGTTTTGGTAGGTATATACGATTATATGTAGGATTATTCAAGAGGTTAATAGAGAGTAAACAGAGGCATATAAAAATCAGACTTGTATGTAAAGGTCTCTGACAGCTGCACTTGCACCTGGACCCAGTTGGGAGAGTATGCGGGTTATAGTGAATCGCCGTTCATCCTATTCCTGCTGCTGGGAGGTGGTTGAGAACCTTCTGCTGGTACCGGGGAGAAGCTGCCGCTCGGGCGGGAGCGGAGGCATCCCTCCAGCCCCAGGCTGGTGAGTAGGCCTGCGTCGTCTGGCCATGCACTCGTTGGCGTACGTTGCCCAAGTGTCTTCCTCTCGTGGGGCTGGCAGGAAGCCTGTGGGTAGATTGTTGCTTGCGTTGCTTGAGCTGCCTCCTGGGTTGCCAGCGCCTTCGGGTCGGGACCCTCTTGGCCTTCAGCCCGGGTGGGCTGGGGTGGGTGAGTGACTGCGGGTGATCCGTTGCTGTGCCCGAGGAAGTCCCCCTCTCACCTGGCTGCCCGTGGCTCTTCTCTCTCGTTCCCATAGGGTCTTGTTGCTGTGTCTTGGCGCGCTGTGCGCGTTTCTGGAGCTTCTCCCAGAAGCCGTTTAGCAGGTTTTCCAGACGCTCCTTAAGATCCATTGCGTGGTCGGGGTGCTGCTGTCGCAGTGAGTACTCCGCCGCTATTTTCCGTGTGCCTCGTGTTGCCGGCCCTGGTGTCCACATGCTATGCAGAGGCTTGTTCCAGGCTCACGGCGAGGACCGGGGAGGAGGGGAGGATGACTGAGGGTCGAGGTGGTCTTGGAGCAGTTAGGAGGAGAGGAGAGCGTCCGTCTCCCCCCTGCCAGCCATCCTGTAGGCCTCGGTCATTACAGCTTGGGTTCTCGGGTGGTGAAATTTGCAGTTTGGTTGTCCAAAGTTGTGCCCAGATGACCCTAATTCAGCTATGCCCCTCTAGAGCGGTTCTGTGCCAGTTTTAGGGGTGTTTTCCCCGGAAATCAGGTAAGTATTGCAGGAGCTTGGTTTTGGCACGTCCACTCTGCCTGGATGTTCAACTTGTTTTTTAAGTTTATATCTCCTGCTCCCTAAATTGAACTTTAATCACACAAAGGGGGCCTTCTGCAGTGTCTAGAAGGCTATTAACAGAGAAGGAGACAATAAATTCTAAATTAAACAGAATATACAATAAAGGAAGTGTAAACATTACAGGATGTGTTTAATAAGACTGTGCAAGTGATGTGCAGCAATGAAACAGCAGGAGCATGATCTACACACCAATACTGCTTCATTAAGCTAAAGTTGTTTTGGTGCCACAATATCCCAGCCATAAAAAATACTCTTTAATTACAATTTTATGGCCAAAATAGTAGATTGCAAAAATTCTTTAAATCAGCTGTGCTTCCAATTTGGCTGCTTTGGCCTAAAATTTGAATTTCACTTTAAATTCTAACTTTGCTTAACCCCTTCAGGACCGAGGACGGTTCAGGACCGTCATCTGCTTTTTGTGTTGTCGCCCGGTGATGGTCCTGAACCGTCCTAACAGTCCAATGTACTTACAGCCCAGACAGTCTCCCCATAGCGGATTAGGAGCCCTGGGGCCATGGGATCGCTCAACAGAGCGATCACATGGTCACAAGGTGTCCTAGTGTCTGCCTGCAGGGGGACTGCCTGTGCTGACAGGCAGTCTCCCTGCAAGTGAAAAATCAAAAAAGAAATTAAAGTTAAAGTTAATAATAAAAAAAATTATATATGTGTGTGTGTGTATATATATATATATATATATATATATATATATATATAGACATATATTATATCTATATAATATGTCCATATATCATATATATATATAATGTCATACTAAGTGTATTTTTATATTAATATGTACATATATTAATATAAAAATACACTTATAATTAAATTACACACGTGTATAAATATAATATATATAATAACTATATATATATATATATATATATATTATAAAATACAAATAATAAGTAATTTAAATTAAATAAAAACATGTAAAAATAATAATAAAATTTTTAAAAACCATATACATCTATATGAAATTTTATTTTAACTGTATTTTGATAATGATATATATATATTTATATCAAAATACACTTAGAATGAAATTCTATATATATCTATGTATATATAAATAAATAAATAAAAATAATACGAAATATACATATGTCCATATACAAAAGTACATAAATAATTATATAAATATACACGTAGACTTCAAATATATAAATATGCATATATATTTAAATTCTACGTGCGTATTTATGTAATATTTTTACATAATTAAGTCATTTTATTGATTGCAATTTGAGGGACCTGCCTTCCAACCCAGGTCGAAAGTCCAGAGAATTTAATTTGCTAGCACTATATTTTACCCTGTAACTTTCTATGACACCCTAAAACCTGTACATGGGGGGTACTGTTTTACTCTGGAGACATCGCTGAACACAAATATTAGTGATTCAAAACAGTAAAACATATCACAGCGATGATATTGTCAGTGAGAGTGACTTTTTTTGCATTTTTCAAACACAAACAGCACTTTTACTGATGATATAATTGTTGCGATACCTTTTCCTGTTTTGAAACACTAATATTTGTGTTGAAAAAGGCCAGGTTGGTTACGTTTCCTTTGAGAGCGTATGGTAGCCCAGAAATGAGAATTACCCCCATGATGGCATACCATTTGCAAAAGTAGACAACCCAAAGTATTGCAAATGGGGTATGTCCAGTCTTTTTTAGTAGCCACTTAGTTACAAACACTGGCCAAAATTAGCGTTCAATTTAGTTTTTTACTTTTTTCACACACAAACAAATATGAATGCTAACTTTGGCCAGTGTTTTCGAATAAGTGGCTACTAAAAAAGACTGGACATACCCCATATTGAATAACCTGGGTTGTCTACTTTAAAAAAAATATGTGTTATTCAGAGATTTATGACAGATAATAGTGTTACAATGTCACTATTGATACATTTTAAAAAGGTATGTTTTGAAACCGCAATATCCTACTTGTACCTATAGCCCTATAACTTGCAAATAAAGCATGTAAACACTGGGTATTAAACTCAGGACAAAATTTTGAATCTATTTAGCAGTTTTTTTCATTGGCTTTTGTAGATGAGTAAAATATTTTTCAAGTAAAAGTTAGAAAAACATGTATTTTTTTCAATTTTTCATCATATTTTTTTATTTTTTTTAAATTAAATTACATGAGATTATATAAATAATGGTATGTAAAGAAACCCCCTTTTGTCCTGAAAAAAACAATATATAATTTGTATAGGAACAATAAATGAGAGAGTGGAAAATTACAGCTAAACATAAACACCACAAAAGTGTAAAAAGAGGCCTGGTCGCAAATGTACAACATCGCAAAAACACCCCTTAAGGACAGAGCTGCAGAAGCTTGTCTTTCACTTAATGACAACAGCATTTTTTTCATTTTTTGCTGTTTCCGTTCAACTGCAATTTGCATTTTACTAATTTATTGCACCAACACATAATATATATCATTTTTTAAAGGACAGAAAGGGCTTTAATTGATAACACACATATATAAATGCTTATTTATTATAAAGAAATACAGAAAAATGCAAAAAAAATTGAAATTTTTGTTTTTTTACAGTTTTTGCAATAATAATGTGTGCATAATTAGTGCAGGTTAAGGAAAGTAATTAAAAATAAATTCATTTAGTTGTTCTGATTTACGGAATATATAATGTGTCTGGGATTTTAAGTTTTTTTTGGTAGTTACAGGTCACAAAGCACAAGGAGTAAAATAAACTTTTAATGTGGAGCGATTTTAGAATTTGGTATGTTTGTCTTGTAAGCTTAATAGCCATAAAAGAAAACAAAATTGCCACACAAAATATCTATATAAAGTAGACATCACGGGCTATTTACCTAGGGTTGGTTTGACACTTTCTACATAGCCATTTCACCGCCAACCTCTGCTAAATATTGGAGTAAAATTGTTGTTTTTTTTTTGTTTTTGGCACACAAACTTATAACAAAGAAATTCTCATGTGTATTTTATAAAATTGGTGTGTGCTATTCCTGTACAAGTTTTATTTTGTGTTCAGTTACATCTGCTGAGTAAAATGACACCCCCATTCTATGTCTTTGGCACTATTTAGTGAAGTTACAGTGCCATATAGGAGGCCTGTTCTTTTCAGTATTCACAGTAGAATTTTGAGAGACGGATTTAATGAGCCTATGCTTCCATTTGGGGTATTATAACAGTTTGACTGTTCAGAAAAGCCCCAAAAGGCCTACCATTTGTAAAAGTAGACACTCCAGGGTATCTCATAAGGTGCATATTGTGCCTTAACATGCCCCCATTTTTTCACCAATATATGACAAAGTATGTGGTAAAAAATAATTTTGTGCGTTTTTTTTACACATGGATTGCATTTTTGCTGAGCATTTTGTATATTTCACATGTGCCACTAAGTTCAAACCCCCCAAATTATGCTCGGCTAAGTCTTCTGAGTAAAAAGACACCCCCGATGAATGTTTTTGGCACTAGTTCGTGAAGCTACAGTGCCATATAGGAGACCAAGCCATATTAGTTTTTACCGAACTTTGAATTTTGACGCTGGGCCTATGTGCAATTTCCAAGCATCTTAGCAGGGTTTAAATTCAAACTACCCCAAGAAGGCCCACCATTTCTTAAAGTAGACATCCCAGGGTATTTCAAAAGGTATATTTTGAACCTCAGCATGGGATCATTTTTCCGCTAGCTTGTACCAAGTGTAGTGGTAATAAGTGTTTTTTCTGCCTTTTTGACACACAAAGTGAGTTTGCACAGTATATTTTGAAAACCTTATGTGTGCTACCAGTGTAAAATACTTCATATGTTGCTCAGCTATGTCGGCTGAGTACAGCAATACCCCCGTATGTACCTTTGCCAGGTATATGTGGACATCGGAGGGGCACATTTGGGACACAGCCATTCCAGTTTTTTTCAAACTTTACATTTTTACGCTGTGCCCATGTCCCATTATAGAGTATTTTACCAGGCTATATAATCCAAATACCCCATAAAGCCATACCATTTCTTAAAGAAGACATCCCAGGGTATTTCAAAAGGCATATTTTGAACCTTAGCGTGGGATCATTTTTCCGCTAGCTTGTACCAAGTGTAGTGGTAATAAGCATTTTTCTGCCTTTTTGACACACAAAGTGAGTTTGCACAGTATATTTTGAAAACCTTATGTGTGCTACCAGTGTAAAATACTTCATATGTTGCTCAGCTATGTCGGCTGAGTACAGCAATACCCCTGTATGTACCTTTGCCAGGTATATGTGGACATCGGAGGGGCACATTTGGGACACAGCCATTCCAGTTTTTTTCAAACTTTACATTTTTACGCTGTGCCCATGTCCCATTATAGAGTATTTTACCAGGCTATATAATCCAAATACCCCATAAAGCCATACCATTTCTTAAAGAAGACATCCCAGGGTATTTCAAAAGGCGTATTTTGAACCTTAGCGTGGGATCATTTTTCCGCTAGCTTCTACCAAGTGTAGTGGTAATAAGTGTTTTTTCTGCCTTTCTGACACACAAAGTGAAAGTGTGTGCTACCACTGTATCATACTTCATATGTTGCTCAGCTGTGTCGTCTGAGTACAGCAATACCACCGTATGTACCTTTGCCAGCTATATGTGGATGTTGAAAGGGCGCATTTGAGACGCAGCCATTCATTTTTTTTCTAATTTTGAAGTTTTACGCTGTGTCCATGTTCCAATTTGGAGTAGTTTAGACGGTTGGTTATTGAAACTTCCCCACAAACACATACTATTTATTAAAGAATACACCCTGGGGTAATTCAAAAGGCATATTTTGAACCTTAGCGTGGGATCATTTCTTTAGTTTGTTCCAGGTGTAGTGGTAATGAGCGTTTTTAAATGTATTTTTTAACTTTTTTAAACTTTTTTAACTTTTAAAAACTAGTTTTTAAACTTTTGTTTTGCTTATTAATTTTTTTTAAACTTTACTAAACTTTCTTAAAACTTTTTTTACAGATTTTTTTTTTTTTTTTACAGATTTTTTAGTTTTTTTTACCGTTAACCCCTAACTAGCAGTAAGCAGCACTAACAGTAAATTCCCCATTTTTCCATAACTCCCACCCACCCCAGCAGGCAAAATATATAATTATAAAATATTTAAATTAATTCATTAAATAAATTGAGCCCCTGAGGGTTAAAAAATAAATAAAAGTTAATCCTCAGGGGTTAAAAAAAACCTAACACCAAATCCCCTAATTCCCCACTAACTTCCACCCACCCCAGCTAGCTAAATATATAATTAAAAAATATTTAAATTAATTAAATAAATTTAACACCTGAGGGTTAAAAAAAAAAGGAATTAACCCTCAGGGGTTAAAAAAATAAGATGACAGTAAAATGTAATCCCTGCCAATTGATCACTGTAGTCAGTGATCAATTGGCAGGGAAGGGGTTAATTGTTTTATTAAAATGGGTAAAGGGGGGTGGGATTTTAAATTAACTTAAATTTTTTTACACAGGGGGCAGGATCATCACTGTTCCGGCTCCCTGCACTTCACACAGAACCAGGAAGTGCAGGGAGGCAGAAAGTAAGTATACTAAGCACATGTGCTCGCTCTGACAGCATGTGCTGGGGCAGCACTATCGGGTGCTCCCGGTCTGTCTCTAATACAGAGACAGACCGGAGCACCATTAACCCCTCGATCGCCGTGATCCGGGGTTAATTTTAACGGGTGACGGACAAGGTCCGTCACTCGTCGTTATGGCAATTCCCTGAGTGACGGACCTCGTCCGTCACTCGTCGTTAAGGGATTAATAACCCTTTTGGTATTTACAATTAGTTTTGAATACTGTTTTGAATAAATTAATCCGGTAATATGGAACACGTTAGTATCCTATGGCTTGTAAAAATGTGCTAAATACCATTAATATATCTCTTTCTAACAAATGTGCAAATTATCAACTATATTTCAATAATAAAATTGATGTCAACATTTTCTAGTAATGGCTAGTAATTAAATTTTCTGAAAAGGGTAATGAAGTATTCTTGGCCTTTATTAAAGAACCCATAGAGTGCACATACCACAGCTTGTGAAACTTTAAAGGAATACTATAGTGCCAGGAAAACAAAGCTGTTTTCCTGGCACTATAGGTTCCTACATTGCCCAACTTCCTCGCACTCTCCCTCCCCTGACTCTGAAGGACTTAAAACCCCTTCAGTCATTTACCTGAATACAGCACCGATGTCCCTAGGCGCTGGGTCAGGCTCTGCCCACATTCCTCCTGATAGGGGAGACTTAATGCGCATGGGCAGCAAGTGCTGCACTCGCATTAGGATTCCCTATAGGAAAGCAATGTTTCTGTGCTTTCCTATGAGGATTTGATTGGCGCTGGATGTACTCATTGCACAGCATAAGACCTTATGCACAGTAATGACTGTAGGGGTAAGGGACATGGGACACTGCACCCAGCCCACTTCAATGAGCTGAAGTGGTCTTGGTGCCTATAGTGGCCCTTTAAGGGAGCTAATTATTTGTTAAAGGTTAATCTATATATCCAAGTTTAAAAAAAAAAAAAAACAGAAAAAGTTAAATTTGAAATCATTAGCATGGCCAACTTTTATGGTACTCAAAAGTAGGAATCGACCGATTATCGGTCTGGCCGATACTATCGGACGATATTCTGTATTTTCAGCAATATCGGTATTGGCCAATACCAATACTGATATTGCCGATAATGCATACCAGGGCCGCCATCAGGGTCCTGGGGGGCCCAGAACACTCTTACTTACCTTCCCAGCAGCTCCCTTCAGCTCCCCTGTCTAACTCTTGCGAGTCCCGCGGACGTCAGAGCGGTGCCACCGGTTACCATGGCAACGCTCCACTCGGCACACAGGCCGCGCGAGTTAGACTGGAGAGCTGCTGGGAGGGTAAGTAAGAGTGCCCCCTCTGCACAGTCCATGCCACCACCAGGGAATGCCATATCCCCCCTCCCTGGCCAGGTAAGAAGCAGGTGGGGTGGGGGGACACAAAAACATCATTTAAAAAAATTAAATAAAAATAAAAAAAGAGTAACAAAAATAAAAATCCCCCCCTCCCTCCTCATTTTACACACTTAACATACCTACACAAACATACACTCTGCATTCATTATATACACACACTACACAAACACTCACGGCACAAACACACACTACACAAACACACTGTATTCATTATATACACAAACTGCACAAACACACTACACAAACACACACACTCTGCATTCATTATATACACACTACACAAACACACTGCATTCATTAAATACACATACTACACAAACACTCACGGCACAAACACACTACACACACACACACACTATGAATTCACTATACACACTACACACACACTGCATTCACTATACATACACTACACAAACACTCTGCATTCATTATATACACACTACACAAACACACACTGCATTCACTATATACACATTACACAAACACACAATCTGCATCCACTACACAAACATACACTGCATACACTACACAAACACACACACTGCATTCACTAATCAAATACTCTTACTGCATCCACTACACACACACATATTCTTAAAAATAAAAAAATAAATAAAATAAACATGTTCAGTAAACAGTAGATTTGTGTAGAAATAGTTTTGTTTCTTTTAAATTGCAAATGTACAGAATATCGGTAAATTATCGGATATCGGTCTGAAAGTTCACAGATTATCGGTATCTGTTCTAAAAAATCAATATCGGTCGATCCCTACAAAAGTTTTACAATAGAATTTAATCTTTATTTCCTCAGTGACCCTCTTCTTTTGATTTATATGGCCATTTTCGATTTGTTTTCCTATTCGTTATAATAATGGGCATGAACCTAAGTATTACTGGTCTCAAATCTTAGTGTCATTTTCTTATTCAAAATATGAGAGCGGAGAAACTCCCGTGGATAATTACCATAATGAGAACAGATAGGTAGTTATGTGATAATATTCAAGACGGTTCACTGCTGGAACCTTGTCCGAGAGGTGTGGGGAAGCTGGCTAGTTGGGTAATGTTTTTGGGCTGTGCAGGTGTAGGGAACAGATAGTTAAGTGGAGTAGAAGTACTCACACAGTGTGAAAACCAATAAACATTTACTTTAAAAATCATCCAGCAAACATCCTAAATTAATTCACCTAAAATCAGTACAAATATGCTAAACGTCTTAAATGGCCATGTGCATGTTAGGCATTAACTAATTTCTCACTAACCATCTTAAAACTAACCACTTTGGTGCTGTAGCTGAAAAAGACAAACACTATTCCCAGCACTGAAATACTGCAAGTGATTTAAATCCATTAAATATTGTTTAAAATACATTATTGTGGGTCTGCAAGAACTACAGTTAGCACAACTAAATCTGCAACGAGGCTCATAAAGAATTTAAATTCACAGAGATTCCACAAAACCGACAAGTGCCTACAAAAAAAAAAAAGCAAGGAAGGGTTGTCATCATAGATCAAATTTTACAAGGAGGGTTGCCCTAATATGCAGCATTGCTTCACCCAGGTGAATGGGGTGGGGGTCCTATGAATGCAGTGAAATTACAAAAAGACAGAATGAAAAGGGAGGAGGGAGCAGCCAGGAGAGTGTTAAACAATACCAATACCAATGGAAAAGGGGAGATAAATTAGAAAAATGGAAGAGAGGAATGGACTAGAGGGGAATATACTGGTAGATGGTAGAGAGATATAAAAAACAGTGACATGGGTATAGGAAAAAAGAGCAATGAAGCATGCTGAAGGGGAAAGGGTAAACAATGAAAAAGAGGAAACAATATAGAAGAGAGAAGGAAAAAATAGTTGAGCTTGGGCAAAATAATAATTGAACAATTGGTGTGAGAAAATGGGAGAAGACTAAAAGCAGAGGGAGACAGCAGTGGAAGAGAGAGGAAGACAGCATGGGAAAGAGAAAGAGATAACACCAGAAGAGAGGAGACAACAGTGGGTGACTGTACAGTAACATGAGGATGAAAGAACAGAGGGGGGGAAACCTGAGGTGGCTTATGGTAAGAGACCTGGGAACTAAGAGCAAGATAGATTAATTAGGTAACTAAGGATTTTGATTTTCAGTTAGTAGTTTAAAGGACCACTATAGGCACCCAGACCACTTCAGCTTTTCCCCCAGGTTTTAACCCTGCAGCTCTAAACATAGCAGTTTCAGAGAAACTGCTATGTTTACACTAGGGTTAATCCAGCCTCTAGTGGCTGTCTCACTGACAGCCACTAGAGGCGCTTCCGCGCTTCTCACTGTGAAAATCACAGTGAGAAGATGCTGGACGTCCATAGGAAAGCATTGAGAAATGCTTTCCTATGGACTGTCTGAATGCGCGTGCGGTTCTTGCCGCGCATGCGCATTCTGCTCTGACGTCGGCAGAGGGAGGAGATTACCCCAGCGCCGAGGGAGCTCGGCACCGGAAAAAGGTAAGTGTTTAACCCCTTCAGCCCCCTTGAGCCCAGCGGGAGTGGGTCCCTGAGGGTGGGGGGGGACCTAAAGACCCTGTAGTGCCAGTTTGTTTTCCTGGCACTTTAGTGGTCCTTTAAATACAGCTTAATAATGTGTGACCAACATTGTGTCACGGGAGTCGTACCCCAACACAAAGGAAAGAGGAAACGCACAAAAGGTGGATCCGAAAGGCGTATTACCAAGCCTTAGAATGGCCGGACTTAACTTCTTTACACAACAAGAAACAGGGTCAAGATAAATCAAGGACAGGATTAACAGGAATAGTCAATCAGGACAAAGCCAGGGTCAGGATACCAAAAATCACGAGTCAAATACAAAGCCGGGTCAGAATACCAGAAATCATGAGTCAAATATGAAGCCGGGGTTAGGATACCAGAAATCAAATACGAAGCCAAGGTCAGACACAGGAAATCACAAGGGAATCACCAGGAGCACTAAACTAAGATCCAAACAGAAACCACGATAGGGTAAAGAAAGGAGGCTAAAACAAGCCTTAAATATGCTCAAAAGATCCCAAACAGCAATGGGTCGCCTAGATGACGTGGTCCCTCTAAGGTAATGACACTATGGCTATTTCTTTTATTTTTAGGGGTTGCAGTTCGTCCCGCGAGCCAGCACGTGACCGAAGGTAAGTATTATATTCAAGCCGCACGGCCACATGGAGCATTCGGGCCCGCAGCCCTTGGACTGAGGCCATGCGGCAACATAGTGCATTCTGCCCGCGTGGCCGGAGAAGAGGAGAGGCGCAACATAGAGCAATTGTAGAAACAAGACTTGGGGCTCTGCCTATAGAGTATATTAAGACATCAAATATTCATATTCTTAGATTTCCTCTACTTGGATTTCATTTTTTGTGGATATTAAGAGTGTGGCTGTATTTAGAATATGTGATGCAATAGAATTTTTTAATTGTGCTTTAAAAATTAACAAAAATGCACACTGCTACTGTAAGAAGACTCAAAATAGGGACAAAAAATATGTTTTCAACACAGGTAAGGATTAGAAGTAAAAATCTGGTGTAAGTGAAAATAAGTGACATACTATCTTTATAAATGCCTTAAGATAGCCAAGTAGCTTCCACTATGAGAAATATTGAACCAAAAAATGTTTATAGCTGATGATGTCACTTGAGACAGACCGGTTGTTGTGAAGAGAATGTCCCAGCACTGATTTCGGGAGAATTTTATTTATTTATTTTTAATAACAGGGGACCAAAGCACAGTAAATATAAACACAGTAAAGAAAAATTAAAAACAAATATAATTAATTATAACAGAGTATTCCTTTAAATGAAAGCCAAGTTACTAGTAATAATATCTTTAACTTCTAAAATAATTTTGATCATATCCTTCTTAATTCTTAATTTAATTCCACAGATTCTTAATTTAATATAATTTGGTCTTAGACTTTTGATTATCACTAGGGTATTAGATGTGTCCAATAAAACAATAGTTCTAAAGTATACATTTTCTTTCTTTATACATATATTTTTTTAATTATTACACAATCAACAATTAATTGATATATTATTTTTTTATACTTCCAGGGCTACTCCACTAGTTTTTGCAGATTTCCTAATGTGAAAGTAAAGACTGATCCTTCTATTGAGCTTGCTACCATCATGATATTACCAGGGTCTGTTTAAGCACGTTAACATATTGGCCTCTCTCCCACCCAAACAGAAAGACTTTGGTTAGAGGTTTAAGGGAGCCACAATGGACAGAGTTCCCATCACTTCGTATCATAATCACTACTGATTAATTCAGCTGGGAATTTAGCATAATTCCAATAGGTGACCTCTAACTGAAGGTGGCCTACCACGATTGTTAGGGACTTGTTATAAATGCCTAGTGCTATTAGGCTAGGGGCTGGCACATCTCTGATATGCAAATTTTTACAGCACACCAATAATGCAGTTTAGAATTTTACGACCGCGTTCAGGTCTTTATAACAACAGCAATCACAAAAAAAGAGACGTACTAAAGGGCTTTGATGGATGGGATTCCCAGTGGATATGTGCCATGCAATCTTATGAACACAATACATTATGGATAGCTTTGTGGTTATTGGTGGTTAATCATCTCCCTCCCATGCTAGTTGTCCCCCTCCTGCTTCTGGTAGTCAGATGAAAACTACATGGCTGCCACATTGTTGAGACACGAGCCTTGGATGCAGATGGAAACACAGAGCCATTGCAATCTGCTGCGGTGAGGGGACAGTGAAAAGGGGGCTTGCATGTAGGCAGCCTGCCAGCAGGGGTTAGAACTGGGGAGCATATGCCTCTCTTCTTTTCCCTTCTGTCGCCAAGTCTGCTGCCTCATCCTTTTGTCGGCGGACACTTCAATGATGTACATATTTTAAAACAGTCTTCTTTACCTAGAAACAGCCCTATGTACGCATCTTCATTAGACACCTTAATCATGTTTGCTTTTAAGCCATTCATTCTTTCATATGTAGTGTGCCACTTTTTGATTTTGGAGAGAATAATAAAATATGTACACATTCACTTGAAAGCACAAAGAAATGTTACTGGGTAGCATTTCAAACGCAATATCAGGACTGATTCATTATTCTTTATTTATGAAAACATTTTCCTCTTAACTTAATTAGTTTATTTTAGCAAAAAAAACTTAATAAAAAAATCTATAAAATGTATTATATTTCACAAATATTAATATGTCATTTATTAGACTATGTTAAAAAAAACTACATATATCATAAAGATCATTGTTCAGAATTGCATCAGAATCATTGCAGAGCAGTAAAATATAGCATTAGCCAGATGAGATTAATTTTAAGGTACACATCTTGAATTTCATAATTAATCATTGGAAATAAAGAGGATAGAATTTTTTTTTTCTGAAATTGTATATTTACATAAGGTATGCTAAAATTTGTTTTGCAGAACTGTGAATATATATATATACACCTGCTTCACTTTTATTTACCTTTTACATTACTTGATATTTTTAGGTTAGGATTAGTGCTACGATAGTGTAAATGTTAGTGTAGTGTTGTGGTTATTGCTTAGTGCAGTGTTTAGTGATGGCATTAGTGAGGTGTAGGGATTAATATTTACTGTAGTGTAGGATTCATTGTTTAGTACTGTGTTTTCTTTGCAGAGCAGCAGATGAGGAGGTGACCAGTGTCTGGCAGGACCATGTATTTGAAGAAACATTCTCAAGCATATAGACTACTAGACTCCTGGCACCATTACCACTACTACAGTTTGCAATAATTATGGAGTTTGGAGTGTTACTTTAACCATTCATTAAAAGTAATAATTGCAGTATGATGTTTACAATAATAGACAGATCATCTATCTATCTATCTATCTATATATATATATATATATATATATATATATATAGTATATAAATAAGGATACTATTGCTAGGATTTTGTTCAGAAAAATTAAAGCAACTTTTGTTATGTATGAGTGTTTTCAGTTTTTCTTAAAAACTGTCAACCTGAACTTTGTCACCTATTGTCTAATGTTGCTGGATTTAAGAGGATAAGTCACTCTTGGGGATATTTGCATATTTCACAGATCCCCCAAAAGTAACACATTCAGTGTGGATCTGGTGGCCACAATTGCAGGGGGAGGTGAGTTATGCTTATCTCAAGCTGTCCCTCGTGGCTCTGCCATCTTCATACTGCTCTCCTTTTCGGCTCCTGGTGCTTCATTTGCCAGGAGCTTAGTCAGTGTTCTCTTGTGCACATGCAAAAGTGCAGTAGTTAGGTTTATGATCCAAAGATCGATGTCTGAATCGCCCCCACCATCTATTGTGGTGGCTGCTGGGATTGGACAAAGTTGACATTGAGCTTTGCCTTTTGTCAAATTTTGTGAACCTCAGATTTGTAATAAGACAAAGTAGTCTCTAGTAGTAGTTTAAAATACTGCAAAGTGACAAAGCTACTTTAAGCATCAGGAACCGGGGACTTTTCTGAGATTTCATAAACACAGTAGGATTTTATATACATATAATTCTAAAGTGTAATTATTTGATCATGTCAATGATACTGAACTTTTAGCTAAGAAGTAATGCTAGTTATATGCAAAGATTGTGGTTCAGGTTGGATAACCACAGCAATTGTGAGGAATAAAATCAGAAATGGCTATTTGTTCTCTGGTGTTGTGGACCAAAACAATATTTCTTCCCTCACTGGAGTCAGGTGCCTACACTGCAAAGTGAAACTCCAAAACACAGGGAAGCAAGGTAAATTTCCCTAATTCATAATCATAAGTCTGGAAATTCACCCTGTCGCACAGAAAAATATATAACCACACTGAGAAAGGACAGCCAGAGAAGGACAACAAGTTTTATTCTGGCAATGCTTATCCCTGATCTTAAATAATATTTAATATCCCGTGGCTTAACCACCCCAACGTGAATATTCTTTGAATTTAAAATTAAACCAAATATTTTCTTATCTACATAATCGTGGGCAATGATGGACTTGACTACATTGTGATACATGACAAAGTCCTGCAGAAGACAATATTTCTCAACTGCAATCTACAAACCAATTACAGAAAACTACCATTATATTTTTACAAGACTGCCTACATAAAGTAGAAAAATTTAGAAATCTTTAGAATATATCCCTCTGTTTCAACCATGTCTTCTAGAAGCATTTACCTCTCTTTGGCTTCATTCAAGTGCATTTACCGTGCAATGTGCACATTGCATCTGTCTTCAATGTAAAAAAATAAACCAATAAAGCTTGACCAGTCATTAAAACATTAATCAAAATTCAAGATAAATTATTTGTTTTGGCAGCTTAAAGAAGTTGGGGTCTCTCAAATACAATGACTATTCCCTTCTTTTTTTACAAGATTTCTCAACACTGTGAATCAACATTGACAATAGTTTAGCACACTGTTTTAAAAGGAAATTAGCTTCTCTTTGTCATAGCAACCAGATTACACCTCAACTAATTATTTACATATGTTCAAGTAGCTACAAACTTTATATTATTATTATCATCACTTGTAAAGCGCCAACATATTCCACAGTACTTTACAATCATTGAATAGGGACAACTGATGAACAACATTTTTAACAGAGACAAAAGGCGAAGAAGGCCCTGTTCAAAAGAGGTTGCAATCTATGAGGAAGGTGTATAGCACACAAGAGGAATGACAGTATGTCAGACTGGAGGAGGGATTGAGTCATAGGATGCTTATGTCAAACTAAGTGGGTAAAAATGGTTTGTGGAAGAACCGAACTGTGGAAGGAGAGAAGAATGAGTTGGGCTATGGAGGTGAGGGATCTGAGAAGGAGCATGTGACAGAAGCTCCCATGTCATGGCTTTTTGGTGAGGTCCACAAACTATGGACCTGGACCCAGGACTCCCTGAAAGAGGTGTGTGACAGCAGCAATCAATGGACAAGTTATCCATTGTTACTTGAGAACTCGCTGCGCCCTCTGCTGACTGACTAGGAGTGTGTTCATTTGCATATGACTTGTAGGCAAATGAGAGCAACCAAATGATGGTTAAATGCATGTATTGTTGCTTTTTATTGTGTTTGAAAATGTTATTTGTATTATATATGTAACCCTTTTTTGCCCTGCTCCTAGGAACAAGCCGTAGTTAGCAGCAGTTACACCTTCTTCTGTCGCAGACAGGGATCCTGGACCTCCGCTATCGTTGGGAGATTGGGACATCTTGTTCTGACACAGTGCCTCCACTCAGTGCAACTTCTACTTATGGGGAACCCACTCCACTGATTAAATGTGTACCCTCCACTCAATAATACCTCAGAGACATGAAATAAATATAGACATGGAAATACACACTGTATTGTGGTTAAAGAGATACACATATAACAGCAGAAATAACAATGCAGCTCCTGGCTAATGTTAAATGATGATAAAGACCCTGATGCAAGAATGCTACAGGCACAAGAGTCTTTAGCAGCAGGAATGCAGACAACAAACTTCCCTTAATAACATCAATAACTACATCTGAACAGTTAACACCTTAATGACGAGTGACGGACAAGGTCCGTCACAGAGGGGAAACCCTTAACGACGAGTGACGGACCTTGTCCGTCACACGGTTAAATTAACCCCAGATCGCTGCGATTGCGGGGTTAATGGTGCTCCGGTCTGCCTCTGTATTAGAGGCAGACCAGGAGCACCCGATCGGGCTGTCCCAGCACCGGTGCTCGCTCTGACAGGCTGTCAGAGCGAGCACATGTGTTCAGTATACTCACCTTCCACCTCCCTGCCCTTCCGGGTTCACTGTGAAGTGCAGGGAGACGGATCATCACTGATCTTGTCCCTGTTAGAAAAAAAAATAAAGTTATATAAATATAAAATCCCACCCCCTTTACCCATTTTAATAAAAAATTAACCCCTTCCCTGCCAATTGATCACTGACTACTGTGATCAATTGGCAGTGATTTCATTTTATTGTGATCTGATTTTTTTTTTAACCCCTGATGGTTAATTCTTTTTTTTTTGTAAATCTCGGGTTAAATTTATTATATTAATTAATTTAACTATTTTAAAATTATATATTTAGCTAGCTGGGGTGGGTGAAAGTTAGTGGGAAATTGGGGGATTTGGTGGTAGGCTAACTAGGGGTTAACGTTAAAAAAGTTTTAAAATAAGCTTTAAAAAGTTAAAAGTTAAGTTAAATTTTTTTTTTAATAATGTTAATAAGTAAAAAAATAAAAAAACACCCCCCTTTACCCAGTCCAAATAAAAATTAACCCCTTCCATGCCAGTCGATCACTGCCTACAGTGATCAAAATACAGATCACAGTATTATACTGTGATCTAATTTTTTTTAACCCCTGACGATTAACTTTTATTTATTTTTTAACCCTCAGGGGTTCAATTTATTTAATTAACTAATTTAAATATTTTATAATTATATATTTTGCCTGCTGGGGTGGGTGGGAGTTATGGGAAAATGGGGAATTTACTGTTAGTGCTGATTACTGCTAGTTTGGGGTTAACGGTAAAAAAAGCATAGAAAAATGTTAAATCTGTAAAAAAAAGTTTTAAGAAAGTTTAGGAAAGTTTAAAAAAATTAATAAGCAAAACAAAAGTTTAAAAACTAGTTTTAAAAAGTAAAAAAAGCTTAAAAAAGTAAAAAAATACATTTAAAAATACTCATTACCACTACACCTGGAACAAGCTAGAGAAAAAATGATCCCACGCTAAGGTTCAAAATATGCCTTTTGAATTACCCCAGGGTATATTATTTAATAAATAGTAAGTTTTCGTGGGGAAGTTTCAATAACCAACCATCTAAACTACTCCAAATTGGAACATGGACACAGCGTAAAACTACAAAGTTAGAAAAAAACTGAATGGCTGCGTCTCAAATGTGCCCCTTCAACATCCACATATAGCTGGCAAAGGTACATACGGGGGTATTGCTGTACTCAGACGACATAGCTGAGCAACATATGAAGTATTATACAGTGGTAGCACACATAAGGTTTGCAAAATATACTGTGCAAACTCACTTTGTGTGTCAAAAAGGCAGAAAAAACGCTTATTGCCACTACACCTGGTACACGCTAGCGGAAAAATGATCCCACGCTAAGGTTCAAAATATACCTTTTGAAAAACCCTGGGGTGTCTACTTTAAGAAATGGTAGGCCTTTGTGGGGTAGTTTGAATTTAAAACCTGCGAAGATGCTTGGAAATTGCACATAGGCCCAGCGTCAAAATTCAAAGTTCGGTAAAAACTGATATGGCTTGGTCTCCTATATGGCACTGTATCTTCACGAAATAGTGCCAAAGACATTCATTGCGGGTGTCTTTTTACTCAGAAGACTTAGCTGAGCATAATTTGGGGGTTTTGAACTTCGCACATATGAAATATACAAAATGCCCAGTAAAAACGCAACCAGTATGTAAAAAATGCCCAAAATAATTTTTTACCACATACTTTGGCATATATTGGTGAAAAAATGGGGGCATGCTAAGGCACAATATGCACCTTATGAGGTACCGGGGAGTGTCTACGTTTACAAATGGTAGGCCTTTATGGGGGTTTTTGAACAGTTAAACTGGTATAATACCACAAATGGAAGCAAAGGCTCATTAAATCTGTCTCTCAAAATTCTACTGTGAATACTAAAAAGGACAGGTCTCCTATATGGCACTGTAGCTTCACGAAATAGTGCCAAAGACATACAATGGGGGCGTACTTTTACTCAGAATACTTAGCTGAGTGCAATTTGAGGGGTTTGAACTTAGTGGCATACATGAAATATACAAAATGCCCAACAAAAATGCAATCCGTATGTAAAAAATGCACAAAATTATTTTTTACCACATATTTTGGCATATATTGGTGAAAAAATGAGGGCATGTTAAGGCACAATATGCACCTTATGAGATACCCTGGGGTGTCTACTTTTACAAATGGTAGGCCTTTGTGGGGGTTTTTGAACAGTTAAACTGTTATAATACCCCAAATGGAAGCATAGGCTCATTAAATCCGTCTTTTAAAATTCTACTGTGAATACTGAAAAGGACAGGTCTCCTATATGGCACTGAAACTTCACGAAATAGTGCCAAAGACATAAAATGGGGGTGTCATTTTACTCAGCAGATGTAACTGAACACAAAATAAAACTTTGTACAGGAATAGCACACACCAACTTTAAAAAATACACTTGAGAATTTCTTTGTTATAAGTTTGTGTGCCAAAAACAAAAACAAAAAACACAGTTTTACTCCAATATTTAGCAGAGGTTGGCGGTGAAATGGCTATGTAGAAAGTGTCAAAACAACCTTAGGTAAATAGCCTGTGATGTCTACTTTATATAAATATATACTTTTGTGTGGCAATTTTGTTTTCTTTTATGGCTATTAAGCTTACAAGACAAACATACCAAATTCTAAAATCGCTCCACATTAAAAGTTTATTTTACTCCTTGTGCTTTGTGACCTGTAACTACCAAAAAAACTTAAAATCCCAGACACATTATATATTCCGTAAATCAGAACAACTAAATGAATTTATTTTTAATTACTTTCCTTAACCTGCACTAATTATTGCAAAAACTGTAAAAGAAAAACACAAACTTTTAAATTTGTTTTTAATTTTTCTGTATTTTTTTTAATAATAAATATGTATATATATATATATCAAATTAAAGCCCTTTCTGTCCTTTAAAAAAACAGTATATAATATGTGTCGGTGCAATAAATTAGTAAAATGCAAAATGCAAATTGCAGTTGTACGTAAACAGCAAAAAATGCTGTTGTCATTAAGTGAAAGACAAGCTTCTGAAGCTCTGTCCTTAAAGGGTTAAACTCCTAGGTACCTGCAGGTAAATTATGTGCACAACGTTGGGGCCCTTAGGTGTAGGTAGCGCCACCCAGATACGGTTATAAGGGAGAATCCTGAAGCAATCTCTGGACACAGTACCTTTGAGTGACTTTTGTAACTGCAGATATCTCCAGAGAGATCCAGCAGAACAGCAATGGCAATCCTTTCTCTTCCCTCTGCTAACAGGATGCAAAATCTCATTCACACTACTGCAAAAAGTTCCAGAATCTGCAGGGAGTTGAACATTAAATAACAGTCTTTTTAATTCACCTAGCAGAACAGTAGACAGTCTGCAACTTCTTGTAGTAGCAGTGCACTAGCCTTCCCCTGTTTTTTATCTCATTGTCCCAGCAGTAATAGATAATTGAAACAGGTAGGAACACATATTCTTTATGCAGACTCAGAGAACATGGCTTCTCCACTGTCCTCTTCTTTCTGCCAACGGAGCCCTTCCTTCTCACATGACAAGGGAAAGGGCAAAGTTCAAGATCTCAAAACTTAAAGCAAAACAGCAAAATATAGCAGTCTGTTACATATGGTTCATGTATCAATTGTAATTGCTTAATTGCTATATTTTCTTTAGATTTGTGTTTTATTATATTTGTCACATAATAGCATATGGGCTAGTCCCAACTAAAAATAAAGTATTGTATGTCAGTTCCTTTTGGAACTTGTGTCTTGTGTGGATTTTTAGGGATCCCAGTGACAGATTTTTCGGGCCTGTGTGCTGGCTGCAGGAAACCTTTAGCCCTGGGATAAACCAAAGAGCTATGCCCGAGAGCCGCAATTAACTTTTTAAAGGCAATAGCATTAATCACATTATAGGTAGTGTTACAGATACTTGCCTGGAAGAAGTGCTGCAGCAGCATAGGAAGAGGGTACGATACCTGCCTAGAAGGAGAGAGCTGCAGAGGAATAGGCAGACGAGATGATCCCTACCTAGAAGAAGGGCTGCATCGGAATAGCCAGAGGGGACAATACCTGCCTGAAAGGAGAACTGCAGCTTGGTCGGGTGTAAGAGCTCCTGAGTGACCCCAGTCAAGCTTCGGCGACTGGGTCCCTGCAAGCTGCTGGGAATTGGGTGGAAGTACTCGGTTGGAGTACAGGAGCTCTGTTACAGAGCATCACCCAGGAAGATGGTAGGATTTCCTAAAATGGTGGGTTTTCAGTAACTTCTTAAAGGACTGGATGTTCAGGGAAGGTCTGACAGTATGGATTAGGTATGGGACAGGCCTTGAAAAATCCTGCAGAAGAGAGTTAGCAGTGTGGGAATGGGCAGGTGTCAGAGTGAAAGGAACAATAAGTTATGTATTTTTGACTAAAGGAGGGATGTACTGAGCAGTGGAGTTATTGACTGTTTAAGGATAGTGTTAGCAGTATATCCCGAAGGATACAGGAAGCCAATGTAATTATTGGCAAAATGGTAATTGTGGGAGTAATGGTCGCTCAGGAAAATGAAGAAAACACTGGGCCAGTTACTACAAAAACTCCATGCTCTAGCAGAGCATACAAAACATTGCAGCTTTATTAGTATTAAGAACATCGGCTCTGAAGTTATCGCTTTACACCTGTATATATAGTTAAAGTGGACTGGCAGGAAGGTTTACTGGTGAGCTATAGAGATACATTCTGCCTGTATTTGCAAATAGCTTTTGGTTTCCCTTTGATATACAGGCAGATCACATTAGTTTGTAACAAGGGTAACAAGGATGTAGTCGCATCCCCAGCTCACGTTATTTAGGCAGCCTGGAAGCAGGGGCGTACCTAGAGCATTTGGCACCCGGGCCAGGTCCTATTTTTGGCACCCCCTCTTCCTCCCCCCCTCAACTTTAAATATAAAAACTACTAAAAAATGTTTTAATGTATTTAGCACTAAACAGTGTTTGTGTTTTTGAATTTATGCATGTTTTTGATTGTATGGAGTATATGTGAGTGAATGTAGCGGTGTGTTTGTATGTAGTGTTGGTGTTTGAATGCAAGCATGCATTTGTGTGTGGTATTTGAATGCATTGGTATGGTTATATATAATGGTGGGGTTTGTATGTAGTGTTGATGTTGAAATGCAAGAGTGTATTTGTGTGTAGTGTTGGCGAGATTTTTAGATGCACATACACATACACGGACATACACACAGTCACACAGTCACACACAGATAACACTGACACACATGCAGACATCGTGGCGACTCTAGGAACAATGTATATGGGGGGGCACATAAGATACCACAGTCAAAACAGGAGTGGGAGGTGGACCAGTAAAACTTCTCACTAGGGGATGGGGTAATATGCTGCCATTGGCTGTCTGATGCCAGCATGCTGTGTTCTGCATGCTGGCATCTGACTACACATTTGCATATAATCACTGACCCACACATATACAATCACAGACACACAATCACATGCACACGCAAACATTACATACATACACACATTTAATAATTAAGAGGTCCACCCAGCCTCCCTACCTTGCTCTAGAAGGGCTGGAGTGGATCCTCGGTCCCTGGTGGTCAGTGGTTGCTGCTGGAATCTCTGTGCTCTTTCTGCACAGGTCCATCGCACGCTCTGTAATGACGCCGAGGCTGCGATGACATCATATCCTGGCTTCCGGCTCACTGCAGGGCAAAGACCGTCAGACACAGTCAGATGCACACAGTCCCACACACAGTCACTCACACACAGTTACAGGCAGACAGTCAAATACGCAGGCAATCACACAGGCAGACAGTCACACACACAATCACAGACAGTCACACATACACACAGACAGTCACACACACAATCACAGGCAGACAGTCACACACACAGTCACAGACAGTCACACACACAATCACAGGCAGACAGTCACACACACACACACTCACAGGCAGTCACACACACAGACAGTGACACACACAATCACAGGGAGACAGTCACACACACAGACCGTGACACACACAATCACAGGCAGACAGTCACACACACAGACAGTGACACACAGTCATACATACACATAACACAATCAGTCAGACAGTCACACACACACAATCAGACAGTCACACACACAGAGACACACAGACAATCACAGGCAGACAATCACACAGACAATCACAGGTAGACAATCACAGGATGTCACACACACACAAGCAGACAATCACACACACAGTCAAAGACAGTCACAATCACAGTTACACACACACAGCACACGCTCTCTCACTTACAGTAAGCTTGGGCTGGAGGAGGAGTGGATTCAGTCCCTGCTGTGCTGTAGTTGGGGAAGCAGGGACTCCTTACTGTTTCCCCTCTGTGTGTAGCAGTATGAGGCTGCATTTAGCTCCGCCCCCATTGGGCTTGGCTCCACCCCCACTGACTATCTGTCCCCGCCCCCAAATCTCCGTGCAGGTCTCCTGCTGTATTCCCTGTCCCTGCTTGTGAGCTGTGTCGGCTGCCCGGTGCCTTTGCTGCTATGGCACCCGGTGCAGCCACACAGTTCACTGATTCCCAAGCCTGGCTCGCCCTGGTGGCACCCCCCTGCCTGATGGCACCCAGGGCAGACCGCCCCCCCCCCGTGCCCTCCTTAGTACGCCACCGCCTGGAAGTCTGTACATAAATTACATCTATTGTCAGCGTGCACTGCACACTGAAAACAGACTTGAAAATCTTCCCCTTGCAGGCAGGGTTTTTTGTTGTTTTTTTTAAACCCTCCCTCCTTCCCCCTCCTTTTTCTTGCTGGCCTGAAGCATGTGCATGTGCTCTGAGCCATCAAAATAGTCCAATCACAGTCCAATCACAGTCCAATCACAGTCCCAGTGACAAAGTCCGTGCTAGGGCAGCACAAGGCTTTACCCGCCGCTGGATTCAAGGTAAGTAAAATCTCTTTTTTTAGGTTTTGCTATAATTTGAGAGGGAACCCTTCCCCAGTAGGGTATATTTTACACCAGAAAGGACCCTTCTCTCAAAACGGTTATAATAACCCTTTAAGGGATACAGTGTAACCTATTCTCATTACTCAATACAGGAAGGATTGGGCTAGTTATTTTCTTTCCCTATTACTGGTCAAATGTGTTTAGTGAGGTCTGTTAGAATATGGCAAACTTTTAAAACTCTTTGTAGCTTACTTTTGTTTAAATAATTGTGGGAAACCACAAGGAGGGTTTAATACCTATATCATTACAGTAATTAAAGTGAGATTCAATCAAATAAAGCTTTATGATTACAACAGCTTAGTTGCTGTGTCTTTATAGCTTATCCCTACAGAGAATTGGGTAGGCAGTCAGTGGGGCATATTCTAAAAGCTGTATAAAATACTGAATTGATAATCTGGCATTAATAATTTGAGATCTCTGCCACTAGACAATTTCAAAGAAGGATGCTCTTAATGCTGCCTTAATGCTATTTGACACATTTGGTGACAATGTATTTTTGATTTACCGTTAGGTTTATGGTTTAATTATATTTATTTATCTTGCTATTTATTCCCCTTTACCTATCTAGATAGCTTTTACAGGGAGAGAGGCTTACTCTAATTACTCGCTGTCTTTCTACTTTATAACCTTCTATGGATATTGGATAATTAATATACCTTAGTAGACTTCAGAGAGACTTTTTATTCATTTATTGATTACTCTATACTCCCTGTATAGAACTGATCAAGTATCCCACAGCATATACATTGGTTTATTATCTCCTAAAAGTGAGGCCAATAGGGGAGACAGCCACTAGAGGCTGGATTAACCCTGCAGGGTTAAAACCTGGGGGATTTGGCACCCAGACCACTTAATTGAGCTGAAGTGCTCTGGGTGCCTATAGTGGTCCTTTAAAGTCTTGTTTTTCTTACTTTAATCTCTCTACAAATCTGTTCCTTGCTTTGTACCAAGTATATTTATAGGCCTAGAGGAAGCCTTATAAGGCTTGTATATACTTTTATAACAGTTAACATTTGTTAACTTTGTTTTTCTTGATGCCTGATTTTCAAGTTGCTACTATTGTATCAAACTAACTATTGTTTAGTTTGCTCTAAAAGGATCACTATAGTGTCCGGAAAACAAAACGGTTCTCCTGACACTATAGTGCCCTGAGGGTGCCTCCACCCTCAGGGTCTCCCTCCCGTGGCACTGAATGGGTTAAAACCCCTCCAGCCACTTACCTTAATCCAGCGCTGGGCTCTCTCGGCGCTAGCGACCTCTCCTCCCCCGCCGACATCAGCTCCCTATGCCTCCAGCGTCTGAGATGCGCCTCTAGTTGCTGTCCGGAAGACAGCCACTAGAGGCTGGCTTAACCCCAAATGTAAACATAGCAGTTTCTCTGAATGGTTAAAACCTGAGGGACCTGGCACCCAGACCACTTCATTGAGCTGAAGTGGTCTGGATGACTATAGTGTCCCTTTAATGCTGCCTAGCGTGAGATATGTTACTGCACTTTCACATTTGAACTATTTGAGTATGAACTATATCTGTTGGGTTCCCTCTAAACCCCTCCTTTATTTTGAGACAAACACATATCAGAAATACTGTTTTAGAATACTTAATTTATAGTGATTCGATATGGGTGACTAGCACTCTATTATAGAGCGCCCCTGTACTAAGCAGCCACATATGTTAGTATTTTAATGAGCAGAGTGAGTTATAATTTTATTTGAAAACTACCAATATACACCACCATTAAAATGGCAGATAGAGATATAGACAAGCAGACCCCATCACTGATTGCCCAACAACCAACCCCATCAAACACTATCAGGGTTATTCACTAAAGAGAGCATTCAAAGTGAATTTCTAATTTAAGACCAAAGTAGCAAAACTGGAAGGGAAGCTGACTTAGGTAATATTTCCAGATCAGCTATTTTAACTCTGAATTTGAAATTCACTTTTCTTTCTAACTTTGGTGTAGAACCATGTGTATGGCCAAAATGATGTGGATCTGGCAAGCATTAATTTGGTACTGTCCCCCCACACACACACTTTGTGGATATAACAGCCACCACTCTTCTAAGATAAGGCTTTCCACAAGACTTTGAATTGTGTCTTTGGGTATATGTGACCATTCAGGCATTTATGTTGGACAAGAAGGTCTGCTCACATTTGGCATTCCAATTCACTCACATGACATTGAGTGAGGTTTATGTCAGGGCTATGTGCAGGCCACTCAAATTCATCTGTACCAAACTCAAACCATGTCTTTATGGACCTTTCTTTGTCGACTGGGGCACAGTCATGCTGGAACAGGATCGGGTCTTCCTAAAACTGAAAGCCCCCAAATGTCAAAAATGTATTTGTATCCTGTAGCATTAAGATGTCCCTTACTGTAACTTTTTTATGTATGCAGGCTTATGGAATACATCTATGCTTCATTCAGTTAGGTTGTGTTTTCATGGGATCTGCCAAACCCATCTTCCATAGAGTCTTTCAGCCAAATTTACTAATACTAAGTAAAGATTACTTAGTATTAGTAAATTATGCCCCTAAATTATGCCCCTACTCGCTAGCCTGTGGCTGCTCACTGTAAAAAAAAAAAAGGTCCACCTACAACGTGTGAGTGGGGGCTTTTAAACTAAAGGGGGTACCAATTGCCCCCGCCGGCCCCCACCCCTGAGCGGTGGGTGCGGGCCCTAAACAAGAATAAGGGGGGGACCTAATGTCCTCCCCCCTGGCCCCCACCCCTGAGAGGTGGGTGGGGGCCCTAAATACAAATTGGGGGAGACCTAATGTCCTCCCTCCTGGCCCCCATCCCATAGCGGTGGGGGCCCTAAACTAGAATAAGGGGGGGACCTAATGTCCTCCCCCTGGCCCCCACCCCTGAGCTGTGGGTGAGGGCCTTTAATACAAATTGGGGGGGACCTAATGTCCTCCCTCCTGGCCCCTACCCCTCAGCGGTGGGTGGGGGCCCTAAATAAGAATAAGGGGGGACCTAATGTCCCACCCCTGAGAAGTGGGTGGGGGCCCTAAATACAAATTGGGAGGGACATAATGTCCTCCCCCTGGCCCCCATCCCTGAGCGGCGGGTGGGGGCCCTAAATTAAAAAAGGGGGGAGGACCTATTGTCTTTCCCACCGGCCCCCACCCCTGAGCGGTGGGTGGGTGCCCTAAATAAAAATTGGGGGGGACCTAATGTCCTCCCCCCTAGCCCTCACCCCTGAGCAGTGGGTGGGGGCCCTAAACAAGAATAAGGGGGGACCTAATGTCCTTGGGGGCCCTAAATACAAATTGGGGGGACCTAATGTCCTCCCCCCTGGCCCCTACCGCTGAGCGGTGGGTGGGGGCCCTAAATACAAATTGGGGGGACCTAATGTCCTCCCCCCTGGCCCTTACCCCTGAGCGGTGGGTGGGGGCCCTAAATACAAATTAGGGTGGACCTTATGTCCTCCCTCCTGGCCCCCACCCCATAGCGGTGGGGGCCCTAAACTAAAATAAGGGGGGGGCCTAATGTCTTCCCTCCTGGCCCCCCACCCTTGAGCGGTGGGTGGGGGCCTTAAATACAAATTGGGGGGGACCTAATGTTCTCCCTCCTGGCCCCTACCCCTGAGCGGTGGGTGGGGGCCCTAAACAGGAATAAAGGGGGGGACCTAATGTCCTCCCTCCTGGCCCCCACCCCTAAACGGTGGGTGGGGGCCCTAAACTAGAATAAGGGGGGCCCTAATGTCCTCCCCCTGGCCCCTGAGTGGTGGGTGGGGGCCCTAAATACAAAATGGGGAATCCTAATGTCCTTCCCCCAGGCCCCCACCCCTAAACGGTGGGTGGGGGCCCTAAACTAGAATAAGGGGGGCCCTAATGTCCTCCCCCTGGCCCCTGAGTGGAGGGTGGGGGCCCTAAATACAAATTGGGGGGGACCTAATGTCCTCACTCCTGGCTCCCACCCCATAGTGGTGGGGGTCCTAAACTAGAATAAGGGGGGACCTAATGTCTTCTCACCTGGCCCCCCACCCTTGAGCGGTGGGTGGGGGCCTTAAATACAAATTGGGGGGACCTAATGTCCTCACCCCTGGCCCACACCCCTGAGCGGTGGGTGGGGGCCCTAAATACATATTAAACCCCCTGGTGACAAGGGATCCCCAAACCCCTAGTCACCCCCTACCCAAAAAAATAAACTCCTACCTACTCCCCTCACCCTAAAAATAATGAGGGGGTCCTTTAAGTAAATACCTGTAAAAATAAAAATAAACTTACCATTCGATGTTTTCTTTCTTCTAAAATCTTCTTTTTTCAGCCCCGAAAAAGGCTAAATAAAAATCCATAATAACTGACGCAATAAAAAGCAGAAAAAAATAATCCATCTTCACCCGGTGAGGGCTCCGCACAGATTGAGCTCTGCAGGGTGGGGGAAGGCTTATAAAGCCTTGCCCTGCCCTGCAGTTAGGCTCAGAGCACTCTGATTGGTGGGTTTAAGCCATCTAATCAGAGTGCTCTGAAGGGTAAATGAAGAGACTGACAGGTAAGTCTCTACATTTACCTGTCACAGCACTCTGATTGGTTGGTTTGGAATCCACCAATCAGAGAGTTATGAGTCAAATTACACAGAGTGGGAAAATTCCCACACTGTGTAAAATGACACAGAGCACTCTGATTGGTGGATTTCAAACCAACCAATCAGAGTGCTGTGACAGGTAAATGTAGAGACTTACCTGCCATCCAATCAGAGTTCTCTGAGCCTAATAGCAGGGCTTTATAAGCATTCCCCCGCCCTGCAGATCTCAGTCTGCGCGGAGTCCTCCATGGGTGAAGATGTTTTTTTTTTTTTTATTGCGTCGGTTATTATGGATTTTTATTTGCCCTTTTTTGGGGCTGAAAAAAGAAGATTTTAGAAGAAAGAAAACATCAAATGGTAAGTTTATGTTTATTTTTACAGGTACTTAGTTAAAGGTCCCCCCTCATTATTTTAAGGGTGAGGGGGTTGGTAGGGGTTTATTTTTATGGGGAGGGGGTGACTAGGGGTTTGGGGACCCCTAGTCACCTTGGGCGGAGGGGGGTTAAATTTTCATTTAGGGTCCCCCCTCTTATTGTTTTTTAGGGCCCCCACCCACTGCTCAGGGGTGGGGGCCAGCAGGGAGGACATTAGGTCCCCCCCCAATTTGTATTTAGGGCCCCCTCCCACCGCTCAGGGGTGGGGGCCAGGGGGGAGGACAATAGGTCCCCCCCTTATTCTTGTTTAGTGCCCCCACCCAACGCTCAGGGGTGGGGGCCAGGGGGAAGACATTAGGTCCCCCCCAATTTGTATTTAGGGCCCCCACCCACCGCTCAGGGGTGTGGGCCGGTGGGGAGTGCCTCAGCTCTGGAACAACTTTATGTCAGTATTTTACTGACACTAGAACCTATTTGCTTTTTCTTCCCTCTTATTACTAACTATCTGTGACTATCTGAATACTTATTTGGCTAAACACAGCCTAGGTGCACTGGACCTTTTGTATATAAATCCATATAGGTGTAACTGAACACTCTACTCTAAACACGCTGGCATACTGCAGTGTAACAAGTAGAAGTCATTGCACTTAAGAGAACTATTTCTCCATTATAAGATAAAAAAAAATCTTGATGAGTCAAAGATCCAGCGAGAGAGAGCACAGTGGTTGGGAAAGGAAATGTATGTTACATTTTCCTACTGTATATACATTTCCTTTCCCCTCCACTGTGCTCTCTCTCACTGGGTCTTTGACTCATCAAGATCTTTTTTTATCTCATTACTGCATATTTAAGGGTTAAGCCCTCTAATTGTGAGAGCACAGTTTAGGTGACCATTCTCCTTTCTGGAGATTTGATATTTTGGTTTTCCCCTAACCTAAATTGATTTGGGGGTCTCCACTCTATCATTATTTCATTGTCTATTTCTCCATTATATGAGGGAATTTATCCAGACTCTTTAGTATATTGGCAGATGTACAATAGAGGTGTCTAATGTCTACCTAACCACCTTGTGATGGACCGCCTGGCACCCCGACTGGGTACCTCCGTCAGTCGATGCTCCTAGTGCTCACCGAGGACTCCAAGCACTCCACCCGAAGCCATCAACACTGCAGTCCCCACGTCCAGCGTTACAGCTTGGCTGGGAACTCGCTGTCCTCCACCCACCCTGGACCCAAGACCAGGATCGAGCTTCCAGTGGGTGAACCTCTCCTACTCCAGAGAGCGTAGCAGGAACAGCTCCTAAAAGAGCTAGTGATTACAATCCCAGGGGAGTATAGTGATATAGCCATCTCTAGACTCTATGTTGAGGGTAAAACAGGAACTCAATTTTAATGGAGGCACACTGGCCTTTTATGCAAGTTTCCCAACAAGGGTGACACCCAGGTGGACCTTGTTTGGCACAGGGACACAAAGGGAATAAACCAATAGGAACAGTAATTAACTGTGCGACACTCCAATAACACACATACAATCCCTCCCCTCTGCCTGTGAGATAATTAAGGCAGATAATACATTAACTTAATTATCTCCAGGCAGAAAAACACACATTTTTACAAAGTCTAATAAGTACCCCAAAACACAACACATCCCCTCATAGCCCTGATCTGGGTGAACAACATACCAAAAAATCACCCAGATCAGAGCAGGGGTTCAGGAAATACCTTGAAGTCTCTTTTTGACCGACCCCACGCATGGTTTCATGCCCAAAACTGTTTCAGAAAATTAGGCTGTGTGGCCGGTCTATTTCAAACAGTCGAAGTACCGTTAAAATTACCGAACGTAATGGTGAATGAATATAGTCAATGTGTGTCCCTTGTTCATGTGCTTCGACTCACCGAACACCACTTGACTCCCATTCGAATAGTCGAAGCTCCCTGGAAGGTAACTGTTCAGCGATGTTCATGCCATCGCGTGTCCGATTTGAGTTCCCTGAACTCAACGACAAAACACCTCTGAACACGTTTGACCAAATAAGATGACTGCTGCCATGTGTTCGAATGTCGAATGGCGGCCACTTCGACACTTAGACTGTAGTTGAAGTGCCACTTCGAAAGTTTGAATCTGTTCCAGTAGAAGTTTAAAGGGCAGAAACAATATATTTAACCCCCAGTCCACCACAGGGCTATAGTCACAGGGTAGAAGGCTGGCAAACAGGCTTCCTGGTTCTTATATCCTACTAGAGCCATTTTAATAAAGCTCTTTTTAAATCATTTAAACTAGGAAGTTGATTGAGACTATGATCAGAGACTCTTTTCTAGACATAGGAGTTAACCTTATAAGGTTGTGATTGCACTTTCTGGGTGTACTCTATAGCTTTCTAATCTCTAGATACCTACCCTTACTTTGGTTCAATTTTTTACTTGTAAAATCCACAACTGACTACTAAATCTATTTCCAGGTAGGGGATTCAGGGCCACTTTATGTGTACCTGCATATCTTCTTTTCATTTGTAACTTTTGCAACTTCAATGGTTAAGCCCGGAGAGAGATCCTTGGAATCTCTCATTGATGCTTTGATAATCTGGACAACTAAGACGCAACCCATTTGTGTTGGGTCATAGTAGGTTCATATTGATTATCTTCTCTGCATATAATTTCCAATTTGGACCAAAATGTTTTGGGAAAAAATCCTTCTTGACCAAGGCCGCCTAACTCAGTTGGGGCCCCTAACTCAGCTCAGGGTCTGGGCCCCTGGGGCCCACCTCCAATACCGCCCACAGGGTCCACCTCCAAATCCCGCTCACAGGAATACACACACAGACACAAACACACACACTGATACAAAAGGACACAGATACACACACACAGATACATACTTACAGACACACATACTGAAACAGATATACACGCATATAGGCATACATACTGACACACACATAATGAGACATACACACATATACAGACACACAGACATACATAGTGACAGACAGACACATACTAACATACAGACACACATGCATGAGAACATACAGACACATACATACATACACACTGACATACACACAGACACCGACATACATACACACAGACATACATACACACAGACATACATACACACAGACATACATTCATAATGACCTACAGACATACTGACAGACATACAGACACTGACATCCATACACACTTACATTCATAATGGCCTACAGACATACATTCATAATGGCATACAGACATACATACATACATTCAGACTGACATATATGCATATATACAGACATACTGACAGACATACATACATACATACTGCCATACATGCATACAGACATCCATACACACATACACACAGACATACGTTCATAATGACATGCAGACATACATTGATACTGACATACATACATATATACATACATTCATATATACAGACATACATAATGACATACAGACATACATTGATACTGGCATACATACATATATACATACATACATATATACGTACATACATACATACTGACAGACATACATGCATACAGACATACATAATGACATACATTGATACTTGCGTACATACATAATGACATACATGCATACGTATATACATACATAAAAACATACATTTATACATAATAACATACATACATACATGCATACATACACACAGAGCTCATTTTCCAGCCACCCTCCTGTTTCTTACCTTTTCTTTGCAGGAGGGTGGCTGGGGCTGATGGGACTGGGAGTCGGCTGGCTCTCCCTCACTGCCGGGCGCGCGCTCCTCCCGTGCGGAGTGAGCTGGGAGGAAGTGACCACTTCGTCCCAGCAGCACTTGCTGCGGCTGCTTTTTTTTTTTTTTTTTTAGGGGCCCGGCAGCGCTGACCAGGCCCCTAAAGATATAGGGCCCATCGGGCGGCCCCATCAGTGTGCGGGCCCCGGTCGAACTGCACCGGTGGCAGTTCCGCCACTAAACGTGGGGCCCTTGCGGCCGTTATGGTTGTCACCCCCTGATGGCGGCCCTGTTCTTGACTCCAAAATCACAGGCCGATTTCATCTTGGATCAACAAGCTGTTAGCCAGCATACTAACCATTTTACCCTTGAATGTTTTCCAAACATGTACCCAGACACTGTTTTAAAATGTGCATAAAAACTGATAAAACTAAATTTACAGGAAAGGAATTCCACATCTTTATTGTTCTAACTGTAAAGAATGCGTTCATCTGCTGTAGGTGAAATCTTCTTTTTTAAAGTCTAAATGGATAACCTATGATTCTTTGTATAGTCCTATTAACAAACATGCTACCAGAGAGCTGTTTGTGCAGGAATGTTTAATTCACATAATGTTATCATATCCCCTCTGCGCTACCCCGTTTCCTAAATAAAAGTTCTACTTTCCTAGCATTTCTTCCTTTTCCTGTATTTATTTTGTAGTTTGCCTCTGCGTCCCATTTAGTTCCATATCATCCTTCTATTAAACATGTTCCAAAATTGCAGTGTGTATTACCAATGATTTTTAAAGAGGCATGATTATATTTTTATCCCGTGAAATACTACTACTTTTAAAATAACAATATTTTATTGACTTGAGAAACTGCTTCCTGACTTAGCACTCTGTCTACATTCTTTTGGATCAACAGCAGTATTACAGAATGCTTAATTTATTGGATTTGATGGACATGAGTTTTTTTTTCCAATCTGTAGCATTATGTAACTAACTATGTAGATTAACTACTGAACTGAAAAATAAACAAGCATATAAGACACAATGAAACAATACAATTAAATAGTATAAATAGATAAAACTGAAATATTGAACTTACTACTCAATGAGAGGCTTAATCATCCATAGTAGAGTTAGATTGTTTTACCCGAAGGCTAGAGAGTCACAAGTGGAAAATGTTCATGCACAGACAATGCCACTCTATGCCCTTCATGTTCCACATTCATATGGTATCTGTAGATATAAGGCTTTGGCAAAAATGTTATGTCATAGATTCGTACATTTGTGACTGCCCAAAGCCTTGTCCCTGACCCCTTCTAAGTAGAATTGTTTCTTCAATACATATTCTCATACCACATTTGGGCAGGTGTCCACTTGTTTTATGCTCTCATTCTCCCATTGTGGTAGGGTCTCCTCTAGATAAAATTAGATTTAAGCAAAGGATTTCACAATCCAGTTTTGAGGGAAATGAGCAAGAAGAGCAAGCACTTGCTTCATCCCTATTTTTTTATATAGTACATCAATCTTCCTGAGGGATAGAGTCATATTGATCTCTTGCTGAAAATCTACTGGGTATTTTTCCTTGATAACCATGCAGCTCTGTTTGAGCAGATCTTTTATTCTGGTAAATAGCCTCATGAACCCTACTACTTTCACATTTAATCTCCATAAATTAGAAAGCATTGTTTTACCAAAACCTATCCTTATTCCAGTCTTCTTATCAACTTCATATAAAACTACAGAAGATCTCATTATTTTTCTAAAGACAGCTGCTCTGAATACCATTAATTGCATCTAACAAAAAATATTTGCAGCATGCTAATAAACTAATTATTCTATTGCCAAGTAGATTACAACAGTAATGTAAATTGACAGCCAGGACAGTTGTATTTATTTTTCTACTATGCACTCTCTTAATTATGGTAGGAAAGAAAACTTCTGTTAGTTTATCAATATACGTAAATTCTTGACCAAAGTCAATATATTTAAACATACTATACACTGGACTGAACACGGACAGCACATTGGTGAATGACATAGAGCAATAAACAGGACTACCCTGTGATGTTTAGGTTGTCTGGCAAGTATGGAATCCATAGCTAGACCCCTATTTCAAATCCCAAATACAATTTAATTATCAAAAACATATGATGTATTTAATTTGAAACTCTATTTTGAGGAAGTAAGATTTTCTATTTGGGGTTAAGTGATAAAGTATTTTGTGAAATGTCCCACAAAAAATATATCTGTTTCGAGAAGGAGTTAGGCTTTAAACAAATCTAATGAAATGTCAATTCAAATTGGATTGTTTAACTAGAATTAATGCCTACCTATATCATATTCAGGCAATCTGTTAGATCTTTATCTAAAAGTTTACCTCTTCCCAAGGATGAATTAATTTCTCTTTCACAAGTTCCACTTAGATTTTGTTGCTAATAAAAACAAGGATGTAAATACTATTAAGTACAAAACAGCCTGCTGCCTAATTGTTTCAAAGCAATTACATATTATATTGAACCATTCATTGTGCAAAAACTGTTTTTTCCAAGACACCAGTTCCCTTTACCTTGAATTTTTATTAGCCTAAGAATTTCATGCACCATATGCTGTAATATGAGGCTAGCTTCAATCGAGCAAACAACTTTCTGATATATAAGTGAATGATAACCTGATTTTAAATGTGTTTATCTAATGAGATAGTAACCATAATTTACAGTGCACATAAAAATTCCCACTGTTAGTCATCCCATACCTTTTGCTAAAAAAAAAGGTTGATGCACTGAGATATGCTAATGAATATCATCTTGGTTTTTAGCAAGTCAGTAATAAAATTTGCATTTGATATTGTGCACAGTAAACTGGGTTATTAGCCTTGAAAATGAGTCTCATAAAATTTAAATATAGGCTTAAATCATATTAACTGTCCTGTAGCTTTTCCAAGAGGCTTTAAAGCATTGTGTTTGCTTCTGTAGTGTTGAGAATGCAGATGTCATTTTGCCTTCAGGGGGTGTCCCAAAATGATCCATGCGGATATACTGCACTTTTGGAAACAAGTCTTCTTTTCAAGAATGGGGATATAATTCAGAAAACAAGACATCTAGCTGTACAACTTAAATATTTAACAAACCCGACGACTTTTTCGCTGCTTGTTGTATACATTATGGAGTGTCAAAGATGCAATACATTTTAACTGATTAGCTAATGAAAGAAGGCACAGTGTGTTAAAAAGGAACTCCCAAAGTCCAGGTATATGCTTCCACAAAAAGTGGGATTAGAAACCGTAAATCAGGATGCCCTAGTGTTTAAACAGACCATACATTACCTTTAATTTAAGCTAAACCCCGAAAAACTTTCAATGGTTTTCACATGCAATTAAACAAGGTGTCACTAAGCAGAGTAGTAACTGCCTTACTAAAAATCATGAGAAAATTTAATCTTGGGCGCTAAAACAAGAGCTTTTTTTTGTTGTCAACTGTGCATTTGATGTCTCTTTTCCTAGAAGAGTTAGCTGAGAACATAAATGCAAAGAAAACACTCACCAGTTCAATTCTTCTGTGCTGGCAACTACCAGCATTCATTAATTAAAAGACCCAGCAACCAAACAAATTTCAAAAATATTTGACTATAGCATTTATTTATATTAGGCTTCATATATTGTAGAGCACTTGATAAATTAATGGTTCATGCAAAAAGCAACTTGACCCCTAAATATACAGAAAGAAACTCACCAAATGGTCATACCTTACTTGACATACTGTTATAGAGTTAGTTGATGGGGTATGTAGAAATGAGAGTTGATCTAATGGCATCTGTAGAGAGCAACATCTAGGTAGAAACTCTAGCCCTCCAGGAGTTGCTGAACTCCAACTCCCACGTTTCTCTGGTGATTTCATGCAAAGAATCATGGGACTTGTAGTTTAGCAACATCTGGAGGGTCAGCGTTTGGAGAACCCTGATCCAGTTTATTCACAAAGGTTTCCAATTAGAATAACACATCTTCAGTCACAAGTAACCAGAGCCTACAGAAAAGGCTAGAATCGCCTACCATTTGAGTATGCAGATGTGCATGTGACACTTTACATACATATGTATTCCAGATTTAGTAGCGTGTCTTCTTCTAAATGAATATAGTTTAAAAGAGATTTGCTGTGAATTACTTTGGTGGGTACTTCCATTTAATCAACCATCTTAAAGGAACACTATAAGGTTCGGAACTCAAACATATTCCTGAACGTACAGTATTAAAAACACAATCTAGCCTCCTGGCCCCACCTTGCTCTCCCTAAATATAGTATAATCATACCTTTACTCCAGTCTGCTGCTGCTGGCTCTGCCCCTAATCTGCCTGCTTGGCTGCCACCATCAAAAGTGTTGTACTGAGCCAATCACAATCATTTCCTTAGGATTGGCAAAGACTGTCAAGGAGGCAGATCAGGGGCAAAGCTAGCACAAGCCAAACACAGCCCTGGCCAATCAATCTAATAAATATAAATATAGATTTATTTTTTTACTGTCCCTTCTGTGTTTTTCCTCTATTGGTTACTTTTTCTCACTTAATCTGAGAGCCGTGAATGGCAGGAAAATGTTCCTATCCTATATATTTTGCAAAACATTAACTTGCCAATTTTCACAGCCATTTTTTGATTCCCAAATAGGAATCTTGGTTCTGATATTCTGTCAAGCCAAACCAATATTCAAATGATAATCAGCTGTTCCAAGAAAAAATATATTTTTTCTGAAAAATTGGTTCAGCCTAGCTTGAGATTCTCGCCAATCACAAATCTGATTTTAACATTCCAATACAATGGTTAGGAAGCTGTATCCCCAAACTGATATTTGATTCCTTTCCAATCTCCATGAAAAAGAAAGTTCAACCATTTTTATGAATCTATTTTTCCACACCTTCAATATTGCACAATAAAGGATACTATAAAATAGCCAAAACATTTTACTACAATTCAATACCAAAAGCAGGGTATTCGACCATGTTTATTGTGCCTCTGATCTATTTGTTAGAATATTCTGCATCTATGCTGATATTGTAGATACTGAAAATATTACAATATTGAAAGATAAGGAATATCAAAGAACATCTTTGACTTTACTGAATTTTTATTTTTATGAAGACTGAATACAATAAATAGTTACAATTGTGTAAACTCACAGCATCTACAAGGGTTATTTTTAGGGACTTGTATCTGAAATGAAAGGCTGAGTTGTCCATTCCAACTATTGTACATACAATCGTAAAATAGACAACCAGTCAGACTGACAATTTTGCCTTTATGGACTTTATGGTGTCAGTGGTGATATTTTATTTTGTAAAATCAAGTCTCAAGTTTTATTTTTGGAAACTTTGATTTAAAAAATACAAACCCGACCTTCAGGTACCTTTTCTGAAACGTAAGTGTAATAACATCATTTTTGAATATTATTAGTTAAAATGAAAGACGAATGTATATTTTTATTATATAATTTGAAGAATAGCTATATATGATATAAACAGCCCACTTTCAACTGAAGGAGAACCTGGGAGCATAATGGTGGTCCTGTCTCATCAAGGTGGCTTTGTGACTTTTTCTTTTTTTCATCTCCATGCATGAGTATTACAAATCCTTATCACATGCATCAATTTAAGAATATTTTTATTTACTTTATTCTTCATCTAACCAGGTCTGTATCATAGTTCCCACCCCCTTTGTTAAGTTTTGTCAACTGCACAATTATACATAATGAGCAACCCATTCGTCCCCGGTTGTGATGATTGCTCACCCCTGACAATCTAGAAGAGAGAGCATGAGAACTGAGAATTTTGCTATTTCTCTTCTTTTTGGCACTGTACACGGCCACAGACCATAGGGGATGCATCCACACATCCACCTCCTAAAATGTCAATTTAAAAAGAATATTATCTTTTGTTTTGTTTTTAACATATCTTGTATCACTTGATCCTTATATCTGAAATAAAACATAGGGAACCAGAACACATTTCTCATTTATTAAGTTGCATGTTATAAAGATTTCCCTTCCAGTTAGCATTCATTTTGATAAACTGTTTGAAAATCAGTGTGTTACTTGTGTGCTTATAACATGTCCTATACCTTGACAGTTTTTTCCCTAGTATTAAACAATGTTGGATTTTTACTTGTGTCTCTGTGTGTATGCATCATAGCAATGTGTTATATATTTTTGAAGATACACTGATGACCTTTAATGTTTCGCAATGTGACAAACATATCTTAAGTGTGTGTGTGCTCTATTTTCCCATAAAAAGGCACTGAACCCTTTACTTTTACTTGCCCACCATAGTCTTTGTTGTGTGCCCCTTGAAATCATACAGCATTGTCTATTGTAAAAACCTCACTGCTGGTTACCCTTGTGTCGTGCCGTCTTCCCTTGTTTCACTTCAAGCTGAGCCATTGTTTTTGTTCAATGACTTTTTCCAATATCCATCATGTCCAGAGACTCAAAATAAAATGACAAGAAGCTGATGTCCAGAATATGCTGTCAGCCCACATATATCAGCAAAAGTGCCATGCTGCACTGGTATCGCAACAAAAAATAAATAAATAAAACAATAATTAAAGACAGACAGACAGACAGACAGATAATGCTGATTGGTAGACATTCAACATTACAAACACAGGCTGCATAATATTATTATTTACAAGAACAATCTAGGAATTTCAAGAAAAAAAAAAAGTAAAACTTTCAGCATCTGCTGAATAAAAGTTAAGTTTACCTTATTTTGAATTCCTTGGAGTGCTATCTTCTATATGCAGTTTGGATAATATTGCAGACCAGTACCGGGCTTAAATTACTTTACAACACTCTGGAGTACACTTTTTTATGTGAGGGTATCGGGAAGTCTAGTTTCCAAGAGCTATGCTATAAAAAAAACCCTATACATAAAAATGTATATAATTTTGCTAATTTTAACTTCAAATAATTAAACTAGCAGTATATATATATATATATATATATATTAAAGAATGCATATGTGGTAACGGATAATATGCTGTGTTCAGGTATAAAGGTAAGTGTGTATACAGACATGTATGGTTTGTCCCAGTGTTTCTGTCAGAGTGTGTGTTTATAGATGGAATATATACAGCATTACAGATACAAGATTAAACCATGTAAATATTTTAATGTTCCTGGTACAATATAATAGATATACTACAGCCAAGCAAGCCTAGCAGGTCTAAACTACTGTGGTACAACATTGTCTTAGAAGAATCACACAGTTTCAAAGATATTCATAAATATAATTGTGACTAACCATGGAATATAATGTTAAAGCTCTATAGGAATTTTCTTTCTGTAATATTCTTTGATCCATGTTTATTATACAAATTGCTTTTTAAAACGTTAAAATAGGTCAACAAAGCTCTGCAAACCCTTTTTCCCTTGCAAAAACAATTTGCAGCTTCACCGTTATTTACCACATAGTAGAACAAGTCTCTTTGGATGCTGATGGAACCTGCATATATGCAGTTGGCCCATATTTTTGGTGAGACCAGAGCTGTTACTGTTGGAAATAGAGTGTGTGTGAGCGATAGAGAGATGGAACTATACTGCCTGCCGCTGTTGGACCATTAGAATGGAAATGAGGCATGTGTGTGACAGGTGGCCTTACAACCAACACAATTAACTTTCTCCATTAGCCTGTACGCTGACAAAACAGATGCAGCATCAATAAGAACAAAATCCACAAACACTGAATAAGAATGACAAGTTGCACACCCCTTTTATTTTCCAAGGAGGAAAAGCATAAATCCCACAATTAAATGTGTTAAGTTCCTTTTTTTTCACAATACGTGTTTTTTTTTTTTTTTTTAATGCGGTGGGGTTGATCGAGCTGGAGGAAGTGTGAATGCAGAGATTAAAGGAACACTGTAGTTACTATAACCATTTCAGCTCTTTGAATTGGTTATAGTGCCTGGAATCTCTAGGCACTGTTCCTCCATTTGGAGTTACACCATTTTAGCGCAGTTTAACACTAAACGAGTGTCACTGACACCTATAGGCCAGCCCCTTCTTGAGGTGTGGCTAAGGCAGAGATTACACACTTCCCTGTTGTGATACCCATTCAAACCATCAGTTGGAGCTCTAATCAGCTAAAAGTAGTCAGCTGACACTCTCAGCCAATCACAGCTGTCCATTGCTGTTCAGGCTAATAAGTCCTCATTAGCCAAAACAGCACAGATGGGAGGGGCTGTTGGGGACTCTCATTTGCCAATAAAACATAAAAACATTAAAACTGTTTAATGCTGTATGAAATCATGGCACCAAGGGATTCCAGACACTATAACCAGTTTAATGAAATGAAGCAGATACAGTGCCTACAGTGTCTCTTTGATGGTAGAAAGCTAATTTTATTAAAGGACACAGAGGCGAGTATTAGGCTTTATCTCTTTCTTTATTTCTCAGCAGCAAAGAAAGGATATTGATATATTAATATAGCAAGAACAAGAAAACAAATACCCATAAGGGTTAACCATATAACATTCCAACATATTAACCAATGGGATCAGTCCTTATTCTATGTCTCCTCATGTGACCTAAGCCACTCCCTCTTTCTTTGCTGCTGCCTCAGCTAAGTACCTCATATTTTTTCTGCTCTGAGAAAATTGTTTTGTATTTGCTGTTTTTCTTAGTATTAATGTACCTTTAAGATTACTTTATTAATTTTTGTTAGTATTATATACTTTATTGTGTTGTATGGTGTTTTGTTTCCGCATTTTTCAGTGCAGGGTCCTTGCCCCTCCCCTGGGGCAAACCCCCATCTTGCACTGCCGACCGGGTTGCTTATAACTCTTTTTTTCCCAGTTCACCCATCGCATAGAGGACGCCCTCTGGGCCCCAAGGTCCCCCCCCCACCCCACCTCCTCCTCACCTCCCTGGCTAATAACGAACATCCAAGCGCCCGACGGATCGCGGCCATATATATAACCACTACCTAGACCGCCTGCGCATGCACGGTTCGCTCCCGCGCATCGTGGCGACCATCTTGCGGTTGGCAATTTTGCAGCGCTTTTGCCCGTCGCTCGCACCGCTTGTTCAGGGAGGGGCACGAGCTGATTGGCTGGTGGAGGTGTTGGGCAGTTTACCAGTGTCCCCCAGGAGTCATTCCTGAGGGAACACTCGGTAAGCTGCCATATTATTTGTGCCATTTTTGCTTATGCCATCGACCCTGTTTATTCAAAAGACTTGTCCCCCAAACGCAGTGAGACTGCACCCCCAGCGGTAGACACTGAGCAAGAGGTGGATGAATCTGCCGTTTTAGACCCCCAAGGTGAAACCCTCTTTGACCCTGATGCCTTGCACAATCCGCGCTCGGCGGACTGGTATCCCACAACCCATGTAGCCATTAATATAGCTACCAGGGTGAGGAAACCCCTCGATAAGGCCTCGAGGAGTAAGCTAAGGGCGGAATGCCCACTCCCCCGCCCCACAGTCCCAGACATGGCCTGTGTGACTCCTGAAGTGGACCCCAAGATCGCCCAGTTCCTGGGTAAGTCAGGATGGAAGGCCAAAAAGGGACTGAACTATTCCCTTAAACATTGTCAGGACAAGGTCCTAGACATACTCGGGCCTATAGCCAAGATTTTTGACATGGTTGAAACTGCCCTTACTAAGGGGACCCCAATAGACTTACTGGCCATCAGGGGATGGATCCAGAGAGGCATATGCCTGATTGGAAATGCCAACACTGCCTTGGCCACATAACGGCGAAAAGCCATACTAATGAAAATTGAGCCAAAACTGATAAACCTGGCAATCTCTGAGCCTGGTACACAGACAAAAGGTCTCCTATTCGAAGACGACTTTGTTAAAACTCTGGGCAAATATGTCAACACTTTTACGGCACTAGACAAGGCACAGCATAGTATTAAGTGAGTTTTCTCACAGAAGGTTTTCGGTGGGGCGGCAGACAGTGGGGCCATCTCCCTCCCGGACTTCGTACCGGGGATACCGAGGCTCAGCCACAACAAGGTTACATCCTCCATAACCCAGAGCACAGTCACCATTTTTCCCGACCAGGGGCAGGTCGTGGCACTCACGTGCAGGGGCGGGCTGGGCCGGGGGGCAGGGAGGCAATTGCCCCCCAGGCCGCCCTAAATTCTGTTGGGACCGGCCGCTGCAGGGCCGGCCCTTTAAATAGGGCTGCAGCACATATTCTCCCCTCCCCTGTAGCTGGCCGAGCTCCTCTGCTGACCGCGGTGCCCGGCCGGACTGATAGGAAGGTGCACACTCAGTGTGCACTTCCTGTCAGTCCGGCTGGTTACAGGAAACAGAAACGCTGCGCGGAACAGGAGTTTCTGTTTCCTGTCTCCGGCCGGACTGACAGGAAGTGCACACTCCTTCCTGTCAGTCCGGCCGGCAC
>OW240913.1:204843389-205044628 GCA_933207985.1 Pelobates cultripes | reverse complement strand
GGGAGGGGGGAATTAAGAAGAAGGGGGAAGGGGGAATTAAGAAGAAGGGGGAGGGAGGGGAATTAAGAAGAAGGGGGAGGGAGGAATTAAGAAAAAGGGGGAGGGAGGGGAATTAAGAAGAAGGGGGAATTAAGGAGGGGAGGGGTGGGGGGATTAAGAAGAAGGGGGAGGGATTAAGAAGAAGGGCAAGGGATTAGAAGAAGGGGGAGAGGTGCAGGGATTAAGAAGAACAGGGGGTGGGGAGATTAAGAAGAACGGGGGGTTAAGAAGAACAGGGGGAGTAAGAAGAACACAGAGAGGAGGGGGAAGAGTAAGAAGGACACAGGGAGGAGGGGAGAGAAGGGGAGATGAGGAGAACACAGGGAGGGTGGGGGAGTGAGAAGGACACAGGGAGGGTGGAGGGAGTGAGTAGAACACATGGGGGGAGGTGAGGAGAACACATGGGGGGGAGTGAGAAGAACACAGGGAGGGAGGGGGCTGAAAAGAATACCGGAGGTTTGGGGGGGGGATGAGAAGAGCACAGGAAGGGTGGGTGGGTGTGAGAAGTGACTGCTAGGGAAGGGGGGGGAGAGACCACTAAGGGGGAGGGGAGAGCTCTATAGGACAGGGAGCTCTTTCACACTACGCGCACACACACACAATGCATCCCTATACATACACAAACACACAATGCATCCCTACACACACAGAAACACAACATGCTTCCCTTACACACAGAGAAACACACAATGCATCCATTACACACAAAGACAATGCATCCTTTGCACACATACACAGAAACACACAATGCAAACCCTTACACACATGCAAACACACACACTGCTTCTCTTACATATACACAGAAACACAATGCATTTCATACACACACTCAATGCACACACTACAGACACACACCTTGCATCCTTTATGCATACAAACACAGATTCACACAATACATCGCTTATACACAAACACACACTGCCTCCACTACAAATACACTGCATCACCTACACAAACTGGTATCCCTATACACTACATACCATAAGCACACACATTAGATCCTCTACAATAACACATAACACATCCTACACACTCCACTCCCTGTGAGCGAACTCATGGGTGGAACATGTAGGTGGACTTTTAGGTGGGCCTTATGGGCATACTCACCGTCAGGCCCTGGGACCCAGACCTTGAGCTGTTTAAGGGGCCCCAAAAAAATGGAGCTGCTTCCCATTCTACTAGAACTTTGAATTTTGTGACCACAGTTACAAACAGCCTTCAGAGATCCTCTTCTACACCAGACCAGTGGAGCCAAACCGCAGCCCATCATCATCCTCATCTGGTTGTAAGTAGGCAATCTAGTATATTATTAGTGACACTAATCTATAATTTACCTCACATTAAAGGGACACTATAGCTTAATGAAGTGGTTCTGGTGTCTATGGCCGGTCCCTGCAGGCTTTTTAATGTAAACACATACTGTGTGCAGCTTTGGCATTAGTTCATATGGCAGATTATATAGGTGGGGCATTGTGATGTCACATGGGGGGGCAGCTAATTTTTCCTTTGCCTAGGGCAGCAAAAATCCTTGCACCGGCTCTGATCCTGGGCAGGTGCACCAGTCTACTGGTGACCCACAGGAGGGGATTGCACTGCACTCTCCTCCTGCCCAGACCTGTCTTTACTGCAGTGCAAGTGCCCTCTGCCCCTAATGTACAGTGGCTCACACTCACAGCAAGCAGTGCCTGGAGCCCTTTCCAGCGATGGGTACTAAGAGGTTCTGCGGCAGGTGGCCGTCCTGCAAGCATTACATTAAACAGCTGTTCCCCATGCAGCCACAGGTGGCGCTGTGCTGAGAGAATGTGATTACTCTTCACTTCCTCCCAGCCTACAGCGCAGCGCATGGGAGAGGGAGAGGAGGCATGATTTAATCTTACAACAAATCCATTAAGCAAATCTTTGGGGGCATCAGCTCTGTTTGCACAGTTTATTGGTGTTTACTCTGATGTCTGTATTAATATTGAGGGATTTCTAAGTAGTAACATCAGTGTGTGTCAGCAGGGCCAGCCGTTGGGGTGTGCAAGCTGTGCGGTCATGCAGGGTGCCATGACAACAGAGGCGCCCGGCGGCCAACACAGCTCACAAGTTGGGGACCCCAGCATATTCAATTTAAATGATTCGCTGGTGGTCCACTGGTGCGCACCAGCAGTAGGTGCAGTCAGATTATATCCTCTCCCTCATGGTTCCGGCGCTCAGTTAGTGAGTCAGAGCACAGGCTCAGAGATTCTCAGCCTGCGCTCTGACAACATTGAAAGTCAGAGCCGTGAAGGAGCGGGTATGGCAAAGAGCTACTGATTAGCATAACATCAATATCCGTTATAAAACCAGGTGGGCATGGATGGTGAACTGATTTGGTGGTGCAATGGGCCACTTGACTGGTTTTGCCCCCCAGGCCTAAGGCTGCCAGCCCTCCCCTGCTCACGTGGAACCTGGAGATCCTCCTATGGCCGGCTGCCTTATGGTGAGTCATTCTCCTTTATACACCCTTTCCCTATCACATGTGGGGGGCAGATTGTTCCATTTTCTTGATGCTTGGCACAAACTAACCTCAGATCTCTGAATCCTAGAGACCATTCTAGGCTACCACATTGAATTGATACAACAACCAATTCAATTCTCATTACCACATCGGATTGTTTTTTCCCCACGAGACAAAAATCTGGTATCAGAAGAGATTTGCACACTAGAAGAGAAAGGTGCGATCTACAGAGTCTCAGCTACCGTCCACGGTTTCCTTTGCAACATCTTCTTAGTGCCAAAGAAGGGTGGGGGTACGAGACTAGTAATCAACCTGCGACCTCTCAACGTCTTTGTCACATACCATCACTTCAAGATGGAAGAGATACACTGCCTCCGGGACCTCCTAAGACTGGGAGATTGGATGGTAAAACTGGACCTCCAAGATGCATACCTCATGATACCGATTACCACCTACTTCAATTCCAATGGAAAAAACTATGTGACATTTCCGATGCCTCCCTTTCGGCCTGTCCTCAGCCTCGTGGTGCTTCACCAAGCTGCTGAAACCGGTAGTCGCCCTTCTCCGCAGCAGAGGTGTACGTATGATCATATACCTCAACGACATGCTAATCATGGCCCACGACACCCAGTTACTGAACCAACCTCTCTCCTTCTACAAAATCTGGGATTCATAATCAACTGGGACTAGTCAATCCTGCAGCCTTCCCACTCGATAGAGTTTCTGGTTTTCAATATAGATGCAATTCACGGAACGCTCAGTTTACCTACCATGAAGGTAAAACCCATCAAGAAGGAAATCCGGTGGACATTGGCACGACCAGTCTTAACCCTGCGACAGCTAGCCAGGATAATTGGCCTGCTCCATTGCAGAGCTCTGCAACAGCTCAAAGCCACCCACCTAAACTTGGGTCAATCCTACTCAGATTCTGTACCTCTAGACTGCGCAGCAAAAGAGGAACTGGCATGATGGCTTCAACACACGGAAGCATGGAATGGCAGGGCAATCTTTGGAACTACCCCGGATCTCATCATAGAATCCGAAGCGAGCAGACTCGGATGGGGTGCTTGTTGTGGTCCCACCTCTACAGGTGGAAAATGGTCCTCAAAGGAAAAGGAACTCCACATCAATGGTTTGGAACTCCTGGCTGGGTCATTCGCCCTCCTGGGCCTCCACGGAAACATGACCAATTGTTCCTTACTTCTACGCATGGACAATATCTCAGCTGTTCGCTACATCAACCACTTGGGTGGCATGAGATCCAAAATACTCACGAACCTGGCGAAAGAATTTTGGCATTTCTCCCGGGGCCGCAACATATCAGTTCAGGCGGAATACCTTCCAGGACTCTCCAACAGATTGGAACTCCAGACATTTACAAGACAACAGCGCCTGGAGATTGAACCACACGATATTCCAACAGCTCCAGCAACTCTGGGGTCCGATGCATATTGATCTTTTTGCCTCCCGGCTGAACGCTCAACTTCCCTTATTCTTCAGCTGGAGACCAGACCCAGACGCCACGGCAGTGGACGCCTTCCTGCAAAACTGGTCGAACAACCGGCTATATGCCTTTCCTCCCTTCTCACTCATAGCTCGAACTCTCCTGCACCTACAACGCTCCTGAGCATCGCTGGTTTTAATAACACCATTCTGGATGGCACAGCCTTGGTTCCCCTCACTCATTGTAATGTCTATCGATCTTCCCAGATTGATCCCAGTATCCACGGACCTATTATCAGATCCCGATGGGAACTCTCATCCACTTCTGATGCTAGGACACCTCAGAGTTCTAGCTTGGCTCCTCTCTGGGGACCCTGGACCATGCCGAACGTTTCACAAACAACTCTGGACTTATCAGCAGGAGCTTGGGCCCCAGGAACACAACGATGCCTGGAACACATGGTGTGGTTGGTGCGGGGAACAACACGTGTCCTGGTTTTCCTTACTACCCTGTATGATCAAGGTTTAGCCTACCGCACCATAAACGTATATAGATCAGCAATTTCAGCTGGCCACGATGGAAGGGAGGGTTTCCCGGCTGGGAAACACTTATTGGTTTGTCGTGTTCTATGAGGCATTAAATTTGCGTGTCACCACAACCCCGATACACAGCCTTATGGGATGTTAATATGGTTCTTCGCTCATTGGAAGATTGGCCTCCAAACTCAGACCTCACACTCAAACAGGTGTCCGCAAAATTGGTCATGCTCCTGTGCTTAATTTCCTGTAAAAGGGTGTCAGACGTTCGAGCCCTAGATATCGACACAAGGTCCTTCACCCCACTCGGTGTCTTGTTTAATATAACCAGACGTACGAAGTCGAAAATCATGTCAGTCTTCTACCCTTCCTTTCCTCATAATGCTAACCTCTACCCGGTGGCATGCCTCCAAGAGTACGAACTGCGAACCCAGTCATTCAGGAACCTGACAACACATGACATATCCACGGTAACTCTGGCACGCTGGGTGAAATGGATAATGTCAGCTGCTAACATCGACACATCAGTTTACGGAGCTCATTCTATTAGAGGCGCTATGGCCTCTAAAGCATTCTCAATTGGTTGTTAATTGGAAGACCTTCTCTGCACAGAAAATTGGTCCCGAGAATCGACGTTCAAAGAGTACTATTTTCGTCAAGCAGAACATATCTCGTCTATGGTCATCTCACAGCTTTAAACTAGCCTAATATGAGCCTCCGTGTCCTTTAATAAAATTACCAGATTTTACTAATTACATGACGTAAAGTCATGATTTTATTAAGGACACGGAGGCGAGTATTAGCCCGCCCAATGACAGGTAAGTCGTACGATTTATCTTCCCACCCAATTACCTATGAACAGGTAGGAGTGATTTGGATGTTCAAGTGAAGTGCTATATACTAATAATGATTTGGTTGTATTTTTGCTGGACCCAAGGAGAAATGATTTAGGATATAAACATTTTAAAACTTTCACAGTTCATATGTATGACAACGATATTGGAACATATTTTACCACATGTCTCTCTGTCTCCCACAGCTTAACCCTATAATGGAGTATTCGGGATCGCTTTCTCCTTCTTAACTACACTGGAGGAGACTCACTGGAACCCTATACCTGAGATTGTTCAAGTTCACCGTTTTTTCCCGTTGATGTGTTCAGCTTCGGCGTCGGCTAGAAAGAGGGAGTGGCTTAGGTCACACGAGGAGACATAGAATAAGGACTGATCCCACTGGTCAATATGTTGGAATGTTATATGGTTAATCCTTAAGGGTATTTGTTTTTTCTTGTTCTTGCTATATTAATATATCAATATCCTTTCTTTGCTGCTGAGGAATAAAGAAAGAGATAAAGCCTAATACTCGCCTCCGTGTCCTTAATAAAATCATGACTTTACATCATGTAATTAGTAAAATCTGGTAATTAGCTATATAGAAATTGTTTATACCATGTTACAGTTGTGATCATTGTACCATTGATCTATTTTTAATAATTATTGTTATTTACAAAAAAAAGAGAGAACTATGGACTTTAACAATTTGTAAAATGCTTCATTGAGAATAATAAACAATATCAGATGATCTGCACTCAATACTTTCTATGTGTGGGTGGTTTCTGTTATATGAAATAATGTGCATAACAACAAGTCCCATCATATTAATGAAAAACTCAAATTGAGGGTATCGGGAATTCTAGTCTTTAAGAGCTATGCTATAAAAAAAAAACCTATACATAAACATGTATATAATTTTGTTGCATAATTAAACTGTTAGTAATTACTCTGGGCATTTGATGTCTGTATGATTTAAGATTTTTCAATCATGCTTACAGAGATAATTAGGGCATTTAAAAGTTAAAATTAAGCTTCAAAATGATGTAGTAACATAAGGATTGTGTTGGATCATTTTCATAACATTTACAAAAATAAAATTACTTTAATATTTACATGTCACCTGAACTCTCGCTACATAACATATTCATTTACACTGGCAATTATGAAGAATTGACAAAGAAATTGATAATTGGCAATTTAGCCTGGCTAGAAAAGTTGGAGAATTTTTTACCTAAAATAACAATCAAAGATAAATATATCCTCACACTCATAAATTTTTTTTTATACTTTTCATTCCAATTTTTACACCTCTGTTCTATTACTCCTAGACATTTCTTTGTTTGTTTTTTTAAGTGTGCATGGATTTATTTTTGTGTTTGTGATATGTGTGTTTATGGGGTATATTCACATCAAATGCATTGAAACTACAGTGGAACCAAGTTTTGTTTCCTTTCTGTGCAGACAAAGTGCGATTTTCTCCTGTCCGTTCCATACAATTCCCCCTTCTATTGTCAAAGGCTGTCAACAACAGATAATTGCAAGATACCATAGATGGTTGATATTGTGCAGATTCATATTTGAGGTTCACCTTTTTCTAGCTCCTCCTACAAAGGGCCAGTGCTACCATTAGGGCACTCCAGCCCTCGGGGTGAAGGGGTGCAAATATCCAGTTGACCTGTTCCTAACCCTACCACTAATGCCCAATCCCCTATAATACTGCCCCTTCTCCCTCACACTAAAGAATCAATCCCCCAATTTAGTATGGGCCCTGTCCTAAAGAATCCATCTGCGACAATACAGCCTCTGCCCCATCACAATAAGGCCCCAATCCCCCCACAATACTGCCCCAATTCCCCCCTCGCTAAAGTCCCTATCCCCCCCACAATACTGTCTCTATTCCCCAATACTACTCCTATCTCCCCTTGACTAAAGCTCTAGTCCCACACACAACAGTATTGTTCAGCACTACAGAATTTGTTGGCGCTATATAAAATAATAATAAAGTCCCTATCCCACACAATTCAGCCCCACAGTGACACAGAAAGGGGCGGGTGGGCAACAGAATTTGTTGGCGCTATATAAAATAATAATAAAGTCCCTATCCCACACAATTCAGCCCCACAGTGACACAGAAAGGGGCGGGTGGGCAAGTAAGAGACACGGGGGGGGGGTGTAAGACACTAAAGGGGGATATAATACACTAAAGGGGATGTAACACACACAGGGATAACATTCAAGAGGGGATATGTAACACTAAAGGGGGTAAGAAATTCAATAGAGGGGTTACGAGGCACACAAGTGAAGATAATTTTATTTTGGGGGGGGGGACAAAATGCATATTCGCCTGTGTAGCCAAAAATCCCTGCACCAGCCCTGCTCCTACATGACCTGTTCAATACAGAGAGTCTTAGTTGGAACAATCGAAGATATCTGGGGAGTAGCCTAATAACTCTCAGTGACTCCCATTTCAAGTCACCATATTTTGGGGTTCGAGCATAGTTTAAAGGCCTATCTTGTGGCCCAAGGCACAGATTAGTGATTCAGTGGAAGAAAATAACAGGCAAGACCTATATGTCTTTGTAGACTACTTATCCTATATGATATCTCCTCCACCACTTTATCCGTCTCACCTAACTATAATCTATGCAGATTACATATCTGGGTCAAAGTTGTAGACTGCTTCATTTTTTTTTATTTTTTTTTGCATAAATCTGTATCATAAACTGTACATACTAAACCTTTTTTTTTATTTGAGTCTTTTAATTAAAAAAATTGTGGTTATCTACTTCTAACAGCTTAGTTGTACTGTCCCCTTTTTTGATACAAGTTGTATACCTGGTTGGAATTCAGCTAACAACAAGCTTCTAACAACCTAGTTGCACTGGTTTTCTCAGTACCAGCTACAACATTGTAGTTAATTAATTCAAACTGCTGAAATGTATCTAAATGTTAGCTAATCAGGTATCTTTGACACAAATTGCATTCATTACATGTTTAAGAATCGACAAACTATTTATGTTGAGGTGGAAGGGTATTGATTGTGGCCTACTATACTAATTATGGAACAACTAATATGAAGAGCGGAATAGTATTTCAGCTTCATTGTCTATGTCTAGCTTGCTCAGAACACGATTATACCTTTTTGAGTTTATCTGCACTTTTGATGTTATGATTATGGTTGAGAACTTTGTCCTGTGAATGTGTTCCTCCATATTCTGTTCTTTTTTTTCACTATAGGATGTCTATTAGTATCTTATACCGTGTTTACAAATGAAATAAAAAAATATATATTTTTTAGAGCAAACCAATTCTTGGAGGTGATTTGTTTTCATTTAAGCCAATAAAGATATGAAACGAATATATTCTGGTTCTATACACCTCATAGAATAAATAGTTTGTAAATGTAAATAATAGTGCTATACAATCCTATTAGATTTTTCTATACAAAATATCTGTCTGTTTATTTCTTTGACCTTTTTTATTAAAAAGTTTAATTTAGGGTTAAGCCCTCAACTTGCATCTATTCCATTAGATGTACAGCATAGTCTTTATTTGTTAAATCCGGATTCCCAAATTTTATAATCTATCTATATTTATACACACTGTAAGATATTGGTAATATATAATCTCTTGAAACAGAAGTGTGATTTAATGTTAAGTACCAAGGTACACATTTATTGATAGCGTGCTCCATTTCTTTGTACATGTGTTAATGTAAAACATATAGTTTGTTGTCTCGTATAGACGCATCAGGCCCCTTCAAGTGATGTGTATATACCTGTAGTGCTAATAGCATTCAGCAAGTAGGTGTTAATGAGATGTTCTGCTCCAATATACAGGACTTGTGATGCCCTTGGGGAATGTTGCTCAGCTAGAGGTTATCTACCAGAGTTAATTAGTAATTATTTCAGAGTGGGGATTGGATTCAGGTTATTACTTTAACAAACCTAATTATTTGCTACTTAGTAAATGAACTTAATTAAAGTAGGCCTTTTCTATGGTCTTGAGAAAATAAAGAGACTTTGGTCCATGAACCAAATGCACTTGTTTGTAGCCTACTGACATGTGTCTTCATATACCAACGAGGGAGCCGGGAGAATGTCCTAGACTGTATGTTTGGAGCAGACTTTTGATCTATTCTTGTAGATGTGTTACTCCTAAGGGGGTAATTCACTAATCTGAGTTTTCAAACTGTAAAGTGGATTTCAAATTATAGGCCAAAGTAGTTGATCTGAAAGCATAGCTGAGCCAGTGAATTTCTCCAGTTTGGCTATACTGGACTTAAATTTTAAATTAACTTTGAATTCTCACTTTAGTGAATAACCTTGTATGATAATGCAGTGAACATAGTCCTTATGAGTGTACATTTAGTGTGTAGCCTATGTACACGATTTTCATTACAAACTATTTCGCCACTCACTTTTTAGCCAACCGGCCAACCTGAACTTTCTAAAAAGCTGTGTTTAGCAATTCTATATTAGATGAGCTGAAGAGAAGGACATTGCCATTATTTCTTTAGAGTTAGCATATAAATCTCAAATAGGGAAAGAACCTGTTATACTTGAAAACTCCAAAATAGATTTTTATAAACATATTTTAAAATGTGTTTGTTTTTTTTTTGTGATGTTTTGTTTAAGTGTCTTCAGTATTAAACTATGGAAAAAAATAGCAAACACATCACTTTAGAAATATCCACTACCCTTCTTTCGGACCTTTCTTTTCAGTCTACCAACATTCATCTTCAACTGCCTTTCTCCTATTCTAGTATACTTTGTTTTATAAAAAAAAAAAAAGAAACTTATTCAGTTTCTCTATTTGCCTCTCTTTCCACACTCTAAATCTGTAAATTGTATTCAGTCTTTCCATGTACATTTAGACTTTTTCATGTAAAAACTGCAATTCTACCATATTTCCCATTAACATAAAAACACGAACATCACACATTACAGAGGGAGGAAGGTGATTTACTAAATAAAAGAAACAACCCAGCTTTTTACTACATCACAAAGCAAATGGTTTTATGACAGCTGTAGGAAAGCCATCAGAAACCAAAGAATATTTTCACCAGTTGTTCAGTAAAAGTCCTCTAGATTTAACAGTAAAATTAAACAGAAACAATGAGGGTATAGATAAAAACAAAGGTGGAAAACTGCTTGATATATAACTCAGGTTAACCATTGTAGTAGTGCTTGTAAGACTTGTAGCTGTGAATAAGAAGAGAATGGAGAGAAAAAAGTGATTTAAGTAAACATACCAGAACATTCTGTTAAGCCTTTGTAACACTTGTTATGTCCCATTTTAGTGCCCTCATAAACCCTTCCCATTTACTCACTGTAATTGCCTTATCCAATAGTCATAACAATAGACATACATTTCACTGTTAGAAAATAGTTTAATCATTAAGAGAGCTGCCCATTAGCTCCTGGACAGAGAAAAATACATTCCTACACAACCATGCACCACCCTTGATTCAAAATGTTCTTTTGTCCTGATCAAGGGCAATAAGAATACTATCTGAATTTGTCATACCTCCCACCAAGCGTTAAGTGAATGGGTAATTAAGGAAAAATAAAGCTCCTTTATATGCACACTTCGCTGTCTCTAGTCTCACCTATTTTACTTTTTGCTGTTCTTGAGGATAGTGATAAGACCAATATTTTATTTGCAAAAGTCTACTCAAATCCTTTTCTTAAGTAGAGTATATTAACATACACTATATTGACAAAAGTATTGGGACAAATCTATTAATTTTTGAATCCAGGTGTTTCAATTAGACCCATTGCCACAGGTGTTTATAATTAAGCACCTAGCTATCTAGTCTGTATTTACAAAGCTTTGAAAATTAAATGGCACTGTGATAGAATGCCACCTTGCAATAAATCAGTTCATGAAATTTCATCCCTGCTAGATATTCCATGGTCAACTGTATGTGGTATTATTGGAAGGTGGAAGTCTTTAGGAACAGCAGCAACTCAGCCACAAAGCCGAAGACCACGAAAAGTCACAGAGCGGGGGTCACCGAATGCTGAGGCGTGTAAAAGTCACCTATATTCTGCTGATTCCATAGATGATGAGTTACACCTTTCCATGGGCATTCATATCAACACACAAACTGTGCGGCGGAGATTCATTTAATTTGTTTCCATGGCCGAGTAGTTGCATGAACACTTTGCATCACCAAATACAATGCCAAGAGTCAGCTCAAGTGGTGTAAAGCATGCCACCACTGAACTTTGAAGCAGTGGAAACATGTTCTGTGGAGTGACGAATCATGCTTCTCTGTTTGGCAGTCTGATGGGTGAGCCTGGGTTAAAAAAGTACCCAGTTAGTATGGAATTGGCAGTTGGACAAGACAAACGCAAGCCAAGGTAAGTGCTACTTGCATTTTCAAAGCTTCTCAACAAAACGTGGTGTGTGTCTGTGTAGACAGGTATGTAGACAGGTAAACAGATAGTTATTAAGGAGAGAGAGACAAACAGAAAGGAAAGAGAGAAAGAAAGACACATCATATCTATCAATATTCTAAAGATTACTGTTATGCATCATCTGTATATTCAGACTCACATTTTAAAAAGTATGCTTCTTATAACTGTATGTTTGTTGCTTGTATCTGGTCAGTTCATCTGCACAATATAAAAAAAATGTTCCATGGGTATAGGTGGGATATGTTATTTTATTACACTCACGCAAACTCACCCTCGAAACATAGCCTGTTAATGACAAGCACATAAAGCCCATGAACACGCCATGTTGGCCCACAGTTTAGCCTTAATTTCTCAGTCACCCTATTTATGCTAGGCCGAAAAGCTACTGTAAACACGTGTGTCACAACTAGAATGTTCAGATGTATTATCCTGACTCTAACCTTCACCAACAAGATAAAAAGCAATTAGTCACAATGCCCAATCCATAAAAGGTTTGCAGCACATTCTTTCAGCCTGTGTTTACAATACTTCGTTACTTTTACTACTGATCGTTCAACTTGTTAGTATAACTGTGCTACACCTTATTAATATAAAATGAGGCTGACACTCATAGGAGATGCTATATTGTATTATCATGCTCCCAATCTGTACAAAAATGTGCATTCCCTACTCTTTATTCTGTACCCCGTCTTATAAATGCCTCAATAAAAGAAAGATTGACAAAAAAATAAATGTAAATGGATTGTTGCTTAATATGAAATGCACTGATTCCAGTGTGGCTATGGATGCCCAACATGCTGGTGGTACTATCTGCTATTTGTATTTATAAATCAGTTCTTATATAGCAAATTATTGTAAGTAGGGTTTTACAGATAGAAGAACCTATGCTTCAGCTGAAGGATAGAATACTCAAATAGGAAGAATAAGGAAGAGAAGGCTCAATTAGCAGCTTGTGCCCAGTAGTGTAACTCCCAATGATATTGGGAAGACCGAGACATGTGTTTGCTGACACTAAGATTAAAGAAAACTCAACACTTACGCTGACCCCAGGCCTTACTGATGCCCTAACACTGGCACTAAAAAAAAACAAAAAAAAAAAACTATGTAATGTGAATATGAATATACATACAATATAAACACAAGTGGGAATGTTGCAATATTGTATTTCTGGAAACATTATAGACTTCAGTCTCAGTTTTTTTGATGATGTCTCTAGAAATCATCCATGGTATAATTTTCAAATAATAATACACTGTTATGTATCTTCTCTACTGACTAGTATATCTACAAATAGATATAGAATATCTAGTTTAATTTACCTGCTACATAAGGTGAGGTCATAATAAGGTGACAATGAATAATTGCATGATACATTGTGTGATGTCATACTTATAACCGAAGAATTAAGCTACATCATGAAGAATTAAAAAAATTGCTGTGACGTTGTGAAAGATTGTCGAAGATCATACTCCTCACAGAAAAAAGTAGACCCTACTTGTTTAGCTATAGCAAATAAAGCCATGGGGAGATAAAACAACAAACAAACAAGAAATAGAGGGAATTTTTTTTTTTTTAAATGAAACAATAGTTAAAAACAAAATTAGCATAGTGACAAAGCTGCTTTAAGTGTTTTACCCAACAAATAACACAGAATTATTCACTAACTCTAAATTGTAAAATTAAGACTACAAATGCTAGCAATATACCGTAAGATAAATATATAGGACTTGATTATTTTAGTACAGTGGTTCCCAGTCAAGTCCTCAAGTACCCCCTAACAGTCCAGGATTTAGGTATTACTCAGTTGTGTCTAAGGTGTTTTTAGAAAAAGAAAACAAAAACACTTTAGCAACAGGTCAATCCCTAAATCCTGGATTGGTAGGGGGTACTTGAGGACTGGGTTGGGAACCCCTGTTTTAGTCGAATGGTACCCTTACTCAGCGAGGAGAATCCAGTTCAAAATGTTTTATTAGTACTTTAATATAACCAAAGGTAACAGCATGAACACAATTTGCAGCACTGATTACAATGAGCAGATAGTATGCTGAGTCTTAGTCTGACAGGAAAAAAAGACACAGCAGATTTTAGAAGCCATCCCCACAAGCTTGCACCTAACAGATGTACATACACACACAAAATGACCGAATACCCTGCTTTTGGCTGTTTATTAAATCCTGATAGCACTTCTAGTAATACAATTTTTTTTTAACTCTACCAGCATGTAAAAATAGTTTGCATGTAGATTCAATGCCCACATACAGTAAATCTTGTTACACCAAGCATCTGTTCAATAAAGCAGAGTGAAATTGTGTGACATAATCCCTATCTTCTGCTCTATGTGATATTACACACAGTGCCTTACCTATCATATCACTTTTCTTTATAGAACATTCTACAAGTACAATAATTCTAAAAAACAAATGATGTTAGTATTGTTATTGTCAGTGTCTGCTGCTTAATAGAATTAGATTATTATGTAAAATAAACACTAATTTGTATGTGTGTACATGTAAAAGCAACCATTTCATGAAAAATCCTGAAAGCTTCAAGTATCAATGTTATTGCTTCATGATGTGGTCATTTTTGTTTGTCAGATAGTAATTTTTTTTATTTATTTTTTAAAGTATCGTACGCATACCTTGTGATTTTGAAGTTTGGGACAAAGACCATTGCATGAAAGAAAAAAGGAAACTTCAAAGCAAATACATCAATCCTGATCTCAATTCATAACGTGGGATAGAATAGGAAATGGAGCTAGATGTTTATACAGCAGATTAAACCCCTGCTGTGTTTTGTAAATCTGGGGACAACAATGAGCATCATGTTATTGATATCTGGTTCTTAACATGAGTTCCCTGAAATGCATTGTGGACATTTCAACCAACTGCACTTGTGCATGCAATTCAAATTCAGTGGATGTTTAGAATTGGCCACATATAATATTCCCAACACACTTTAAACAACATACAACTATCTCTTGACTATCCCTGTCTCATATATACACACAGAATACGTTGGCGCTTTATAGATACTAGAAATAAAAAAATAAAGTTTTATCTTTGTGTGTTGTGGTTGGGAGATCTAGATTTTTTGAAAGTGGCTTTTTAACACATAATAAATATAGTAATATTGATTAAATTAATATATATATATATATATATATATATATATATATATATACATATATATATATATATATATATATACACTGCTCAAAAAAATAAAGGGAGCACCAAAATAATACATCCTAGATCTGAATGAATTAAATATTCTTCTGAAATACTTTGTTCTTTACATAGTTGAATGTGCTGAGAACAAAATCACACAAACATTAAAAAATGGAAATCAAAATTTTCAACCCATGGAGGTCTGGAGTTGGAGTCACACTCAAAATTAAAGTGGAAAAACACACTACAGACTGATCCAACTTTGATGTAATGTCCCTAAAACAAGTCAAAATGAGGCTCAGTAGTGTGTGTGGCCTCCACGTGCCTGTATGACCTCCCTACAATGCCTGTGCATGCTCCTGATGAGCTGGCAGATGGTTTCCTGAGGGATCTCCTCCCAGACCTGGACTAAAGAATCTGCCAACTCCTGGACAGTCTGTGGTGCAACGTGACGTTGGTGGATGGAGCGAGACATGTCCCCGATGTGCTCAATTGGATTCAGGTCAGGGGAACGGGCGTGCCAGTCCATAGCATCAATGCCTTCGTCTTGCAGAAACTGCTGACACAGTCCAGCCGCATGAGGTCTAGCATTGTCTTGCATTAGGAGTAACCCAGGGCCAACCGCACCAGCATATGGTCTCACAAGGGGACTGAGGATCTCATCTCGGTACCTAATGGCAGTCAGGCTACCTCTGGCAAGCACATGGAGGGCGGTGCGGCCCTCCAAAGAAATGCCACCCCACACCATTACTGACCCACTGCCAAACTGGTCATGCTGGAGGATGTTGCAGGTAGCAGAACGTTCACCACGGCGTCTCCAGACTCTGTCACGTCTGTCACATGTGCTCAGTGTGAACCTGCTTTCATCTGTGAAGAGCACAGGGCGCCAGTGGCAAATTTGCCAATCTTGGTGTTCTCTGGCAAATGCCAAACGTCCTGCACGGTGTTGGGCTGTAAGCACAAACCTCACCTGTGGACGTCAGGCCCTCATACCACCCTGGTGGAGTCTGTTTCTGACAAGCACATTTGTGGCCTGCTGGAGGTCATTTTGCAGGGCTTTGGCTGTGCTCCTCCTGTTCCTCCTTGCACAAAGGCAGAGGTAGCGGTCCTGCTGCTGGGTTGTTGCCCTCCCAGGGCCTCCTCCATGTCTCCTGATGTACTGGCCTGTCTCCTGGTAGCGCCTCCATGCCCTGGACAGTACGCTGACAGACACAGCAAACCTTCTTGCCACAGCTCGCATTGATGTGCCATCCTGGATGAGCTGCACTACCTGAGCCACTTGTGTGGGTTGTAGACTTCGTCTCATGCTACCACTAGAGTGAAAGCACCGCCAGCATTCAAAAGTGACCAAAACATCAGCCAGGAAGCATAGGAACTGAGAAGTGGTCTGTGGTCACCACCTGCAGAACCACTCCTTTGTGGGTGGTGTCTTGCTAATTGTCTACAATTTCCACTTGTTGTCTATCCCATTTGCACAACAACATGTGAAATTGATTGTCACTCAGTGTTGCTTCTTAAGTGGACAGTTTGATTTCACAGAAGTGTGATTGACTTGGAGTTACATTGTGTTGTTTAATTGTTCCAATAATTTTTTTGAGCAGTGTATATATCATTTAACGCAGAGTATTTGGAGACACATTGGAGGCTGGAGGAATGAGACACATGGGGGCTGGTCGAATGAGACACATGGATGGGCTAAGGAAATGAGACACATGGTGGGAAGGGAATGAAACACATGAATGGAGGTGCTAGAGAGGAATGAGACACATGGCGGGCTGGGGAAATTAGACACATGGGGGGCCAAGGGAATGAGACACTAGGTGGGGAGGGAATGAAACACATGAATGGAGGGGCTGGGGGGGAATTAGACACATGATGGGGCTGGGGAAATGAGACACATGGGACAATATTTGGTATGAGACAATATTGGTTTCTGTTAAATACACCAATAAATTTAATTGTGTCTCTTGATTATTTCTTATTTTTTGTTGTGTATTTGAAAATACAAGTTTGCACAAGATACAAAAATAACAAAGAAATGGTTTGTCAGATATTAACAGTTGTACATAGTAATCAGCACACAGTCTTTTTTGTTGTTGTCATCTTTGTTATAGCAAGATGAGCATAGTGTAGATTTAGGAATACTTTTGCAATAAGGTCTGAGTGAAAGGTGAAATAGATAAGTGATAAGTAATAGTCCACCAGGTTGTAGCCATTTCTGCTTTGGCCTAGCTAGTGACACTAGAGTGGCTGAGTTAGATGCAATATAGACTCATACAGCGAGGAGAAGACTAACTGGAATGTCTATCTTTACGTTTGGTGAGCTATAACTGTGATGATAGACTTAATATGGGTCATTGGTGTTGTTTCTGTTGATACCACTGGTAAACCTCACTTGTGAGCTAATCTGGCTAATATTTCTATTTTTAACATGAGGCTCTTACAGACATGAAGTTAGACCACCCTTGATATAGATAGTCAAGCCTTGAAGGTACATGTGAAGCTCAATCTCACCTGGTACCAGAGAGCCCCAAATATCGACTGATTTAGTGACCCCAGATTGACATATGAGTTGTGTATGTCACTCAGAGTTTGTGCCACACAGAGGAAGAACCATGAAGTCTGACAAGACAACAGATGGGTCTACTTACATGCCCCTCTGCCAACAGTGATCAAGGCTGGGTTGTCCTTGCTGCCCAACACCAATCATAGTGTGATCTCCCACTCATGCTGCAATCTCTCAGTACTGAGTGCTCATAAATCTGTTGCAATTGCTATTTAAAGTTTAGTTACCTTGCATGTCATTAGGATCCAGGATTGTAACTCCAGGACATAGAGAATGAGAGAAATCTCACTGTATTTTAGGTGCTAAAATATTTTATAAATAAATAAAATTACTCACTTCCTGATTCTGTGTGGGAAGGTAGCTGAATGTCCATTAAGAATCTTTACGGGCAAGATTCTATGTACAATAAAAATCAATATATTCCAAAATGTGAAAATCCAGCTATGCTTTCAGTTTTGCTGCTTTTGCATTAAATTTGATTTTCACTATGTATTCACTTTGAATTTTCACCTCTGTAAATAACCCTGATAGTGTATAGTCAGATTCCTTCAACCTTTATAATTCTTTCTCAAATGCTGGCTAACCAGTAGCCTTACCATTATTAAAGGAACACTCTAAGCATCGTAGCACTCCATATTTCTTCAAACTGAAATTTCAGAAGTCAGATGCCATCTGAGAGGAGTTGAGATCGGAGGTGGAGGCAAGCTTTAAATTAAACCGTTTGTGGAGGTTTTAATCCCTGAAGGTAATCGTGCATCTGGGGGCCTGCAGGCAGCATAATAACTTTCATTAAGATGTTATGGTGCCTTATACTACCCAAATGTCCCTTTAAGTTAGTTTGACATGACCGTTGTTCTTACCAATTAATTACTGAATATTATGCCTTAATAACCTTTCAAATACTTTCCCAGCCACAGAAGTTAAGCTCACAGGTCTACAATTTCCAGGCAAAGATTTTGAACCCTTTTTGAATATAGGAACCACATCTGCCTTCCTCCAATCCTCAGGTACAATTCCTGAGAGAATAGAATCCTGAAGGAATAACAACAGAGGTTTACTTATTTCCACACTTAGCTCCTTAAGTACTCGTGGGTCGTCAACCCCGTAGCTTTGTTTACATTAGCTTTCTTTAGTTGATGCAGTTTTTTGCAGCAATAATTTGCATATCTCTTGCCATAGGTTCCACCTTAATATATACTGAGGAAAGATAGTTATTTAAAATATCTGCCTTTTCCTGGTCTTCAAAATTGTTAAATGTACCTTAGACAGAGGAAAATTGTAGTAAAACTTACTTTATGGGAAACCAGACACACTTACAGCTAGAAATTGTGATATATTAAATTCTTAATACTGAAAGCTTTTATTTTATATTTGAACAGTAGCACTTTGCAGAACATTGTACAATGGATCCATTGTTAAACATATTTAAGATTTTTGATGATTTATAGAACAGTGTAATTGGGGGTATGCGATTCCCAAGGAACAAGAAAAAAATATATATTGATATCAATTATTGCTTTTATCATACATTTTGATGTGCCAAACTAAAGCAATGCTCCAGCTGCTAGTTCTAATGAACCTCATGATCAAACAAGAACTTGCTAATTAGTAAGTTAATGAGGACAAGCTCATATAAATATTTAAGTCAGTAATTTTAAGTTTCAAAGAAATTTTGAAACGGAACAAGATCACAAGTTGTGGCTAAACAGTATTTTATGCTGTCTTTAAATGAGCGGGGAGGGCAGAATACTAAGAGACAGAGTAAGCTGCCAGGCACCATAAATATTATAGTTATTTTTATTTATTTTAATTATTCTTAAAATGTATTTAATCTTTAGTTAAACTCTTAACAACCTTAACACCTTGACGTTGGCAGGCAGGCATTCCCTCCAATGGCCATTGGAGTAACTATTTGTTTAAATATACATAAGGATTTAGGAGAGACTGCAGGTAATTTTTTAGTTGGTTTTTACTCTTTTGGTTTGGTTGGTTTTTACTACTTTTTACTTTTTATGTGTTGGGGCTGATGTGTACTGTAGTCGTTGCTGCTGCCCAGGAGTGATGGGAGTGAGCGCAGGACTTGTTTTTTGTATCACACAGCTATGTTACAATGCTGCCGCCCCTCCCATGTGTTCCCTATTAAGGGTTAATAAGCATGTAGGGATGTATATAAAAAATACCCCTCTCTGTCTTATTCGAGATATCTTTGCCAGAAGCTCAAGGAAGCAAGGTGAAGGGTCAGTGTAGGACCCGCTTAGGGGGGTCTGCCTTGACGTTGGCAGGCGGGTATTCCTTTTCAATGGCCATTGGAGTAACTAAATGACCTCCATTTGTTTAAATATGCATAGGGATTAAGGAGAGAGTGCAGGTAACTTTTTCTTTGTTTTTTACTATATATTGGGGCTGATGTGTACTGTGGACGTTGCTGCCGCCCAGGAGTGATGGGAGTGAACGCAGGACTTGTTTTTTTTGTATTTGTAAACTCTTAACATTGTCCAGACTGAAAGTCCAAACTATTTCATTTCTCAATTATATTGAAAAAAATTAAAAAAAAACAACTCAGCAATTAATATTAGAATTAGTTAAAGCTATTTCTCTTATTACATACTTCTGATTGAAATTAAATTACAATACAACACTGCGATCTGTGATGTGGTACAGCATCATCATCAGTAAAAGCTCATTGTCAATTTGGACTTCACCAATCAGGACTTATATAGACCTTCACACCATATTCATCCAGTAGGCATTAGGTTGTAAGTGGCAAGTGATGTGCCTCATGTTCCTAGGCCAATCTCCACACACACTGGAAGACAGGCTGGTTGATAGCCATAGTTATCAAATTAGCTTACTAACTGAATGATGGAAGGACAAGTCAATCTCCTGCTGAACCATAGCTGTTTAAAGTATAACTACATTGATAATCTGCTGGAGACTCTGGATTTTTCTTGGAACACTTCTCTGCCTTGCTCTCATATTTTCATTCTACTGACACTCCTTCTCTTTCATATCAACATCAACACCTTTTCCAACTCGGATGTTACCAGATCCCTCTCTATGACATCATTCTTTGGTGTCATACATTTGACCAACTCTTATAATCATGTTATCAGTCTTCAACATGCATTTCTTTCTCAAAACCGCTGAAAACCTTCAATATCAATGTGGTCTATACTCAAGGTCATCACCTGTCCCAACTTTTAGAATTTTCTGTACAACCTTTACTCTACATCAGGGAACAATCAATGAATTTCCACAGCAAAAACACACATAATTTAGAACCATCTCTAAAGGTGCTCCATAGCTGACCATAGCTGGAAGACCTTACACAACACCTTACTTGCATTATAAGTTAATGCTGCTCCCCTTCAGCTCAGCCCTCTCTCTTGCCAAACAAAGCAACTTTAATTTCTTTAACACACCCTTCTTCCACAAGTATTTCCACTCTAGTAAATTATTATTTTTTTATCAATATCTTCAATCTCTCCTTCTCTGTCTTTCACACTCTCTTCTGGTATCTTTCCCGCACCCTTTAAACATGTTCCCATCCTAAAAAACCCAGTCACTCACATCCTTAAAAAAACACATCCTAAAAAAGCATACACCTAATGAATATTCTCTATCCACCTATCATCCTGTCTGCCCACTTGTTGCCTGAAAGCTCTTTCAGCAGTTTGTATATAAATAGGATAAAAAGGGGGCAGACCCAGAACATGCATTTTACAGTAGTGATTTTGCCATAAAGACCAGAATTTAAGCAAAATGTTGATTAAGGAACAACTCACACACACACACACACATAAAAATTAAGTTTTAAATTTTACAATGCAACATAAAATCACCTATCAAATATGGGGTTTCAGTTCTACGCTGTGACAATATCAAGTTAAGGCCACGATATGACTAACCTTTTTGAATGAACTGCCTTCCTGACTTGATTTCCTCTCTTAACACGCTACCAAAATGAACCTAACCATAGTGGCCAAAGATGTAAATGTTGCTAAATGCAATGGTTACATCTCTCTACTAATGCTTAATCTTTTAGCTGTTTTTGACACCATCAACCATTGACTTCTTCTCACCCTCTTCAACATTCTTCTATGAGACTCTGTTCTTTTATGTTCTTATCCACAGCATTTTTCCAGCACCTCATTATCTCTTACATCCTTCCCAACTACCTGTTTCTTTTCTGTCAGTCTTCCCCAAGATTATGATATGGGTCTATTTTCGTTCTGACGCTATACTACACTCTTGGTGTACTCTGATCAGTATCTTTATATTTCAGTTTCACAAATTATCCTGATGACACACAGATTTACATCTTTTTTCCTGACATTCTTCATTGTGCTCTAATTTACAGGCTGCAAACTGGCATTCTTTTTAGCTCTGACCTCTCTTTCATTCCACACATCTTGTCGAAATCATGCCTCCTTAATCTTGAAAACAATTCATATGTACCCCTTTTTATCTCCAGAAACAACTAAAGCAATTGTTACTACTTAAGATCCATAATTGATGTATGGTTAAACTAAGTTTCTTGACCTTCCATTCGTCAGTTCTTAAACTGGCTTTCTGAAATAATATGACATAAAGCATTCCATTTAAAATCCCAATATACTCAGCCTCACTGCTGCCTGTAGTTAATTTAGTAAAGGTACCAAGGCTCATACATTCCACTCTCTTTAAATTATGAATGAAAAGTACATTACTTTAATTTTCTAAACAAAAGAAAGCTCATTCATAGCTCTAGACTGATGTCAACAAAAATATGACTTTTGTTAAATGAAATTAGAAAAATCTTTCAATCTTATGACAGCAAAAATAATTATAATGCATTATGAACCACAGCACCAGCTGTACAATTGTACAATTGACTTAAAATAACATTTTCTAAAACTGGATTCACTGTATCACTATGTAAATCAAACACCTAAAAGTCATATTTTGATTGTCATAATGCCTAATAATGCATATGGGCCCTTTGTATCTCATTGTCAATATCAGCTTTATTCATAGCCCACCTAACGCACTGAACTAAGGGAATTGAAGAGAACATTTAGGATTTTCAATCAAATATAAAAAAAATAATAGAGATCTTTGTTCTACTAGAAATATTGAAACTAACTCCCAAAAGCGTAAATGATCTGCCCTTAACACTCAAACCTTTAATATAGTTTAAGGGAGTTTCTGATGTTAAACAAATTAACATGGTTAAAGCCATTGCCTTATGGATTTGTAATTTATCCTCTGGGAATGGCTATAAAATTGATGATTAAATGAACATCCTGTAGGTTCTTGTACTTAACCACAGGAAAGCTAAATAAATTATTAGAGCTAAGTGAACTACAAACCAAAGGGGTGGGGTGTTAACATGGCTTAATTCTATCAACTGATCATGGTTTTTCTTGAAAAAAAAGTATTGAGTTTTCAAGATTCACACTCCTTTCTAAGCACCAAATAGTATATTTGGACAATATTACATTGCATATACTAATTATCCCAAATGTCCATTTGCAGACCCTTATATGAGAGTCACTGCAGAGGGTGCAGTGTTCCAGTAAGGAAAGACAAGACTGAGGGTCCAGCCACAAACCTGTCCTTTTTATTGAAATTGATACTGATGACCTGGATTTTTATTTGCCAGTTTTTGTCAGTTTTTTTTCAGATGGTTGACCAGGAGTTCGGTGCTTGGAAGTTTCATCGGCGCCAGATCCAGTCTTTGCTGGATCATCTCATTTTTGTTTGCCGAGTTATGCCTACAGACAGGGTATTCTTTCATCGGTTGTTTATTGGTGACTGTGGGAATGCAGCAACCTTTTTTAAATTTGGTGAGCTATGGATAGGGAACTGTGGATAAAATGAACATGGTTCATGTTATTAATCTCTACCTTGCAGGTTCCCCACTTGTGTTGACATTGCTTAAGCATCTAGTGCTTCACTGCTCGAAAATTAGCATACGAGGTCACATTCCTAGTACTCCTAATTTGATTGCAGACTCTATCTTGTTTCTAGTGAAGGTAGTTCATGGAGTCTGCCCCATGAGAAACCAGTAGTGGAGTTCCTAGGTCTGAGCACATGTGGTGATTTGCTTTAAAATCTTGTTTCAGCTCATTTTGTGTTTATTAACTCTTTAATCCTGGTTCTTGTATTTTTACTTATGTATTGTTCCGCGTTGAGAAGTCAGGGAGACTCCTGTTCCTCTGTTTAGAGGACTTTACCAGCTATGTCTTTTCACTTACGATTCTTTAGTTCACGGGATCATTATAAGGACTATTTAATTCATATTGTAAGGATGGAGGCCAGCAATGTCCTAACAGATGTAAGCCAGTGTCCGATGAGCTACTTCAGAGCCTGTTGCTTGCATTGGATCCAGCATGCTTTTCCAGATTGTCTTTTCTTTTTTATGGGGCTCTCTATGTAGCCAAGTTGCTGCTCTTTTATCGTATCTTTTGATAAGGTGTCCTCACTTTCCCTACTCCCTCTAGCATGTAAGCTCATTGAGCAGGGCCCTCAACCCCTCTGTTCCTGTGTGTCCAACTTGTCTTGTTACAACTACATGTCTGTTCGTCCACCCATTGTAAAGCGCTGTGGAATTTGACAGCGCTCTATAAATATCATAATAATAATAATAATAATTAGGGTTATGCTATTTGCCACAAGTTTCTTTAGGATAATAATTCTGTTCTCGTGAAGGCAATTAGTGTTCATTTAAATTTAATTAAAAAGTTTGGATATTTTGAATTTCGAGTTTCAGTCTAGCATTGAGCTAGCACTTCCTTAGGGTGGTGCAATAAGGGTTCAAAGTAATTGTGACATCATTGTGGTGGTGGTGGTGTATTGTGCCAGCTCAGCAGTTAGAAGAAGCTCTGCCTTACATGGTCTTGGAGATTCATGGTCTGCAGAACAGCTGATTAAAGACTGCTAAGGACTATTGATCAACTGTTAATGTTAACTGTCTGTTGTTTCTCACCAAGCAGTTAACAGGGTGGTTTTGGTAATGGTTTTCTGGCAAGTCATGCACACTAATAAAGCTTTGGGTAAATGCTCTACCCAACTTAAGCTGTTGTCTGTCTCATTATTGGGCTGGAAAGCATGGGCATTTTAGCGTGGTTTTCTGGGTTAAGTTTCATTATAGATCAGCAGCAGTATTTACCATAGGGAAAACCTCCCTGCTCTGACATCATATGGGAAACACCTCTGCTGACAGCAAAATGCAAGGCTTAGAGGTAAGTGTAGGAATACTGGTAGAGTATCATAATTCTCAGACATGCAATGCCTAGCTGAGAGTAAAAAAGGTACAGCCGATGTCATGCTTTGAGAAGGTAAATTGTACTCCACTCCAAACATAGCTGTAATAGCTAAAGACTACTGAATATGGTATATTGTTATGCCCTGAATCTTTCTAGAATTTGATACTACAAAAATGACCCACAACAAGGCTCAAAATACACTACCTATGATACTTCTGGGTGCCAACTTGCAAATTATAAGTATAAATGCAGGCATTTTGATCTGGGAACTGTGAAAATTCTACAATTTTTGGTTAGTCTTTATTTAGGAAGTCTTTAAAAACAAAACAAAAGTAAATTATAAAATTGTCATAATTTTCCCACACGAAGGGGAAAGAATAAAAGTGTGAGAAGGTACGGCTGAATATTGTGTATCAGGCTGCAATAAATTCATTAGAAACAAAAGCATTAGGATGCTGCCAAAGTATGGCATTGTATATAATAGTACAAAATACCTATGATTAGGCAAAATTCCTGAGGAGTATATACCTCTTTTAGATAAAGAGAGAGAGTAAAAGGAAGAAAAGGGAACCGGACTGCCACCATAAAAGCTCCAGCCTGGGCCCCTGGTGCTCACCCTGACTCAGCCTACAGCCCCCAAACATTCCCCCACCACATTGCAGGCACTTAAAGGTGCAGTAGAGGATGTATCGCGTTTGAAAGAGATGTAATGTGTTTTTGGCAGTGTAGGTGTATAGGGAATCTGAATCATTGACCAAGTGCCAGAAATGTGAGGGAAATTTTAAAGTAATCTTCTCCCAATATTAGTGAAGACCACAATGCTACACCGCTGAATCACCAGGGATTCAGCACACCCTCCATTGGATTACAAGGATATAAGCAAGATGGGGCATATTAAAAACTTACACACACACAGCACTCAGCTACACTCAGACTCCTCTACAGACACATACAAAATTCATCCACCACACACAACACTCAACCAGCACACAAGCACATTCAGCCTCCCCACATTGAGTTGTCAGCATCTTCCCCCTCATACATACAACACTCACAGAAACAAAGTCCAGGGCTCTAGGTGTGGACCCAAGTTGGCAACCTCTGAGTAAGTACCGGAGTGGGCACAAAATGCATCAGATTGATATATCCCTCCTATAAGCCTTAAAGCCTATAGTGTTGGTAATACAAACGTATATTCCTGACACAAAAGGTTTAAAAGTCCCGTTTAGGTCCTTTGCCCCCCCCCCTTGCCCTGTTATAAAAGAGATTTACTCAACTTTTTTTCAGTGCTGTGCAGATCTTCTCGTGGCTAGCTCTAGCGCTACACCGCTTTCTTGGCTGAGATCAATCTTGATGATCTTGATAAATATTGATTATCTCAGCCAATCCAATGCTTTCCTATAGGAAAGCATTTCAAGGCTATTGCGCATGCACTGAAAAACACCACACTGCGCCAATCAGCATATCCTCATAGAGGTGCATTGAATTAATCTCTATAAGTAATGTTCAGCGCCTCCATGCAATGGGTGGAGAAAAACTGAACGTCAGTTCTGAACATTGAGTGGCTGCCACTAGAGGCTGCCAAGGACGCAATTTAAACACTGTCTTTTCTCTCAAAAGGCAGTGTTTACATTACAAAGCCTGCAGGGACAGACAGTAGACACCAGAACATTAAGCTGTAATTGTTCTAGTGATTATAGTGTTCCTTTAATCATGATGTTGTTTAACTAAAGGGTTCCCTTTTTTTCCTTACTTCATGTGGATTGAAACAATATTTTTCTCACGAGGATGAGTCCGGTGTTTCTACCTACATTTTAGCAGTCACAGAGCCTGTGTGTGCTTGTCCTAGATATAAGATATATTTTGCCTCAACACTGGGTCCTTTTTGTAGCATAGAAATTTTCTTGCCTCTATTAATTTTCAGAACCCTGCCTAGGGCGCTGAACAATCTTATAAATGTAGTATATGTAGTGATTAGTGTAGTGATGTCACTACAGTCCCCAATGGCAGAGACCGCCAGATCACTTTGCCATACTGCCAAAGCAACCTGATCACTCAGACAACACTAGGGGGGCTAAACTTCGAATCACTCACTTGTGAGAAGTTCAGGAATAGCACTTCCACACTCATAATTGGTGAATATAAGTGTGTAAGTGACCATGATGTACTCTGTACGTCTTTGGTCATTAAGGGGTTATAAATTACTAAACTAAATTATAACAATGGAAACCCAAAATAAACAAGACTAGATCAGAAAAGTGTGAATTGGTGTGCAATCAGGGTAAATGCAAAATGAATGTCAAATTTTAGGTAAAAAAAAGCCAAACTGGAAACATTCTGCAATGTATCTGTGCTTTTAGTTTCTGTCTTCCACTTTGAAATTTGAAATTCTCTTTGAATTCCTGAAGTTCAAATAATGGTTAATTATGCTGTTTATGAGTTTTTCAGGACCCATGGAAAATTTTCGTGGTGACATTTTCTACTTTAGTTTAGCCCCTGTAGCATTTAAATGACTTGATTTCATCTTGGAAGACTGTGTGTTTTGCATGTATAATAAAAGTAAACAAAACCTATAAGTTCATTTTGGTATGATTTAGTATTCAGGACAGTCACAATTTTTCACCAGGGTACATTATATCAGACAAGTCTGACTGCAATTGACTGAAGGCTGGTAAAAGAATAAGAATGAAATAAGGCCATTAGCAGCAGACCTGCTGTGCTCTCACCACTGAAAACCACCAGTGGTTGAAGTTCCCAGCATTTGCAGATGCTGCCTGCGTTCTGTGGGTCTGCTCATGTGTTCTGTAGCTGTTTGAGGGGGGGCAATCCTGCTGGGTGGGTTTCCTTTCCTTCAAGCCGCTCTGAGGAGGTGAGAGGGATCTGTCAAGTCTCCCCCTTGCATCCCCCTAAATACAATATATTATCCAGCAGGTCCCTCTGCAAGGGAGCTTTAGCCTTTCCCAACTTTCACACTGAGGCATTTTTCCACATTTCCAGGATTATGGATAGTTTTACTTAGATCTATGTGTGCTGTATCCACATACAAAGAAGCACTTGGGGATGGGATTAGTAGGATTAGAGGAGATTTACATATGTCCAGTTCAAGCAATTGGTATTCAAAGCTTTACACTTTCAAATGCCACCAAGAGAGAGAAAAGGAGCTGAGCGTTCATTTTGCATTTCAGCACCCTCATGAGGAGGGCTGTGTGCTTTACTTTTACTGGACTTTAAAGCTGTGGTAGCTGAGGATAAACAAAGTCTTCTATCTATTTAATCTGGGATGACTCAGAGGCTCAGGTCTACAGAGAAGCAAGACTTCGGCACTTCATAAAAAGAGAAAAACAACACATTTATTTAAATCACAGAGGAGCAAGAGATCACACGTAATGTAGAGGGGATGCTATCTCTTGTGATTGTTAGGAACTCAATTCACTGTCTTAAGATTGCCCAAGAGACTTGAACTTCACTTTACAATGAGATGGGTGGATGGATAGATGGACGAATGGATGGATGCTGTTTAGGAAAAAAAATGTCAAATGTTTATTTATTCTTTTTCAATTACACTTTTGCAATTTTGTTTGATTTGTGATTCAGAGTTCCACTCGTGATGCCAAAAAAATAAATTATTTATGGGACAAAGATGATTGATGATTAGGGACAGCCACTAAATAGAGGGAAATAGAGGGGAAAGGGAGGAGCATTAAAAAAAATCTATATTTATATATTATATGTTTAATAAATATATTATATGTTTAATAAATATATAATATATAAATAAATATATTTTAGAAAAAATATTTTTTCAGAGGGGAGTTGCGATGACGTAAGGACGCAATGTGCTGCGTGTATCACTCAGCAAGAGGCGCGTTTAAGCAATGTGCCAAGAGGAAAGCAGAGAATGCAGCTGGAAAAAAAAAATAAGCTGCCAGACATGGAAACTCAGAGCCTTTTCACATTTAATCCCGCTGATCTATAGAATCTGTACTATAAATCCAGAAGGGGAGCAGCGAGATACGAGAACCGGGCCATCTAGTCATCGTACCTGGGTAGAATATATCAAACGGATATACAGAGGTTGGAGGAAATCTTGTGGTGAGGTCTACCAGAGGTGAGATGTCACTGAAGATAAAATCTGGAAAACTACACAGCTAAAACCTTCACAGCTAAAGGTCAGCTGAAACATCCGAAAGAAGCCAGAGCCGCCTTCAAACCAAGCAGGCTTTTATAATAATTCAAGTTTAACTGTAACGTACATTTGTACAATAGTTATCGAAATATCAGGTGGGTATGAGGATATAAAGGAAAAGGGAAGAAAAAAAAATAAGAGACATTAACTCAGGATCTATAGTAATATCAAGATCAATACTATTGCCCTCTGTAAATTGGGAACCACAATATTACATACATAGAAAAAAACGAAAATATAGCATAAACCATCAACCAAACTACCACCACTTACCGTGTGGAGAAAAAAACCAAGCATAACCAACATCAGGTACGGGTAGGCGGGAATAATACTCGTCTCCGTGTCATTAATAAAATCATGACTTTACGTCATCTTAATAGTAAAAGTTTGTAATTTTATTACTGACAAGGAGGCTCCTATTATGCTAGTTCAAGGCTGAGCCACAACCTGAGAAGAAAAATGGTCAATCGGGCGGAAATAAAAATCTCGGAAGGTCAGTTCGTGGGACCAATCCGCCACTTTCAATATTTCGCCAAGACAGAAACCAATCCTGGAAGCTTTAGATGCCATGGCCCCCCACACTGAATGAGCTGAGAACATCAAGGTATCAATTCCTGCCAAGGATAGAAAATCCCTGACTCATCGCGCTAATGTGGGTGTAGAAACTGGAAGGGAGGGAGCCCGAAACAAAATAAACAGTTGATACAAATCGGATGAACGCAATGTCTGAGTACGATCCAGATAAGAGCGTTGGAGTAAACCCTGGTCTATCAGTCCATGTGAGTTCCCATCTGAATCCAGAAGTAAGTCCATCCTTGTGGGTACCAGCCATGGAAAATCTAATTACATTTCCAGAAGTCAAGGGAACCATGGTTAAGCTTGCCACATCGGATCCACTATCACCAGTGAGCAGTCTTGTCTGCGCAGGTACGATAACATCCGAGAAATCAGGTTGAATAGAGGGAAGGCATAGTGATGAGAAGGTGGCCAGGTCCACAGGAAGGCATCCACTTCCAGCGCTGCTGGGTCTGGCCACCAACTGTAGAATCGGGGCAATTGGGTGGTCAGCCTGGATGCGAACAGATCCACATCCAGTGGTCCCCACAATTGTTCTAGCAGCAGGAAGGTCAACTGGAGCAGGAGCCAATCTCCTGAATCCCACAGGAATGTGGAGTTCCAATCCGCCCACGTGTTGTCCTGCCCCGGCATGTGCTCGGCTGTCACTGACACATCGTTGGAGAGGCATAATTGCCAAAAATCTTTCGCCAGGTTCGCCAACTGCTTGGACTTTGTGCCTCCCAGGTGATTGTTATACCGGACTGTGGATACATTGTCACGCGGAGCAGTATACAACAAGTTGCCATAGTCGGTGAGAGACTGCGAATGGCGAAGGATCCCGCCAGCAGCTCCAGGCAATTGATATGAAGCCTGGATTCGTCCGTAGACCACCTGCCACCTGTGGAGATGTTTCCGCAACGTGTGCCCCAGCCATGTGACTGGCATCTGATTTGATGATCACATCCAGAGCGATCCTGAATATTCGACCATTCCAGGCCTCCATGTGATCCAGCCACCACACCAGTTTTTCTCATGATTCCACATCCAAACTCAGTTCGGATTCGTAAGAATGACCCAACCTGGGGTGAGACCCCTTGAGTCGTTACAGAGCACAGTAGTGCAGGGGACCCGAGAAGATTGCCTGGATCGGTGAGGCCAGCAGCCCTATCACTCAATTGTGTCCAATTGTCGGATGGAGAGGGATGAAGCCCAGAGCGTGCGCTTAATCTCCTTCTTGATGGCCTTCAGCTTCACCTCAGGGAGAAACAGAAAATGGGAGACCGAGTCAACTTCGAACCCTAGAAATTCAAATCTTTTGCACGTGTTTCACCATTGATTTCTCCCAATTTATGAGGAAACCTAAATCTTCGAATAGGCGTACAGTCCACTGCAAGTGACATAGGAGCTGGTCGGGTGCAGAGGACATAAGCAGTATGTCGTTCAGGTAGATTATCACCCGAACGCCTTAAGTCCTGAGGAACACCACCACCAGCTTCATGATTTTTGTGAAGCACCAGGAAGCTGACGACAGTCTGAAGGGAATACAGGTAAATCTCCATCGCTGTCCTTGCCACGTGAAATGTACTAAGTCACAGTGCTCCTTCGCTATGGAGATAGTCAGATAAGTGTCCTTGAGGTCCAATTTGACCATCCAATCTCGCGGTCATAGAAGATCCCTAAGACAGTGAATGCCCTCCATTTTAAAATGTTGGTAATGGAGGAAGGCATTGAGGTTTTGCTGGTTTATTATCGGACGAACACCTCTACCCTTTTTAGCCACCAGGAACAAATTGCTGGTAAATCCCAGAGTTCCGCAATCTCCAAAGAGATAAGGTCAGCCTGATCTATCGGCAAAGACAGTTCTTGTGGCATTCTGGATAGGGGTAGAAATCAGGTCAAGGCGGAAGCCCCAGATAGTGCGTAATACCCATGCATCTTTGCTGATTATAGTCCACAGTTTTGTAAACAATGCCAGCCTGCCCCCCACGCTTAATAGAACAAGTCAGAGTACTCACTGTAAGGGCATCTGTGGGAAAGGTGTCCACGACCTCCATGACTTGTCCAAGGGCATCCTCGGAAAGGGAAGAATTTGTAATCCGGATAGGTGCGGGCTGCAGTGAAGGAACATCTGTGGGTCCTCGAGGGACCTCTGAATCTGTGCCCGGGTGGATGGCTCCTAGATCTCCCGACCCCAGAGAAAGTCTTAGGTCCGAAGACCCATTTTAGGTTTGATTGGGCCTTATCCAAGGCTGTAAAGATTTTTTACAAAGGACCCGAGGTACTTTACAAATGATTCCCTGAAAAGCATACTTTTCGCTGCGAGGCTGGGTTCTTTAACCGCTAGATTTATTCATTTCGGCTCTATTTTAAGCAGGATTGCCTTACGGCGTTCCACTGACATTGCTGTGTTTGCATTGCCCAATAGGCAAATCAGTCTTTGAACCCAGCCAATGGCTTCGTCAAAGTCCAAGGGAATCCCCCCCGCCTTAGCGGATTTTAGTAGTTCATTATCAGGATTACTGTATGATCCAGCACGTAGAACTGTATAGCCTGGATGACAAATAAGTAAAGTATTACCGGTTCTTAGAATGGCCGGATTTAACGTACATAGAATAGTCAAAATACTAGCCGAGGTCAGGGAACACAGAAAGGGACGCAACGATGAGGAAAGCCAGGAGTCAGGATACCAGAATACAGAGAAGTTCATAAGCAAAGCCAAAGTCAAAAACCAGTAGAAAACTATAAACAGGAACGCGCTCTCGGACAACCACATGGGAAACCATGACAGGGCACTGAGTGGAGGTCAGACTAGGTTTTTATACCCATCCTCCCTTTACCATTGGTCAGCCCGGTATTTTGGCTCCAAAATGTGCGTGTGCGGGGTTATTTCTACCCGTGGAAGTGCAACGGCGGTGCCAGACTGTATGCTGAGACAGTCAGGACTGCAAGCTTCCGGCCGCTGAGCACCAGGTGAGGGAAAAGTGTCAGATGGATATGTGACATTCAAAGAGCTTGGTAGCTGGTCCCAGAGTGTCCAGGATCTTATCCTGACAACTGTGTAGGAAAAACTCTAGCCCTTTCCTAGGCTTCCACCCTGTCTTGGTCAGATATTGGGTTATTTAAGGATCCACCTCCGGCGTCTTACGTGTCAGGTACCGATGGTCAGGGGCATTCAGCTCTCAATTTGCTCCAGCCCTCCTTTGAGAGAGGGGTAAAATGCACAATGTCAGATACTTAGAAATATGTTCCGGCATGTCCCACTCTGCTGAGCGAGGGTGGCGGAGGTCGTCCTGGTCAAACAGGGGGTATCCCTGTGGGTCCCGGATACCATCCCCCACCCCCGCTGATTGATCAGTAGGACCAGAACCCGCCTCCGGTTCAGAGTCCACCTCTTGATACGAGACATAGACGTGGTCGTCTGACTCTGTTTCCCCACTCTGGTCAGAATCTGACCCATCATTTCGGGCGCACTCCCGTTTCCAGTTTCTGGTCGATTTTGCACGGCCAGTGGCTCTTTTGTGCGGTAACACGCCATCTTGGACCACCATAGGCGAGTCAGTCAGGGCAGATACAACTTGCATCAGTGACAGAGGGGACGTATGCTTTGATTTGGTTTGTGCCTTATGGGCCACAGGGGCTGTCAATTCAGCGTAGGCTGTAGTAAAGGCGGTGAGCCATTTCTTCACATTCTTGAATAGTTATGGGAAGAAAAAGCACAGGGGAGAGCATGTAGGCAAAACACCAACCACCAGGAAGTAGGCCCAAGCCTATGCTACACTAACCCAGAGAGGGTGGGTTGGGTACAAGCCCAGAGGAAACAAGGGTACTATGAGAGAAAACTACCTAACAGTACTACACTACAGGGGTTGAGTAACCTCAGCAACAATACCTTCGGTGAAAAACAGACAGACACAAAGGTGGACTGGGAGCCGTGCCGTCGGCCTTCCCCACGAGGTCTAACAGGCCGCAAGGGAAAATGCCTTTGCGTGCTTCAGGAAAAGCGCGCTGATGGAAAGGAAGGCTCCACCCCCCCCAATTGCCAGCAAGCGCAGGTAGTGCTCACGGCCTAAACCCTCGCACCACTGGGTGTGAAAAACAGGAACACCACACGGTTACGAGGAGTAGGCACCCGCGGCAGAATGAAGGGAGACACGCCGCAGAGCCAATACGGCAGGGCACTATTGCAGCTGCCCCACACACGCCCGTAGAGGGGAAGGAAAACACCCAGGGAAAACCCCTGCCTATACCAGCCTGTGCCTACAAAATTTCAGCACAGGCAAGGAATGCAGCCAACAGAATAGGGCAGAAAAAAAGAGACTTCTGCCCACAACAGTGAACACAGCACAGTAGATAAATACACAATGGAAAACACTGAAATCCTCAACAAAAATCCAAGTACACAGGGAGAATGGAAAAATATACTTAGCTGGTCTGAGGAGCAGCAACGAAAGAGGAAGCTGGAGGCTAGTTCAAGACACTTTATAGACTGTCCCTGTATCCTGATTGGCTGCCCTGTTACTAGGCAGAGTTGTTATGTTTGATATTTTGTTCATATTTACTTTCAAGTTAATTTTTTTCTCTTCACTGCTGAGGAATATTAAAGAAAGAGAAAGCATATTAGGAGCCTCCGTGTCATTAATAAAATCTAAGTAACAAGTTTTTTCTGAAAATTTAAAGTAAAGAGTGAATATACCATAACAACTGCAAAGTAAAAATATAAGGAAACTGATCAAAAGTACAACATTTATTTATTCACTAGCAATACCATCTAGCAAATTGAGAAAATCTAGTTATTCCATCTAACCAACAATTGGGAAGACAAATAAGAAAAAGTAATAGGACCAGATGTCTTTCTTTGGAGATGGCTAATAAAAAAGATGCAAAACCTTTACAAAAGAGAAGGGGGAAAAAACTGCAGAAGTGGAAAAAGAACCAAGCCTATCTGTTTTTTTCACACCGTTGACACAGAAAACTAGGGAAGGGACATTAACTACTCCCTAGACAACAGAACAAGAAAAGTCAGTTGCATCCGAGTACAACGAAACAGAAGCTGAAGTAGAAACTCAACAAGAGGGGTCATCTGATTTAGATACTTCAACAATAACTTCGGATATTCTAAGATCATGTTTAGAGGAGCAGCTAGAACAAATTAAAGAAGAATTGAAAATACCCGAAACTTAAGAGAAAAGCTCAGCAAGCTAGGCAAAAAAGTTCAAGAGATGGAAGAAAAAGTTGACGCCACATGTTATTTACATTCTGAAATAAAAGAGAAACAAACAAAGACAGACAAAAAGATAATTGAATTAGAAACAATGCTCACTGATATAGAGGGCAGGACAAGGCAAAATAACCTTAGAATAAGTAACATCCCTGAATTGGTAACCTCAGAACAACTGGAAAAATATCTTCTAGAATTATTTGAAAAATTACCAATTACGAAAACAGATAACCGAGAGATAATGGAAAGATTTCATAGGATTTTTAAACCAAACTCTGTATCACAGTCATCCTCAAGAGATGTCATAATCTGCTTTTCCTCCTTCAGATTTAAATGTCAGGATTTAAGAGCATTTATGGACAAATATTTGATTCCAGAAATCTATCAAAAATGTAATGTATTCCAAGACTTATCTTATAATACAAGAATGGCAAGACAGAAATATAGAAATGGCACAATCAAACTAAGAGAAAAAGGAATACGATACAAGTGTGCTATTGACACATGATGGACAGAGATAATTTTTTTTTAAATCCAGCACAGCTAGATGAGTGGCTTAGTAAAAATGAACAATATGGCTCATATATATCATTTGCTTCCATATATAATATGGATTGATGTTGTTTGACTGTTAATGAGGTTTTTTTTTTGCTTGTTTTTTTTTTTTCTTTCTCTGTCCTTCTAATTAAGATTTGATATTAAGAAAATGCAGCAATTGAAGTAAGAAAAGGGTTGATAGAGAAGAGATAATTCACACAAATTAAGAAAATTAATAACGTGCACTAAAAGTATACACAAAAAATAGGGTTATTAATCACACCATTTTTCTAAGAAGAAACAGGTAAGATTAGGTTTAGCATATTGTAATTTCTAGAATGGAAATATTAACTTTAGACTTAAAAACATGTTATATTAAAAATATAATTCTAATAAGATGCACATAATAAATGTCTGGGAAAAATATATTCACAATATATAAAAGATAATGAGATAAAATGTTTAATGATTTATATCATTACACTTATTAAAATTAGGGTCACAAATATTACATTTCACTTAAGATATTGGAATAAAAAAGGGAAGAAGAGTAAAGAAAAAGAAAAAGGGAAAGAAATATACAGGGATACCTACTATTCCAAGGAAATGTATACACAAAGAGATAAAGGGAGGTTAATGGACACCATAAGGATAAGAAATAGAGTAACAGAAGATATAAAAGGAAATAAGAAAGGAGTAGAGATATTTAAACATGTTTAAGTAACAAAAAAATTAATTTTGTTTATTTTTTTTCAGGAGCAATAGGAAATTGAAAAGAATACGCGCCAAATGCCAAGGTTCAAGACAGAACCTGATTTATTGCTTAGACAATAATTTATCTCTAACATCTAAGGCCGTTATGGGTAGGGGAATCTGTGGTGTTAGAGATTACAGACGAACATATTATGTTTTTTATGTATGTGCTTATCTGTTTGTTTTTTGTGAACTTCTTGCTCAGAGACAAATGCATGGGAGACAGAGATCAGATATGTATTTCTCATGGTTACGTTCATGTCAATCATACCCAAGGTTTAAACTCAAAAAGTGTATATATGTTTCCTACAGTAGACCCATTGGTTGAAAATGGGATGCCATTGCCAGATAGTCACTTCTCTAGGGTTATAGAGGCCTCCTCTGAAGGAAAAATAAACAAAGGGGTAGCTATTTTCATTTCAAACAAATTAAATCCAGATGTAATATACCAAGAGTGTGATCTAGAAGCCTGGAATATAATATTGATATGTAAGATAGAAATGAAAATATATACCCTGATAAATATATACGCACCAAATTTAAATCCGATTTATTTTATCAATTTTTTTTTGTAAAGGATCTGTTATTATAGCAGGGAATTTTAATTCTATTATGGATAGTGAATTAGATAAAAGGGTTCCTCAAGATAAAACAATAAATAAAAAAACTTTAAAAGTCGGCACATGCCTTAGAATTGCTTGCAAAAAACTATATAAACTATATGATATATGGAGGATCATGAATCCACAGGCAAGAGATTATACACATTTCTCTTCTGTACATTGTTTTTATGCAATAATAGATATGGTTTTGAATGACCACACACTGACAAATAGAATAAAGAAGAGTTTAATTTTAGAAACATTGTGGTCAGACCATAACGCACTATTTTGGGTGACTAAAGATGATAATATATACAATGCTAATAGACAATGGAGGCTAAATTAGAAACTTCTGACAAAAGAAGACAATTTAATGGATATAAAAAAGATGACCTATATTTTAATGAAAATGTTAATTCAGTTAATTTCAAAGCAGTTTTATGGTGTTCCTACAAAAGTGTATGCAGAGGTTATTTGATAAAAATGGGTGCAATATCGAATAAACAAAGAGAGAGTGATGCTAACATTCTATATATTCAACTCTATAATTTGCAAAAAGAAAACAAGATAACCCCCACAGTAAATAGATCCAATGAAATTATGAATCTTCAGAAACAGATTAAAGAACGAGAAATCATGACAATGAGTTGGAAATTAGAAAACTTAAAACAGACATGGTACCACAAAAAATAATAAAGCACCTAAAATATTATCCAATCAATTAAAAAAAAAAAACAGGCTAATAATCGAATATACAAAATAATAGACGAAGAAGGCCATATATATATATATGTATATATATATATATATATATATGTCACCAAAAGATATAGGTAGAGTTTTTAATACAGTCAATTATATAATGGTTTTAAAAAGACAGCGCCTTTTATTATTATTAATTAAGAAATATCTGGATAATCAAACGATACCAAAAATGGCCAAATTACAAAATAAAGAATTAAATGACCCTATTAAAAAAGAAGAGGTGAAATGGGCTATTGAAAAAAAAAAATACAAAGCACCCACTCCTGACTGGTACAGCGGAATGTTTTATAAAATTATGAAGGAGAACATCAGTGGCTACCTGGCAATGGCATTCAATAAAATGGGCAACAGAAGAGTTCCTAATCTCCAACATTGTTCCTATTCTTAAAGCAGAGAAGGACCCGGAAAAAATGGTGAATTACAGATTGATGGTGGCTATTTTGGCTAGGAGACTGAAACAGATGCTCCCTGATTTAGTACACAGAGATCAAATTGACTTTAAATCAAGAAGAAGACTGTACAGTAACATCAGAAGGATAATTAATTGCTTGATAGAGCAAATAGAGATAAACAACCTCTTATAACAATCTCAATAGACGCTGAAAAAGCATTTGATCGTGTGGACTGGAAGTTTCTGTTTCAGTCTCTAAAGAGTTTTGGTATAAATGGGTTTATGTTCAGCTCTATTAAAGCCCTATATTCATATCCCTCAGCGAGAACGGTGGGTCAAAATATACAGGCTGATTGGTTCCCACTTAGCAATGGGACTAGACGGGGTTGCCCCCTGTCGCCATTACTGTATGTACTAACAATAGAATCATTGGCTATTGAAATCAGAAATAATCAGAAAATAAAGGGATTCAATATTGGACAAGATGAGTACAAGATTAGTCTATATGCAGAAGGCATCTTGATTACATTGTCAGATCCATTGGAATTATTAAGAGCTATGTCAAAATAATTTCAAACTTATATGTCTGTTTCAATTTGATAAATTAAATACAGAAAAGACTATGATTATACATAATAATATTAGTAATGAGACTATTGTAGCATGCCAAAATGAATTTAAATACAAATGGGTAAAAGATAATTTTAGCTATTTAGCTTTAAGTATTACTTCAGATCCAAAATCAATGATGGAAATTTTTTTTATGAAAGTCCCAAAAGAGACTAATATTATGTTTAAACAATGGAAAAACATGGTTAGGAAGGAAAAATATATTCTACCCAAGTGGACATATATTTTTAATCATATACCTTTAAGTATACGGGAAGGCTGGCTTAATTTAGCACAGTCATATATCTCCAAAGTGAGCAGGAAAAAAGGCCAGACTCAGTAATAAAATGCTATCATTAGATATTAAAAGGGGGGGTCGAAGACTATTCTCTATAAGGCCAATTTATTTTAAAACAGATATATTACACAATATAAACAGCCTTTCAGAAGCTTGGTATAAAAAAGAAATTGAGACATGCAATATGAAAGACTTAACGCAGATATTCTGGAATAATATAATTAATTCACAGGAGGACCGGAGCAATTTAGACACAATCACAGGTGATTACAATAAAGCTTATGAGCTTAAGGTATAAATTTACCACCCGGACAGTTTTTTGCTCACTGCTGATACCCCTGAGGACGGCGTGTGGTCACGCCGAAACGTACGTCGGGTTCTTCTGTGTTTTTAATACTCTCTTGAGCACTTTGCTCTGAGCACCTTTTCATTTATATTTTTCTAGTATGTGTGTGTACCTGGGGCTTCAGATGTTATGACAGCATTTAGATTAGAACACCCACGAAGGTGTTTTATAGGAGATAGGGTATTAGCATAGCACTACTGTTTGGTTGGGAGTGTGTGTTTCTCCCTTTCCCTGTTCTTTCCTACTGCTTTGTTACCTGAGTTATGTATGGGGGTACATATTGCCTTCTATCCCCTCTCCGTTTCTTGTGAGGGTTGGCTCTTGATTAGCCTTGTTCCTACCATACATATTTCTCCCTATATTATTCTGTCCATCACTGATTACCCAGGTTTTTTAATAGATTTCAATAAAGGCAACTACACTACTGTTGAGATTGGACTGGGTATTTACCCTCTGGGCGGTCTTTATATAAGACATCCCTTTTTGGGTTTTTTTTCTTCCTTTATTCTGGAATAATACACCCTTGAAATTAATTTAAAAAAACGGAACATGAAGTAATATAATAAAAATCTATTACTTTCATGGTATAAAATCTAAATTAAGACTAAACATAAAATTAAATATTGAAATAACATATAACATTAAAGATATCACATAATAAAAATTGGAGAGAAGAGGGCATTGATAAAATTCAAAAGTTTTTAGAAGGAATAAATATTAAACCATTCGCTACACTACAAAAAGAGTTTAAACTGCAGAACAAAGAAGTTTTTACGTATTTGCATATCAAAAATATTTTAAATGAAACAATGTGTAAGATACAAGACAACTCAATGGGAAAAATTGAATGTCTATTTAAGGGGGAAAAAATAGATAAAGTTCCGTCTATATATAATAACATAATAAATTACATCCAATATGCGACTATACTGCCAATTAAAGCATGGAAGGATGACCTAAATAGAGATATTAAAATGGAACATTGGTACTATGGCCTGAATGTAACAAATAAATATATCCATTGTATAAACTTACAGTAAAATCTGTTTAAGGTAATGAACCGATGGTACTTGGTACCTCCAAACTGAAAGCAATATATGCAGAAAGCACAGAGATATGCTGGAGATGCAACAAGAACTTGGGCTCCTACTTGCATATTTTGTGGGATTGCCCAGAGATAAAGAAAATCTGGAATATTGCTTTTTAGATTAATGAAAGATCTAGGTACCCCACCAGTGAATAATAGACCAGAATGTGCCTTATTGCACATGATAGACAGAAATATAACAGAGAAATATTTAATTTTAATGATTCATGTAGTGACAGCCTAAAAGGCTGTTATAGCTAAAAAATGGAAATAGCACATAACACCTAGTATACAAGAACTTGTACAACAGGTCTAGTATCAGATGAAGATGGAAAAGGGATATGAAGGGCTAAGTGCAAAAGCCAGAAAGAATAACAGAATATACAAACTGGTTAGCATATATAGATAAAATTGAACTTAGACAGCAATTGTTACAACCTGGTAGTAAATATATAAGAAAACAGTCAAGAAATACATAGGAAATAAGTCAAGAGAAATACAAACCATGTCAAAAGTCTCAGGCAAGTTGTATGTCTGATGTCTGTTTGATATTACGTTTTGTGTTGGTAAAAAAAACAAAAAAAACTATATACTACAATTGTATTTGATACTTTTTCTAATAAAATATTATTAAAATAAATAAATATATTTGAAATGCTCATAATTTTTCCCTTAATTGGTTACTTCTTTTCACTCGATCTGTCCAAAAGTGTGGAAATGGACATATCAGAGTACTGCATTGTCGATATACATAATATCAATATTTTGCAGTACTACCCATTTTTGCACCTTTTTGATTTGTCTGAGCCCCTGAAAGGGCTGCATGAATGAATCCCAAATCACCCAAACTAAAAAAAAGTTTTCAGATGAAGTACATTTTTTCACCAGTCTACTACACAACAATATTGGTAGGTGGGTGTAAGTGTATACATTAAGGGTAGAAATTAAATAGAGAAACAGACAGACATTAAACAAGATGGTAAGATTAGACAAGCAAAGCAGACAGGTAAGGAGGTAGGTAGAGAGCTAATGAGAGACAGACAAACAGACAGTCAGGCCTGAGGGAAATACATTTTTGTGTGTAACATGTGTAGACTTTAATTACCTACTTGTGTGCTTCCCGATAAGCTGCTCATTTTGCATCCTTTTCTTTTGTACTTTGTATTACAATTAGTATGCAAACCATGTATTATTTATTTGACCTATTTACTTCTGGCTAATTAGCTACATTTATGATCAAAGTATTTATTTAAAAAAAGACTTTCACAATCTGCATTTTTTTCCTGGCATTTCTAGCATTTCTTTTACACTTGTGTATACATGGAATACACGGAATTGTTAGTGAAATGGTTAAAAATTACAGGTTTTTTTTTGGGGGGGGGGGGATTTGGGGGCTGAGAGGTTGGTAATTTTTCTCTATGTCAACATGCATGCTCTGTTTTTAAATAAGAAAACATTTCCCTTAAAAGCAACTTATAAATAAAGGATGTCAGATGACTGCTGCTGAATTAGAGGGTTTCAAAAATTGCACGTCTAGTGGGTTGTGTGTCGCGCATCTTTGGACGCAATGCCCTGGGTATCCACATTAGGTACTGGAGCCCCTCAGTCAGAGACCAATGGGACTCAATCTCCACCCACTAAGGTCTGGATTTGGAGTTGTGTGCTCCTATTGCATGATTGAGGAGTGTGGCTAGGTAGTAGGTGCATATATCTGGTCTGCCCACTCCCCTGTCCCCCAATTTCCTGGTGGCAGTGGTTTTGGGGATGCAAGCTTTACGTCTGCCAGTAATGAACCTGTTTATGTGTCTTTGCAATTGGGTAAAGTAGGTTTGGGACTTCCACAGGCAAAAAACTGAACAAAAACTGCAGTTTGGAGAGTAGCATCATTTTGATTGCTGCTATACGGCCCAACCAGGATAAAAATTTGTCTTTCCATTTGTCCATACTGGACTGGATTTCAGAGGCTATTTTAGCGTAATTTGCTTTAACCATGTCATCCAGGTTTTTGGTCAATGTTATACCCAAATAAGTTATGTGGTCATCCCTCCAGTTGAAGTTGTGGCAAGTTTTAAGATGGTGTGTGGTGTCATAGTCGAAGTTGATAGGCATGGCCTGGGTTTAAGTCATGTTTAGCTTATAATAGGAGAATTTGCTATATTCACACAGGATTTCTGTGAGTGCTGGGAAGGAGATTTTAGGGTCTGTAATGGGAAGGAGGACATCGTCCGTGAAGAGGCTTAGTTTGTGCTCTGTCTGCCCTATGTAAACCCCTTGGATCGAAGTAGGTGCTCTAATTGGTGTTGCAAATGGCTCGAGTGCCAAGACATATAAAAGGGGGGAGAGCGGGCAGCCCTGACGTGTTCCGTTTGTGATGTCAAATGGCTCAGAAATGAAACCCCCATAGAGTATTTTGCCTGTGGGTGCATTGTATAGCACCCTGACTGAGATAGTAGTGTGTCTGGAAATTCGTATTTCCGTAACACCGCCTCTAGGACGTTCCAGCTCAAGCAATCAAATGCCTTTTCGGCGTCAAGGGACAACATGATCCCCCTGGTCCTTTGTTTTCACATGGAATGCATGATGTCCAGCACTTTCTACATATTATCACTCCCTTGCCTACCCTTCACAAAGTCAGATTGGTCCTGGTGGATCAGTGTTGGAAGGGTTTCTGACATCCTATTAGCTAATATGTTGGCGTCCGAATTCCGTAGGGAAATAGGTCAGAAATTTTTATAATGAGTTGGAGGTTTGCCAGGTTTAGGGAGTGTAATTACTGTGGCTGCAATCATGTCTTTGGGCAATTTGGAGTGGGTAATCGCATTGTTGAATAGGCGGAGCAAGTAAGGGGCCAAATATTTTTGGTATTTTTTATAATCGATATTGGATAGGCCATCTGGACCTGGTGTTTTGTTGGCAGGGAGTTGTTGTATGGCTGCCTTGATTTCCTCTTGGTTTATCGGCTTGGCCAATGAGTCCTTTTGGTCAGATGTGAGTGTGGTTGTGTGTATCTGTTCTACATATGCCATGGATTTGTCCACTGTAGCGTGATATTGATCTGAATCTCTTTGTATGCTACATAGCTTCTTGTAAAATGAAGCAAATTTGTTGCTAATGGCTTCTGGTGATATGAGTTTTTCATTTGCGTCTGACATGCCTGCAGTTCTTTCAACGCGTTAGCTAATTTTTTCACCACTCTGTTACCCTGGGTGTAGTGTGATGCAAATTTGCCTCTTGAATTTTCTTTTGGGTTTGCAGTATTTGATTTCTAATGTCTTTGGTAGAGTGCTTTTGATTTTGTGAGTTTATGTCACAGAGCTTCTCGCTCCATTCTGTAAGTTTGGATTGGGAGGATCTTTTAATGTGTACGGCTCGTTTTATAAGTTGACTGCTCACGACCGCATTATGGGCTTGCCATAGTGTATCCACGGACATGTCTGGTTTGTCATTCGTGGTTAAGTAGTGTTCTATGTCCGCCGCAATGGTCGAAGAAAATTGGGGGTCTTGGAGGAGCGATTAATTCAGTCGCCAAGTTGGTTTGTTTTTGAAAGCGAATTTGTCTGCTAGTGTAAGGATAACTGGGGCGTGGTCAGACCATTCAATGTCACCTATCTCACAGTCAGTGACCTGTGTGAGATGTGTACCCTGTATGTAGAATCTGTCTATCCTTGTGTAACAGTTATGTATGGAGTAGTAGTATGTGTAAGATTTGTCTGAGGGGTTACACGCACTCCAGGCATCATAAAGGTTTTAGGAGTTGAAGAGGGTATTTAGTTGTTTAGCTAGTTTCTGTGGTGTTTTGAGTTTCACTGGGGTTTTGTCAGTTGTGAAGTCTGATGTGGGGTCTTGAACACAATTGAAGTCACCCCCCAGATTGAGCATGCCCTGTTGGACTCTTTCTAATTTGGACGGGACCTTGGTTATGAATCCCTCTGGTTGTCATTAGCGGCTTATACGTTGGCTATGGTAGAGATGACCTTGTTGATTCGGGCTACTATGATTAAAAATCTTGCCTGTGGGTCTGCAGCTTTTTTGATAAGGGAAAATGAGAGTCGGTTACTAATGAGCGTAGACACGCCTTTTGACTTGGTGTCTGAAGTTGTGTGAAACTGAAAAGTTTAATACCAAACCTGCAAGGGTCAGATTTGCGAAAGTGAGTCTCTTGCAGGCACACTATGTCACCCTGGAGTTTTTTTAAGTTCCCTGTATAGGGCGTGACGTTTTGAGGGGGAATTTAACCCCTTGACATTATGTGACACTATACGCATACTGTTTTGCTTGGTCTGCATTTGTTAAAACCTTACAACAGATTATATCCCTGACCTCCCTCCCTTCGCCTGCCCCTGCTTTAATAAGGAAGAGATTGTAAAAGAAAGAAAAAAGAGAAAAGATGCTATAGAAAATACAGTAGCAGTAGAGAACTGCATCTATAAGTAGTGTGTGGCTGCGCTCCTTGGAGCCAGCCATCTTCGCCCTCTGGCAATTAAGATTCAGATTCGACTGTACTGGGTGTGACACCCAGTTCCCTGTGGGGGTCAAGGTGTACCCTGTAGGCCAAATGGTATGGTTTGACACACTCCGCACAGGCGGATCTGTACATTTAACAATTTCTTTATCATGTCCCAACTCAAAAGCATGGATTACAACTGATGATCGCTTCCATAACTTCAGAAATTAAAACTAAACATGAAATAAAACATAGTGTAGCATAAGTTATTAAGTCACCTTTGTTTCATATTGATTGAACCTCTCTCCCCTGGGTGTAAAACCATCTGCAGTGCCTACCCCTATCATTACTGTACTTTGTAACAGGGGCATCACAAGTGACTCGAGATGGGGTTTTTGGGCAGCTTCACTATATACACCATATCATTCCTACCTGCCTACGGAGATGATTGGGAGGGAGGTGGATGAAAAGGGAGCTAGTAATAAGGAGTTATCGTTTCTCTCGTCCCAAAGGGTTATCGTTTCTCTCGTCCCAAAAGGAACGGTACTTAAGTCGCAATATACGAATGTTAAAGCCAATACCAGCTAGGCATTAGGGGAATATTAATGAAAACTTTACATTTATCCAAAGTATGGGCCCAGTTTGCTAGCTAGGGAGTGGGGGCCAGAGGGTGTCTAGGCTACTCCCCATTGTGATCTAAGATCATACCCTTAACCTGACAAGGACCCCTGTAATAAAGACATAGGGACTGGTGGGTGTTTAGCGCCCAGTAGCCTGTCTCTCCATGGCTCTGCTGGTATCTAGACCTCCTCCCATAAATAGTACCGTATACAAAGAGTGCACCTGCCAGGTGTTGTGGAGAGTAGTTTGTATAGTAGGTATGTATTAGCAAGGTCCATGTCTCTCCAGTGCAGCTTGTACTAATGAGCCTGTAGGTTGAGTCTGTGCCCTTGTGTGTGTCCCCACAAATGTGGTATGTGGAATAGCTGATGGTTAATCCCTAGGTGTGCCTGCTTTAGTATCATAGTCCCGGGTACTGTATCCATCTCCGTGTGAGTACCACAATATCAGGGCACCACCGCAGTGTCTTGGACTCCTTAAAGCATGATGAGGCCATAAGTGACCCCTGACCATACGTTTTAATATGAAGCAAAGTGTTCAGGGGATCAGAGGGTGTTTAACAACTTTTGAAAACTATTTACAAGTGACTTTCATGAGTAAGTCTAACTTCTCGTTCTCTTCCATTCCAGTGTGGGCAGGTTGAGCTCCGCCGATGCTGTAGGCGTAACTGCCGGCTGGATGCCCCATGTCTTCAGCAGCACTAGGCCTTCCTCTGGGGTTAGTATGGGTTGGTTGTCTGCCCATTGCGGGTGATCAATTGCCGGGTGGGGAACCCCCATCTATATGGGATTTGGTGCTTCTGCAGCGTTGCCGTCACAAGGGTAAAATTCCTCCTCACTTGTAGTGTAGCCAGGGAGATAGCTGCGAAAATCTGTACATCCTGATAAACTTCTGCTAGAGATCTAGAGCTTCTGCTTGCTCTAAGTATCTCCTTTTTTATGTGGTGGCTGTGTGCCCGAAGCAGTACATCCCGTGGTGCTGAAACTGGTGCTGCTCATGCTTTAGCCACACTGTGGATGCGGTCCAGGAGGAGCATTGTGACAGGCACGTCTGGACAAAGGGCTTGGAATAGACCTGTTGCAAATGCCTGCAGGTCTCCCACCACCACGGTTTCCGATATCCCCCTTAGTCTGAGGTTATTCCGGTGGGACCTATCTTCAAGATCCGCAAGCTTGGCATCGTGGGAAAACAAGTGTTTCTCCAACTGTTGGGCCTTGGCAGTTAAAAAGTTGTGGGTGGTCACTTGTTGGTACACTTTTGTTTCTATATGGGCTGTACAATCTCTAATGTTGTGGATTTCTTGCTTCATCTCTGCCAGTGAGGTTTGAAATTGGGTAAGTAATTGCTTGGATTGGGCATCCAGCATTTTTTGTAGGATGGTCGGTGTAATGTATCCTTTGCCCTCTTGAGAGGGAGGCAGGAGGGAACATGAGTCTTGGCTATCTCCAGAACTTGTGGTCGCCATCTTGGAGGCCTATTTGTGGTACGGACTGCTTGTGTTGGTTTTGCCAACATGTAGAATGGCGCCTGGTCCCCTTTTCCTTTCCCTTTATGGTGGGACATTGTTCCCTGTGGGAACAGTTGAGTTGTGCGCCCCATCCTCCCCACCAAGTTGCCTTTATACAGTCACACACACAGGCACAGGCACACAGTCACACAAACAGTTACAAGCAGACAGTCAGACACGCTCAGTTACAGGTAGACAGTTGGACACACAAACACACACAGTTACAGGCAGACAGTCAAACATGCTCAGTTACAGGCAGAAAGTCACAGAGCCAAACACACAGTTAAAGGCAGACAGTCACACACAGTTACAGGCACACAATCATGAACAGTTACACAGAGCAGTCACACACACACAGGCAGGCAGACATTCACACACACAACGCCCCCAAACAGGAAGGCAGTCTGTCAGACACACACAGGCAGGCAGTCACACAAACAGGTAAACAGTCACACACAGGCAGGCAGTCACACACAGGCAGTCAAGACAGTCACACACAGGCAGGCAGGCACACACGCACAGGCAGTCAGACAGTCACACACAAAGGCCAGCCCTGGGCGCAACCCTTTTTTATCTTTTTATTTCTGTATATTCTCTAAAGAATTTAGAGGGATTCCCCTTTTAGGATTGCTGCCTTTTTCTGTTGATTAGCGCTAAACCATTTTTGTATTCTAAGTTAAAATGGCGCCTGACACATTTCAGTTTGCCACTACTCACACACATACCTGGCTTCCCTCCTGCCGATCCCCTTCTGAATGCTGTGGCATATGCATGAAAGCTGCAGCAGACATCAGCACTTACCACCAAAGGAGCAGTCATATTAAGGTATGCTCCACCTCAGATAGGTCTTGGCTTTCTGATGTATATTTATGGGGGAGAAAATGTGGATCATGGAGCAGAGGGAATACTGCTGTGGTTTCCCAGCATGCCCTCACACCACCTGCTGTATTGTGGGAGCTGTAGTTTCCCAGCATGCACTATGGAACCAATAACTTCACAGAGTACCTTAGCACAGGGGAGGCATGAGAATCAAATGTCTGTTGTTCTTTTCAGAAATCACCTCTAAAATATCAACGTTGGAGGGGGGGAACTGGGTACCGAGCCGTGCAGACGCACCTGCCACGAGCTCCTGCCGGACAGGCCGAAAATCGGGGTAAAAGCGGCAGCTACATGGTCCAGGGACCTTCAAGGGTGCACCGCAAATCCGACAGATACCACCCCGGGGCCCGCCGGAGCCGGGAACACAAAGATACGATTGCGGCCTACTGGGGATGGAGCCGGGGGGAGACGGCCGCTCTGGGACATGCTGCATAGCAAGGGGAACAACCTACCACAAAGCATAAACAATGATAGCCTCTTGGATCAGACCGGCGGCACAACGCAGCCACTATAGGCACATACCTCGGGCCTCAAAAGCAGCTGTCCGGCTATGCAGGTTCCAGCAATCCTTAAGGCAGGATAAGGTGCCATGTCTCTCATATGCACGCTCCCATTTGCTGTCACACAAACCCGGGACTACTACACAAGCCACCCATACAGAGCACTCACCGGACTGGACTATCGCTGACCAGCGCAGCATGAACCAGCTCCCCACCACCAACGCTGCAACACAAGGGGTTGTGCGGCTGTACATCCCCCGAGATACCACCGGAGCTGACTCCCGGCACAGAGATACCATGTATAGGGGCTCCAAAGGAGGAACTTACTATGGCACTGACCGGGACTTTCCAATGAGGGACATAGGCTGAAACACCCATAGCATAACCTCACTAGAGCCGTGCCTTACAACTCCGTGTGAAGCTCTAGACGACTAACCTACACAGCGGCCATGCTTGCCTGGGTATGAAGGGGTTAATGCAGACTCTCTCCTTTGCCTTACCTTAGCCTGACAAACACCTAGCCACTACACTCACTAAACACCCAGATGATAACCCCAATAGCACGCCCCACAAAGCATATGCTATTACACACTAGAACATTCAAGTGGAGTCATAGCTTGGTTAACCCTCAACACAGTAAAACAATCTCCTGACTAGAAAGTTAAGCGGTGTTAATCTATGTTAATCTTGACTTTATGAACTTATGAATTAATATTATAATAAATAGCTTTTGCAATTATATATAAGATTAGACTTTACTGGAATTGTTTTGAGTGCGGTATTCACATTTGTTTTTGATTTAGATTAGGAGGTTGTTGTGGGGTTAAACCTCGAATACCTGCACCGTGCATAATTGAGTGCCAGCACATATTGTGTTTTTTAATCTATGTTATGTTATGCAAATGTCTAAACAAAGTAAAGCTATACTGTTTATAGCCTCAAAAATTGTGCTTGACCAACCGTGTACCTCTATGTTTAATTGTTCGTAATATGCTTGAGGATTGTCTTTGGGGTACCTCACAAGCAATTGCTATACGCTTACGCACTACAAAAATAAAGAATTATAAAAAAAAAATATATCAAAGTTGTTCTATTTGATGTTTAAAATATTGCTTTCTTAATTTTGGGTTGAAAAAATAGGCGTTGTCTTATACATGGAGAAACACGGTAGTTCATCCTTGGTTAAGTGTCTTTTCTCTTTGGAGAGGCACATTTGTAATAAGGTCACATACAGAGGTCACCAGCAAACAGGTATCAATTAATTTAATTGAAAGACTGCACCAGCACTCAATGAAGTGGTTACAGTGCCTTAAGAAGGGATAAGTAACCTTTGGCATTCCAGATGTTGTTGACTACATCTCCCATACTGCTCTTACAGCCATAATGATGATAAGGCATCAGGGGAAATGTAGTCCACAACATCTGGAATGCCAAAGGTTTCCTTCCCCTGGCCTAAAGTGTCCCTATCTATTTATTTTGCTTGGTGAGCATGGAGAACAAAATGGCTAGAAGGTCAGACTCTACAAGGTCTGGTGATGCATCTAGGGACCACAGGACATGAGCTGAAGACTTCAATTCTCCTGAACACTCAGTGGACAGCATGTCCGAAGGAGTAAACAAGAACTTTATTAAGTGCACATTAAATATAAGAAAATACAGAACCTTTAGAGTGAAGTAGTGATTGTAAGTATGTGCTGAAATACTGTAGAATCTGTAAGGGGGTACATTATGGGTGTTATTTCAAGTAGGTCACATGTTTCTGATGGAAAAGGTAGCTCAAACAGTGGAAGAACAAACCCCAACCCAATGGCTATCTATCAATACGGACATATAAGCAATACAAACAAAAAATTTACCTATGCTCTATACAGCTTTGTATCATTTGTGTTTGGGCTAATAATCTAGCCATTGCAGGCACCCAAGAAGCAATCAATTATAAATTGTATACTGTATATCATTTTTAAATGAGCAGAACCAATCAAAAAGTAAAATGCATGTGTATATATTTCCACAAGTGTCTACAGCCATTTGCTTTTAGCAAGAATGTTAATAAATATTGTAAATAAATCCTAAATAAAGTGTGAATTGACAAGTGTGAATAAATTACAGCTATTTGGGCTCTGTTTGAAACATCCTATATAGCTTTTACGTATATATTTTTTGTTCTTGATAACCTTTTACTTAATATGTCTTCTATATAACCATTTCCAAAAGATATATAAATATATATAGACCCTGTTCCAATTCCTATTATGCAAATTATATTTTTCTCATTTACCTAAATAATTGATATAAATAACAGTCAGCATAATTCTCATGTTATCAACTATTAAGAGTACAATTCAAATTTTAGTGAACAAACCTCCTAATGATAACAGTATATTTTTTAAACATAAAAAACTTACAATGCACTGTTCCAAATTATTACGCACAGTAAGTTTCAAAACACTTTATAGGTTGTAAAGAACTGAAAATTATCATTTGTTGTGTTTGCAGCATATTTACTGAATCAAAAGCTATTTCAATCAAACTTTTAACAACATTTTAACTTTTTAAACATTTTAACAGGTCACGTTACATTTTAACATAGGACCCCTTATTTGATAGCAGCTTCACAAGTCTTGCATCCATTGAACTTGTGAGTTTTTGGACAGTTTCTGCTTGAATTTGTTGTCAGAATAGCCTCCCAGAGATGCTGTTTGGATGTAAACTGCCTCCCACCCTCATAGATCTTTTGCTTGAGGATGCTCCAAAGGTTCTCAATAGGATTGAGGTCAGGGGAGGATGGAGGCCACACCATGACCTTCTCTCCTTTTATCCCCGTAGCAGCCATTGATGCAGAGGTATTCTTTGCAGCATGAGATGGTGCATTGTCATGCATGAAGCTGATTTTATTACGGAAAGCATAGTTCTTCCTTCTATACCAGAGAAGAAAGTGGTCAGTCAGAAACTCCACATACTTTGCAGAGGTAATCTTTATACCTTCAGGGACCCTAAAGGGGCTGACCAGCTCTCTTCACATGATTCCGGCCCAAGACATGACTCCACCACTACCTTGCTGACGTCGCAGCCTTGTTGGAACAGGGTGGCCGTCCACCAACCATCCACTACTCCATCCATCTGGACCATCCAGGGTTGCACGCCACTCATCCGTGAACAGGACTGTTTGAAAATTAGTCTTCATGTATTTTTCTGCCCAATGCAGCCGCTTCTGCTTGTGAGCATTGGTTAGTGGTGGCCGAATAGAAGGTTTATGCACAGTTGCAAGACTCTGGCCTTTTGGCGCCCTGTGTGAAACATCTTTGCAGCGCTCTCCCTGGTCATACCCCTACATCCATGTAATTTGTGTAGTGTTTGTATACAGGATTTAGGAGTAGATGGGGGGAAGGTGCACTGTGGCAGTAGAAGGGGGTCATGCATACTGTGGCAGTAGGTGGGGGGCATGGACACTGTGGCAGTAGATGAGGGGCAGCGCACTGTAGGAGTAGATTGGGGTAGGGGCACTGTAGGAGTATATGGGGCAGAGGCACTCTAGAAGTATATGAGGCAGGGGTAATGTGGCAGGAAATATGGACACAGCATTACTCTAGGGGTAGTTGGGGGGCAGGTGCACTGTGGCAGTAGATGGGGCAGGGGGACTCTAGGAGTAGTCGGAGTGCAGGGGCACTGTAGGAGTAGATGGGGCAAGGACACTGTAGGTGTAGTTGGGGGCAGGGGCACTGTACGAGTAGTTGGGGCAGGGGCACTGTAGGTGTAGTTGGGGCAGGGGTACTGTAGTAGTAGTTGGGGCAGGGGCACTGTAGGAGTAGTCAGGGGCAGAGGCAGGGGCATGGGCACTGTAGGAGTTGGGGCAGGGGCACTGTAGTAGTAGCTGGGGGCAGGGGCACTGTAGATGTAATTGGGGCAGGGGCACTGCAGGAGTAGTTGGGGGCAGGGGCACTGTAGGAGTAGGTGGGGGCAGGGGCACTGTAGGTGTAGTTGGAGGCAGGGGCACTGTAGGAGTACTTGGGGGCAGGGGCACTATAGGTGTAGTTGGGGGCTGATGCTCCTTCCTGCTTTCCACTCACTTACCATGCCACTTGCTTAGCTCCATCCCTGCCATATTAGCTCCGCCCTGCTGGCAGCTGAGCCCCACCCCCACTGACATCACTGATAGACCTGGGTAGAGGAAAATCCGCGACAGGTATTATAGAAGTGCTCTGTGCACTCTCTCACACCTGTCACTCGGGGGATGTGCGAGCTTTGTCGGCCGCATGGGGCCCCCTGCTGCCATGGCGCCCTGTGCGACCGCACAGCTCGCACACCCCTAAGGCCGGCCCTCACTCTACACCTTGATGTCCGTGGGACTCCAGAGGCACCAGCAGCTTCAAATATCTGTTTTCTGCTATGTAATGGTATTTTAGCAGCTGCTCTCTTGATCCGATGCATGGATCTGGCAGAAATCTTCCTCAATGTGCCTTTATCTGCACTAACCCATCTGGGCTCTTAATCAGCCACAAATCTCTTAATAGTGCGATGATCACGCTTACGTTTTCGTGAAATATCTAATGTTTTCATACCTCGTCCAAGGCATTGAACTATTTCACTCTTTTCGGCAGCAGAGAGATCATTTTCTTTCTTTCCCATATTGCATGAAAATGGTGCTCTGCTTAATAATGTGGAACACCTTGCTGTAGTAGTTTTTCCTTAAATTGGGCTCACCTGGCAATCTAATTATCACAGGTGTCCGAGATTGTTTTCAGTGATCAAAAGAGCCCTGAGACACAATGCCATCCATGAGTTAAACTGAAAAACAAAATATTTAATCTTTGTGACACTTAAATAGAATTTGCATAATAATTTGGAACAGGGTGTATATATATATCTCCCCATAATCTGTAACTTATATGTATTATCTGCATGTCATTGCTGATTTTTTTTCCAATAAAAATAAAACATGTAACCCTGCGCGATTGTACAAAGTATCCCAGAATTAAAGTAAAACTCGTACCATCCATCAATGCAAATATATGTGGGCATGGAGGGGGTGTCTTTTCTAATAATCAATTACAAAACATTTCTGCAAAATAAAATTGATTTACATCTACTAAAATAAAAAAATAGTATAAGTAAAAATCTAATGACAAACAGAAATGTGTTATTGCTGTGAAAAAAAAATCTGTAAAAAAAAACAGTGTTGGCTTACTTTTTAAAAAAACACCTTGAACCAGTTTTAAATTACTTGTGTTAACTGTTAGTTGACATGCTGGATCTTTGTACCAAATTATAATGCAATAAATAAACCTTTTTTAGTAGACTTGTGACGATGGAAATATGTGTTTTAATCCAATCACTTTGCTTAAAAATCTTTTTTTGGGAAAGGGCACATTTTATTAAGGAAAAAATATTCCAGAAAAGAAATCAGACAAACCAAATAAGCACAAAAATGTGCCAGTCAGAGTAGTGTAAAATACATACATAATGCAAACTTTATGCATCTATTATACAGGGCACGGGTAGGCGTAATTTACTGCCATACGGTTCACAGGTCAAGTGAGAAAAAGTAATTTGTAGAGGTCCACTGTATTTGTGAAATTTATATATATATTACTGCTTCTCCCTTTTTTCCTCTTTCAGTTAATTTTTCTCACTTGATCTGTGAATACACTCTCACATTCTCTTCTAGGCATTACGAATTTCAAAACTTCGGCACTTCAGCAATTCGGCACTCCGACACTTTGGAACTTCGGCAACTTTGGCACTTCAGCACTTCGAAACTTCGCCACTTCGGAATTTCAGTAACTTCGGCACTTCAACACTTTGGAACTTTGGCACTTCGACACTTCGGAACTTTGGCAACTTCGGCACTTCGGAACTTCTGAACTTCTCTTGCAGCCGCTTGGTAGATAACTCCCTAATTCCCACGGTATTTTTTATTATTTTATCTCCTTTTTTCTTTTTCTGCACTTTTTACCATTTTCCATTTTTAACTCCTGTATGTTTCATTATTTATTGAGTATCTTTCCTTTGATACTTATTTCTATTTTTATTTTATTTTTTTTATTTTTGACTTCATGATTTTTTAATCCATTCACCTTTCACTATTTCACTATTTTGGATTCACTTGTATTTATATTGTTCTTATTCTGTTATAAAATCTCCTCTTAAAGGTACAGCATCCCTCTTAAAGGTACAGCACCCCTATTAGTATTACTCTTTTATAGATATTTTAGCTTTTTTTTAGCCACCTTTTAGGCGAGCTCCTGGTATCCCTAGACACCTTCGGTGTCTTTTTTTCTGGTTATTCCTTTATAGGTTTTAGTGAATCCCTATTTGCGCCAGTTTTGAGCAAGCTAATACTAGTCCTACTCCCTCATTTTTGGGCAACACACTAGGTGTACCAGTACAAATCATTTTACCCCCCCAATTAGTATTTAGGGCCCCCACCCACCGCTCAGGGGTGGGGGCTAGGGGGGAGGAAATTAGGTCCCCCCCTAATTAGTATTTAGGGACCCCACCCACCGTTCAGGTCCCCCCTATTCTGATTTAGTTCGGCACATGTCTATTCTCTTCCCAACCTTCTGTCCTTCTGTACATATTTTATCCCCACCTTATATCCCTTACCTAATTTTCTGCCCCACACACCCTTAACATACTCCATATTCTTTCCCCCACCTTCTGTCCCTCTCATATCCTTCACCCACACCATGAACTTTAATTTCTCTCCTCATTCTCCCCTCATATCTTCAGCTTTCTCCATATTTTCAAACCTACATTCTGTCCCTTTCTCCATATTTTTTCCCTGTCTGTCCCTTTAGTACAGTGATTCACTCCCTACCTATTCCTGTGCTAGTGCTGCCAAGCAAAATGAGTCTTATAGTCCTAAAAGAATGCTCAATTCAGTTTGGCGCCATCTGCTGTCAGAAGGGGGCAAGATTAGAACATAAGTCTATCTGTACTGCAGCCCTGACACCAAAATAAAAAGTCCTGGCTGTTTGCATGCTACCAATACTCCCATTCCCATGCCTCTCAGCTGCACAGTATGAATACACTATGCAATTCAAGAAAAGCCTGCATTTGCAGAGGAGTTAAAGATCTGGTAACCCTGCGTCTTGTATCTTGGGAGGGGGGGCCCTTGTGCGCCCCTCCTCTCCCATCCCCCCTATCGGCACCAGCTCCACGCATTATTTTTATACATCTAATAGAAACATAGAAACATAGAATGTGACGGCAGATAAGAACCATTTGGCCCATCTAGTCTGCCCAATTTTCTAAATACTTTCATTAGTCCCTGGTCTTATCTTATAGATAGGAAAGCCTTATGCATATCCCACGCATGCTTAAACTCGTTTACTGTGTTAACTTCTACCACTTCAGCTGGAAGGCTATTCCATGCATCCACTACCCTCTCAGTAAAGTAATACTTCTTGATATTATTTTTAAACCTTTGTCCCTCTAATTTAAGACTATGTCCTCTTGTTGTGGTAGTAACAATACACATTTTTTCTAATTGGTAGAGGTTAACACAGTAAAGGAGTTTAAGCATGCGTGGGATAGGCATAAGGCTGTCCTAACTATAAGATAAGGCCAGGGACTAATGAAAGTATTTAGAAAATTGGGCAGACTAGATGGGCTGAATGGTTCTTATCTGACGTCACATTCTATGTTTCTATGTTTCTATGTTAAATATAGTCTCCTCCTTTACTGTGTTGATTACCTTTATGTATTTAAATGTTTCTATCATATCCCCGCTGTCTCGTCTTTCCTCCAAGCTATACATGTTAAGATCCTTTAACCATTCCTGGTAAGTTTTATCCTGCAATCCATGAACCAGTTTAGTAGCCCTTCTCTGAACTCTCTCTAAGGTATCAATATCCTTCTGAAGATATGGTCTCCAGTACTGTGTACAATACTCCAAGTGAGGTCTCACAAGTGTTCTGTACAATGGCATGAGCACTTCCCTCTTTCCACTGCTAATACCTCTCCCTATACAACCAAGCATTCTGCTAGCTTTTCCTGCTGCTCTATTACATTTTCTGCCTACCGTTAAGTCATCAGAAATAATCACCCCTAAATCTCTTTCCTCAGATGTTGAAGTTAGGACTCTATCAAATATTCTGTACTGTGTCCTTGGGTTTTTACGTCCAAGATGCATTATCTTGCACTTATCCACATTAAATGTCAGTTGCCACAACTCTGACCATTTTTCTAGTTTACCTAAATCATTTGCCATTTGGCTTATCCCTCCTAGAACATCAACCCTGTTACATATCTTAGTATCATCAGCACAAAGACATACCTTACCATCAAGACCTCCTGCAATATCACTAATAAAAATATTAAAGAGAATGGGTCCAAGTACAGATTCCTGAGGTACCCCACTGGTGACAAGTCCAAGCTTTGAATATACTCCATTGACTACAACCCTCTGTTGCCTGTCACTCATCCACTGCCTTACCCATTCTACAATATTGGAATCCAAACTTGCCGTTTATTGATAAGCCTTCTATGTGCAACAGTGTCAAAAGCCTTACTGAAATCTAGGTAAGCAATGTCTACTGCACCACCCTGATCTATAATTTTAGTTACCCAATCAAAAAAATCAATAAGATTAGTTTGGCATGATCTCCCTGAAGTAAACCCATGTTGTCGCTGATCTTGAAATCCATGTGTTTTTAGATGTTCAACAATCCTATCCTTTAACATGGTTTCCATCACTTTTTCCACTACTGAAGTAAGGCTTACTGGCCTATAGTTGCCCGACTCCTCCCTATTATCTTTCTTGTGAATGGGCACAACATTTGCTAACTTCCAATCTTCTGGGACTACTCCTGTTAACAATGATTGGTTAAATAAATCTGTAAATGGTTTTGCTAGTACACCACTAAGCTCTTTTAATAGCTTTGGGTGTATTCCATCAGGTCCCATTGACTTATTTGTCTTTACTTTTGACAGCTGAAATAGAACCTCCTCCTCTGTAAACTTACATGTAATAAATGACTCACTCATTTATCCTTTTTCTTAACTGAGGTCCCGTCCCTTTCCTTCATTTTCATCTGTAAATACCGAACAAAAATATTAATTGAGGCAGTCAGCTAGACCTTTATCCTCTTCTACATACCTTCCTTCTTTTGTTTTTAATCTAACTAATCCTTGTTTTACTTTTCTTTTCTCATTTATGTATCTAAAAAAAGATTTGTCCCCCTTTTTTACTGACTGTGCTATTTTCTCTTCTGTGTGTGATTTGGAAGCTCTTATAACTTGCTTAGCCTCTTTCTGCCTAATCTTATAGATTATTCTGTCTTCCTCACTCTGTTTTTTTTTTATAATTACTAAATGCTAACTTTTTGTTTTTAACTATTTTGGCCACAACTGTGGAGTACCACAGTGGTTTCTTGAATTTTTTGCTTTTACTGACAAGCCTAATGCAATTTTCTATTGCCTTCAGTAGTGCAACTTTTAAATAATCCCATTTCTCTTGAACTCCATTTAAATTGCTCCAGTCTCATAATGACTCGTCTAAACATATTCTAATTACGAGTTACTGTGTGATTACCAAATTCTAACGTAACCCAAACAAACTCTTTATTCGCCTCACTAACTTTTATTAGGCTAGATTTTATGCTATCCTTCACATACAGGGCCACCCCTCCCCCTTTCTTGCCATCCCTGTCTTTTCTATATAAAGAGTACCCTGGCATTGCTATGTCCCAGTCATTTTTCTCATTATACCATGTCTCAGTAACAGCGACTAAATCTACACTATCAGTTGCCATTATTGCCACAAGTTCATGGATCTTATTCCCTAAACTGCGAGCATTTGTAGACATGACTCTAAGCTTGTCATTTTTTAACACACTTGCTACAGGCACCTTCTGTCCTTGTTTTGGGGACAATTGGATTGATGTTTTATCAATCCAACTTGTGTGGTATGGTAATTTACATAGCTATTTACTAAACTCAATTTCCATCCAAAGACAATTAGTTGGAAACAACAAACATAAAAAAAAAAAAAAAAAATGAAATGCCAGTTTTATGTAGTTGATAGGGTTTATTGATAAATTGTGTGAAGAATCGAATTGTGTTAAGAATGAAATAGATTGTTTTACTCTATCTGCAAGTCTACATGAAGAAAAGACAAAACAATAATAAAATAAATAAACATACGGGTGTATTCACTAGAGTAAAAATGATCAGGAATGTAAAGTGAATTCAAAGCACATTCCAAATATAAGGCTCAAAAGGCCAAACTCAATACACATTTTTTCTAATTCAGATATTTTGTATTAGGCATCAAGGAAAAGCTAAAAATAGGTGCTGTGACAAAAACTATGTGTTTTATTCACCCAGTTACTTTCCCTGCATTCGGTAGATGGATCTACCGAACACCAAACACTGACCAACCCCCCAACCTCATACCAAGACACAGGTGCTATCTTTTCTAGGGACTGTGGGCTATTACCGCATGTTTGTCCCTGGGTATAGCGCCCTTGCCAAGCCCCTCACTGACCTGACCAAAAAGCCCCTTTCCAGACAGGTAGCGTGGTCCCCGGAGTGCGAGGTCGCCTTCCAAAGTCTAAAGTCAGCACTGAGCGAGGAACCTGTGTTGGCCGCCCCCAAACCATACTAAAAATTTTCTTGTCCACACAGATGCCTCCACGTTTGGGCTGCGAGCCGTGTTAAGTCAAGTGGGGGATGACTTAATGGAGCACCCAGTGGCATATCTCAGCCAGAAACGCCATGCCACCGTGGATAAAGAATGTTTGGCTCTAGTATGGGCATTAAAGAAACTGCACCGATATCTCTATGGTCGTCCCTTCACGTTAATGACGGATCACAACCCCCTCATCTGGCTGAACAGGGTAGCTGGAGGTAACACCTGTTTTCTGCACTGGAGCCTGGCCCTACAATTTTACTATGCAATACAGGCCAGGCAAACAGAATGGCAATTCTGATGGATTATCATGGCAGACAGAGTTGGAACCTTAATTTAGCCTCCCGGACATACCCAAGCCAAGACCATTGGGGTCTAGGCAGGTATGCCGCACCAAGGAACTGGGGGGGAGCAATGTGACAAAAACTATGTATTTTATTCACCCAGTTACTTTCCCTGTGTTCGGTAGACCTCGCGAACTCTGGCAAATTCACACGAACGCCTGCTTCTTTCCACAACAAGCCAGAAGAGCGCTGTTCAGTAGGATTGTTTTCACGAATAAGACAAACAATCGCTACCTATAAGCCAGGGGAACCATTTGTCTTTTTGTTCGTTTTGAAACTACCGAAATTGACACCAGTGGAGATTAAGCTGTGTTCGTGGGATCAGAGCGCTATTTGGACAACTTGGGCGTTCAGATCCAGGCTATCTGGGGATATAATGTTTGTGGGGGTTCCTCTATGTATTATGTGTATTTTTAATATTTTATGATTTGTGTGGCGAAAGTACCCTCTGTGATAAACTCTGGCTAAAGACCCTGCTCGTGCCTTTATGCCGTGAGTCTGTATAGCTGACTCTTGCAACATGTTGATGGACACCAGCCACTGCGGATCCACGCCAAATTATACCCCCACGTCCTCTCCCAACTTTAGTTACGCACGCGCACGTTTTGGGATCAAAGGCCATTTTCGGCCAATCAGAAATGTAAAGCACTTATTTAAACTCAAATTTACATTTCCTCATTGCCCTGTCGTGGTTTCCCTAGTGGTTGTCCGAGAGTTTGTTCCTGAGCGTTTATTCCTGATTTTTGACTTCCCTATATTCTGGTATCCCTGACTTCTGGCTTTCTCTTATCGTTGTGTCCTATTCTGTGCCCCCTGACCGCGGCAGGTATCCTGACTATTCTTTGGTATGTTAAGTTCGACCAGTCTAAGGCCAGGTAAGACGTTACCTTTTAGTCCTAGGTGTGATACAATTCTACATGCTGTAATCCTAACACTTATATGGTTTGGTATACAAACCTTACCGAATGGGGGGTTTGTGTTCGTATACCGAACAAACTACCGAACAGTCGAAGCACCGCAAGTGGAGTGTGGAGCCTATTAACCTCCCTGATACACATGTAACCGCAACTTAATTGATGATCATCTGGGTGGTCGTTGTTCGACATACGAACACGTGGCAGCGGCTATCTTTAGCCACGAACACACAGAGCAGTGTTTGGTCGTCGAGTGCATGGAACTCAAATTGGACACTCGACGGCGTGAACACGGCTAAAAACATACCTTCCATTAATGTTCGGCTATATGTATGGGAATTGAACGGCGTTCGTGGGAGCAAACTCCCAAACGAGAGACATAAACTAAGTACCCATACAAATTCTTACATTTGATATTTTAACTGTTTTATCTATTCCTGAAATAGACTGACCACACAACCTGATTCTCTGGAACTGTTTTGGGCATGGGACCATGCGTGCGGTCGGTCAAAATGTGACCTCCATGGAAATCCCGAACCCCTGGACCGATCTGAGTTATTTATGGATATGTTGTTCACCCAGGTCTGAGCTATCAGAAGATATAACTTTTATGGGGTTTCCATAGGGTTTGGGTGTACTTTTGGGGTTTTATAAAACTTGTGTTTTTTGTGCCTGGACTCAGTTATCTCCCAGGCAGAGGGTAGGGATTGTATGGTTGTATATGGGAGTATCATGCATTTAAACACTGTTGTCATTGGTCTGTGACTTTATGCTGCAGTTCCCTGCAAGGTGCAGCTGGGAGTGCCCCTTGCATGGGGACTTGCATAAAAGGCCAGCTGTGGCTACCAATAAATGAGTTCCTGCCTACCCTCAACATAGAGTCTCATCTCATGTGTGGGGGGAACAGCTGTATCTGCTCTGGGGATTGCTATATCACAATACTCCCCTGGGTTATAATCACTACCTCGTATAAGAGCTGTTCCTGCTATACTCTCTGGAGTAGGAGAGGTTCACCCACTGGAAGCTGGATCCTGGTCTTGGGTCCAGGGTGGGTGAAAAATGGTGAGTTCCCCAGCCAAACTGTAACACTGGACATGGGGACTACGGTGCAGATGGTGTCTGGTGAAGTGCTTGGAGTACTTGGTGAGCACTAGAAAGCAGCAATTGGCAGAGGCACCCTGTCGGGGTGCCAGGTGGTCCATCACATCTGGTGGCAGCACTGGGATGGCTTCCTAGAGAGTATAGAACATCCTGGAGACACCATTTGGATTTATAATTGAGGGCAATGCTAGCACTGGTGCAGCGCCCCTGGTTGCAGAGAAACTCAGGGGGATGGAGCAAGCTAACCCCCGGGCAGCATCACCCTACGAGGAAGAGTACCTCTGGAGACTACAAAATTCCTTGGCTCATGAGTATAGCCCTATTTCAGCGGAGGAGAAGTTGGCCTGGAGAGATGGGATATGGTGAGGTCTCTGGCACGAGGCTCTGGAGTGGACACGAGTTTCATGGGGAGAGAGCCTCCCAAGTCCAGAACAGCGCAGCCAGAAACAAGTGGCGCTGAGGATGCCCTTCCTGGGGTGTCTGCCACTGGGAGAGTGGGTCCTGGAAATTCAGTGGTTGATCAGGAAAAAACTGTGGCTGGATGAGGCCTACCGGGCGCTACGGTGGTACTCAGTCCAGCGGTGCCCTTAGATGGCTGAAAGTGAAAGGCCAGAAGGCAATGACTACAATGGCCCTGGTCTGCTATGGGAGGCATTGGAGGAGGACAGTGACTTTGGCAGCACAGAGGAGTCTCGATATTGGGAAATCAGGGGATGGCGATTGGATGCACTGGAGCTCCCTGATGTTACTGGACTGGGACCAGATATCACCCATCTGGTCATGATTGAGTGGGAGCTGGAACAAGATTACCATCGACTGTTCGACTTGGCTCAACTGCAGACCCTCAGCCCAGATGATGATTGATTATAAACTGGTCCTGGGGGGAACCCCAACTGGTAGGTGGAGATGGGATCAAGGTGTCTGCACCGGCCCTCCATTGGCAGTGTACAATACAGGGAGAGGTGACAACCAGTCTCTCTCCCCTGCGGCAGCCAGAGTTACAGGGGGAGGAGATGATCAGTCCTTCTACCCTACCGCAGCAAGCATCCTGGGGAGTGGAGGCAACTGGCCTCACCCTCCAACAGCAGCTGGAGGTACCGGGAGAGGAGCCAACTAATCCCTCTCCCCAAATACAGGAGGACAGCACCCTTGACCTCAATGGTCCAGACCTATAGGGATGCTGGAAGGCTGGTTCAGATCCCCAACCAACACCGCAGGAAAGCCAGGAGGAGGAGGTAGGCGATCCTTCCTCTCCACAGCAGATTCCTAACCAGTCCTGGGGTTCGTGGAGGAGACGGCAATACCCACTGACCCCATCCCAGCAGAAGAGCTGGCATCAGGGAAGAGTGCCGCTGGCCTCTGCCCTACCTGCCCCATTCTTACAGGGCAGGTCTATCTACCAGTCCACCCCCCAGAGGAAGAGCTGGCACCTGGGCCATCCCCTTCTCCTCAGTCCAAAACCGGATGACCCCCTGACTTACCCAGATGTAACGCTGGCTACAGGGCAGAATGCCACTGGCCTCTGAACACCAAGTACCTACAACTCCATGCCTTGGAGTACAAGGGAGATTGGTCGCCCAATCCGCAGCCTGGGACATACAGGACAAAGCCAGGCGCCAGAGATCTACAGGTCAAGTGCTTGGTTGTGGGTTGGCTGCCAGACTAACTCAGGTACTGACCGGCAGCCGGTCAGGTACCTGGTTAGTCTTCCCTTGGAGGGGAAGATATGTGGTGAAAGTAAACTCGCCACTGGTTCATAGTTACAGCCTCCCACCCTGTAACTATGGCCCCTGTGATAAACTCTGGGTAAAGATACTGTTTGTGCCTTTATGACTTATATGGTTCAGTATATGTAGCTTACCGAACGGATTAGGGGTTTGTGTTCGTAAACCGAACAAACTACCTAACACCCGCAAGTGGAGTGTGCAGCCTATTAACCTCCCTGATACACATGTAATCACAACATAATTGCCGATTATCTGGGTGGTCGCTGTCCAACATACGAATACGTGGCGGCGGCCATCTTTAGCCATGAACACACAGAGCGGTGTTTGGTCATCCAGTGCATGGAACTCAAATCGAACATTCGACGGCACGAGCACCGCTAAAGACATACCTTCCATTAACTCTTAATTATTTCAATCTTACTAATATTTTCCTTTCCCTGTGATTGGCCATGGCAGCACTACTCTTAGGGGGTTAGCTCCTCCCATCATTTCCATTGAACAGGAATAAAATCAATATTCACAAATACCCCACTTTCAGCTCTTGATTCCCAGTTCACAACAACCCAACACAAATGAGGTGAATGCAGTGCTACCAAGGCCCAATAATTTTCAAATTTCTCAGCAATGGCCATGGTAGCATCACTCTTGGGCCATGCCCAAGCTCACCAAAAATCAGGGAGGGAATAAATGTACATCCTGCTGAACAAAAAAAAATAATCATAACATATAAAGACGTTCCTAAAACTGCCTCTCCAAACTCAGAGTCCTTTGAGGACCGAGTATCCAAACAGTAATGCCTGATAAATTTGTTGACAGAAGACCATGCAGCTGCCTTAGAAATCTGCTCTGGAGCAACATGTGCAGCAGCAGCTGCCCAGAAAGATGCCAGAACTCTGGTGGAATGTGCCTTCAAACCATTAGGTACTAGAACTCTTTGAATTTATAACCTTTGGAGATAGCTATAACCATCCACCTGGCAATGGAAGGATTGTATGCTGCTTTCCTCTTCCTCTGACTATAGGAACATTGAATAGACAAGAATATTTCCTCCACTCTGCTGTTCTCCTGTCTGCTTGATTGCTGGAAGAAAAAAAGGAAGGACAATATCTTGGGACATATGAAAAGTTGACAGCACTTTGGGCTGATACTCTGGAACAGTGCAAAAGACGACCTTGTTGCCATGAACGACTGTTAGAGAATTGTCTGAGGATAAGACACTAAGTTCAGAAACTCTTCTGCCTGATGTCAAAGAAATCAGCAATACCAACTTCCAAATCAGAATCATCTCAGGAATTTAGTACAATGGTTTTAAGGGAGAACCATGTAACGTTGAAAGAAGCAACGGCAAGAGGAAAGCAAGACTTTATCAAGACCTAATATGTAAGACTGCCCTCATAAACTTAATTACATCATCATTCAAAGCCCACATCACATCAGAAATGGCTGACAAGGCAGAAACTTGTATTTTTAAAGTATTCAGGCTAAGGCATTTAGCTACTGTAAACCTTCTTTTAGAAAGTTCAACAGTTCAGAGGTTGAAAATTCAGAGTGGGAAAACACCTCTCTTGGTTGCCCAGTGGCAGGAGATATCCCAAACTCTATTATTAGAGGAGGCAGTAGATTTCCTTCTGCCCTGCTTTATGGTAGAGATTACAGATTCTGAGAAACCTTTTGTTCTCAACCTTCCCCTTTCAGTTTTCAGGCCATCTCCTCGGAAGACTGAAAATGAATATTACAGGAGGGAAAATATACTCATTCTGAAAGTTTCAACCATAAGATAGAGCATTCGCCCCCTCCGCTTGTAGATAAGGGAAGCTGGAGAAAAATCTCCTGACCTGACTGCTGGATCTCATAGCCATCAGTTCTATTTCCAGACCTGCCATTGGTCCACAATCATTTGGAATGTCCATTTTGCCAAACTCCACTATCCTGGCTGAACCTAGTGCCTGCTAAGGACATCTGTTTTCATGTTGACTTCCTCTGGATGGTAATCTGTCAATAAGCCCGATTCATTAGTGGTGACAATGTTTTCATCATATTCTTACTTGGAATTCCACCTTAGTGGTTTATGTATGCCACCACAGAGGTATTGTCTATATTGACTTTGACCTACTGATTCCTGGCTTCCAAATTCAAGAATAATAACTCACCTTGTGGTACAACCACTGCTTATTCATGTGTTTTCCACTTGTATTGTGTATTTTCCCTTGTATTTTGTGTATTGTACCCTGTTTCCCCATTCAGCGTCCTATTCGACCACCCCGGTGCCCCATTAGAATGTTCACACCAATAACATAAGTGGGAAACCGTAAGGGAAGTAACTAATGAGTACTACCCTGGGTGGCCGCCATTTCGTATAGATGAACGCCAACCAGGGGGAGCATTCTTTCCCAAAAGGAGACGCTTCCTTTGTATGGTGTTCGCACAGGAACCTCACAAATGGAGACCGGTCGGAGAAATATACTTGTGTGGGGATTCCTGAGGTTGGTGGAGATGCTTCTAGGGCAATGGCTATTTTGGCAGGCTTTGTGTACCTTTAAGACAAAGAAACTAGATCCCTTTTCCCGCGCCTTGGATCCCAGGCACAGAGGATCCTGAGATGGAAACCCCTGTCTATTTGAGTGGAAGACCTCTTGCAGGGGGTTATGCATAAAAGCCGTGTGTGGCACAATAAAATTGTGTTGTACTCCCAGAGCTGTGTGTTGTCCAGTTACCAGGGGAATGGGTGTCTTTATACTTTAGAGGTTCCAGAGTGCCTGAGGGAAGGAATTAGTGGAGGTAACCGGTTGGGTTACCCATGGTTCACTACACAACTCATAAAGGACTGAGTCGAAATTCTCTTGGAAGACCGAACTTGTTTTACTTTCTCCTTTAGATGAAACTCTTTCATTTGACTGTCTTGGTGTTGAACCTGGGTCCCCAGTAAAACATACTCTGAGAATAGGTCAACCAGCTTTTCTCCCACTTCATTTCCCATCCATGTTGTTCCAAAATAGAAATTACTTTCTCTCAATGACTGGTCAGGAGCTGTTCCTGTTTTGCCACCACTAGTATATAACCATTTAATGGCAAATCTGTATCCCTCACAATCTTATATGAGCTATGATGGTAATAAAGGTCTTCGTAAAACCATCAGTGTTGCGCTCAGGCCAAAGGACAATGCTTGGAACTGTATATGTTGGTGATTGAAGCAAAATCTGAGGTACTTCAAATTGTTTGGTAGACTTCTTTGATTATGGAAGCCAATGATTCCTTCCTGAATTTATTTTCAGACAGCCAAGTATTTAGCTTGTGTAGGTCCAGAATGGGACTCCACTTGACTGTCACATTTGGTGCCAGAAACATATGGAAATAACAATTGTGACCGTATTCCTGGACTGGAGCTGGAACAAAGGAAATTTGACGTAGTAGAAGTTTGATAAATTCCAGAAGAGCTGCTATTTCCTTTAAGTCTTCTTTAAAACATGAACTGAAAAACTTTTTCAGAGGCGGTGCTACTTTAAATTCCAGAAAATAATATTTTTCGATGATACTGTGCACCCATCTGTCTTTCACGGATTAAAACCAAATGTCTGAATATGAGCAATGAGCCTTTTACCCTGTCTGGAGAATCTGGTCTTGCCTCCACCTCTTCTGCTGTTGGAGTGATTTTGACCAATATTTATTCCAAAAAAAACTACTTTTCAAGCTGATAATGTCTTGAATCACAAAAGAACCTTCTATATGAGCTAGCGTTTCTTTGTCTATTTTTATTGTGTGCAAAGAGAGCCTTTCTTCCTACCACAGCATTCTTTATGCATTTGTCAAGTGATTTGTCAAATAAAATATCCCCCTGGAAGAGTAAGGTACAAAGGCTACTCTTTGAGGAGGTATCTATTTCCGATCCCTTTAACCACAAGGCTCTTCGGCTTACCTCGCTTTGAGGACACCCAGTAGGTGCTGCTTCCCTGTACCCTTTCCTTGTTACTGCCAGATAGAAGAGACTCTGGTTGGGGAAGTATCAGCTGCCATACCCAGATCTAACAAGTGCTAGGAACCTCTCCATCGCACAAATATGATTTTGAGAGATTATTGTCCATCCTTCTCTCAATTGGCTCCTTTAGGAACCTTGCATCATCCACCAGAAGCGTTGTTCTTTTAGATAGCCTCACATTGGTGACATCAACTTTTGAGGCAGGGGACCAAACCTCTGAATCAGATGTTTTCAAAAGTGTAAAGTCTGGATATTCTGACCTGTATAAACACCCTTTTCTACACATTCTTCCATTTTTCTTGAATCAAATCTTTTATGGTTTCTCAAAGTGGAAAAGACATCTCTTTTTTTTCCTTAACCTATCAAAATGCTTACTGTTTATAGGTTCCTTTGCAGTTTTTTTCTGAATGCTTCAATCAAAGCCTTTATGTCTTTTATCGGAGGTGGATATAGATTGATGCTCTTCCCCAGAAGACGAGAGGTTCCTGAAAAGGAGGACCCCTCCGAAAATACCTCATCCAAACCTCTTCTCTTGGATCTTACAGATCTCTCCAACCACTCTCAACCACGTGGTCTGGATTTTTTATGAGACTGGGGTTCTTGAATTCCCTCAGACACAGTTTGCAGTGTGACAAACGCTCCTTCCCACGTACGTTTTCCATGGACTCCTGGAGGAGTGTAGAAGCCGGGCTCCTGCCCACCGACTATGATCCAGGTCTGGGACACCATTTGGGAGTTACTCTGCCCAGCCGCTATTAACAGCTTTCACTGGGTGCCACTGGTTCGTCACTTTCGCTTCATGCGAATGTAACCGAACGCCGGCTCTCTGGCGGCGGTTCGCATGAACCAAACCCACGAATAGTCCCAGCAGTACTTAGCCGCAACTGCTATGGAACTAATTTCGGCATGAGGACTTCGTGGGTTCCCAGTCACCTCTGTGGGACTTAGCTGCGAATGTTATGGAACTGTTTTCGGCATGAGGTGACCATGCGGTTCCCGGACAACTTGGTTTGTGGTTTTTAACCACTTTGAAATCCGCCAGGAGAGCGCTTTTTGGTGCGAAGGTGCCTAAAACTAAGTGGAACAAACGCTACCCAAGAGCGAGGCAGAGTAATCCATATTGCGGCCTTTAGGAGCTCCCAAAAGTTGACCAGCAAAAGCACCAAATGCCCTGGAACTATTTTGGGCATAGGACCGTGTGTGGCCGGTCAGAATTTTAATACTGTGCCATTTCCCGTACATTGCATGGATCTGAGCGCTATTTTGGAGTCCCTGGGAAGGAATAGAGCTAGTCCCCTATCCTGCTACAGGACGGAGAGGCTCCAGGAGGACCCCAGTCAAGTCGGGGCGACTGGAGCAGAAGCGCTGAGGTTTTCCTCTGTTCAAGCTAGGAAGCAGTCTTTGGTGGAGGTACCCAGCCGGGGTACAGGGAGCTCTACTACATGCAGTATAAATGAGATAACAACAGATGGGAAAGAGGTCTCAGTTTCTTGCCCTCCAAAGCAGGCTCGCTGTAGGTTTGGCAGCAGGGTGAACTCTCTCTTCTATGGGAGCTATAAACAAGGAACAGAGAAAACAAAATTAAAGTAATTGTACTCTTTTAATCCAGTGAATCAAACTTGAAAATGACATACTGAGTGTCACTTCCTTGAACCTCTATAATGCAATCTATTTTTTGATCGAACCAGTGAAGCGATAGGGGTACTAAGTAGCTGAAAATACAATAGAGACAATCAAACCCTGGACACTCAAATCCAAATGAAACAATCCATAAAAAGAAATTCAAAGAAGAAAACAAAATTCTGAATTCTATCAATAAAACTAGAATGAAAATTGCAAAGAAATGAGGCTCTTCCATTTCCTGATCTCTAAGGTCAGTGTAAACAATTCCTAAACATACAAATTCAAACAGTACTAACCTGTTGCACTGAGTAAAACCACGATTCCAACCAGGAAAAGGGCAGATAAGGCTGCAGGCATGAACAAAAACAGAAAGAAACAATGTGTGTGAACACCCACCACAGTGTAATAAGTGCTTAATTTATATCAACAGAAAGGAACTTTCCTGTATAGGATAAGATTTCCAATAGTATCCCAAAAGACTTCCTCTTGTCTTCCACACAACAAAATATATTCATAATTCAAAATTTCATATAAGGGAGAGGGAGGCAGTTTTTTACAACTTGCCTCCACAATTTCTTCCAACTTCAAGAAATGCCATTCATTAATTTAAAGATTCTGAACAATTTGCTTATTATAAAAAAAAAAAATTTATATCAAATTTGAAATGTATATTAATTTTCGTAAATAGAGATAGCAACCTGGATCTACATAAGAGATCCTATTGTAATCTTATTAGCCATAGAAAAAATGCAATATTTACAATATCTACAGAAAGAGGTATAGAAAAGAATATACACAAAAAGATTTTTTATTCTTCAAAAAAGCTCCACAAATCTATATCTAAATTTAACCCATAAGGCTGCAAAGTTTTTAATTTATTAATCCAAAAAGTCTCTCTCTGTGAGAGAGAGCACATACATGCCAATATATCTATGGAGATTTTAACCCAGACAGAGGATTTGGAATTCCTATTTTGAAAAGGAAAATATTCAAGGCTTGCAAACTTCAGCAAAAGTGTGAGTAGCCATTTGTGAATATAACTTCTACAATTTGTCATCATACACAGTTATACGATATGTTGTTTTATTTATGATTGGTTCAGCAGATCATCCCCCTTTTTTTGCTTATGAACAAAAACAGAACTGTTCCTACCCCAGGACGATAAAATAGGAAATAGGTTCTGGGATGCGTTGATAACCAAAAAAATGTGCACAAAATCGGAATCTAACGGCCAACAAAATGCATTGAATGGTTAACCAAATTCTGTAACTACAAATTGTAACTAAGTTTGCACCTCAACTGAATGGACCAAATTTGCACATGCAGCAAACTGGCTGAACACATAAACAGGCCTGCAGAGACTCTCACAAGCTTTGCTTCTTCCCAAAACAGCTGCAGGAAAAACTAACAATTTGGTTGAAAAGAAACTGAAGCCCATCCAGTCCCCCATAACTACAAATCAGCTAAAGAACCTGAACCTCCCAGGCAACATAAGGAAATTTTTCCCAGGTTTGAAACTGCTCCCCAGGCAAAGGGCACCTTCCAGGATTAACCCCATGCCATACCTGTTCCATGCTGCTACCACAAGGTCGCTGCAGCCAAGTCCCCTGTCACTAAGGAGGGATCTGCAGGGTGTTGCCCTTAGTCAGGTGCCGTGTACTGCAGCTTCCAGAGAAGAGAAGCTGAGCTTCATTAGGGCCAAGGGAACCAACTACTCCCTAGTAAGCCACAAAATAAAAAATAAAGCAGCCTAAAGGCTAGAGTCTTACAGGGAATGTGTACAGGAAAATAGAACTGGAGATCTAGAGCTGTTCAATACAAAATTGATTGTATTCCTGTCCAATGTGAGGACGATAAAATAGGAAATAGGTTCTGGGATGCGTTGATAACCAAAGAAATGTGCACAAAATCGAAATCTAACGGCCAACAAATTGCATTGAATGGTTAACCAAATTCTGTAACTACAAATTGTAACCAAATTTGCACTGCAACTGAATGGACCAAATTTGCACATGCAGCAAACTGGCTGAACACATAAACAGGCCTGCAGAGACTCTCACAAGCTTTGCTTCTTCCCAAAACAGCTGCAGGAAAAACTAACAATTTGGTTGAAAAGAAACTGAAGCCCATCCAGTCCCCCATAACTACAAATCAGCTAAAGAACCTGAACCTCCCAGGCAACATAAGGAAATTTTTCCCAGGTTTGAAACTGCTCCCCAGGCAAAGGGCACCTTCCAGGATTAACCCCATGCCATACCTGTTCCATGCTGCTACCACAAGGTCGCTGCAGCCAAGTCCCCTGTCACTAAGGAGGGATCTGCAGGGTGTTGCCCTTAGTGAGGTGCCGTGTACTGCAGCTTCCAGAGAAGAGAAGCTGAGCTCCATTAGGGCCAAGGGAACCAACTACTCCCTAGTAAGCCACAAAATAAAAAATAAAGCAGCCTAAAGGCTAGAGTCTTACAGGGAATGTGTACAGGAAAATAGAACTGGAGATCTAGAGCTGTTCAATACAAAATTGATTGTATTCCTGTCCAATGTGAGGACGATAAAATAGGAAATAGGTTCTGGGATGCGTTGATAACCAAAGAAATGTGCACAAAATCGAAATCTAACGGCCAACAAATTGCATTGAATGGTTAACCAAATTCTGTAACTACAAATTGTAACCAAATTTGCACTGCAACTGAATGGACCAAATTTGCACATGCAGCAAACTGGCTGAACACATAAACAGGCCTGCAGAGACTCTCACAAGCTTTGCTTCTTCCCAAAACAGCTGCAGGAAAAACTAACAATTTGGTTGAAAAGAAACTGAAGCCCATCCAGTCCCCCATAACTACAAATCAGCTAAAGAACCTGAACCTCCCAGGCAACATAAGGAAATTTTTCCCAGGTTTGAAACTGCTCCCCAGGCAAAGGGCACCTTCCAGGATTAACCCCATGCCATACCTGTTCCATGCTGCTACCACAAGGTCGCTGCAGCCAAGTCCCCTGTCACTAAGGAGGGATCTGCAGGGTGTTGCCCTTAGTGAGGTGCCGTGTACTGCAGCTTCCAGAGAAGAGAAGCTGAGCTCCATTAGGGCCAAGGGAACCAACTACTCCCTAGTAAGCCACAAAATAAAAAATAAAGCAGCCTAAAGGCTAGAGTCTTACAGGGAATGTGTACAGGAAAATAGAACTGGAGATCTAGAGCTGTTCAATACAAAATTGATTGTATTCCTGTCCAATGTGAGTGATGGGAGAAGCTAACTGATCATTGTTGGGAAAGGTTAATTTTATTCGATTTTATCATTTACAGTTTGCACTATGTTTCTAATATTGTTTGTGACCCCAAGGGATGGTAAGTATAGTTAACAATCATTTGACAATGTTAATAATGTTTTAGGTGTGCATTCTTGGTTAATTACAAATTATCTCATACTTTACCATATTTAAAATCAAGCTTTGCCACTATGAAACTCCAATGCATCTGTATGTATTTACTGTTACTGTAACGGCACCACCAGGCATAAAAGGGGTAAACCGCCGTTTAGTAGATCTTCCCTTCCAGAGACACAGGCACAGCTACTGCAGAACACCAAACTCCCGAAATGAATACAAGGGAATGCTCCAAACTCCCGAACTGCATACAAAGTAGCACTCCAAACTCCCGAACTGGAACCTCACGAATAGCTGCTAGCAGACGAACAGGAAAAGCACCCAAGCGGCTTACACTCCTGGCAATCAGTCTCTAACAGCATACAGTAAATACCCCCAAAGACGAGACAGAGCTCCATGTTGAGGGTCAAGCAGTGGTCTGGTTTATTCAGCGCTACCTGCCCAGTATTTATGCAGATCTCCCCCCTGGTGGACACTCCCCTAGGGGACCAGATGGGAGACTGTGACAAGGGACAGACATGCACCAATGACAGACACACAGAAGTAAAACATCCCCACAATGCATCCTAATTCCCTCCCCTCTATACTGGAGATAATTGGGAAGTAATCCAATTATCTCCCAGGACAGACGCAAAACTCCATTACACATGTGGTTATAATAAAACACTAAAATACAATAAAATACATAATGTTACCTTTATCACATAAAATATATACATGTAACCCATCCCCAGATAGCTGGGATCTGAGCGCACAATTGTACCGAATAGCGCTCAGATCCTATACCCACAGTTCAATTGCCATGGAGCCAAAGTCTTTAATTACATGAATAGGCTCCATGGCTGTACTATCTGGGTTAAAGCATTCACATAAAACAAAGTCCCGAATGATCAGGTGTTCGGTTAAATAGCCCCAAATAGAAGCAGGGAAGGCTGGAGGCTCAGAGGTGCCTGCACGTAAAAGTGTCTGCTTTTAGTGCACGGATTCCGGGCTGAGCACCGCTGGCCATCCGGGGAGTTCCATAAGTGTAACCGCGGCCACCCAGTAACAGTCAATTAAGCTGTGGTTAACCGCAGGCAGCTACTGGGTGGTCAATTGACTGCACACGCCAGCTTCTGGGCGGCCAATTAATAGCACCTGCCGGCTCCTCACGGCTCTGGGGAGGCTAATAGAAGGTGGTTTGTGCGGTAGACTAAATCTACCAAACGGCTGTGCAGAAAGGATGGAATACACCCAAAGCTATTAAAAGAGCTTAGTGGTGTACTAGCAAAACCATTAACAGATTTATTTAACCAATCATTGTTAACAGGAGTAGTCCCAGAAGATTGGAAGTTAGCGAATGTTGTGCCCATTCACAAGAAAGGTAATAGGGAGGAGTCGGGCAACTATAGGCCAGTAAGCCTTACTTCAGTAGTGGGGAAAGTGATGGAAACCATGTTAAAGGATAGGATTGTTGAACATCTAAAACCACATGGATTTCAAGATCAGAGACAACATGGGTTTACTTCAGGGAGATCATGCCAAACTAATCTTATTGATTTTTTTGATTGGGTAACTAAAATTATAGATCAGGGTGGTGCAGTAGACATTGCTTACCTAGATTTCAGTAAGGCTTTTTGACACTGTTGCACATAGAAGGCTTATCAATAAACTGCAATCTTTAAGTTTGGATTCCAATATTGTTGAATGGGTAAGGCAGTGGCTGAGTGACAGGCAACAGAGGGTTGTAGTTAATGGAATATATTGAAGCTTGGACTTGTCACCAGTGGGGTACCTCAGGGATCTGTACTTGGACCCATTCTCTTTAATATTTTTATTAGTGATATTGCAGAAGGTCTTGATGGTAAGGTATGTCTTTTTGCTGATGATACTAAGATATGTAACAGGGTTGATATTCCAGGAGGGATAAGCCAAATGACAAATGATTTAGGTAAACTAGAAAATGGTCAGAATTGTGGCAACTGACATTTTAATGTGGATAAGTGCAAGATAATGCATCTTGGACGTAAAACCCAAGGGCAGAGTACAGAATATTTGATAGAGTCCTAACCTCAACATATGAGGAAAGGGATTTAGGGGTGATTATTTCTGATGACTTAAAGGTAGGCAGACAATGTAATAGAGCAGCAGGAAATGCTAGCAGAATGTTTGGTTGTATAGGGAGAGGTATTAGCAGTAGAAAGAGGGAAGTGCTCATGCCATTGTACAGAACACTGGTGAGACCTCACTTGGAGTATTGTACACAGTACTGGAGACCGTATCTTCAGAAGGATATTGATACCTTAGAGAGGGTTCAGAGAAGGGCTACTAAACTGGTTCATGGATTGCAGGATAAAACTTACCAGGAAAGGTTAAAGGATCTTAACATGTATAGCTTGGAGGAAAGACGAGACAGGGGGGATATGATAGAAACATTTAAATATATAAAGGGAATCAACACAGTAAAGGAGGAGACTATATTTAAAAGAAGAAAAACTACCACAACAAGAGGACATAGTCTTAAATTAGAGGGACAAAGGTTTAAAAATAATATCAGGAAGTATTACTTTACTGAGAGGGTAGTGGATGCATGGAATAGCCTTCCAGCTGAAGTGGTAGAGGTTAACACAGTAAAGGAGTTTAAGCATGCATGGATAGGCATAAGGCTATCCTAACTATAAGATAAGGCTAGGGACTAATGAAAGTTTTTAGAAAATTGGGCAGACTAGATGGGCCGAATGGTTCTTATCTGCCGTCACATTCTATGTTTCTATGTTTCTATGAATAAACCTTTCTGCACAGTAAAATCAACTGTTTAACTGCCGGTCCATAATCCAAAGGCGGCAGGCAGGCAACCAGGCTCCTCCAATGCAATGTGGCGAGATTGGTCTCGTCACTGTTACCATCAATATACCATGTTTATTAGACTTGTGTATGGAGGAACAATTTGGTTTGGCCGAACAACTGTTTTCAAAAATTTAATTTAGTTCAGGACCTCTGCCAATTATGCATTTGACAGTTTGGCTTGTCCGTATATAATCCATGAAAATATTTGGAAAAAAAATTCAGATGAACAAAAAAGGATGGGCCAATCAATGTACTGCAAAATATATACATTATATAAATATAATGTATATATTTTGCAGTACACTGACAGATGCCTTTTTCTGCCATTTGGTTCACAGATCAGGTGAGAAAAAGAAAAGCAATATAGTGAAAAGGAGGTTTAAAAAAGTCTATATTTAAGTATTACATATTTATATATTAAATATTTAATATATAAATATATATATATTTATTTTTTACTCCTATTCTTTTTTCCCCTCTGTTGGTCACTTCTCACTTGACCTGTGAATAAAATCAACATTTAGTAGCTGACCCTTAACCATCTATCAAGTTTTTTCTAATCGACCATCTCTTTTTATTTGTGCTTTAGTCGGAACTCCAAATCCCAAAGCAAACAAGCATGTTTGTCCATCGAGTTTGTTGTTTGTTTTGTCATACGCTCGGATGGCGCTTTGGAGCTACAGAATTCGTCCGAATTGCCAATCAGCTTAAATTAAAACGAATTATATTTCGGCTGAAATTAAATGCACAAATCTAATGTTCATGGTCATTAGCATTTAGCAAAAATTTTACTATAGGGCTATTTATTAAAAATTCAAATTGCAGTCTAAAAATAGCTCAGCTGGTCACATAGCAAAAACAACTAGTAAATAGCTGCATAGAGAAATGCTTTCACGCTATTTCTACACATCATCATGTTTAATGTTTTTTTATGTGACATGCTGGCTGTGGTAACACATGGGAATGTTGCTAAACAAATAGGTTGGCGAGGTGTTAATCCATTTTGCAAAATGTAAAGCAAAACAGCAGAATGGAGAAAAATATGAGCAACTCAACTGAATTTAAGATTTTTTGGTGCTACATTGTTGTTCCCCATACCCTAAGGATGTGGGGGTACGAGGATAAATTCAATTCTCTACCAACTATGTGTTTATGATCAACCCTGTAATGTGTGCTGCACTCTACTGAATAAAGCATCATTAAAAGCATTCTAAATCAACATTATGGAGACTCAGCACAACTTGCAAAAGTTAAATCAGTTTCCCCAAGTGACACTGTAAGCAATACTTTCAAAATAAATCCTATAGAAAAATGTAAACTCACCCTAAAAATTATTTAAATTGCCACTCACTGAGTCTATTGTTTAATCCTGCAAAGGCTGCACATACATCCTGGAATATTTATATATGACACAAATAATCCGAAAATTGTAAAAGTATTTCTGACATTAATGAGTTTTTATGTGCAGGCACCTAAAACACCCTGTGACGTGACAGTTCTAAGTTTTGTGACATACTAAAGTTATATTATCTGTCTTCACCGTCACTTTGTGATCATCAGAAATGCCAGATAGTTGAAGACTGGCCTGAACTCAAAGGCAACGGATGACATTTGGCTTTAGAACAAGAGCAATACTTTTCCAAAAAAAAACTTGTAAGGATTTCAAACTGTAGGCCATACAATATTGAGGCATTGGAAGTGTTTGTTTGTTTGTTTGTTGTATTTCTGTTCACATTGGAAGAGTCGAAACAGTCTTGCTATGTATCAGTGATCCTGATATTTGGCTATCCAGCTATTATATATGACCTCAAATCAATATTGCATAGCTTTGGGTGAAATGTGCTTCACAGCAGTTGTAAGGGCAAAGGTCACCATATTATCTGAGATGCGGTTAGAACCATATCTTGGCTACCAGTGCGTTTTAATTGAATCCTAATGCATTACTGCAATACTCTGTAGTATTCACTAAAAGGTGGATTATAGTGAATTAAAACAGTGAGTTGCAACATTTAGGCAAAAATAGGTAACTTGTAAAAAATCCTCTAAATTAGCTGCACTCACAGCTTGGATATTTTAGCCTACATTTTTCAATTCAGTTTTCAAATGATTACACTGTGGTGTAATTTGTAGAAGCCCCACATTGTACTGTAAAACTCACTCTTCCTCGTGTTATTAGTAATACAATGTGTATATGCTCTGTACTTAACCAGCTTTACATTTTAGTCCGTGTGTGACAGGCTCATTTAAAGTTATTGATTGCTAATTAAAATAATAAATTATACATATTTCTGATCTTTATTTTATTTTTTTTAATTTCAGTTTAAATATGTCTGACTCACGGGTTGCTTTCCTTTTTAATCTATTCCATGTGAAATATTCAAAACGAAAATGAGAATGTAAGAGAGACACTGGGGTTGTGTGTAAACGGTAATTCTGAGGCAAGTTTTGAAAGTGCTGCAGTTACCATGGAAACTAACGGGATGCTGCTGATTGCTCCACTTTTAGACCTATTTCCCTGAAATACTTTTTGTACACTGCATGTTCGTTCATTTCTTCCGAACCAATATTAATATATTATTAAGCAATAATGAGGGCCAGATTGGAAAATTAGCCATCCACCACCCTCACATTCATGGAGGCGATTTGTGCTAATGTTGTATAAGGTGATTCCGGTGACACTTATGGAAGGAAACGTGTCCCAGTTTATTATGCAGATCCTGGATTTTCTCAATGTCATGAATGCAGCTGGTCCTCCGCAGCCCGTCTAATCCGTACAGGGAGCCAGGCGGCGGGGCACGGTGTGTGAAGTGAAGTTCATGGGCCGCTCAGCCCTGAGCACAGGCTCTGTTATCGAACGTCAGCATCCTCATAGATCCACACAGGGCGTTCTGTGACACACTGATACATTATTACATCAACAGCAATCTAATTATTGTTTCTAGAAAGAGAGAGAGAGTTATTAGATGGCACACAACGCAGAGTGAAAGCAGTGCCATTGTTTAGACTGGATATAATAGCCTGTATGATTGATAATACTGATACCCACATAAGGAAGACATGATATAACCCACTCAGTATCAGAAAGAGGGCTTAATGCTTCATTCACACCCTGATCATCACGAAAAGGACACAGGGTTTGCCAGTTTCCCAGACAGCCAGTTACATTGGTGATTAGGTAGATAGGAAAACTAATAGAGACAGGCGGATGGATGGATGGATGGATGGATGGATGATTCTAAGCATCTAAGCACAATATTTTTAGAGACTGCTAAGTGGCTTAAATAAACTCGATTTTAGAGCAAAACACTGATATTTAGGAAAAGTATTACTGCGAACATGATAGTGATCAAAAGTTTTTAAAAAAGTGTTAAAAACAATTCCAGTTTTTCAGGTCATCATTGTAATACTAAATATTATCATCATTATAATAATACTATCATAGGAATTTATTCACAAGTGCGGGTGATTGGTGAATTATGGAAGGAAGAGAAGTATAATTGATATTGCTGGGTTCAGTTATGAGGCCGGTTAGATGCTGCAATTGCTAATAACGAAGTATCTGATAACTGGAATAGAAACATTGTCACAAATACAGCACAATAATAAATAATAAACACACAGGCAGTCCTTATAGAAACCCACAGAACTTCAGTTGCAATGGACAATATGCAAGAAAGGGGAAAATCTTTCCACAGATATAGATGTAAGAAATTACTTGTCATTGATAACTTTTACTATCACTTGTGGTTGTTCTTTCGATGCTGTGATTTTGTTCTAACCCCTAATATCTTTCGAGTCAGAAAATATTTCCACCCTGATATTTTTCGATTTTACTATATGCATTTTGTGTTCAATGTCACTTGTAGATAAAAGTTCAGACAAACTTTCTTTATACAAGTCATATTTAAGAATACAATTTCCAGTATTCTGTCTGCATCAAATCTTCCTTTAATTTAAAATGATGGTTTTTCATCCCTAATTTTTAAGGATGGGTGAAGTGATGAGTGAAGAATATTCGGCTCTATTATTAAATCGTTAGTTGTTAGTATAACTTATTTAACTCTTGAATATCTAGATGTAATGCACCATAGGGTTAGTTGAGTACTAATATATGACTTGACAAAGTAAGTTCAAAATATCCAGAACTGAGGAACGGATATAAATTTCAATTAAATGTTGAAATTTTAAATTCTCAATCTCAGCTATTTTGCAATTTATACTGCGGTTCTCAATATGCCCCATGTGCTGGTCTGCTCGGTAATCAACCCCCCATCTCTCCCCACACACACACACACACACTAATACTAATACTAATAGGGAAAGGGTTAAACTCTGCAATCTGCCTGATTACACTTATTTTTCAGAAAAACTTTATCTTCGCACGGCGCAGAAGGGGTTAAACCTTGACAACCCCTTTTTAGTGCCATTACGTTTTATGACGCCCAATACTAAATAGATTTAAAACATATATTTAGTTGTCCGAATCACTGAGATGTTATAAATACTTAATTTAATATTATAAACTATTACATAAAATGCTGTCTTCTTTTAGTAATTAAAACGAATCTTATCCCAAACTGAGCTTAAATAAAGTAAATACAAATATACTGTATTAACAACTATCATAGCTCGGTTGTAACTATGTAGGTGCCGAATGGATGACAAAAATCTGTCTAGATAATGCGTTCATATTTAATTATAACAGTTCACGTGATATTTGAGCAGTAATAAAAACAAATTTACAAACATAATGTTTTTTCTCTTGTTTTCAAAAGTACAGAGAAAAAGATTTCTTGATTTCTAAACTAGTATTCTGCTAGATAATCTAGTGTTTTACAGATTAAGTCTTATTATAAAGATAATAGAAACCTACAGAATTTTGATGCAAGACATGTCCAAAACGATCTAACGGATTGTGCTATCTCTAAAACAATTATATACATCGGTCTTGTTTTTTTACTAAAGGGTTGTTATTATCTAAACAGCGAATTGCGGGGCATTGGACAGGTTCAGTTTGAAATCCTCTCTAAAAGTGAAGAGGAAAAAAAGTCTGATTTTTTTTTTTTAAAAGCAGGTGGGGGGCTGCTCTGCATTTTCATCTTAATTATGAATTTACCGCAACTCCTCGGTTGCTAAATAAACCCCATCCTTAAATTAAAAAGGAAATCCAGAGGAGATTAAATACCACATTCACAGCTGTACATTTATCTGTTTTTTATTATTATTGTTATAATTATTTGTAACTTGTATGGTACGAATTCCTATATTTATAAGTGTAAAATAAATTCGTAGATAATGTTTAGTGGCACTTTATAAAGTTTCCTTAAATTCACCATCATGAGTAATTTGAAAAAGAAATTGAAATCGTTCTTTGCCAATAAAAATAAATAAATACAACGAATAAAACAAAGTATGCATTTTTGAACACATGCATATTTATCCACATGGCATACACAATATGTATTGTATAAAGAATCAACCTTCAAATTGTGTTTATCGTATCTAAGATGCTTAGAAACTCTTAACTGGTTTCATATTTATTAACTGTGTTGGTAAACATTGTATCCAGTGCAAAAGAAAAAAAAAGTATTTAACAGAAAATAAAATCTTGCAAATATGTTGCACGTGTATGTGTCATGTATGTATAAACATTGGTCATGGTGCGTAATGAGAGTAGTATTGGTTGGGGAGGGGGATGCTGTGGTCAGTTTTCAGTAAGCCTGTCACTCAGGGGGGCTTGTGTTTCCTTGGCTCCGGATGGATGATGAGATGACCAAAGTACCCCAGGGTGGCATCACAAAAAGAGAGAACCGCCCTGAATAATAGCACGTCATCCTAACAAGACCATAATAGATAGGAGGGCTCCTTTTGTCTGTCTCCTCTGAAGAAGCTCTATAAAAGCCCCTCTTTTCAGCCTCACTGTGTAGTTCATTCAAAGCTCTCCCTGGGTACCTGGAAGCAAGAAAAGCTTGAAAGGATCTGAGAGAGAATCCATTCCATGTAGAAGAAGCGCAGAGCAAGGAGCACCAGAGACACAGAGGGAGAGAGAGAGTTGGTGCTATCTGCAATTCTCCTGACTTCTTCTCCACCAGTGAACTTTGTGAGATTGTCTGTCCAGCTATTCACTGCACAGAGCTCTCAGCAAGATGAATTCTGACTCCAGCTCTATGTCTAGCAGAGCCTCCTCACCAGACATGGATGAGATGTACTTGAGAGGCCACCATCACCATCACCACCATGACAACCGTCTGAACTCTGTGTCTTCTACCCAGAATGACCTGTTGCAGAAGATGTCAGAGGAGGTCCTCTCCAGGCATGGCTCCAAAGGAGATGGGGAGAGCAGCAAGTACAAGATTAAGAAGCAGCTGTCCGAGCAGGACCTGCAACAACTCAGGCTCAAAATAAATGGCCGGGAACGGAAGAGAATGCACGACTTGAACCTCGCCATGGACGGTCTGAGGGAAGTCATGCCCTATGCCCATGGACCCTCTGTGAGAAAGCTTTCCAAAATCGCCACCCTTCTGCTGGCAAGAAACTACATCCTGATGCTCACCAGCTCCCTGGAGGAAATGAAGCGCCTTGTGGGTGAGATCTATGGGGGCCACCACTCAGCATTTCACTGTGGGACAGTAGGACATCCAGCCCCCCACCCTGTCCACCCCCCAAGCACGGTCCACCAGGTTCACCCCATCCTAGGCAGCGCTTTGTCCTCCAGCACCCCCTCCGGGCTTTCTGCCTCTCTGCCAGGGATTGGCAACCTTAGACCTGGGCACTCTCTCCTCAAAACACCAGCTACCCCTCCACTCCCTATTGGCAGCGGGTTCCAGCACTGGGCAGGGCTTCCATGCCCATGCACCATCTGCCAGATGCCACCACCACCTCAGCTTTCTGCCATGGCATCCAGCATGAACAGGATCACCGCAGAATCTAAAGACTTGATGAAGTAAACTCTACTACTTTAGAGACTCTTCCTATATAGAGTGGCGGTCCTTGTCGCTCCCTTTTTACCTTTTCAAAATAATTACATAAATATAAATATATATATAAATATAAATATATATTTGCGTTGATGCAGGAAAAATCCAGAAAATACATCCTGTGTATGCATGCTTCCTTCATTTTCTATAACACATCTTTTTTCAGAACATGTGTAATATGGAAAGATAGGGGTCATGTGTAAACAGTAATTCTAGATCAAAGTCCTAAAAGTTGAGAAATCAACAGGGACATTCCATTGGTTTCCTTGGAGTCTACTCGATTTTGAGAACTATGTCCAGAATTACTCATTATACATAGCCCATAGTGTTCTGCTAAAAAGCTTTACAGAGACAGTGATTTTGATGGGTGTTTGGCTGTGATACATTTAGTTGTTTTTTTTTGCCAAGTTCGTCTATTGTTTATAATGTAAATATTTTATGAAAATAAGGTATACAGAACAAGTTTTTTTCAAGATCAAGTGCCCATCATACTATGTTTCAAAGAGACTGTATAAAATCTGTATGATTTAAGGGACATTTGACAATTGAGAAAGAATACATGCAGCCTGGGAGCAAGTCTTGTTGAAACTTTTGCTTGGCTACCATGTCATTTTCCTTGTAACAAGGATTTAATCTGTGAATTCTTTGAAATCTGATTTAATTGTTATTATTATTATTTGTATATATGTATTTTTTTTTTATTATTATTATTTTATTTTTTTTTAACTTTAGAGGGAATGGGAACATAACGGTTACTGAGCCTTCTGGTTTCCAGAGAAAGAGAGAGAAAACAAAAACACGATTTTATCTGGGGTCATTTGAGTATTTCCCTAACTACAACATGCAGAGATCTGGTTTCTAAGTTAACCATTTCCATGCTGTGTTTGCAAAAACTCCACAGTACAAAAACTCCTCAGTACAAAAATTGGCTAATTTTAATTTGTCTTGCCTGATTTGTGTTTTTAATGTTATTTTTAAATGTATCCCTGGGCATTTGCTTGAAACTATTTTGTTAGACCTAAAAGACCTTTTTAGGTCTTTATTTTTTATATATTCTTGATAAGTATCGATATATTTATTATGAGCCTACGTTCTTGAGTGGGATTTCAAATAAAAAAACAAACATTTGAAATTAATCTTGTTTGTTCTGCCTTTTACATTTATTTTAAACTTTCCTAATTTGGGTTCATATTCAGGTATACGAAGTGAAAATCAATCTATCTTTCTATCTATCTAACTATCTATCTATCCATCCATCCATTATCTATCTATCTATCTATAAATCTCTATCTTGTTTAAACAATTACAGTATGCCTCTATCTATCTATCTATCTATCTATCTATCTATCTATCTATCTATCCATCTATCCATTATCTATCTATCTATAATCTCTATCTTGTTTAAACAATTACAGTATGCCTGTCTGTCTATCTATTTCTATTTATCTCTATCTTGTTTAAACAATTACAGTATGCCTCTATCAATCTATCAATTATATATCTATCTCTATCTTGTTTAAACAATGACAGTATCTATCTATCTACCTTCCTATCTACCTATCTATCGATCTATCTATCTATCTATCTATCTATCTATCTATCTATCTATCCCTTGTTTAAACAATTACAGTATGCTCCTATCTATCTATCTATCAATCTATCGATATATCCATCTATCTGGATATTATTTAAACATGTACAGTATGTGTATTTATATAAATTGTATGTGCGAGTTTAAGTGAACATAAATGAATTACATGAGCATACAATAAGTGGAGTCCACTGCCTTTTTAGAAAGTAATATTCTAGTAATCAATGTGAGCCAAATACACAAAGAGGTCTATACGCTAAACTGCAAATTGTGATGAGCTGCCAACCCAGTTGGATATTTCTTTCATCTGAGCTGCTTACTTGCAAACATTCTAACATAGTATTCTATTAACATTATTATTAATGAGATATCACCTCACAACCGTTTAATGAATAAATCCCACACGATATCCAATAATAAGCAGTTTCTTAATAATTCAAAATGAACCGCACTTAATATATTATTATTATTATTTTTTAGATAATAGATAAAATAACACTACAAATGCGAGAAGCCTGTAGGATGAGTGGGTACCATATACTCATGTGATATTAGATAAGTTAATTCACAAGCTCACAAGTGAAACATCAGTTAATAGCATTCGGCGAGAAATTCGATTTAACGAACTTATTCTCAGTCATTACATTCTGGGGAGACGCTCCTATCGGACACCCGAAATCCTGATCTTCACAATTTCCTAATGGTCGTTTGTTTGTTTGTTCGTTTCTTTTTTCTATGCAGTTTATAACGTTCGACACAAATTCAGTTTACCTGTCACGGGATCTAATAACCATCCAGTTTAGAAAACTAGAAAAATTGAATAAACAACAGTACAAGGAATACGATAATGGTAAAATGAAAAGTCAGGTGTATTATTTATTAGTAGATTTATGACTGATGAACACGCTCTAATCACAGGGGAGTGGGTTCAGCAACAATAATGGAGGGATATAGTTTAAGAGAAATAGGGAAATACATCTAGATCATGGGTAATATGGGACAGAAGATAACAAAGACGATCTAAAAATGAAAATATAAGAAGATGAAAAAATTTAATGATATAGCAATAAGGGAATTGCATTACTAAAGAGGAAATGGTGGGAGATGGGGAAGAGGAAAGAAAGTGATAGGGAAAGAGATGGAGGAAGTGAAGAAGAAAACGACAACAGACGAGAAAAGATAAACGAGGAAAGTGAACGGATTAAGAAAGAATTTAGAACATAGAGGAATCTTGGTGTAACGTTGTATTGTGTATTTATGAACAGTGTAATATATCCGTGGGAGATCTGTTTTCATTTCTGTGTTTTTCCCATGAAGTCCTATCAGCCTACCCACGATGCAGGATACATTGATGCTTTAAATGCTGTCTAATTATTAACGCGGTCCATCATTAAGCGAGCCCTGTTAAAATGGATAATTCGAGTTTCTACCATCAGGGACAAGTCATCAGCATTTTATGACGTCGGTAAGAGTAAAGAAAACCACTCACATTTCCATTTCTATATGTCCCAGCGATGTTTAATAAGATGTAAAGTGCTCACACTTTCACTAATTCATCAGAACAGACAGTGTAATAACCCCAAGTAGATCCCTTTCCCAGCTTCCAGGGCTGAGGGGGTGAATGATTGACTGTACAGCCATGGGAGGAATGCTTACTTATTTATATAACATTTTTTTTCACACTTTCAGAAAACTCGCAGGACTGAAAAACAAAACAGTACATATACAATACAGTATTTTACTTTTGAATACAAGACAATAAACCCAGGAAATATGAAGTTCAGACAAAATGTTACAGTTCACTTTTTTATACATACAGAGATACATGTTAAACAACAATCGAAGGACTGGCGTGTCTTTAATAATACTTCTTTATTTAAGCAGACAGGATTCACATATAAAATGTCAATGATTTAGCCCAAATTGGGACTTGAGCCCGTTTCACATGACACTCTATACCAAACGAAATAATAATAATAATTAAAGAAGATTTCTCTCTCTTTTTTTTTTTAAATTATTTTTTTTTAAAAATCATTATTAATCCTTATTCCTTCTATGTATAATATTTCAATGCAGATTGCAAGGAGCCCAGCACTGAATGAGTTAAACATGTGTATATGCACAGTGCTGTAGATATATTTGTATTTAGATTTTCAAGTAATACAAGTGTATTATGTAAGCACATTCAATTCACAAGTTTCTACAAGGAGACAGAGATTCCATTTCTTAGGAGAGTTCAAATATGTAGACTGCATTGAGAGTGTGCTACTTGATTGTATTTCAGTCGATTATTTCCAGAGTACCATTACATGTCTTGTCCCGAATTCATCTAAAATTCACAAAATAAACACTTGCAGAATACATATTAGGAAGCCTGAAGAAACTACTAATGTGAGCAATCAAAAGTTATTTGCTGAAGTGAGTATTGTTGGGAATATAAAGTTAATTTCAATTTAGGGTAAAAACTACTGAATTGGAAAAATTCTCAGAATGAACTATGCTTCCAGTTCATATATTTTAATTTGAATTTCACAATTCTCTTTGAATTTATGGCAATTCTCACTGTAGTGAATGAACCTGTATGTTTCCTATTGTGTTGTATACCCTGTATTGCTGTTTGAGCAGTGTCCTCTTCAACCTATCATTCCTGTAAGTTTCCTTGTTATTGTCCTATTTATAGTTAAATCCCACTTCTTATAATATTGTAAAGCGCTACGGAATCTGTTGGCGCTATATATATGGTAATGATAATAATAATAATAATCATTGTACACGCACAGTATATACATTCCCTGCTACCTTGTGGTCTATTAATCAGATGTTGACCACTGATTTTCAGAATTTAGGCTAAACAGTTTACTGGAAAAAGCTACCAAGTTTTATTTTTCAAACTAATTATTTTTCTGAGTTTCAAGTGACAGTTACGGTGTTCCATAAATCACGGTTTAATAAACAGACCCATATATATTCATTTTAAATTACAAGTCCTACCTGGCATGAAAGAAACCAGCTTTTGCAATAGCACCTACAGTTAAGTTTATGCAGATCATCTTCGGTTAGAACAATATCAGGAAAACAGTTAAAATACTTTAGGTAAATAAAAAAAGGACTTTGCCAATCTGTAAGGTATGTTTTATTACACTCCCTACGGGATGTGTTGGCTAAAATAAATATAATATGAATACTTTAGGGATACTAAAGTAATATACGAATATCACTTACTAAGAATGACACATTAAATCATTCCTCTTTTTTTATTCTTAAAGAACCACTTAAAGGGACACTATAGGTACCCAGAGCATTTCAGCTCATTGAAGTGGTCAGGGTACAGTGTCCCAGTCCCACCTAATCCTGCAATGTATACATCGCAGGACAAAGAATGCCTCTAGTGGCTGTCAGACAGTCACTAGAGGCACTTCCTGCATGCTAGACAGCTTTTGGTGACCTAACTGACGTTGTACGTCTTTACGCCCTGCATGAGGACATTCTGAATCAGTAAAATCCCTATAGGAAAACTGCAGTAATGCTTTCCTATTTGTTGCGCATTGGCCCCCACTTTGGGTGACATTAAAGAAGGGGGGGCACCGATCTCAGTCAGTACTGAAATTGTGTGAGTACAGTAAGATTTTTTTAACCCTTTGTTTGCAGGAGGAGGATAGAAGGCCTTTAATCTCAATGAAGTGGTCTGGGTGCAGTGGCCCTTTAGTATTAACCCTAGCTTTCACATTGTAGGTACTGCAATGTTTTCACTGCAGGGTTAAACACATCTCTGTGGCACTTCCCTGTGTGAACCAAGTCAGAACAGAGCAGCATTTGATAGGTGCAGTGCAGCGAGTTTCCCCACATGCATACTATTCTCCAAATGCTTCCATAAGGGTAATAAATAGATTGGCTTAAATAATCAAACTTGATCTCAGCCTGGGAGGTGGAGTGACGTAAATCAGTGCAGCAAGGGAAGAAAGGTAAATGCCAAACCCATATATTTATGTATGGTGCCCAACCAAACACCTGGTGTGGAACAATGGGAATTCCTAGTCACTTACTAACAACAATTACACCAGCCACCAATCAAGTGTCTGTAGAATGTGGAGCCCAGCAAAACCAATATTGCTATTACCACTCAAATTTAAGGTATGCAATCAGTGGGAAATAAGTATTGTGATTGGTTGGACTGTTCCAGCCAATTTCATTTCTTTTCAAAGTACAGGTGAAGAGTTGATTTTGCACAGCCATTGCCATTAAAATACTTTTACAAGGAAGGGGAAAACACTTTATTGAACTGTAATATAGGGGGGATTAATTAAGGCAAAAAAATTTAATTCTGACACAAAGTACAAAATGGTGACCAATCACCATGGCAACCAATATCATTGGGGAGAGTTATCAATGCAAAACCAGGTTTATACCTGTGTGTGTCATTACATTTCCCTTTTTTTTTCTCTCAATATTTATCACTTTGCACCTGGAATATTGTGTATGGGGGGCAATGTGTGTGTATGGGGGGCAGTGTGTGTGTATGGGGGGGAGGGGCAATGTGTGTGTGTGTAGGGTGTGAGTGTGTGTGATAAGAAGGCCAGGGTTTTTAATTTGTTTTTTTTATTTAATTAAAATCAATATACATTATGTCCCCCCTCCCTTCTTACCATTACTGAGGAGGAGGGGGGACATTTCTTGATCCCTGGTGGTCCGGTGGGGAATCCATGGTGGTCCCAGTGGTGGTGAGGTGAACTCTAGCCCATAGCTCCAGGGCTAGAGTTCACTCTCGCGAGATTTGGAGCATTGCCCTGGTGACGGGCAACGCTCCGTGCTCGCGAGAGTAGGACCCGGGGGAGCTGCAGGCTGAGCTCCCGGGTCCTCTCTCCCTCCCTCCCCTGCCGGCTGCCGCACAGTGCCTGTGGACCGGTCCATGAAGGCACATTGCAGGGCTGGCACCTGCATGTGCTGGCAGGGGAGAGGGAGCCTAATTTCCCAGCAGACCTCAGGTAAGTTGTCAAACTGTTCTTAAACGGTTTGACTACTTACTCTGGGAGGGGATCCCAGCACTATTGGCACCATAACCACTACACTGAGCTATGTGGTTATTGTGTCTGGATTATTTATTTAAATAATCTACAAGTGCCCTTCCCGAGATCAGGCTCTGGATCCGCCACTGCATCAGATAGGATGAATCCAATATCCCATATGTTAACTCCCTTTCTTTACTTATGCCATGAACAAATACTTTCCATCAAGGAAGCCTAGATTGTTGGGGAGCGGCAGCTTGGGTTGGGGTACTGAAGTGAAGCTGAGTAATTACATAATAAATTACATGAACCTTTGGCTATTTATTGGGGAGTCATAACAAATAATCTAGGGAGCTTGAGTACCTGGCATATGGGCAATTTAGCACCATTAGATGGGACAACACATGAAGACTGGACACCCATGTCCCTCACCTGTCATCTATACAATATAGAGGATGGGGGTGTGGCTGGTGTGGGAAGGAGGGAGAGACTAGTCATCAAGTCCACCCTAGTTAACAACAGGGGTGGGTTTAGGTGCGGGCACCAGAGCAAGTGCTCCCCCCACAAGATGCCAGTGTGCAGCTAAGTCTATTGGTTGCCTATGCTGTGATGGATAGTGTACAATCCATCAAATCACTGTTGTTTTTATAAATAAGAATTACTTGGCAGCTGCTGCCCACATTTCCTCCTCCCTCAGCCCATCTTGTCTGTGCACATAAAACCCCATTGTACAATGCTATGGAATTTGCTGGCGCTATATACATAATAAAATAATAAAAATAATAAAACATTGTGGGGTTAACTCTCTACTACCCCATGTCAGCTTCCCAAAACTAGGTAAGCATGCTGGGTGTGTAATGAGTTTGTGTGTGTTAGTGAGCTATCCATAGTGAGCTGTGTGATCTTGTGTGTGTATTTCAGTGAATTTCTGTGTAGTGAACTGTTTGTAGATGAGCTTGTATGTGTTGGTGAGCTTTCTGTATTCAGCAGTCAGACTTTAGACTTTGAGAGACCTTATATGAAACTCAAACATAAGGCCCCCACTTAAACCCATAGTGTAAGTAAATAGGGGTTGCATTGTGTGTGTGTGTAAGTAGGGTTGCCATATCCACCCTATGTATAAGGAGCTGTAGTTGTATTGCAGCACTGGATAGGCAGAGCTCTGTATACATCGTTCAGAGGCTTGCAGTGTCCCTGGGATCCCTGGTGGTCCAGTATGCTAGCTATCCAGGTTGCAGCCTCACGGGTGGTAGATAGGCACTGGTGTCAGAGATCACCCATGGCAATGCTCTGTTGGCTGCAGCCTGCTCATATCTATTTCACGGTCTGCAACTGTGCACCCGGCGGAGTTGCAGACTGGAGGCGCTCGACTCTCTCTCCCCATGGGCAGACTCAGTGGAGGGGCCACTGGTGATCAAGATCAAACCTGGTGGCATACAGGGCAGAGTTAGGTGGCCGTGAGGCCCCAGAGAGTGAAGTCTTAGGTGGCTGCCTAACTCACATATTTAGAGAGCCGCCTCTGTCTGTGTAGCGATTTTTCAGTAGAGAACTTGTGTGTCTGTGGGTGAACTTGTATGTAGTGAGCTGTGTGCAGTGAGCTTGCGAATGTGTCAGTGAGTTTATGTTTAGTGAGCTGTGTGTAGTGACCTTGTATGAGTGTCAGTGAGCTCTATGTAGTGAGCTGTGTGATCTTGTGCGTGTCAGTGAACTTTTGTGTAGTGAGTAGTATCTAGTGAGCTTGTTGTGTGTGTGTGTGTCTGTGAGCTTTTTGTAGTGAGATATGTGTAATAAGCTTATGTATATAGATATGTGTTATACATACATATATATATATATATATATATATATATATATATATATATAAAACTAAGTGTAATTGAATAAATACAAAACATAAAAAAAACAAAATCTACCAGCAGGTGTCTCCTGATTTGATACAATGTTGCATATTTGCCAGGGTGAAGCCTTACCACAGTAACAAACAGTGACTACCGGTAGTTAAAACTTAACTTTTAATGCTATTGCATAAAAAGAAATTAGTAATAAAAGAAGATAGAAAAAATAGTTAAAATAAATACAAAAAGCAGGATGTTCAGTATGTAGTTGACAGGTAATGTATCTTGCTTAATAGCATAAACTGTCTGCTGTTTAACAGAAATATCAGTGGGTTGCTGAAATGTAGTATCAGAGTTAGGTATTTAAGGACTCAGTGGTACAAATATTTACAAATTGATCATTTGGGTTTACCTTCTAAACGGTTTCCCTAGGTGCTTTTTCCTTTTTCTTATTGTCAATTAGTACTGGGGTTTCCTCTCCTCCCCATTAATTATAGAGGAGTAACCTGACACCTTTTCCCTAGAAGGTCACTCAGTTTATAAATATTTACAAATATTTACAATACAGGTTCAAGAGGAAGGAAAGATATCCTTTAACTAGACTCTTCTGCAAAGCCCATGAAAATGCTTACGTCCCCACTGTTTTAGCCTAATTAGAGTGGGGATAGTAGTGAGGTAATGAAAGCAGAATTCTCGGTCTCAGTACTGTGACCGAGAGTCCCTATCAGTAGTGGATCACCATAGTCTGTATAGACTTCTCAGTATGCATTACCTAGATCTGCATATTTAGCATGTCCTGTGACAAACTGATCTGTTGAAATATAATGTGCCTTAAGGGGTGCCAACGAAGGCACATTAGATTTCAACAGATCTGCTCTGTTATTTCCTTCCTTTAACGTTTACACTATCCACATATTCAAACCTACTTTTCTAAGAATTGCTGTCATGTATTGCCCTTGGGTCATCCAGGATCATTGTCAGACAGTTTATATTTTTATTTGTGTACAATTTTGAGTTAGACTGTGTATTTCAGTGTGTTGCTCACAATGGAGGGTATTATTTATAATCTTTGGGTGATGGGGGAGTATTGTGTCAGCATTTTGGTGTGGATGTTGATTGTGGTTTAAAATTAATCTAAAGTAGGTGTTCTGGCACTTTGTGTTTGTATAAATGTGAAAGCACTATGATCATTAGTAGTTTGGTCTTTTAGAGGAAAAAATGCTCATATCTGAGAACATTGCACATGTAGACTGCATCCCCTTCTCTTCTGTAGGTTCTAGATATCCTTGTTTTGATATGGCAGCTGGGATAGCCACTTTTGAGTCTGCACATGTGTTCACACATTATGAATTAACCCTGGGCGTTTTTTCCTGACTTTTTTTTTTAAGTTTGGTCGTATAATATCAAAACAATTCCAAGAATTTACTAATACCATGACGTAAAGTCATGATTTTATTAATGACACGGAGGCGAGTATTATGCTTCTCTCTCTTTTAATTTCCCTCAGCAGCGAAGAGAGATGTATAAAAAAGAGAAAAAACAACATAACATTGCATAGCAACAGTGATATTAATCAGCATCAACCACTTAGTATACAAGGTGTAGCACGCCATACTTCTTCCTCTTTCTGAAGTGATCCAAAGACCAGCCAAAATCAACAACAGCAACATCGAACCAAACTGGGAAAAAAAATGGACAGTAGCCGTACGTCCATCAGAAACAACGGTTTAACTTTCTTTCAAACCTCAGGGAATCGATAGAAGTATTCAAGCTAAAAAAGAAGAGAAAAATGGTAATATCTTAATCGTCATTTGGTTGCAACATATATACCAACATATATAGTGACTTATTTATAGAGAAAAATCATTGTCATTAGTTATAAGACACAAAGCATCGTCACAAAAAACCAATGTGAGTAATCTAACTTCTTAGGAAAAGACAACAAAAAACGAGGACAAAACATGCAAGTTATCAAAATAGAAAAAAAAAACAATCAACGACTGAAAACATGTGTATCCCAACATCCCAACAACCCCACTCGGTAGTCTTGGATCAAAAACTTGTTTGGTGGCAGATTTCGTTCTTTGTGAGATATCAAACGACACTCCTTCAGGGGGGACACACCTGAGCCTGCCAATCCAAAGCTCTGACGTCAAACACCTGTTTGCAGGATAGCAAATAAAACAGCATAAGCAATTTTGCCGACAACTGTTTCAAAGATAATTCCGCATTTTGAGGCCAATCGCCCAGAAGTTTGAACACCACGTTTACATCCCAAAAGGATCCATATTTGGGTTTAGGTGGGCGTGAGAAATGAATACCTTTGAGTAGACGACAGATCATACGATTTTGTCCGATTGGGACAACATTCAAGCTTTCATGACCCACCGAGATAGCCGAAAAGCCTTGCCAGATTCGAACAAGTGTGTCAGAAAATTAAATACCACTTTCACAGAAGCTGATATAGGATCCACTGATCGTTCCAAGCACCAATCGGACCATGTTCTCCATGCTGCAAGATAGGAATGCCCCATTCCTGGTGCCCAAGCGTTTGCCAGGAGTTGGGTAGTCGTTCTTGAAAACATCCATGATTTCCCAGGGTCCCTGGAAAGGAGCCACGCCATGAGACAAAGAAGTCCCTGATCTATCAGACTGTGACACTCCCCATCTGGATTGGCCAGAAGAAATGGGTGATCTGTTAATAACCGTGCACAATCTATCGCCATCTCCAACAGGTGGGAAAACCAAGGTTGAGACCTCCAGCATGGGGTTATCAGGACTATTGCGCCTTTGCAGCATCAGAGGTGCGCCATAGTCCGAGCAATCAGGTTGAATGGAGGAAAGGCTTACAATTGGCCTGTGGTTCAGTCCTGGAGGAACGCATCCGTCACTATGGCTTCTGGGTCCAGTCGCCAGCTGAAAAACTGAGGAAGTTGCGTGTTCAGTCTGGATGCAAAAAGATCCACATGCAAGGGTCCCCATAGCTGAGCGATCTTGTTGAATACAACTGGTTGAAGTCTCCAATCACCCGTGTCCCTCAGGTAACAAGACTTCCAATACGCGGTGTAGTTCTCTAGACCCGGTATGTGCTCTGCGGTCACAGACACGTTGTTCTGCAGATAATAATGCTAGAAATCTAGAGCCAAGACTGCTAGGATACGTGACCTGGTACCTCCCAGATGGTTGATATATCGAACGGCCAAAACGTTGTCCAGCTTGAGGAGGATCGAGCAGGAGTTGCTCTTATCTTGTTAAATGACAACTTCATGTCACAACTTGTACAAGCACCAACTAGATTGGACTAGATTGGACGCTTGTCTGGACCTAGTTTTAACAAACAACATTGATCTTTTGACCAACATTCATTAAAGTCCAAAGAAACGAAATCCTCTAGTACAGCTTTCCCCAAGTAGTAATCAGGTACCCAAACACCAGCCGAAACATGATGAAGGGTGTAACAAGACTCACTTTTATTGAGACCACACAGGCTTTTATGGAGGTCCCCTTGCAGGAGGACCTCCCACAGTACACAAACCAAATAGCCAATCATAAGGTACAGTTACACTTAAACACTCCCTGTCTCCGCCTGTAAGATAATGAGATAAGTTAAGGAATAACCCAATTATCTCCAGGCGAAGTGCACACATTTTCCCCAAAACTCAGAACACCCCTTTATGCTTAAGGTATCCCCACAAATGACACATCCCCTGATAGCCCCAATCTGGGGGAACAACATATTCAAATTTCACCCAGATCGGTTCAGGGGTTTTTAAAAAGTGTGAAAGTCTTAAGTTACCGACCGCACACGAAGCTCTTGCCCAAAATAGTTCCACGAATTCAGCGTGTGCGGTCGGTCAATTCTGAAAATGTCAAATAACTCCATAATCCACGAACGGAGCCTCCTGGCTCATAGGAACAATTGTTCCCCTAATACAAATAAATCAAAGTACTGAAAAGCGCTCTCCAATCTGTTCGGGAAATACAGTTCCATCGTTCGTATGTTTGAGACCAGTGTCAAGTGTCCGATTTTAGTTCCAGACACTCGATGACCAAGTCCCGCTGGGTTTGTCCTGAACAAACAAGATGGCCGCCGTTTTCTCCGCCATGTGGCATTTGTATATACGAATGGTGGCCACCCTTAGAGAGCGCTTAATTGACGGGCTCCTTTGAAGTCAATGAGCCAGGAGGGTGGTCAGTGTTTGGTAGTTTCAATCTACCGAACCAATGTGGCATAAACTTAACGAAGAAACCAAACAAACGAATGCTCAGAGAAAACCCTGAACTCCCAGTGGGTTTTCTCACGGTGAGCACGTGGGAAATAATGATCATAATATAATATAGTGTCCTTTGAAATAAACTCAAAAAAACAAAAGCACATGGGGTATACTAAAACATATAATTTTAAAAAGGCCAATTTCAATAAGTTAAGGGCAGCTTTACAATATATTGACTGGCATAAACTCTTTAGTGAAAAGAACACTGAAGATAAATGGATCATCTTCCAACAAATATTAGAAAGGTACATTTCTCAGTATGGACCATTGGGAAATAAATATAAGAGAAACAAATTAAAACCAATGTGGCTTAGTAGAGAAGTAAAACAAGAGATTAGAAATAAGAAAAGGGCATTTAAAGCATTTAAATTGGACAAATCAGATGCATCTTATAAAAGATATAAGGATGCAAACAATGCGTGCAAAAAGGCAATTAGATTTGCTAAACTTCGAAACGAAAAAAATGATAGCTAAAGAGAGTAAAACCAACCCCAAAGCATTTTTAAAGTACATCAATTCTAAAAAAACCAAAAATGAAAGTGTAGGTACGCTAAAAACTGAAACGGGGGTGTTAGTTAATGAAGACCAGGAAAAGGCAGGAATTTTAAATAACTATTTCTCCTCCGTATATATTAAGGAAGAACCCATGGCAATAGATGTGCAAATGATTGCTACTAAAAACTTGCAGAATTATTGTAATTGGTTAACTCAAGACAAGGTGCTGCAGCAACTAAAGAAAGTTAATATAAACAAAGCTCCAGGGCCTGACGGTATCCATCCACCAGTACTTAAGGAACTAAGTGTAGAAATAAGTGAACCTCTGTTTTTAATCTTTCAAGATTCTTTTCTTTCAGGAAGTGTTCCGGAGGATTGGAGGAAGGCAGATGTGGTTCCTATATTCAAAAAGGGTTTAAAATCCTTGCATGGAAATTATAGACCTGTGAGCTTAACTTGTGCGGCTGGGAAAATATTTGAAAGGTTAATAAGGGATAATATTTCAAGAATTCCTTGAGAAGAACATGGTTATCAGCAAAAATCAGTACGGTTTTATGAAGCACAGGTCATGTCAAACTAACTTGATTGCGTTCTACGTAGAAGTAAGTAGAAGTATAGATCAGGGTGTTGCAGTGGATGTGATCTATTTGGATTTTGCCAAGGCATTTGATACAGTTCCATACAATAGATTAGTGTTCAACCTCAAGGAAATCGGTCTAGATGAAAATGCTTGTTCTTTGGGTAGAACATTGGCTTAAAAACAGAGTACAAAGAGTTGTCATTAATGGTAAATTTTCAAGCTGGACAGAGGTGGCAAGTGGTGTCCCTCACGGGTCTGTTCTGGGACCCCTTCTATTTAACATGTTTATAAATGATCTTGAAGACAGCATTGAAAGTCATGTTTCAGTGTTTGCAGATGACACAAAACTCAGTAAAATACAATGTGAGCAAGATATCACTTTGCTGCAGAGGGATTTAGATAGACTGGGGGACTGGACACTCCAATGGCAGATGAAATTTAATGTTGAAAAATGCAAAGTTATGCACTTCAGCATAAAGAATACACAAGCAACGTATACCTTTAATGGAAGCGAATTTGGAATAACAACACACGAAAAGGACTTGGGAATTGTTATAGACAACAAACTATGCAACAATGTGCAATGTCAATCAGCAGTGGCCAAGGCCAGTAAGGTATTGTCATGCATGAAAAAGGGCATTCATTCTCGGGACAAGAATATCATTTTGCCTCTTTATAAATCACTGGTAAGACCCCATATTGAATATGCTGTGCAATTTTTGGGCACCTGTTCTAAAGAAGGATATTATGGCACTAGAAAAAGTGCAGAGGCGGGCTACAAAATTAATAAAAGGAATGGAACATATTAGCTATGAAGAAAGGTTAACAAATTTAAACCTATTTAGTTTAGAAAAATGTCGCCTGAGAGGGGATATGATAACATTATACAAATATATTCGGGGCCAATACAAATTTTTATCAGAGTCCATACAGATGTTCAAACAGCTACTAGATGCATACTTGCAAAAACAGAATATTCAAGGATATAATCTTTCAATGTAGGGTAATAACTGCTTGATACAAGGATAAATCTGACTGCCATTCTGGGGTCAAGAAGGATTTTTTTTCCTAGCTTGTTGCAAAATTGTGCTTCAAACTGTGTTTTTTGCCTTCTTTTGGATCAACAGCAAAAAACAAATGTGGGAAAGGCTGAACTTGATGGACGCAAGTCTCTTTTCAGCTATGTAACCATGTAACTCTTGCCAACTGTCTCAGTGATATATCTGGACGGTTCATCAACCGTCTTATTTCTTTTTTGATATTGGATATCTTTTCTGCCAGAAGGCATAGGATCTGTTGAACGGAGTCAACTCGAAAACCCAGGAATTCCATTTGTTTTGAAGGTTGGAGAACTGATTTCTCCCAGTTCACCAGGAAACCGAGATTCTGCAGGAGATGTAACGTCCATGACAAATGGACTGTGAGTTGACTCTGTGTCTGCGAAAGTATGAGGATGTCGTACAGATATACAATGAGTCGAATTCCGTGAAGCCTGAGGAAGGCAACTACTGGCTTCAGTACTTTCGTGAAGCACCAGGGAGCGGAGGACATTTCAAAGGGAAGGCATGTGAAATTACATTTCTTTGTTCCCCACTGGAATTGTATCAGATTCCTGTGGTCTGTTGCTACGGGGACTGTCAGATAGGCGTCCTTTAAATCGAGCTTGACCATCCAGTCTCCAGGTAGAAGCAGGTTTAGGAGGCAGTGTATGCCTTCCATTCGAGGTGGGTTTCGGGTATATTGAGCACCCACGGAGGGGCATCCTGAAAAGCAAGTGCTGTTAACTCCAAGTGATAACTCCGTGCAGTCTGTAACACCCAGGTATCGGATGTGATCATAGCCCAAGCCCAGCAGAATAGAGCCAGTCTGCCCCCCACATTTATATGGGAAAAATGGGGATATACTGTACTTACCATAAGGACTTTTTCCTGGGGTCGTTCCCTGACCACGCGGTCATCCCAAGGTTATCCTCGGGTAGGAAAGAACGGGGTATATGAACACTCCTGCCCTGGTCTTTGAGGATTGAAGGAGCCTCTGCCCGGTCTGGAGAAACCCCGGGGATTGCGGCCGGATAGATGGCTCCTACCTCTACCGGTCCCACTGAAAAACCTTCTGGTTGAAGACCCTTTTGATTGAAGACTGGGCCTTGTCCAAAGCTGTAAAGGTCTTTACATACAAGCCCAGGTCCTTCACAAAGGACTCGCCAAACAATAAGCCCTTAGTGGAAGCTCCCGGTTCAGTGGAAGCCATGCTAGCCAGCTTAGGCTCGATCTTTTGCAGGATCGCCTTCCTGCGCTCAATGGACATTGCTATATTGGCGTTGCCAATCATACAGTCCAGGCGTTGTAGCCAACCAAAGGCTACCTCAAAATCCAACTGGGTCTCACCTGAATGTGCTGCCTCAAGCAGTTCATATAGTTTGGTGACCGGGCCCAGGGTGACAATTGCGTAAAGAGTAATCCAGGCCATCTTCAGTTTCCAGACGGTTTTCGCCAAGAACTGCACAATTTGTGGGTCCACCTCAGGGGTTTTTGCCACTGAAGCAAGTATAACAGGTCGGGGGCATTCCGCTCTCAATTTGTTCCGACCCTCCTGGGAGAGGGATTTACGTACCCTCAATGCTAGATATTGAGCAAGATATTGATGCCCTGGTGGTTCCCATTCAGCGGAGCGAGAGTGGCGTAAATTGTACGGATCGAACAAAAGCGTCGCCCTTGTGTCACGGATATAGCCTGACCCAGGTATATCCGACGGTGCAGTCGCTAGAGCTGCCTGAGTCGGTGCGGATGGAAATTGTTTCCCCCGAAGGTCCTCGCCTTCTGAAATCTCGTCCTCGTAAGAATCAGAATATTTGTCATCAGACCCCTCCTCCCCACTGTCGTTCGAATCAAACATAACATCTTGGGCACCCACCCGTTTCCAATGTCTGGCCACTTTTGCCCAACCAGTGGCTCCAATGCGCGGTTGTTGCACGCCATCAAAGACAGCCTGAGGCGTGTCAGTCAAACCAGGGATCACCTGGGGGAGAGGAGGGCCACCATCGTGTTTGCCTTTGCTCAGGGCCTTGCGGCCTGGTAGTGCCACCTCAGGAGTGGCAGCAGTCTGTAAAGGGGCCATATGGGCAAGGTGAGCTTGCATCAGAGCCTGCATAATAGAATGCATAATAGTAGATGACATAGCCCCTATGGCCGAAGATATGGCCTTATTAATGGAGTTGGACATAGTGGCGTCCAACAAGTTTTGGAACTCCTCTGAACCCATAAGAGTGGCTTCCTTAACAGGGTCAGAGATATAAGTCCCCAGGGGCAAGAGCCATCACCAGCAGACTGCATGATTATAGAAATATCCAACAGGCCAAGTAAAAATAGAAAATATACATGTGAGACAAGGATTGCTTAAACCAAGCCAACTATTTGAAATGAGCAATATAACACAATAGAAAAAACAGATACCAGTGATGGGAGTGTGCCAGAGGGAAGAGGAACCGTTTACTGCTTGCAGACCGGATGCACGCCTAAACTACGCCACTCTGGGTAAAAAAGATGGCTGCCGCTACGAGGGTGATGACAGAAAATGGTTGCCGCGAGCGAAACCGCGCATGCGGGATGCTCACGAGCGGCACAAAAACGAAAGTAAAAATACGGGGTCCAGCTGCAAGACCGGGAACGGGAGATAGGGGAAAGGGGAACCTGTCGTCAGTCCCCGTCAGGCAAATATAGCCTGGAGGGAGGTACAGCAGGAAAACAGTTTTTTATAAACGTGCCATTTTCAATTGATATGTGCACTTTTTGTAAAATGAAAAAAGATAGGACACACTCTTCCCACACAAAGCATTTCAGAAAGCTAAAGTACTTTAGGAGACTGAAGTGTCTCTTTAAATTTAAAAGTTACATTTCTGACAATTCTCATTTTAGTAAATAACTGTCTGAACAAACCTGACCTGAATTACAAATATTTAACCCGTTAACGCTGTTACGGCGTTCTATGCCGTCCCGCATTAAGTGGGCTTTAAAGCCGTTGCGGCGGCATTGAACGCCGTAACGGCTTTAAGCCCCTGGAGGTCCGGCGTACTTACCTCCGCCGCGATCCTCTTCTGGAGGGCTGCCTGACAGCCCAGGCAGCCCTCCCACGGCAAATGAGGCCCCCAGGGGCCATGTGATCGCTCTTAAAGAACGATCACATGGCCCCCTATAGCTGGCTGTGGATCTGCCAGCAGGGGGACTATCTAAAATGTCAGACAGTCCCCCTGCTGGAGGGAAAGTAAAAAAAGAAAATAATTCAGCATGTTTAAAAATAAAATAAATGTATTTATATATATATAATATATGTATATCTATTATATATATAATATATATACATATATATATATATATTTTTTGTAAATATAAGTTTATTTGTATAGATTTGCTGTAGCATATACAATCAAACATGCAATGGTGGGTCGGGAGACACGCAGGTCTCACTTACAGTGACAAATAGTTAAGTATTTAACATTTACCCAGTGTTCCTAGATTCTTATAGGCTTTATTATCCTCATGTGTCTATAGGTTCCCTATCTCCTTCTTTCCCGTTCCCTTCCTCTCTCCTTTCCTTCCCACCTTCCCCTCCATCCTGTAGTTCCCCTCTTCTCATCCTTCTCCTCCTGTATCCTGTCCTTCTCTGTCCCTCTCCCCTCTCTACCTCCCTCCCCCATCTCCTCCTCCTCCACCTTTTCCCGGTTCCCCTTTGTGTTTGCATTCTCTGGAATCATGGGGCGCTCCTTCAACTATAGAGGTTAGGTTTATTTCCTTCCGCTATGGGGATCCCTACCTCATGGTCCGTTACGTTCTATCCGGGCATTGATACAATCTCTGGACATTGGTAGCCCCCTATTTTCTGGGCTTCTATCTGGGTCGGATTCCGGCCGGGTGTCCGGTGTTGATGGTTATATTAGTGTCCTATGTATCTTTATCTTTATCTCTCGTTTTTTATTCGTGAGCGTTGTGCGTTATACTGTGGTGCGTTTGTGCATCTCTATTGATCTGTACATTGTGTTGGGCTTGTCTAACGGTCCTGGGTCTCCCTTCCCTTGGTCACTACTTCAGCTAATGTATGTTTGTCTTTACCTCCGTTTGGGGTTGCGTTCTGTGATGGCCGTCCACCAGGCAGTATATACCGCTTTCGTGGGTGACCATGTCTTATAGTGCTCGTGGTCATCTCCGTGTATTCCATTCAGCACAAGAACTGTAGCTAGGTGTGTTTGTTTAATGGTGCAGTCTGAGTTTGTTTTTGTGTGCCCATTGCGTTTTTCCTTTCTGATTCAATCAGTGTGTATTGGCATGTAGCTGTTCCTTTAGCAGTATTTTTACTATGGTGTGGTACCCACCAGGTTGTTGTGTTTCCGTGATTCTTGTGTTATGTTATAAGTTAGGAGAGTTAGAGAAGAAAAGAAGTAGAAAGGAGAGGAGAGGAGGGGAGAACAAAAAAAGGTGTGGAGAGCGGCCACCTGTTTGACGCATGGGGTAGCCTTCTATGTTACATATGCCAGCCAAGGTCTCCATGTCTCCGTATGTCGTTCTTCTCTCCCCAGTATCTCTGCTATTTTGGCTTCTGCCATTCGTATGTCTTCCACCTTACTTTTCCACTGTTCTGTCGTGGGTGGTTCTTGTTTCTTCCAGTGTAGCGGGATCAGCGATTTAGCAGCGTTCAGCAGGTGTCTCAGAATCGACCTCTTGTAAGAGCCAAGTGGTTGTTCCGTGTGGTGTATAAGGGCGGCTGCCATAGTCAGGGTTGGAGGGTCGTCTAAAATGTTCCGGAGTTCGCTTTCGATTTTCCTCCAGTATGGCTCAATGATTGTACAGTCCCACCAGATGTGTCGAAGCGTTCCGGGGCCCGCATTGCATCTCCAGCAGGTGTTCGGTATAGACGGAATATATCGACTGAGGACAGAGGGTGTGCGATACCAGTGTGTCAGTAGTTTGAAGTTTACCTCCTGGTAGTGAGAGCTGGAGGAGCTCTTGTGTTGTAATATCAGGATTTTGACCCATTGGTCATCTGAAAACGTATTGTCCGTCCATTCCTCCCATTGTCGTTTGTACAGGTTGTTGTTCGTTCTATTACCTGTGATTAAGGTTCGGTATATCGCCGATACCCTCCCGTCCGCTTCCGGTGCTTGTGAGCATAGTGTTTCATACCATGTGAGGTCCCTGTGTATTTTAGTTCTGTTCGGCAGGTTATGGTAGTAGTGTTGCAGCTGCGCGTAATGGAACCGGTGCAGGATCGTGAGCGAGTTTCCGTCTGCCAGCTCCCCAAGCGGTTTCACTCCCGTATTGTGGAGAACCATATGTATGGGTATGTACCCGTCTTGAGCATCGATTGGCCATGCAGATCCCGTCCCCCAGTTGTGGATTATGAGTTATGGGGATTAACGGGCTTGGCTTGGGTGAGATCTGTTGTTCGTTCCTCATTATGGACCACTGTTTTAACATTTGTGTAACCGGGGATTCCTCACCCAAGGTTGAATGCGCTTCCGTTTCTTTGTGCCATATCAGCGAGTGTAATCGGTTGTCGGTGGTATCTTTCCAAAGTGTCACCCACCGTTTCTGTGTTGAGGCCATGTGTATTTCTCTTATCCTTTGCATGACCGTTGCTTGGTGGTAACGTTTGATATCCGGAAGTGCTAGTCCTCCCCAACCTCTCGGGAGGCTGAGTTTGTCGAAGCTAATTCGCGCCCTGTCTCCCTTCCATATGTATTGAATGAATGCTGTTTTCAATCTTGCGAAAAAAGTGCGTGGAATTGTGTGTGGCGCTGTATGAAATAAGTATAAAATTCTGGGGAGGATATTCATCTTGATCACTGCTATCCTCCCCAGCCAGGAGATGTGGGTATGGTTCCACCGCTCGAGGTCTCTGAGTATGGTAGTCAGAAGGGGTGTGTGGTTGTGTGTATAGATGTCTTTCGATTCCTGTGTGATCCATAGCCCCAGATATTTCATCCGTCCTTGGCACCATTGGAATGGGTAGTTGCTTTTCAGTTGTGCGCTTTCCCTTTCAGATACAGTAACGTTTAAGATTTCACATTTCGTCAGGTTGAGTTTTAATCCCGAGAGGCGTCCGTAGTTTTCGAATTCAGTCAGGAGCGGAGATATGGAGTCTGTTGGGTTCCTGAGAAAAAAGAGCATGTCATCTGCATATGCAGCAACTTTATGTTCGTGAGTTTTATAGCATAGTCCCCTTATTCTCTCATTTTTTCGGATACGGTCTAAGAGTGGTTCCAATGTTAGTGCGAATATGATCGGAGAGAGCGGACATCCCTGCCTCGTGCCGTTCTGAATGTCGAAGCTATTCGTAAGGGCCCCGTTGACCCGTATTCTGGCGGACGGGCAGCTGTACAGTGCTGAAATCCAGGTGAGTATCTCCTGTCCCATGCCCGACGTGCGTAGTGTCTCCATCATGAAGTTCCAGTCGACCCTGTCGAAGGCTTTCTCCACGTCCGTTGACAATAGGATTAGTTTTGTCTTCGTTTGTTTGGCTAGGTGTTGGATCGCGAATAGCCTCAGAGTACAGTCTCTGGCTTCCCTTCCCGGAATGAAACCGGTCTGGTCTGGGTGTATCAGTCTTGTAAGAAATGTTTGAAGCCTCATCGCTATCACCTTAGAAAATAATTTTATGTCTGCGTTGAGGAGCGATATAGGGCGGTAGTTTCCCACCTGCTCTGTATTTTTACCAGGCTTAGGGATAACCGTAATGGTTGCCGTCAGCAATTCCCTACTAAAGGAGTGTCCTTCTCTTATGCTGTTGATCGCCTTCGTTAAATGGGGCACAAGAATGTTTCCGAATTTTTTGAGGTATTCTATTGGGAAGCTGTCTGGTCCCGGTGCTTTTCCGGTTTTTGCCATTTTCAGTGCTCTCTTGATCTCCTCTTCTGAGATCGGTGCGTCTAGTGCTTCTGCTTCCTCTTGCGTTAGGGCGTCCGGTCTGTAGGCTCCCAGGTATTCCGTCGTGGCCAGCTTCCTCGTATTGCGGGTAAGTTCGTCCTCGTCCCTTCGAATACTGTATAGTTGTTCGTAGTACCGTTGGAATTCGGTCGCTATCTCTTCCGGAAATTGGGTTATTGTTCCTCGTGTGGTGCGTAAGGCATGTACCTGCGCTCTACCCTGTACTCCTCTCAGCATGCGTGCTAGTAGCTTACCCCCCTTGTTGGCGTGTCTATAGAAAAATGCGTGGTTTCGTTGGAGGTTCCTGACATGTCTCTGCTCAAGCAGTTGAGAGAGCAGTCTTCTGTTTGTTGTGAGATCCCTGTAGGTCTGGTCTTGTAGGGTGCGTTTGTGGGTCATTTCCAGATCTGATATCTTCTTCGTCAGTTCCACAATTTGTTTTCCCATTTCCTTTTTCTTCCGGGAGGCCATGCGGATTAGGTGGCCTCTGATAACGCTTTTGTGTGCTTCCCAAATCGTCATGTCCGAAACCTCTCCATTGCTGTTTTCCGTAAAGTATTGGTTCAAATGATCAGTGAGTTGGGTTCTGAGTGCCAGGTCCATCAAGAGGGAGTCGTTCAGTCTCCAAGAGGTTCTTGCTGGCCTATATAGGGGAGATGACATAGTCACCTGCGCCGCGCTATGATCCGACCACGGCGTGGCAAGGATGTCCGCCCTCTGTAGGTGTGTGAGACCCTCCTGTTGTATGAATATGTAATCGATTCTTGAGTACCTGTTGTGGAGCGTGGAATAGTACGTATAGTCCCGGTCGTCTGGATGTCTTGCTCTCCATGTGTCCACCAGTCTTAGATCCCGTAAAGCTTTTTGTATAGTTTTGCGCGCCGAGTAGGGCATGCTGCTTCGCCCTGTTGACGTGTCAGTGAGGGGGTCTAGGGGCGTATTGAGATCACCGCCAAAGATGAGTATTCCTTCCGTGAATCTTGACAGCTTCAACAGTGTGCGCCTCAGGAAGCTCGCTTGTCCAGCGTTGGGTGTATATATCGTGGCGATCGTGTATGTTTTGTTCGCTATCTCCCCTTTGATGAAGAGATATCTTCCCCCTTCATCTATCTTTTGGTCAGTGAGGGTAAATTGCAGGTGTGTGGCCAGTAGGATCGCGGTTCCCCCTTTGCGAGAGGTCTGGTGATTGCTATAGTAGTTTACAGGGTAGTGTTTGTCCTTAAGTAGCGTGTTTGAGTCCGATCTGAGGTGGGTTTCCTGTAGGAGGGCAATGGAGACATGTTGTCTCTTGAGACTTCTTAGAAGGTGAGATCTCTTTTCGGGTGTATTTAGACCCCTGCAGTTCTGCGACCTTACGACCAGCTCAGCCGGGATGTACGCCATCTGTGGTCCTGTGTAGGCTATTTGGTGGTTCTGGGTTCTCGTATAGCTCCTTCGTCCGTCTATTCAGTTCTGGTCTCTTTGGTGATGTGGGTCCAGGTGCGTCCCAGAGAGAGGCCTCTCGTTGTGGGTCGGGAGGAGAGAAGGAAGGGAGGGAGAAAAAAAAAAAGGGGGGAAGTAGGAGAGAGAGTGAAGGGAGGAGAAATTGAACAGTAGTGGAAAAAATGAACAGCGGTAGCGACTACAGCTCAGTGAGGTTCGTGTATGCGGTGTGTGACTATTTCTTCCAGCTAGTTTGGCGATTATTCGTCGTCGCCGTGTGTGGCCTTAGTTGGGTTGTGTGTAGCGTGTCAGGGCGTGGGGTAAAGTAACCGTTACCCCAATTTGGGGTGACTCCGTGTACCCTGGTGGGCAACCAATGCCGTACCACCGGTTTGTGTCCCGGCAAGGCTTCGGCCTTGGCTCCCCCAGTGGGTCCGTCTACACGGATATGTGGTCAGGAAGTGGCCTGATCCTGTTGGTCTCTGTTGCAATCGCAGTGACTAGATGTTGGGTGTGTGGCTCGATCGAATGTGGTAGCAGAGTCAGCGTTCCCACTATGTTGATCTCAGCTAAGGTGTGCATTAGTCTAGGTTATAGTTAGCTCATGTGAATCCTTGTCAATGGGTCTGATAGTTAGGTCGTGTTGTACTTCTCCCGTGTCTGGTGGCTTGCTCATCCCCAGAGAGTCGTCCCGGGCAAGGTGCGTTTGAGTCTGCGGGGGTTGGAGCGCAACCCAGACGTTCCGTTGCCAGGTCTGAGGTGGGGTGCTTGCGTGTGGTGTACGTAATGAGGGTGCAATTCTAGTTGTAGTCTCTGTTATGGTAGCAGTGTTCTGCGTGTATGTCCTGTCTGTCAAGGTCATTCTGTGTGGTAGGCTCCTGGGCAGGGGGGGGTGTCCTGTATCCGAACGTTAGCTATGTTTTGGGTTAGCTCCGTGTGTCTTTAGTACATGTTCGTCTACCTGTCTATTAATGGGGTGGGTTCCCTGTCCATTCTAGGGTGAGGCCGATCATGATGTAGCCCTCTGTTTCAGCCCCTACAATAACCTCCATCGCCGTGGCTTGTGGGCAGCTAGCTTTCCTTCCCCTTGCGTCTCTCAACTATCCCCACTCCCACTACCTCTTCCTGTGAGCGGTTCCGTGGAGTTGTCTAGGGTATTGTCATAGGCCTTGCGGGATCGGGGGGTTGTGCCACGTTGAATTTTTTTTTTTTTTTTAAATATGAGGTAAAATTAGTATCATCCACCCCTGTCCCCTCCCTCCCCCCCCGCTAACTGCATTTTGTGAGAGCTTCCCAGTCTACCCCCCCTCTTACGTCCCTAGACTCTCTCTTCCCTTGGGATGTGCTTCCCATCTCCCTAGTTCCCTAGTTTCCCCTACCGACGCCGAAGCGCCCCCCTCCCTGTTCCGGCCGACTCCCGGCAGCGGCGTCAGCTTCTTCCTCTCTCCACCACCTCACTTACGTATCCTCATTAGTAAGACCCTTTTGCAGTTCGCTTCAAGTTTTTTTTTTATTTTTATTTTTTTTCCCCCTTCCCCCCCCTCCTCCCCCCTCCCCCCAGTTTTCAAAGTATTCGTACTCCCAGTCTCAGTAGTTAGCCTATGAGATTGCAGTAGCATACGTATCCCCCGCCCCTGCCCTCCATAATCCTCCCTCCCAAAGTAGAATCGACCCAAAGGTGATGCGTCCATAGTTGCGGGCCCTCTCAGGATGTTGTCCCCCTTGCCCCTCGCCTTGATGCTCATGCATAGCTACAAAAGTCTGTGTTTGTCATCTTGTCAGTGTCTGAATGTCATTTGCACTTATCTGGTTGTCCCGTGTAGATGGTGTGTGCGTCCGCAGTTCCTTTTTGCCCCTCGGAATGTTCGCCGCCATGGCCGCCAGTTGTGGAGGTGTTAGACTCCCGGTTGTGCAGGATGGTGTGCTGGGTTTTGTGGTCTGCATGCCGGTCTTCTCTGTGGCGAGTCATCTCTGCGCCGTCTCTGTGCCCTGGGTGCTGGTTGGTTGGGTCTCAGCTCCGACGGATTCAGGATCCAGTCCGTGACCTCCGTATGCGGCAATCCCATGCTTTGTAAAAAGGCCGGTACTTCGTTGGGCCAGCAGAGCGATTTCCATTCATTGTTGTGTCTGGCCAAAAGGCAGAAGGGGAATCCCCACTTATATGGTATGTTACCGTTTCGTAGTATCTGAGTCACCGGTCTCAGCGCTCTGCGGGCCTCTAGCGTAAGTGGGGAGAGGTCTTGGTACAGGGCTACCTCTGCGCCTTGAAACCACCAGGTTGGTCTCGATCTTGCTTTGTTCATTATCAGCTCCTTGACTTTGTATTCATGGAGACAGCATATGATATCTCTGGGTGCGTTGTCTGCAGCACGTGGCCTCAGGGCTCTATGCGCTCTATCAAATTCTATGCGCTGTGGTGATTCTGGACCTAGTATGTCCCTGAACAGGGCGGTTAGTAAGGTCGGTACATCTTCTTCCCCAGCCATTGCTTCTGGTAGATTGCGTATTCTGATGTTCGATCTGCGACCCCTGTTGTCTAGGTCCTCAGTCTGTCTTCTTAGTTGCAGGAGCATATTGCCCTGTCTGGTCACTGCTGCATCAGTGGCCTCCAGTCTGCCTGCTGTTGTGGTTTCCAATTGTTTCAAGCGCCCATCTTGTGCTGTAAGGTCCCTCTGGATTGTAGCTACTTCAGACCTTATAACCTCATGCAGTGTGGCAGAGAGTGCCTGGAGGTCTGTTTTTGTGACCATACTCCCAGAGAGGGCTCTGATGTCGGCCCTAATATCTGCTAGGGAGGGTTCCTGTATGTCAGGAGGTGGTGTTATGGCCTGATCGTCGGCCATTTTGGCGCCCGGCCTTGCACGCGTTTGTCCGCCGGGTGTGCAGAGGAACCCGTCCAGCGGGCCGGTTTGCGGTGGTACTTGCGCCCCTTTGTTGTGCTGGGATTCAGACCTCCTTGTGCGACCCATCGGGTAGGATTTTGCTCCGTGTGCACGCTGTCGGTAGCTATGTGGGACGGAGCTCCTCTAACTAGCCGCCATCTCCGACGGCGTTCAGGCCACGCCCCCATACATATATATATATATAACGTCATACAAAGTGTATTTTAATATTAATATAAGTACATATATTAGTATTGAAATACACTTAGAATGACGTTACATATATATAATATGTATATATATTATATATAATAGATATATATACATATATTATATATATATACATATAATTACAATAATAAATAAAATAATAAAATAAATAAAATATTGAAACAAAATGTAATGTAAATTATATATTCATATGTAATTTCATTCTAACTGTATTTTGTTATTAATATATATATATATATATATATATATATATATATATATATATATATATATATGGTAACAAAATACACTTAGAATGACATTCTATATATATCTATCTATATATATATATAAAATACAAATAACCGCAAATATATATATATATAAATACATATAATTACATAAAAGATTACATTAGTATACACGTAGAATTGAAATACCTATAAATGCATATATATTAAAATTCTACATGTATATTTAAGTAATCTTTTAACATAATTATGTGATTTGATTAATAAAAATTTGATTGACATGCCTGACAACACAGGGAGAAAGTGCAGAGAATTTAATTCGCAAGCACTATATTTGACCCTGTAACTCTCCAAGACACCATAAAACCTGTACATAGGGGGTACTGTTTTACTCGGGAGACTTTGCTGAACTCAAATATTAGTGTTTCAAACTGGTAAATTGTATTACAACAATGATATTTTAAGTAAAAGTGAAGTTTTTTGCATTTTTTACAAACGAACTGCACTTTTATGGACTATATTATTGTTGTAATATGTTTTACTGTTTTAAAACACTAATATTTGTGTTTAGTGAAGTCTCCCGAGAATAACAGTACCCCCCATGTACAGGTTTTATGGTGTTTTGGAAAGTTAGAGAGTCACATATAAGGCTTGCATTTCATTTTTTTGACATTGAAATTTGCCAGATTGGTTATGTTGCCTTTGAGAGCGTATGGTAGCCCAGGAATGAGAATTACCCCCATGATGGCATACCATTTGCAAAAGTAGACAACCCAAGGTATTGCAAGTGGGGTATGTCCAGTCTTGTTGTCTACTTTTTCAATTTGAAAATGGAACATTCTATATTTGACCCTGTAACTTTCCAAAACACCATAAAACCTGTTAATGCGGGGTACTGTTGTACTTGTGAGACATTGCTGATTACAAAAAAAAAATTTTTTTGCAGTAAAACCTAACAGTATTATGACATTCACAGCTAAAACGTCAGACGGAAATACAAATTTAAAAAAAAAATCTTATTTTCTCACATTTTTTTTTTAATTTTATTCATAATAAATTATGCTCCATATATGAATAGTTAATGATAAATTAAAGCCCTATTTCTCCTGAACAAAATTATATATAATAAGTGCATATAATATGAAAGAGGTGAATTACGGTTGAACAGACATATAGCGCAAATTCCAGTTTTTGTTTACGTTTTGTTTTGATCAGAATGTGCACTATTGACTCCGTCCTGAAGGGGTTAAGCTAAAGTGGCTGGTTTGGAAAAAATCCTCAAACTTAGCAAGGGTGTATTTTAGCCTAAAGTTATTCACAACAATTCGTAATTTAGTGGTAATTTTCCAATAATTCGAAGGAAGATTATTCATCTGAAATTTTGTTTACTTTGCATGCTTTTTCCTACTGCTAATCTTATGTGGAATGACTTTTGCAAGGCTTCTTTTAGCTTTTGCTCAGTAAGAGATACATATATGAACAAATCATGGCAGCATTTTTCATTGATTTGTGAGGTGTGGAAAATCCATCCATAGTTGTAAAAGTAATTCTTCATGCAAAAAACAAGTACTCTATATTTGTGTGAAATCAGACATTTATAAAATGTTCTAAATTGAGCTATTTATTATTTTTATTTATTTCACTCCAAGAGATGCTGTTCACCTCTTCTCATACTGTTTACGTGAAAAATAATGGCCTGTGCTATTATTAAAGGAACACTTTCACCATTTAATCTCATTGCCTTGGATGTGATGCCTGGTGTCACCTTGCCCTATCCCTCCATTCAATGTTAAACCATTTTAAAGAAGTATGACACTGAATAAGTGTCCCTGGGTGCTACAGCCCGGCCCCCACTTTCGGAATTGCTAAGGTAGAGATTACAGATTTCCCAAGTCATTCTAAGTTTTCCAGCTATTGGCATATGTGATATGCTGAATACAGTCTAATACCTCCTCGTTAGGTTTTTTGCGTATCTCATTTAGCATTAAAACATTAAAAACACTGAATGGACGGATGGCACCAGAGGCATGCAGACACTATAACCACTTCACTTAGATGTTTTAGTACCTATAGTATCTTTAATATATTGACGTACACAATAATGGTCAGTTCTTTTCCTTTATTTGGTGCAGTGCCAGTTTTATTTTGCTTTTGAGTTATTGATGCACAAAATGCCACTTCATTCACACATACATCCCTGGGTGACATAGTAATATTTATGTATGTATCTGCATATTGCATTGCATAGTTGAAATATAAATAATTATTTTTACATACAGTATTTCCAATGGTTGAACACACGTTTTAATTTATAAGGGTTACGCACTTCATTTTAAAAAAAATATTCTTGTTATATGAATGACCTGAGGAAATAGAGAAAAACAAGTATGTTTTTACGAGCAGTGTTCACAAACTACATGGTCAAAAGGGAAACATTGCGCCCCATACTTGCATGAATGCTTTGTTGATCTTAAAGAGGATGTCATTTCAGTGTAGTAAATTTCCTTTGTTTATTCTTCAAAGTAAGCGCTAATGCAATTTGCAAACCTTACAAACGGTAGATTCTCAGATGTCTTCAAACTACACCTTCCATGAGCCTTTGTCTTTCTAAAGGCATGCAAAACATAATGGGAGTTGTAGTTCTACATCAGGTCCATCTTTTGGGCACCCCTGTCTTACTTATTTCTACTACACTTCTGCATTATGGACAAGTTTGTTGCCCCATTATGCTTTTGGCATGCTCATATGCACTGGTGCATCAACAAGGGAAGCTCCATAGGAGGGAATGCGCATATATAATGACATGTAACTTACATGCTGAGTATTCAGCACGGTTTGTGAATTAAAATAAAACTGTTAGGAAGATTATAAAAAAAAAAAGTACAACCAATATATAGGATTTAGTTAGCCATTTTGCTGTGCACACAAAGCTCATTAGTGACATTACCTCTTTAAATATGGGGCAATGCACACAATTATAAGGAGCATTGGGGAAAAAAAACACACTGATTGGAAGTAGAGTAGATTAAGATTTTAAAAAGCCAAACATGCTGTCTAAATAATTTAACAATTTATACAACAAGATTATACAACAAGATTCCCATTCTGTATTTAGTGCTGTACAAATTGTTGCCATTATTCTTCATTAGTATTTCTAGGGTTCTTTTGATAAATTAAAAAAAATAAAATATATATATATATATACATATATATATATAGATCGTTGCAATGTAAAACAAGTCTGCAAATCTGCCCCTGTCTTGATGGTGTCCTTTTTAACTAGATGACAAATGTATGTGTCCTCTCATAGGACACACCTGTTATTGGCTGCAGTTTTTAACCAGCTTGTTAAGTGGCTTTGACACATCAAAGACCCCAGACAATAGACATAAACTTACACAATAGTTTAGCCGTAAGCAAAAGCTGAAGTCAGAGCCAGGCATGTGCCAATGGTATTAGAGATTGCAATTGAAAATACATTTCTCTTGAATAAGTACTCCTGTCTCATCCTAGGCGCAGCTTCACATGAGACAATAGCAGTTGTGTATAAGTTATTGACTCCAGTGACAGCATGAATGAAGTTCATTATGCCTCCCCACTCCTGAAAATTGTGTCAGGGTTTAGAATGAATTGGGTGGCAGGTGCATTAGCTGCTATGCTGCCCCCCTTGAGGCATGGAAGACCCAATCATCACCTGATTCTACACACAAATGTTTACGTTTTCTCTTTCATGAGGCTCAGCGATGAGGAGAAACATATGTAATCATATGGTCGATCTTACTTTCTGCATTTTAGTTTTTCTACGTTTTATGCAAATCTGGTAAACTTATTGTTCTTCCCTGGGGAATGTTCAATACAGGACTAACACATACGTTGGCACTTGCCTCACAATGCAGATCTGCTGTTAGTAAATTCATAAGCACATTGACAGGGTCATTCACTAAAATGAGAATTGTTGAGAATTCAAAGTGAATTTCAATGTTCGGGTCAAAATAGTTGAATTGCTATTGTTGCAGTTCAACTATTTTTTTACTTAAATTTGAATTCCTGGCAATTCTCAGTTGAATAACACTAAATATTTTCAATCACTAGTTTATTGTATAATTGATAATCATTTATTACATAGGGATACTGTAAGCACCAAAGTTGGTGAAGTGGTTCACCCAATTAAGATGTTTTAGTGTACAGATCATACCCCTGCTGTTTCCCTGCTAAATTGTCTCCCATTTAAATCACTTTTGTTTTTGTTTATGCAGACCTAGCCACACCTCCTCAGGCTGTGACTGACACAGCCTGCATGAAAAAACAGTTTCATTTTCAATCAGATATGACTGAACAGTGTGATTATCTTAGATGTTTTTATCTGCTGCTCTGTTAGTTGAACTTTAATCACACACAGGAGTCTCCTACGAGTTATAGCAAGCTATTAACAGAGAGGAGATAAGGAATTCTAAATGAAACAGACTGAGCAATAAAGGAAGTTTAAGCATTAAATCTCTTTTTACAGGAATTGTGTAGGGAGTCTGAGTAGGTCACATGCAGGGAAGGTGTGACAAAGTGATTTTGGTAGAGAAATGAGCAGTGAGACAGCAGGGTCATGATCTATACACCAAACCACTTAATTAAGCTAAAGTTGTCTTGATACTTATATTATCCTTTTAAAAACAGTTATTATTGTAATTATTTTTTTTGTCAATCTTTGTTTTATTGAGGCATGGGATAATACAGTACAGAATGTAAATCAGGGAGTTAGAGCATATAAACACATGGTATACAAGGTATAGAATAGTCAACATCGGTACTTAAAGGAACACTATAGGGTCAGGAACACAAACACTGTTTTGGCCAATCAGCACCTCCTTTTAGAGATGCATTCAATCAATGTATCTCTATGAGGAAAATTCAGCACCCTCATGAAGAGCATGGAGACGCTGAATGGCCATCTGATGAGTGACCACTTGGAGGTGTCCCTAGGAGCAATGTAAACACTGCCTTTTCTCTGAAAAGGCATTGTTTGCATAAAAATGCCTGCATATAATGATTATACTCAACAAAGCCGTAGTTGTTCGGGTGACTATAGTGTCCCTTTAAACTTCAGCATAGAACAGCCCCTTTACATTAGATAACAATACAGGTCAAACTAATAATGTTAGCAGTGATGTGTCTGTCTAATGATAAGAAATCTCAAGGCAAATCAGGCATCACCTTACACTCTGCATTAATTGTCAGGCTAAGCATTATAGCAGTAGTGATATTTCTGTGCTTAGGTAAGAGAGTGCATGCTGTGCACCTCGCTAGGTAAACAAGATAGGATAACTACTGAATCCCCACTCCATGAAACTGTAGGGAATTGTGTTAGGTAAACGCTAATAGTATCGATGACTGCGCTAGAGTGAAAACATATCATGCATTTGACTGCATAATCGCTACTTAGGAGCTTTACTTTCTTACAGAATAGTCACTGGTAAACTGTGCATAAGGCAGATATTCAACATAAAGACAGGATAATGTCGGTAGGAAGTATTATTATCAGTCCTGGACCCAGGTTAATATGCTCAGCCGACACCGAGACTTGGAAACAGGCAAGGGCAGCCCTGAGGTATTACTAGGCAATAGCATTGTGTGGCATCCTTCCAGCCCCAGGCCGTGTTGAAGGCCCGCATTATTACACCATGGACTCAGGGGCTAGTGGCAGAGTCCAAGTCCTTCCCTGACAGGATGTGACAAAAGCCCCAAGTGGTCTGACACCGCCTGCAGCGAAGGGTCTTATGTCTTTGTGGTCGATGCGGTGGGTGAGTTCCCCAATCGGCCCTCTGCCAAGGTGGGCCATGCCTACCAGGTACTGTAGCTTGTTGGGTACTTGCGCCCGAAAGGGGTACACACGCCGCATGCTCATCTCCTCCTCATGCTCCCTCCCAGCTCTGAGCCAGTGAAGCCCAGATCCGTGCTTCCAATAGCGCCCAGAAGCGGGTAAGGAGCTCGCCAAATGTTGCTCCAATCAGGCATGTGGGGCTGGTTCAGATGGCAACATTCGTTGCTCGGAAGAGGAAGGTCCGTCCTCCATTTTGAAGGGGAACCCACACCGAGCCCACACTGTAGCTGCCATCGAGTGTCAGAGATAAATGGGGTCAATCAGTGGGGACCGGGTTAACCCCCTACGGTCCAAAGGGGGGGATAGCAATACACGGGTTACTCTGTCCGCTTTAGAGTCAGGAGAGCGTTCCGCCTATCCTTGGCCTATACTCGCTTAGGCCGCAAGCCTCCGATGAGCGTTCAAGGGCTGGGGAAACTCGTGCAAGGTATCTCTGGGTTCAGTGACATCCCCCAGGCAATAATTATGCAGGCTTTGGTCTGCAGAAGCAAGTGGTCAGGTAGTATGCCCCAATATTCAGCACCAAACATGGGAGCTCTTGTTGAGCAAGTCTGGTCCGCTCAACAGTCAGGCTCCGCCCCCCACAATTTTAGTTTTTAATAAAGATTTAAAAAAAAATAATAATAATTTGGCAGACTACAATTAGAGCATCAAACAGCTTCTGTCACCACATCCTGTTTACAAAAAAGCTGAAGCAAGCAATGACTGCAGCGTGGCAGGATAAAATGTCATGGAATATCATTATGAGTATGTGAGTGAGATTATCTATCATGTGGAATCCTTTATAAAACTCCTGTTGGTTTGCTGTTGTTTTTTTAATCATTTTTATTTAGAACAATTTTAGAATATGAAGTTATCAAATATATTAAACACAGTGAAAGGTATTTGTGCCATTCAGTGGGGCTTAATAATGCTTTATATTGCTAGTGTGGAAGTATGAAATTCCACTCTATCATAAGAGTGTAGACCGGTAGGCACCAGACAGAACCAGATAAATGTCAAACCATTTGTGAAAGGCTTTAGGGGACTTCAGCAAGCTGTAGTGGGTATGGTGCTCATAGTATCAATTTAATGTGCCAGAGTGTATTTTAATCATCTAGTTAAATGTAAAAGAAAACTCAAATAAAGCTACCAGTCTGATGACAGCTTTACAATTATGTTGCACAATGAAATGGATTGTAAGCAAATACTACACTTTTTCTTTTAACAATTTATCAACCTTCCATTTTGGCTAAAAACGCAGCCACACACACAGATATATACTGTGCTGCAGGACTTTTATTTTGATGCTTGGATTTACTTGGAAACAATTTGCTTAATAGTCTACAAAGGCCCACACAGATAACTGCAAAATCAGCTAAAAGTCACATACACTGATGACAATGCTCATCATTTAATTATGAGACACAGTGCCATCAAGGCTTCTTCCTATAAAAGCCTTGTTTCTACGAGGGAGGAGGTATTGGCACACTGACTTGGCTGGATGCCTTTTTTAAGTTAATGAGGAGCATCATCTTCCCTAGAACAGATTGGAGGTTATTCTACTGCAATTTAATTTCACACTTAGTTTCTTGACATAAAAAAGTAAACGTTTTTGTTTTTGGTCTAAATTGCTTGAAAGTATGTCACAATTACCATTTGCAAAATACATTAAAGTAGTATTTTTCATTATATTTTGAATATACACAAATGTTATCAAACCTTCAAAGTTTACCTATTGAGGTAGATGCATAAGAGTACAACACTTTATGGAGGATTGTGCGAGACCGTGGGATCCTCCATAGCCTAAATCCCACAGCTTCATTTGTGCTGACTGCTGAGATTGGACATAAATTGATGATAAGACTCTACCTTTTGTCAACTTTTGTCAACCTTGGGCTTTACCATAAGGCAAAGTACTCCCTACTTTGTCTTAGTATATCTTTTGGATTGTGTTGGAATTTCTGTGAAATACCTGCACAGTCCTAATCAGTATTTTATAAAGATTATATCTTTACTCAATGGTGAAAAGTAACAGAGTTGCTTTAATGCCCTTCTATTCTAAGCACTTCATATTGTTGGTGTGTCTCAGTGTGTAACGAGGCTCCACAGTAAACATAGTCACAGTAATGTGACTAAGAAATCAGTCTGTGTAAATAAGATACATTGTTCTTGTTCTAAATGACATATTACATGAATTGTTCTTAGCAAGTCATCAACATGTCTCAGAACAGCCCTGCTCTGACCACACCTACACCAAAACGCTAAAGTTAATGTGCTCCTCTGTGTCCATTTGAAATGTTAGGGGTTATATTAGCCTGTTCTCAATCCCTTTTTTATTGCACTGGACTCAATATGCTACACTGTATCTGGATTTGACAGTGATTGAATGCTGCATTATCCATATTAAAAATGCAATTTTTCTTTGACAGTGAATATTTAGGGTTTAGTTTTTTTTTATTATAACATTTTTAGCACTGACATTTTTTGTTTGGTTTACTTGCATGGCTTACTCGTATGCTACACATTTTTTAGGGGCTCTCTATATTCCCCCAGTATGCACTGCACATTGGGAGAGCCCTGAAATATCTCAGTACTACTGTACATTACAGGTTTGGGTAGGGGTCTTTGTACTCTATCAGTACAACATACACATTGCAAGGGGCTGTGTAATCTCCCAGCACACACTGCACATTACTGTGGTCTCTGTAGTATCCCAGTACACACTGCACATTACTGGGGGCTCTGTAATATCCCAGTACACACTGTACATTACTGGGGGCTCTGTAATATCCCAGTACACACTGCACATTACTGGAGGCTCTGTAATTACCTGTGCACAAAGCAGATGTCAGTTGCCCACACTCCTTTCTCATTATGGTTCTTATTTTCAGGGTAAATCAGACTGCACAAGATTAAAGCCCATTTTAAGTACCAGAAAACAGAGCCGATATGACTGGCTCTGAAGATTGTGAGTGCTATACTGCAGTGTGTGTGAAGCTTCTTTTTATACATACACATGTTATGCTATATTTGCTGTGTGTTTTCTCATGCAGACATAATCCTGTTATTTTGTACCTGGAGAGTAGCATTTTATTTGGGGTTGTGTGTGCGTTTACATTATTGTTATTTTTGCATCTCACATTCCACTGATCTTGGAGTTGTACTCTTATGATGAGCTTGTTTCATGTGTCAACCAATGCAGCTCCTTTGGCTTGAAACACTTAGCAAACTCAGCCAGATTCAGGCTCAGCATGATAATAGCTTTAGGTCACAGCAGAGGAGCCTTAAGGTTGAGGGGAGATTAAGTTGTAGCAAGTATGCAATAGATATTTTCCCAACATACCATGGAATAACAGTATGCATCTCCTCCCTGTAGTCTGCAGCAGCATACAAACATAGAATGTGACGACAGATAAGAACCGTTTGGCCCATCTAGTCTGCCCAATTTTCTAAATACTTTCATTAGTCCCTGGCATTGTCTTAAGTCTAGGATAGCTTTATGCCTATCCCACGCATGCTTAAACTCCTTTACTGTGTTAACCTCTACCACTTCAGCTGGAAGGCTATTCCATGTGTCCACTACATTCTTTGTAGAGTAATTTAAGACTATGTCCTCTTGTTGTGGTAGTTTTTCTTATTTTTAATATAGTCTCCTCCTTTACTGTGCTGATTTCCTTTATATATTTAAATGTTTCTATCATAACCCCCTCCCCCTCCCCCCGGTCTTGTCTTTCCTTCAAGCTATACATGTTCAGGTCCTTTAACCTTTCCTGGTAAGTTTGATCCCTTAATCCATGAACCAGTTTAGTAGCCCTTCTCTGAACTCTCTCCAAAGTATCAATATCCTTCTGAAGATATGGTCTCCAGTACTGTGTACAATACTCCAAGTGTGGTCTTTCCAGTGTTCTGTACAATGGCATGAGCACTTCCCTCTTTCTACTGCTAATACCTCTCCCTGTACAACCAAGCATTCTGCTAGCATTTCCTGCTGCTCTATTACATTGTCTGCCTACCTTTAAGTCATCAGAAATAATTACTCCTAAATCCCTTTCCTCAGATGTTGAGGTTAGGACTCTATCAAATATTCTGTACTCTGCCCTTTGGTTTTTACGTCCAAGATGCATTATCTTGTGCTTATCCACATTAAATGTCAGTTGCCACAACTCTGACCATTTTTCTAGTTTAGCTAAATCATTTGCCATTTGGCTTATCCCTCCTGAAAAGTCAACCCTGTTGTAAATATTTGCATAATCAAAAAGACATGTCTTACCATCAAGACCTTTTGCGATATTAGTAATAAAAATATTAAAGAGAATGGGTTCAAGTACAGATCCCTGAGGTACCCTACTGGTAACTAGCCCTTGCTTCGAATATGCCAAAAATCTTAGTATTTTTATCTTGGCTTGTACTTTGACTATTGTGACTTCTATATCCCTCGATCTTTGGCTTGTCTAATGTTTACATACCTTCTTTTTCTATTTCCTCAGCTTTTACTTTACTCTGTGAAACCTATAGTGGTTAGTATGATTCCTCTAGATCATTCCAGAGTTTGGGTGCTTGATTCGCTATCCACTCAAAGACCAATTCACTGCTTCTAACAGCAAGTTAATAGGTTGTAATCTGAAGAGTTTTGTGGGGGTGGGGAGGAATTCCATTTCTTTATTATGAGGACATTAACCATAAAAAAATATATTCAGGCGTAATGCGCATGTATGTAAGTGTATTTTTTTTTATTTTGTTCAGTATAAGTCTGTATATATTACAAATTGTCCAAGAAATTGTTTTGTAATTTTTTTCTTTTTGATACAGCTCCACTGAATGCACTGCATTCCCTCCAGCAGAAACACAGGACATGCGTTCACACTCGGTGGAGCTGTATCTAGTTATAAAATAGTGTTTTAGCCTCCTGAAAACAAGGTACCAGCAGAACAAATGTTTATATAATGTTTCCCAAAGATTAGCACAAAGGTTTATTGCAGTAGTGATGCATAAAAAACAGCTCCTTTCAGATTCTGACAAAGTATATTCTAGTTCTTTTTCTTATTGTTGTATATGTATATGGGTTAGCACATAGAGTGTGACCTTGTTATATATTTAATTAATTTATGTCATATGGTTACAGGCCATTGGGAAAACCAGATAAGTACCCAGTGGATCGCAATGGCTATGGGCCTAAGCTGTCAGAGACGATTAAAGGATCTCCTCTGCCAGGCCATGCAGAGTACCACCTACCCTGAGAGACCATATGCTGGAGTGCAGTTTAAGTTACCGGGGGGAAGTGGACCAAGCAGCCTCTGTCACTCTCTCTGTCAAGATCCCAAATTATCAGAGCATTGCTGTGATACCCTGTGGCGACGCTATGAATAGCAGGAGTGAATAGCCCGTGCCGCGTGAGTGGGGGCTTCTAACCTGAAGCGGGGATCTATTGCCCCCCCCGGCCCCCACCCCTGAGTGGCGTGTGGGGGCTCTAAATTAGAATAAGGGGGGACCTATTGTCCTCCCCCTCAGCTCCCACCTCTGAGGGGCGGGTAGGGGCCCTAAATTAGAATAAGGGGGGAACCTATTGTCCTCCCCTCCAGCCCCCACCCCTGAGCGGCGGGTGGGGGCCCTAAATTAGAATAAGGGGGGACCTATAGGCGGCTCACTGCTGAATAGACATGCCCCTACTTGCGGTATAGCGAGTAGGGGCAGAATTGACTAATACTAGTTAATTTTTACTTAATATTAGTAAATTTGGTTGAAAGACCAATTTAGGTCTTTCAGCCTTTTGATAGATAGCTCCCTAATACCGTGGGAATTAGGGAGTTATCTACTAAGCGGCTGCAAGAGAACAGCCGAAATCCCGAAGTTGACAAAATTCCGAAGTTGCCGAAGTGCCGAACTGAACGGAAGTGCCGAAGTCCCGAATTTCGGAATTCCGAACCGAATATTTTCACCGTGCACATCCCTACATTACACCCCCTATACACACACACACACTACAATCACATTTACACACACAATACACCCCTTATAAACACATGCACTCTAAACCCCCTATACACACGCACTCTAAACCCCCTATACACCTTACTGCACTTATACACACATGTGCACTACATTCCCTATACACATACATACACTACAGCTCCTAGATGCACACACAATGGAACCCTCTGCTGCCCCTAGCTAAATACGGTACAGCCTCTACATGCACACACAACACTTTTTAGGTGTTCAAACTCCACAAGCCCTATAAACATGCACACATTTTATCGCACAGAAAAACTCACACACAAACACACCCACTATAGCACCTAGCTAGATATTTTAGTATTGATTTGTGCTATTCTATACTTCTAATTTGTGATAAACTAGCTAGAAGAGGTTTAGTAAGTGGCAGCACTTTGATGAAAGCACAACATATTTCAATTTAATACCATCAGGTAAGTTTAGTTTCATTTTGGAAAAAATAGCATTGACGGTTTTTCTAAGAGTTAATGTCATTTTTTATATAGTTTAATATAGATAGATAATAAAGAGGATCTTTCCTTCAATTGTATTTATATGATAAGTTAAAGGGAAATTATAGTCACCAGTGCAACTACATGTATTCCTGACCCTATAGTGTTAACACCACCATCACCATTTTATCCCTGTTTATACAGCCCTGCTCACACCTCCCTGCATGTGAGTTACACAGCCTTCCTAAACACCGTCCTGTGAAGTGAGATCTAATGTTTACATTTCCTTTATCGCACAGACTGTTTAATTTAGAATGTCTTATCACCTGCTCTGTTAATAGCTTGCTAGACCCTATACGTGATAAAAGCATCCTAAGCATGTTAATATCTGATTGAAATAATTTTTCCCATGCAGGCTTCGTCAGTCACAGCCAGAGGAGGTGTGGTTAGGGCTGCATGAACTGAAGCAAAGGTGATTTGACTCCTAAATGCAGAGAATTGAGCAGTGTCATCTGAATGTATGCCATATTCATTGTATGGAGATTGAGGGAGGATAAAATGGGGTAGTAACCATCAATAAAATATCAATAGCACATATGCTTATCTTTTATTTGACTAATCACATAATATCTACTCCACTTTTGTCTAGATAAAATCTAATGAAACCAGGACAGGTTTTTGAGGATCCTGTCTCTATGGCACATCTATTCAAGTGTATATTATTTGGTATCCAAAAGTGGCTTTAAATTGAATTTCAGGTTTTTGGTCAAAAATGTTAAACTGGAAAAAATATTCAAATCTACTATGACTCCAGCTTGACTATTTTGGTCTAAAAGGTGGAATTCTCTTTGTACTCCGAACAGATCACACACACAGTGAATGACCCTGTTGAAATCTAATAGCTCAGTCCTTTTTTAGATTTAGATCATTTAAACTGTTCATGAAAATAATTCCTCACTATGGTATTATTTGCAAGAGGTGCTTGTTCCTTTCCCAAACTAGGGCAGATGGTGTTTCATAGTTGGTCACAAATTGCTGTCAGTGAGTGTTTGTCTCCCTGCCAGTACCCCACAGTTGAGGGACTCCCTGAGAGAGTGTACCAGCTTTGACTCTGCTGATAACAGCATCTGAGAAAATGATCTGTCTTTTCTTGTCACTAGCAAAATTTGCCTTCTTGTTTCCAAACTGTTGACAAGAGGGGTATGGCAAAAATGAGGGCATGCTGATATTTCTTTCTTCATCTTCTGATTCTTTCGGTCTTCTAGTAAGCAACATACGGACAAGGCTGTTATGTTAGTTAAAAAGCTTACAAAATAATGGTAATTTATATCTAGCTTATGCATTGCTATTAGTTTGCATTGTTATGTTTGTAGCATATGCAAACTATTATTTACACACAAACCCAAAATAAATACAAAAAATTGCCTTTACTTGAATTTCTTGAAAAGGACATTTAAACCCTTGATCTAACAAATAGCCAATAACCTGAAATATTTCTTGTTTTTGGATGTGTTATATGCCTCAACCTGATGTGATGTAAAATCAATGTTAATTAACGCTAACAAGTCCACAATCAGTTAGACCAATAAGTGTAAATGTTATATATTTTTTTGTTAACCTTGAGATATTGCCCAAAAGAGCTCGACTTTATTTTTGCCCAATTTTCTGACTCCAGTGTCCTTACGAGCAGAAACAATGTTCCATTTGAAGTATGATTGAAGTATGATTCTGGCACAATATAAGTTGAATTTTTAAATCATGACTGTAACTTCAAAACTGAATACAGAATTAAAATAATTGCTTTCAATTACATTATTTCCACCTGAAGCTTTCAAGTAACTAGTCCAAACTGAACTTTCCTTCTTTCAGGATAAACCCCCGAAGGTGCTGGTCATTTGCCTTATGTAGAGACAAATGGACCAACTAATCAGACACTGGATAAGTGTTTGTGCTATGGTGCCACCCAAGTCCAGAATAATTTGTTGTTGTAGTTGCTCATTTATGAGCTTGCCTGTAACAACCAGGCCCATCAATACAATCATTCTTAGACACAGAGAGACTATTTTCAGGGCAAAAAAAAAAGGTCCTGATGAATGTTTGTAACAAAGCTAAAAAAAATGACATCATGGAAGTTGTATTCATTGCATTTTGAACTCCTAAACGCAGTGCAGTCTTAAAGGACCACTCTAGACACCCAGACCACTTCAGCTTAATGAAGTGGTCTGGGTGCCAGGTCCTTCTAGGGTTAACCCATTTTTTATAAACATAGCAGTTTCAGAGAAACTGCTATGTTTATAAATGGGTTAAGCCTTCCCCCTATTCCCTCTAGTGGCTGTCTCATTGACAGCCGCTAGAGGCGCTTGCGTGCTTCTCACTGTGAAAATCACAATGAGAGCACGCAAGCGTCCATAGGAAAGCATAATGAATGCTTTCCTATGCGAACGGCTGAATGCGCGCTCAGCTCTTGCCGCGCGTGCGCATTCAGCCGACGGGGCGGATCGGAGGAGGAGAGGAGGCAGAGACCTCCCCGCCCAGCGCTGGAAAAAGGTAAGTTTTCCCCCCTTTCCCCCTTCCAGAGCCGGGCGGGAGGGGGACCCTGAGGGTGGGGGCACCCTCAGGGCACTATAGTGCCAGGAAAACGAGTATGTTTTCCTGGCACTATAGTGGTCCTCAGGGCCGGTGCTAGGATTTTTGACTACACAGGCGAAGATGCATTTTGACGCCCCCCCCCAAAAAAAAATAAACAATGCATCTTCACCTCTGTGTCTCGTAGCCCCCTTTTGAATTTCTTACCCCCATTAGTGTTGCATATCCACTCTCTTGAATGTCTTATCCTTTTGGCCCCTTTGTGCCTTACACCCCCCTTTAGTGTGTCTCCTACAACACCTCTTATGTATTTCTTACTTCCCCGCCAGCCCCTATCTATCTCTCTTTTTCTCCCACATAGACATAGATACAGGCAAAAATACATACATGCACAAATACACAAACATACAGACACACAACCATACAAGCACACAGACATAATTTTTCAGGCACACAGTCACAAAGATATACAGACACACAGTCATAAAAGGCACACAAACAAACACAGTCATACAATCTACACATACAGGTACATTGTCATACAAACACAGTCATACATTCATACAGACACAGGCACTCACAGAAATACAGACACAGACATAAAGAAACATAGAGATAGGCATACAGAGACATACATACACAGACAAACAAAGAACCCTGCACACTGATACCGTGTAAATGCTCCGGCCATCAACAGTGGTGGATGCTCCGTGTCAGGCGGACATCGCTGGATCCACCAGTAAAGTCTTCAAAAGGAATAAACGCAGGCAACACTCCAATAGTAAGGATGGTATATTTATTGGTAGGTGAACCACCCCATAGAAAGTGTGATGTTTCAGCTCATGCAATAAGGCTCTGCTGAGCCGAAACGACGCACTTTCTTTGGGGTGGTTCACCTATCAATAAATATACCAGCCGTACTATTGGAGTGTTGCCTGCGTTTATTCCTTTTGAATACATACACACAGTCATACAGAGACATACATACTGTATGTCTCTGTATGACGGTCTGTGTATGTACACAGGATGGCTAAAAGATAGATCCCCATCTGTCGTGCAACTTCAACAATGCTTTGAAAGCTGGGGCTCTACCGATTCCCCATGCTTGCAGGATTGTATTTAGCATGGAGCAGTATTTGTGTGTTTGACTGTAAGCATGTGTTTGTATGGAGTATGTTTGTATGATTGTAGCGGTGTGTTTGTATGTAGTGTTTGCATTTGAAGGCAAGCATGCATTTATGTGTAGTGTTGGTTTTTGAACGTAGGTATGTGTTTATATATAATTTTGGTGTCTGATACAGAGGTGTGTTTGTATGTAGTGTTGACATTTGAATGCAGGGCTGTGTTTGTATGTAGTGTTGACGTTTGCATGCAGGTGTTTATTTGTGTGTAGTGTTGGTGTTTGAATGCTGAGATATATGCACATATACACATACACTGCCACACACGCACACACTGTGATACACATACACACAGACACACGGACAGAGACATATACATACACACACACACTGAGAGACATAGATACACACACACACTGACAGACATAGATACACACACACACTGACAGACATAGATATACACACACACTGACAGACATACACATACACACACTGACAGACATATACACACACACACTGACAGACATACACACACACACACTGACAGACATACACACACACTGACAGACATATACACACACAGACACACTGGTTCAACCAACAGGTTCAGGAGGGTGGCTTACCTGGGATCCAGAGTGCTGCCTGAGGTAGTTGGGAGTTGGAGGAGCTGGTCCTGCCCAGCCCCCCTCCTCTCTGCCTTCTGCTGCTGTAGTCTTCTTGGGAGGACTTCCTCCCATGCCGATTAGAAGGGGGCCAGTGGTAGCTCCGCCCCTGCTGGGCACCAGCCGCACTGTGTGCTACAGAGGGAGCAGGGATATGACGTTCATATCCCCGCCCCCTCCATACAGTCCGCGGCATTGCAGGTTGGCGCTCGGCCACGCTACAAGAAGTGACCGGCAGGAGAGGGGAGTTGTGCGCTTCCCTCCTGCCGGTTACCCGGACATTTGCGCCCCCAGGCCGGTGCGCCCTAAGGCGGCCGCCTGTGCCGCCTTATGGACGCGCCGGCCCTGGTGGTCCTTTAACAGTATTAAAGACCCCTGGGCAAAGCAGTGCAGTGGGGTCCTTCCTGCACAGCCAGTCACAGAAAAAATATAATTATTGATAAAATTAAGCTTACATTTATTGGTACCTAAAACAAATGCAACACATACATACAATATCTACACACAGACTGCTAAACACAAATACAAACACACACTGCTGAATACACACAGAGGCTGCTGAATACAAACACAGAGACTACTGGATATGCACACACACAGACTGATGAAAACACACACACAGACTGATGAATACACACACACACAGACTGATGAATACACACACACACACACAGACTGCTGAATACATACATATGTGTGCACAGTGTGTGTGTGTGTGGAGGCATGTGGGAGTGGTGCTGTGTTTGTGGGAGGGGTGCTGTGTGTGAATGGTGCAGTGTAGTGTGTGTAAGGGATGTTGTGTGTTTGTGTGTGTGTGGGGCCCTTGTGGTCCAGTGGTAAGTGGTTCTCTATAGCCTGCAGCTCCTCTGGCTTCAAGCTGATTTGTTTGCTCTTCTCCTGTGCACTGAGCGCTGTGTTAGAGTATTGCCGTGGTAACGTGCGTCAACGCTTTGAACAGCATGCTCGCTGGAAGAATCTACAGCCTCCCAAGTACTTTCTCCCTCTCCTGCAGCCCCGGGTCCTCCCTCCCTCTCACTAACGAATGGCCTTTGGGCTGGTGAGGGAGATCCTTGATTTCCCCACTGGCTCGAGACGGCCCACTGCAAGTGAGCATGGCCGGCTCTCCATGGGCCGGCAGTGGAGATCAAAGGATCTCCCCTGTCGGCCTGGGCACAAGGGCAATGCTCTGGGGCCCCTCTGCTTGTGGGCCCCCGGGCAACTGCCCAGCGTGCCCATGTGGAACGATATCGCTGCCTAAATGTGCAGTCCTCTAAATGCGTATCTTGATTTTGTTGGATATGGTATAGAGCACTAAACATACAGTATGTACTGAGGTCAATGCCAGATTCAGTGTAGTCTAACCTTCAAAATGATATCAGGTATTTAATCAAGATGACAGAACATGTACCAAGCAGATTTTACATTTGATACAATGGATGATAGCAGGTGCACTGTAGCTGCTATCAGCATTACTGGCAGCTTCAGTCACAGTTTTGTGACTGGGCTGTTAGATGCAATGGCACTGGCATGCAAAAATAGCTTACTTATACTACCTTGATAATGTTTTCAAATCTGTTCATTTGAACTTGTGAGCCCCAAAATGAAAATAAAGATATTTGCATCCAGAAATGTTAAGATATCTAACCTAACAGGTTAGTTCTATCTAATCTACTATTTTAGATATAGAGTATAGCAGCGGTTCCCAAACTGTGTGCTAAGGCGCCCTGGGGCACCGTGATGGGTACACAGGGGCGCCTCAAATTTTTTTCCCAGTGCTATGATCATAGCACCATGAACTGTGCCATGCTTCGGTCCTTCCTGCTGGCCATGCAGGGCTGGAGGGGAGATAAGAGATCTCTCTCACCGGCCCACTTACACTGAAACATGGCTAAACAGACCCCAATTACTCTACCTCGAAGTAGATGAGTTAAACTCCATATGTGCAGCAAAATGCTACACATGCAGAATCCAGACACTGAAGTGATTCATGTACTTGGAGCAAACTATCAACAAACAAGTAGCTAAAGTAAGGCAAAGAAGGACCCATTCCTGAATTTTGGAAAATGCTCATTCTTCTGCAATTGTATCCTGTACTAATCTATACAGTACAGGTGCGGTAATTTGCCATGCAACTGTAGTTACTGTGTGTACATTATGTTAACTTTTCTGAATTCATAAAAATATTATTAACAGTACTTTACAAATATACAAAGGCAGGGTATATATCTATTTTATTTAATTCACTTGTTGTTTTTGTTACATTTAATATATACTATATTGGGTCAAAAATAGTATTTTTCATTTTATGATTCCATGAACCATCGAGGGGTATTGTAATTTAAGGGATACATTACAGTTTGCAAACATTTCAGTGATGAACATGTGATGAACACATAAACTAAAATTGTGTAAATATATATACACTGATCAGCCACAACATTAAAACCACCTGCCTAATATCATGTAGGTCCCCTTCGTGCTGCCAAATATAATAATATAACCCACCAATTGACAAGTGCCATTGCAATGATATAATCAATGTTACTCATTTCACCTGTCAGTGGTTTTAATTTTGTGGCTAATCAGTGACTATAGACGTATAAATATACAGATGTGTGTGTCTAATACATATATATATATATTGGTTTACAAACGCCTCGGTTAACATAATTTTGAAAATCCATTGAAAAAAATCCCTCGGTTTACAAATTTTTTTCGCAATACAAAGCAAATTTCCCCAGGATGCATTGCACCTTGGAGGTTTATAGCACCGCCCCCTGCATGCTGGAGCCTGTGGGTAGCACATGGCGTTGAGTGCGGAGGTGTTGGAGCGCATTTGGAATCGAGTTTTGGAACCATTCTGGAAATTGTTTGCAGCTGTTTTGGGACTTTTTGGTGCATTTCTCAAGCTGTGGAAAGGTAGGGAGCTGAGCTTCATCGTTTGCATGCTTTATATTGTGTGTTCTGCATTGTGGGTTGGTTTCCATGGCAGCTTATTTTTACTTTTTTCTAACGGATTAATTGGTTTTCAATGCATTCCTATGGGAAACCGCGTTTTGGTTTACAGATTTTTCGCAATAAGAAACGTCCCGAAGAACGTTTTAACTTCGTAAAACGAGGTCCCACTGTATATAGAAAAATTGTAAAGGATAGCACTGAAAGCTTGAGGGGATCAAGCTGAAACGTTGACCGTTTTTTTATTGGAAGGTAAATAAAAGTTATATTTTATATAAGTCCTTGGAGTGCTATCCTTTACAATTTTTCTGTTCTTGGCTGGACAAGCACCAGGCATTATACTTATTTTTGGGTGGAGTGCAAGATTTTTTTTTTTTGTTTCTTTCTATCTATCTATATATTATTTTTCACTTTTTATTTAAAAAATAATTATATATATATATATATATATATATATAATTATTTTTTAAATAAAAAGTATATATTAGGTAATCCTGAAATCTGAATCTCACAAATTACCCAGGAAAATACCCATGTTTTGACTTTAACTTGGATAACTTTTCCAGATCAGCTAATTCTAACTTTAGTATTGCCATTCAGAATTTGAGAAAAAAAACAGAGTTTAGTGAGCAACCCTGCTATGGATTATTGTTGCTGGAGAACTATACTTTTCTGATGAAAATATCAGTTCCCCTATAAATGAAAATGTGGAATCTGTCAGAGAGAACTTGGCAGGATGAAGTTTGTATCTGCAGAGTTCTGTTCGAAGTGAACTGTAATGTATCCAAATTGGCCTGAGTATTTGCTACAAAACTAGGACACAAAATCTGAGTTGGGATTATTTTTCACTATATTGAGAACTGCTGAGCATTGATAAGGGAATTTTAAATAATTGGTCAACATATTTGACCTGAAGCATAAAAAGAATGTTTCCAACTAACTATCTTCCTTGTCAATTGCCATATCTCCTATAAGCCTTAGAAGGGCTTACTCACTAAACAGAGAATAAAATGGATTGAAATTGCTATAAAAAAATAATTCAGGTTAAAGTCAGGGTAAAATAGGTGTGTTTTTCTTCTTTTATTTGGCCCAAGTTGTGCAATTAATATTCTGTTCTTTACAATTTATTACATGCAGAGGTATTCATGAAATTCTGAACAACAAATTCTTCAACTAACCTAGAGTCACAGTTTGGTTTTTCTTTAGCAAACATGTTGATTTTTGGATTTTCACTACAATTCGGAGTTAGAGGATACACCCTCTAGTGAATAAATCTCTTTGAGTATGAGTGTGTAACTGATTCTCTTGGATGGAGGAATTACTTGACAAATTAGCCAATCAAGGCCCTAATTTTGGATAAACTTTTCAAATTATTTTTTCAAAATATCAAAAAATATATCTTATATATAAAAATATCTATGTATATAAATCAAAAAGTAGCAAACAGATTCCAAAAATATAAAATCATTTGAAAAACATATCCAAAAACATGTTATGAAAAAATGGAGCAAGTTGAAAAAAAATCATATTATTTTTCTTATTCTGCTATCTTGGACTGAATATTTAATTCTGATATTCAATTCACCATAATTCACCATTTAGTAAATAATCATGTGACTGAATAGACTTCATAAAAACGTTAGAAGACCTATGCAAACTAGAACACATGCTCGAAGCACCGTTACAGGAAAAAAACACAAACCCACTACTTGAATTCTAGTTAAACATAAATTATGTAATAAAATATTCTAGTTATGCATTCCATGAAATTATGATATTTGAATACATAACCAGATTGAATTGGCAACCAATTGCCTTACTTAAGGATTGTGTTTAGAAACAAAATGGGTTGGATATCCCAATCCTTATCATTCTACATCACACAGCTTTACTCTTAATAAAACTTCATCAAATGTGATAGTCCCTTAAGATTTAGGTGATCATAGTATCTGCATGTGAGTAGTTTGTCTATGCCTTGGGAGATCATTGCAGCCTGATATGAAAGATGATATCACAGATTAGTTAACCGTATGGGCTGTGCCTCAAGGGAGGTATGTGAAATGAATCAGATTAAACAAAATTGATACAGTGAATACTTAATCAAACAGACAAAGGTAGTCTGCACAGCTAATTAGGGGCAAATAGTGTGTCCCTCTTGTACCTCATTTAACTGACAAATTGTGCAGACAGTTTTAATGGGAGTCTGTTTTGCAGAGAGAAAGCTGTACAGTTGACAGCTTGGCAAAACGTGGTTTCTGTAACACCACATGATGCTTATGGAAATGTGAATCATGCAGCTGAGCTCAAGGTAGGAGGACATACTAACTGAGCGGGCCAAATGCAATCAGGATAGAGCGCATGTCACTAGATGTGGCAAAAGGCAATTGACAATTAAAAGGGTTATCTGTATCTAGTAGACATCTTTTTTGAGATGTAAAATTACCGAGAACGTTCATGTACCTATACGAAATCACATAATAAAACATGATGGGAAAGGCATTTTCGAAAAGACAAAAGCTTTTCATAAACTCTGCTGTAATGCTAATGCAGCCGCCTTGTTCTCTAAGCTTGGAAGGAACAAGGCTGTTTTATGAATGGGCAGAAACAATGCTGACAAAGTCAAGTACTCTATACCATCTACACAAGCAGGAAAAATATCTACCCTCTGAAGATTTTTATTTACTGATTAAATGCAAAATGTTGCTTAACGATTTATGGCTTTAATATTGCACAAAACCATCTCTGTGCAGTCTGGAGCCCTAATATGCGGAAGATTAGTGGGAGTTGCACTCTTGAGCACATATAGTTAATACATTGCTAAACACAAATACACACACCAGTCAAGCCATAAGACTTGCTTTTCCCACAAAAATCTCACTTTACCAGTGTGTTTGTATGTAATGTTTAGATTTGAATGCATTGGTAAGTTTGGATGTGTTGGCTTTTAAATGTGGATGTACAATTGTGTGTAATATTGGTGTTTGAGTGACACACTGACACATACACACACACATTCACACAATCAGATACACACACTGGCACACATATATACTCTCAGATATACTCACACCTTGACACACAGATGCACACTCTGACACAGAGATACACACTGACACATACATACTCACATTCATAAACACACACTGGCACACATACACACACACCTTGACACAAAGATACACATTCAAATACACAGTGACAGACAGATACACACAGATGCACACACAAATTGACACATACACACACACACACACACTGGCACACAGATGCACACACTGGCGGCACACACACACTGACACATACACACACTTAGTCAGATATACACACTGGCACACACACTGGCACACATACACACACTCAGATACACGCATACCTTGACACAAAGATACACACACTGACACAAAGATACACACAGTGACAGACAGATACACACACTGGCACACATACACACACTCAGATACACTGACACATACACATACCTTAACACCGACACACACTGACACAAAGATACACACAGTAACACATTAATATTCATACTGGCACACATACACACACTTAGATACACTGACACATACACACACTGGCACATAGATGCACACACTGGCACAGACCCACACACTCAGATATACACAACGGCACACATACACACACTCAGATACACTGACATATATACAAACTGGCACACAGATGCACACACTGGTACACACACTCAGATATACACACTGACACATAAACACACTCAGATACACACTCAGATACACACAGTGACATAGATACACATACACTCAGATACACTAAAACATACACACAGTGACACACAGATACACACACTGACACAGTGATATGAACACACATATACACACTCACACTCACACATATATTTCATAATTATTTAGAGTCACCCTCCTGTTAGCTTATCTTTGTCTGCAGGGGGATGGCTTTATTGAGGTGCTAGCTGAGGCTGATGTGCGGGCAGTAGCTCACTTTTTACTCCCCTCTTGCTCTCTGTGCTTCCTCACATCACTCTCTGGAGGGTCGCCAACAGAGTGGCGGGTCTCCCAGCGCTGGACCGCCACTGCCTGTACTGTCCAAAGGCCAACATTGAAAAAAAAAGAGAAAACACATTTCCACATATAGTATATTGTTCATGTGTGCCTCAGGCATAGAGTGACAGTACTCTTTCAGGTTTGATGCATGGGAAGCTCCTACGTTTCCAGACAGGCCTGGAAAGACAAGAATAGGTGAACTATGTGAACAGCATTTCATGTCGTAGGTGTTGATGGCAGCAGAAATATACAGAGAGGCTAGATGAAGTGAATGGGATGATTCTGGTCTTGGGGAATAACACACAACAATCTGTTATTTAACAGAAGTTGAACCTAGGACAGCTCCAAGGTCTTTAAGATCAAACAATGCTGTTGCATCTATGCAAGTTCTGTATGAGAATAGAGAAAATTGTGATAAGATGCTACAGAATAGCTTCACTGCACACTAACTGCAACTGGAACAAAAATAAAAGCAATAAATGTATTGTATGGTGGCACTCAGTAGGTTAAAGTATTGTAATGATAGGTGCATAAGCTTAGAACACTTCCCAGTTAGATCCTAAATACTCTAAAAAAAGTCTAATGATTTCATTATTTATTGAGTGAGATGGACACTACCTTGTGTAGAGGAATAGTAGGGGTTAATCCACGATATCTCCACTGGTAGTCAGGATAAGCAGGTAAAACATGTAGCGTAATAAAAATCCCTTCCTCCCAAGAACAAGACGACATATAGCTTGGATGTCAACTGAGCTTTTATTCCCAGGTCACGGTATTTATGTAGTTCCCCATGCAAGGGGTTTACAAACTGGTATTACAGGGGTTTTAATCAAGGGGACTGTGTGGAAAACTGACTATGCAGGGTCATTTCCCACCATGCCCTGCTGTACTGGAGAGATAATCACCCAAGAATGTATTGTTAATTGGATTATCTCCCAGTACAGCAAAATACAGCTTTTTATACAAAAATACATAACTGCCATAATATTCATGACATTTATCCGAATGACCCCTTTTTACATAGCTGGGATCTGAGCGCACCCTCTGGGGAAATACCGCTCAGATCCCTGCACAAATAAATGAATGCTATTCGAATTATAACTTTACACGAATGGGTATTGAAATGGACTTCCAGACCGGCTACGTTAAAATACCGAAAGAATGAAATGCCTGAACGGTCTGGAAGTCCAGCGGTGTTCGTGCCGTCAGTTCCTTAGCGATTCTAGTTCCAGGCACTCGACCACCAAACACCGCTGGGCTTTCGTGAACAAAGATGGCCGCCGTCACGTGTTCGGTATACAAACGGCGGCCACACACATAATACCTTAATTGGCTGCGGATACATTGTATCTACCGTTAAATGGGAGACACACGACCTCCTTTGGGTGGTCTCCCATTCGATAGATTATTCGTTTCACGAACAGCATTGAAATTCACTGTTCGTGAAACTACCATGGCTGGTGGCTTTTGTGCCGGAAGCATACGAATGCTTTCGGTCTAATAATAATACGAAATACAAATACAGACATATGCAGGCAATCTTAAAGCAATAGCATCCTATACATAAAATGACAGTCTTAAGTGGCTAGGTTTGTCACACCTTGATATAGTTGTTCTGGTGTGTATAGTCAGTTCCTGCAGGCATTCTGGTGTAAACACTGTCTTTTCACAGAAAAGACAGTGTTTACTTTACAGACGGCCACTAGAGGTGCTTCCTGTGGTAGTGCTGCACAACATACAGCACTGATATTCAGTGTCCCCACCCTCTGCATGGAGACACTGAGCATTCCTCATAGAGATGCACTGATTCAATGCATCTCTATGAGGAGATGCTGATTGGCCATGATGGGTTTGACCCCATCCCATCCCACCTCTTTTGCTGAGATTATCAAAATTGATGAGCTCAGCCAATTTAAGGCTTTCCCATGGGACAGCATTGGATTTGCTGAGATTGTCAATTCTAATGATCTCAGCCAAGCAGGCTGATCAAGAGCAGGGCCAGTAGACCCATGTGGTGCTGGAATAATGGTGAGTTTTAACTTATTTAAGGAGGAGAGGAGCACCAGTCACCTAAATAGTGCTTTTAACACTACAGGTTCAGGAATATATGTTTGTATTCCTAACTCTATAGTGTTCCTTTAACACAGACATAAACAAACACCACAGCCAAGTTAAAAACGGTATCAAATTAAATAAATCCCACTCAAAGCAGAGCTCATTTATGTTTTGTTTTTTTGAATGAGTGGAATTTGTTTTCACCATCACTATGGTAACAAATACAAATTATTCTTTTTTCTCTCTATGTTTTAACCTGACCTGAGAAAAAATATGACCTATAAAGAGAAATTATTATTATCTATAATATATTATATATCTATAATTAATTAAAATAATGAGACGGTTTGAGTAAGGAAACCAATGAAAAAGGATTATATGCGGAGTAGGCAAAAGAGAATCCTTGGGTAGTTTGCAGAAATCTAAGTTCAGAAAGGACAAAGTGATTCCTTTGTCTGAGCATTTTCATCTAATAAAGTTGATCCGTTTTTAGAAATGCCTAAAATAGATATTAAAATATAAAAAAAAAACAAACATATTATTTATTTTTATATAGTCAGTCATTATTCTAACATTTTGCATATGATATGATGCATTATTGTATAATACTAGGAGATATTAATCATTGACACACTGAGTATCCCAGCTGCTAAACTAATGCAAATTACTTGACACGTCTGAGCTGTTTGGTTGTCACTAGAAACACTGGCAAACGACTGCTGCAAACATTGATATAAAGATTTCTTCATCAGTTGACACCTGCATTACTTCTTCAGTAATAATGAGCCCATCATAATTTATGTGCGTGGCAAATGTGATGAAACAATGAAATTCGTGGCCTCATGATATTTCTATACATACTTTTTTTGGTCTTTGTTTTTCATTTTAGGAATAATTTCTAAAATATAAAAACAAAATTGCTTGGAAAGAGGATTTGACACATAAAAATAATCTTGAATTTATTAATAAATTATATACATCATTACATTACATTTTACGGATATTTTCCATATCTGGTGCAATAATGTGATATAATAATAGGGTATTCAGCTACATCATAGTTATTAGCACTTAGGAACAAATTGGGTTGGGGGGCACACCTGGAGCATGCATTTCTAAGTAGTGGTGCTGCCATAAAGACAAATATATATATATAAAATACAGTTAAAGGACCAACACATACAGAAAATAAATACAGTTTTAAATTTTACAAGGATATATAAAAATCACCTATATTAGCAAACAAATATGAGGTTTAGTTACCCCATATGGGAATATTGAGTTAAGCCCACCACTACGTCACAGTACACCAATATTGGTGGGTCCTACACACACTCATTTAACATGTTAAAAGTAGCCAGCGGGAAATAGTTAAAGGGACCCTATAGGCACCCAGACCACTTTAGTCTCAGTTCCTTAACTCTAAGCAGGCATTTTTGTTTTTAAGAAACTGCAATAATTACCTTTGAGGGTTAACGCCACCTCTAGTGGCTGTCTACCAGACAACCACTAGAGGGACTTCCTGGCTGTTAGTTGCCTAACTTATGCTGGATGTCCTCACCCAAACCCCAATAGGAAAGCAATAAATAATGCTCACCTATGGGAAAATCCTAATGCAAGTTTGTTTCCCTGGCACTCTCCCCGATTACTATTATTAGAGCCCTATCCACTCCCAATAGATGGGAGCTATGGGGGACAATGGATACCCCCAAGTTATTATAATAGCTCCCACACGCTGACCATGGGTGGTGGCAGGGTGGATACTATAATGACCCCACCCTTTATTTTTATAACATATCCTCTGGTTATTACTTATTAGAAGCCCCTCACCGATGCTCGTTGGGGGGGAACAATGTCCAGATTTTGCAGTCTTAATAGTCATGTAAACCACCTGATGGTTTTGCCCAAATCAGTTCAGGGCCATTGATGAATTTCACATTTTAGGCCAAAAAAAAGAGGAAAATCTACCAAGTTGTCTATGTTTTCAGTTTAGCATATTTTTCATAAGATGCTATGATCTGACTGGATCTGACATCAAGTGGTCACTGAAGGTTTTGAAATTCGGACACAATTCAAGATGGCCACTTACACGCAAAAATACCTTCAAATACAAATTGGCAATTAGTGACTAAAGAGTGGAATGTATTATACTTTGCAATGCAGGTAAAAAGAATAAAATGCATTAGTGAAGTTCTCTCCCACCTTTTTCGAGGGTTTGAATATGTATACAGAATTTCCAAAGCCATAATTCTGAAGAATTACCTCAACACACATTGTATTTTCAACTATTCTTTGGCAGATAAGATGATAGAGTTCCAGTCGATAACTTAACACATACTTTACAAGATCTAATTGAAACGTAAGCTTTATCCCACCAGTGTGTCAAAAAAACTGCTGGATGTAATTGATAAATCTACTAATTTATTACAAGTTACTCCCTCCTCGCTGGAGTCATTTAAGCGTCTGCCCTTGTAGGGCAATGAGATTCCCAGGAGGAATTCTGGCAAATATTGGAAATTGTAATGCCAAATTAGCAGTGACCACAAACCAGAAGTGACAGCTCAAGTAGTGTGATGTAAACAGTGTAACAATCTAATATCAATAGTAACTAGCCACACTTATCATATGGGCTAATCACAACAGAATCTGGGATATAATAGCTACCAGATGTTATTGCTTTGTTGCCTCCCTCCCTAGAGAGCAGAACCCAAATAAAAGCTGCTGGGAAACAACGGCATAATATTGTCCTAATACATTGTGACAAGTGGATAGTGAGTGAGTCCTCTCTTGTAACTAACTCATATGTTATGAGCTTTTTCTTGTTTAGCTATTGAATCTTGTTTATATGATATTATTATAACACATATATTGCTTAAAGAAGCTGCTATGTGCTTTTTGTCTAATAGTTTAATAGAAATTTATTGTTTTCGTAATGTACATATTTTTCTGTATTACTGAATTTTATTTTCATGCACACACTGACAATAATTTTTTTTAAACATCCTTTTTAATAATTTGTATTTTAATGATATTCTATAAAAATATACAGGCATAAAACAATTTAGGTTTAGGCAATCTCACATAGCAAGAGAAAGAAAGGGAAAAAAACAAAACGATCAAATTATAAATATAACTTTTTATAAACTTAAATTTACTGTTTTATTTCATGGGTGTAGGAACCATGGTGGATGCAGTGTAGCTTTTAAAGAAACACTTGTTTATTTATTATTATTTTTTTAAACAATTTAGTAGATATATAACCCCCAAAGAAATCAAGGAGAAAAAATGCATGCATGCTTTCCATGGGGATATATGGAAAAAGAACTTGCAAATGCTGCAGATCTGTTTTCTGCAGCCTTTGCAAACCCTCCTCTCTTTCCTAAGCACAGACTTTTAAGCCTATTCTTCTTAAAGAGATGTAGTACAACAGTCTGAGAAGGCAGGCTGCTGCTGCTTCAATTAGCTCTGTGGAGTTAAATGGTTTCTCAGACCACCATGACCACATCAGTGATTTGACGTGATCAAAGTATATGATTTGGAGGATTCACAAAGCACTGATGATAGGAGTATCAGCTAAAGTTTAAGCTTTAAACACTGTGCATTTTGAGTAATCTACACTTTGTGCCAGGGGCAAGTTCCAGAATTCTCTTCCAGATTGCCTGAAACGTTCTTCTCCCTTGCAGGCAGAGTGACTGCAAGAGGAAGATAGCTCTCCCCTCACTCCCATTATGCACTCCCTCCCACCATTGAAAAAAATAGTGTTTTTTTGTTTTTGTTTTAAAAACCCTCATTTCCTTGTCCTTCCCACTCTCCCTGGCTCAGCATATGCATGCGCTTTGAGCCGGCAAAACATTTTATTGGAAATACAAAAATATCAATATATTAGAAAGCAAACAAAGTGCTCAAAGTGCTCCTGTACATCGATAGTGGTGTGTCTCTGCAGGTATGTGCTAGATAGACAGAAAATATTATGACCACCAGCTAGCGTGAACCAAATTGCTTATTTTAAGGTCAGGTTCAGATTATCCACACTAGATGGTAACATCATAATTAATATCTGAAATAGTATTCTGTCCACAATCCCTGCCAAGGATTTGTTGCATGTAAGTATGCCTCCAGAAATGATATAATATCAGCCTACACATCTGTACGCCGATACTAAATTGTAGATGCTGAACTATCTTTAATAAACATAATCCTGGGGGTTACATAAACGCTCAGTTCTTGGGATTTGAGTAATCACAGGGTAAGGAAGTGTATTCAACTATTAATAAGATTAGTGCCATGGTCCAAAGGATCCAACCTAAATCTGATATGATACCTATTGTCAGTTCTAGGTCTACGGTGATACTAAATAATAAGTATTCCCCCTCCCCTCCTGTGTCTTCGAGGGCACCTAACTCTGCTCCCCATACTAAGTCAAATACACACTAAATGGAACCCTATTAGCAATTCCCTTTTATTCCTGAAGTTGTGTCCTTAAGGGGTTAAAACAAGTATTAAGAAAATAAAAACATATGTTTAAAGAGTAGGTTATTTATTTAGTTCTTATGAATATATAATATGTACTGATTATATGTGATAAAGGAGTTATATTTTTCTTTTGGGTGAACTCGTTTGTCATTTAGGGTAAAGAGTTGGTTATCTTATTCAACTAATATACTCTGTAAGGATGATATCTCATTTTGAGCGTAGAAAATTGCATGGTTAAATGTATGATTAAGATAATAATGATTAAGTGAGGCTGGGATTTTATGAAAGGCTTTCCTCTCCAGATTGGTTTCTAGTCTTTTCTTTACATTGCTGCTATTTAAGGTAGGTCTCGATTTCTCAGTAGTTAATGCACCTGATAATATGGATCATCTAGCAGCTCAGTGCTATTCTGTATTTTATTTCTAGACTTGTGCTCAAATCCTTCTCAGCTCAACAGAATGAATCTATGGACGAGTGAATCAATTTATTAGGCAGATATGAACAAATCAATTTGTTCATCCACAGTTGAACACGCTTTTGATTCGTTCGACCCAGATGAAAGGGATTTGTTCACAAGTCTATTTATTTTTAACATTGAATTGGTCCTTTAGTACATGATTACAAGGTCTAATTGAAATGTAAACTGTATTATAATTTAAGGGATTTAACTTTAGTGATGTAAGGGAAATTCCGTTGCTCTATATAATGCGAACTGAAACAACCGAATTAAGCCAATGTGACTGTAATTCAGCAATTCAGCTGTTTGTGAATAGCCAAATTTGCCATGTTACATGAAGATTTGGCCGATTTCAACAGACAGCAGGACAGCAGCTGGAATGGAAGAGAAAATTCAGTTGAAATAACTTGATGTGTTTTTTGTGAATAAGTGAAAATAAAATCAACATTTAGGGTCAGCTGCTGTTCAGTTACAATTCAGTGATAGTCAAACGTCTCCTGTGAATTTGCACATAAAATAATAATAATAGATGGTTGGGGTGCTCACCTCACCCATACACTATAGGTGCCCCTTTTGAGGTGACAACGGTAAAGCATAAATTGTGGAGTCTCTGGAAGCAGTTTAAGCTGCAAGTATTGCACGTTAGCATGTAAATCTCACATGTTCAAATTAATTTGGACCCACCAATATTGAGGTACTGTGACGGAGTGGTAAGCTCAACACAATATGGCCATATGGTGTAACTAAATCCCCATATTTATTTGCTGTGAGAAGTGATTTTAAGTATCCTTATAAAATTCAAAACTGTATTTTTTTTTTGTTTGTGTGCTGTTCCCTTGACTGTATTTTGTAAAAAAAAGATAATAACATGCTTAAAAGCAAGATTGGTTTTATAAATATAGGTAACAATCTATGGTTTTGGTTGCATAATCCAGTAAACAGTTAACAACAATATAATTTAATGTAGAATAAATTAATTATTGTTTTCGTTTGTCTGTAACTTAGTCCACAAATTTCACATTTATCGTGTGTGATAAATGTAAACATAATAAAATCATTTGGAATTTTAATAATTGTGGATGATGATTTTTCATAATACAAAGTTTTATAGCCACTCACATGGACTGACTCCAATTCAAAGCTAACACCGCTAAATCATTCCAAGCATGCTTTATTATATCGACAGAATGCAGTATTTACTCATCTGTGCCTACAGTTTGCCATATGCAATGAACACAGTTGTCTGCTAACATTGTAATGTGAAAACAAGAACAGTTGTATTCATTTTGTCTCATACCGATGGTGAATTAATAACAATAAGGGGATTTACTTGATGTGGCAATGGTGTAAATACAAGATTTATACATCCTTATTATTTTTTCCAAATTCAGTTTTAATCATACATAAAACACACTGCAAATGTTAACAATTTTTTTTTTTTTAAGACTGCTTAACTAGGTATAACATGAAGGGATATTTTCAACAACATTGTGGATCCTTAGAAACAAGTTGAAAAATTTAAGACAAAACAGATGGAAATTAAAAATATGGAACAAATCTCCAATTTGATTGAACTGGAAATGTAATCAGACTTAGCTATTTAAGCCTAAAATGTGTAGGCCAGATCCGAATTCCCCACAGTTTACTGTTAAGTGAAAATTCCCTTACTTTTTTGCTTTTTTTATATTTTTAGAATTGCTTGTCTCTATATATTTTTCAATGTCAAGTCATGGATCTACTCAAAGCTGAGAGTAAAAAGTAGCAACTAACAAGATTTTGTGTTTTCCTGCTGCTTATGTATTCCTTCACTGTATTGATTAGTATTTGCCTGAGGGAAAGAGTTTAACATATCCCCTGCTTAACACAGCCCTCAATTCATGCAGCAGCCCCAGGGTGGGGTTTTGTAAATTCTGGTAAAAAGAAGGAAGCACACATTGAGCGTGGAGAAGACAGCTGTCAGGGCTGCCGCACATTCTGCTAAGTGGGGTAATGTGGTCATATACATAAACTACAGGGTTTGTCACATGTGTCCTTGTCAAAGAAAGCTGAATAGAAAGCTAACAAGGTATGATGGACGACATGAGAGGGAATGATCTGGATTGTATGGCGGTTACGGACCACCTCTCACAGCACTGCTCTCTGACAGAGCTTGTAATCCCAAGATTAATAGGAGAAGTGGCACGCTATTATCATTCCATTCCATATTCAACATAAAATGCAATATTATTAATTATCGGTGGGAGTTATACTATTTTTTACAAGGTATAAAAATATATACAAGCAAATGTATAGATTTTGCTACAGTCAAAGTTTCCAGGCCATGCTCCTGAAACTATTGAAGGATCATCAATGATCTAGGTTTTACAAATATGCTTATTCGAATAAGATGGAAAATCCTTGAAATATTGGCTTTTGTTGTCTGGAAAGATGGATTTGTGAACCTCTGTAATAGATCACGAGGAAACAAAAGCAGCTTTGCCCAGCATTTGTTCTCTTTTGTTACATAGTTATATGAATTGTGCCCATTAAGTTTAACCTTTTACACGTTTCTGCTTTTGGACCAACAGAAGGTAAACAAAAAAAAAAAAAAAAGATTCAATTACCATTTATGCAGAGAAAAGAATTCTGCTAGACATTTTAGTAATACAATTAACAAGCTGTTAATTATGCTAGCCATTACAAACCTAAAAATTGTACATTGCCAAAAAGGCACCCAGACCTTTTTCAGAGATATTTGCTGAATATGATCAAATAAACTCTAGACAGATGCTCTCAGTGTAAACATGTCTTTCCCCTGTTGTTGGTGGAATTTCCTTTAATCAAGTGTTAATAGGTGATTTCTTGATATTTTTACAGTCCTGTCAATGAACAAGTCATCAACAAGATCTGTTTATACTGTCTTGTACATATATGTGTAAGTTAGTCATATCCCCTCTAGGGCACTTTTTTTTTTTATAATTCTTTATTTTTGTTATGCATTTATGGTACATGGCAGCATTTCATATTGTTAAGCAACATATCTCGTTATAAACATGCAGTGAGAAAACATAACAATAGAGTTTCTGCACATTTTATATTAATTATTCAAGCTAAAAAGACAAGGTTAACAGGCTAAAACGTGTGGCATAGGCATTGGTTGCATAAACTAAATTAGATAAAGGGCACTACAGAGTGATATGGCGAGACTCTGGGCCCGTGTAATGACAGATAGAGCTGGTCTGCTTGCAGAGTCAGGATCTGGAGCATAGCAAGGTGTTACAGTCCTCTGAACCCAGTATCTGTAAGGTGGGGTATGTGAACTTGTTGGATTGGGCATCTCCATGGTGCTTGATGTTCCTGGCTGTGTCTCATATAAAGCTTCAGCTTCTTGTGCTGGGGAGGAGCATGCTGTTTGGTCTGCCGCCATGATGAGGCCCGTTTTGCAATTTACGGCCTTTGGAGCCTTCCTACTATTTGGAGGCCGCATCTTGGGTAGCTGGCTGCTTGAATTTTGTGAGGCAAGTGGCTGTGCTCTGCCCTCCAGCATACGCCAGAAGTCGGCAAAGATCACGTCCAGCCTGTGCCAGACTCCATGATGTGAGTCAATAGGACTGGGGAGACACGTGGCATCTGCCATGCTGAGAGTCACGCTGCGGTGTAGGCTTGTTTGTGTGGCTTTGCCCTACGCTCCCTCAAGGTCAGATTTGCCTCCTAGGGGTGGACCGCGATCACCCCCGATGGTCCATCTCACACAGATGAAGATACACAGACACACAGATACGCACATTGATACAGATGTAAATACACAAATGCACAGATTCTAATAGTCATATAATCAACAGTAGACACATTTGGGCAATCACTAAACTATATGTTGACACATCTTGAGAACAAAATTCAGACCAGAATAGCTGAGTGGGCAAAACCTTCAACTTGACTGAACTGGAGTTCTTTTTTACAACTCAGCTATTTTGGCCTGAATTACGCAAGTTATTTGCATGCCCACCACAGCTCACTATCAGTGAATGTACCCCAGAATGCATATTGCAAGGTTGCATTTTATATATGTTAATTATGTGCATACTTCACACCTCCTGTTATAACCAGTGACATCTTTTAGCATAGAAAGCAATGCTTGGTTTTGAGTGGCATGTGGTCTGACAAGGTGATCTGTCTCTGACAATCTGTTACTTCCACAGTGTGACAGCTTTTGGCTTAGTAAAACTCCAGTATTCCCTTCACCTCCCATTACATGCTTGCATGTGTACTTAGAATAAAACACTTGCTTTCAGAGCACACACTGCCTGCAAAGTAAAGACAAATCCTATGACAACTGGCTTTATGGATTGGAAACTAAAGGATTTGTAGGGGAAATACCAGTGGGGTCCTGTCAGCTTCTGACAGCATCAAGTATGATATTTTTACATTTCATGACAGGTAACCTTTCAATCTTTGTTAATGTCATTACTATTCTATAGCCTATCTCCATCTGTCTTTATTCAACCAATTCAAAGTTAGTAAAGAAAATTATTTTCACATTAGCAACTCATTAATGGCCAATGATTTTTTACCTGCATCTCCGCTGGAGCCAAATACACTGTTTTATTAGCAATTTAAAGGTATTGTCAGACTTGCCAGCCCTCAACCACAGGTACTTCTGTCATGCACATGGCTAAGTAGATTGGGTGGAGATGTGCCAAAGTCGTTTATCATTCTCCATCAATGTCATTTTCTTTGCATGCTGAGAACCTACCAGCAGTGGGCCTGCCACTCACAATTCTTGACAGCTTGAAAACAGGTTACTTAAGTAATCTGTACAGTACTTAGCAATGCCTGATCAAATCTCTAGGATTAGAAAAAACATGTTCTACAACTCAAAAACATTTGTGAAAAGAAAATCAAGAAAGATTACACATGTATGTGATTGCCTTTGTTGTTACAGTTTATGGCATTTGAGAAAACTTATTCTGGAATGAGATTTCTCAGGGTGGAATAAGATGTGAAATAGCTATGGCTGAATGGACAGTAATAAAGGTGTTCAATTGCAAATCTGTTCAATAAAAGAAAGCATTCACACAAATGATATGTTTGATTCTTTTTGCAGAATATATTTTACCCCTAGAGTTCCAAAGATTTGAGATATTTGATATGTGATGAGCATATTGCATTTTAGTTGGTTTTGTTGTGCACTCCACTTTTCTTACAGAGCTCTGGGTGATTTTATGTTAATCCTGGAGTTTTCAAAAGTGCATATAGTATTAAAATGACCCGGTAAAGCAAGTTAACAGACCCGGTAAAGCAAGTTAACAGAATTCCTTGTTGGAAAATTAAACAGGGCATGCCATAATTACATGCCAAAAAGATAAGAATCTTCAGCATATGGGGTATATATATATATATATATATATATATATATATATATATATATATATATATATATATATATATATATACACACACACACGATATCTTGATGGAGAGCACTCAAAGGACTCAAAATGTATTTCAAATAGTGCTTTTTATTTAAGCATCAAATCTTTGGATACAGAGTGTCGACGTTTCAGTCCCACTGGACTTTTATCAAGACAAAAGGGTCTTGATAAAAGTCCAGTGGGACTGAAACGTCGACACTCTGTATCCAAAGATTTGATGTTTAAATAAAAAGCACTATTTGAAATACATTTTGAGTCCTTTGAGTGCTCTCCATCAAGATATCGTACATATTTAAGCCGGGGATTGCACCAAGGCAACAACAAGACCGGGAACTGTGAGTGCGGGACACATGGATTTATATATATATATATATATATATATATATATATATATATATATAGTGAAAGTACAGCCTCTTTAAATTCTCAGATTTTACATATCAGGACATAATAACAATCATCTGTTTCTTAGCAGGTTTTAAAATTAGGTAAATACAACCTCAGATGAACAACAACGCATGAGATATTACACTGTGTCATGATTTATTTAACATAAATAAAGCCAATATGGTGAAGTCAGTTCACTTACTGCTTCCATAGCAATTAACAAGCTAAGTAGCAGGCAGGTGCTGCTAATCAAATTCCCTTGATTAATTGATCATCAGCAGTTTTCACAACACCTATAAAAGCCAAAGTTTTAGCAGTTTGCTAGTCTTGAGCATTAAGGTGTTTAACACAATGCCAAGGAGGAAAGACAACAGGAATAGTTTTAGAGAACAAATTGTTGCTGCCCATCAAACTGGAAAGCGTTATAAGGCCATTTGCAAACAATTTGAAGTCCATCATTCTACCGTGAGAAAGATTATTCAATAGTGAAAAACATTCAAGTTAGTTGCCAATCTTCCAAGGAGTGGATGTCCCAGTAAATTCAACTCAGATTGTGCAATACTTATAGAAATTGCAAAAACCCCAAGAGTTACATCTCAAACTCTATAGGCCTCAGTTAGCACGTTAAATAAAGTTCATGATAGTACAAATAGAATCAGACTGAACAAGTATGGTTTGTTTGGAAGGGTTGCCAGGAGAAATCCTCTTCTCTCTAGAAAGAACATGGCAGCATGGCTTAGGTTTGCAAATATGCATCTGAACAAACCACAAGACTTCAGGAACAATGTCCTTTGGACAGACAAGACCAAAGTGTAGATGTTTGGCCATAATGTACAGTGCCACGTTTGGTAAAAAACAAATACGGCATATCAGCACCAACACGTTATACCAACTATCAAGCTCAGGGCTCGATGGGGCTATGAATTGGGTTTGTTTTACAGTCACAGGAACTGGGAACCTTGCAGTCATTGAGTCGACCATGAACTTCTCTGCATACAAAATATGTCAAATGTGAGGCCATATGTCCAACAACTATATTAGACGTGGAGATTCGTTTCTGATCAAATCAAAAAACAACCAGATGACTTTGTCATCTTTACATGTAATTAAATTAGATTCTTGGATGGTGCAGCGAAAATAAATTGTAGTCTGTGCTTTCTCATAATGTAAAATGTCTGCTATATACACAGATGGCCATAACTTGCAGGAAATGTTTTCTTTTTAAAAAAGTATTATTTGCAGACTTTACCGAATTATGAAAACAAGATATAGGCAGTAGGAACTGTTGGCCAGAAGTTCTTGTACAATAGAAATTTCACGTGCATTGTTCAGTTCACTCACAAATGAGCATGAGTGTGCACAAAACATTGAAAGAATGCCTGTGCTCATGAACCATCATAGTGTCATGGGTCAAAGCTTCTCTAGCATGTACTGCTCTCTGTGGATTGTGATCTTGGCTGTGTTAGAGTGAGCGCAGGACTTTTCTTTTTGTATTTGTATTCACTTTTTGTATCATACAGTTATGTTACAATGCGGCTGCCCATCCCATGTGTTCCCTATTAAGGGTTAACAAGTATATAGGGGTGTATATAAAAAAAAATACCCCTGTGTCATTAGAGATATTTTTGCCAGAAGCTCAAAGAAGGAAGGTAAAGGGTCAGAGTAGGACCTGTCTAGGGGGTCTGCCTTGACGTTGGCAGACGGGCATTCCCTCTAGAGGCCATTGGAGTAACTAAATGACCTCCATTTGTTTAAATATACATAGGGATTAAGGAGAGAGCGCAGGTAACTTTTTTTCTTTGGTTTTTACTATATGTATTAGCTGATGTGTACTGTAGTCATTGCTGCCGCCCATGAGTGATGGGAGTGAGCGCAGGACTTTTCTTTTTGTATTTCTATTCACTTTTTGTATCACACAGCTTTGTTACAATGTTGCCGCCTATCCCATGTGTTCCCTATTAAAGGTTAACAAGTATATAGGGGTGTATATAAAAAATACCGCTTTCTGTCTCATTAGAGATATTTTTGCCAGAAGCTCAAGGAAGCAAGGTAAAGGGTCAGTGTAGGACCCATCTAGGGGGATCTGCCTTGATGTTGGCAGGTGGGCATTCCCTCCAGTGGCCATTGGAGTAACTAAATTACCTCCATTTGTTTAAATATGCATAGGGATTAAGGAGTGAGTGCAGGTAACTTTTTTCTTTGTGTTATATCAGTGTTCAAAAATCAAAACATTAATTTTTGACAATAAGCATAAAATATATATTTTTCTGTCTACATTACTAAAGGTACTATGGCAGCGCTCTGACAGTGCTTTGCTCGCAGGAAGAAATGATCGAAGTGCATGCACCACCACTGGACACACAAACAGCACCCCTCACACACACACACTGCATCCCTCACACATACCGTGCACTCCCTCACACACCCTGCACCCCTCACACACACAGCACCCCGCATACACTGCATCCCTCACACGTACCTTGCGCCCCCCCTACACACACAAGCTGCACCCCTCACACACACTGCATCCCTCACACATACCATTGGTTTTTATTTCAGGCTGATGCTGTTCTGCAAAATATTTCTCCTATTTTCACCTGGCCGCCGGTGTTAAAAGGTTGCAGAACACTACTTTAGATCACTTTTATCATAGAATGCTGAAATTTCTCTCTCTCTCTATCTATATATCTATATATCTATATATATATCTATATATCTATATATCTATATATATATCTATATATCTATATATCTCTCTCTATATATCTATATATCTATATATATCTCTCTCTATATATATCTATATATATATCTATATATCTCTCTCTCTCTCTCTCTATATATATATATATATATATATATATATATATATATATATATATATATATATATATATATATATATATATATAAGCAAGAACACACAATAAATACACCAAAGTGAAATCAATCTCTCCATTCAGATGGAATATTGTGTGGAGTACACTTTTAAAAGGACCAATCACAGAATAATTATATAACAACAATTTAGTTTTCAAAGATCTCAAATCAAAGTGGAACATTGAAATACTCACGTGAAGACTCCAGTGCTATACTGACATGACTGTGTTAAATAAACAGGACATTCCATCTTGGTTCTCAGTCGATATGGACCAATGCCATTCCTTGATCACAATCTCACAAAAACATTGGCATGACTGGCTAACAAACGATCAGTAAATATTAATTTCTCATCATAATGCATCAGGTCATAATTACTAGAAATGTCAGAATTTAGGTGTTTTAATTCAAGATGGTTGTGTGGAGTGGGGGCTATTATCTACTGATTATAATTAACTACTTAAATTGCTGGAATGGACTCTAAAAATGCATTGCATAATACCAAATCTCAGTCAAAGCCTCATGAAATTTACCCAGAAGAGAAGAATTAAAGAGAAAGTATCTTTCCTCTGTTCCTGAGGAAACAGCTGTGCATGGATTGTTCAGTAACATTTGCATTCCCATTGTTTGTAGCAAGATGAACAAGCTGTGCCAGACAGCAGGCCAAGTATCTAGAGAAGAAGCCTTGTGGATATTTGAAGTTTCCACTTACTGCATTGTGAAAATGTTTACATACCTTCGAAATTTCTCTCTTTATTATTTAAATCAGAAAATGTGTCTAAAGAAGACACACTTTCCAACCCCCTATACTTCTACCTCTTGTCATGTGGTGTTAATCCACTTTTCATCTATTTAAAACTTAGCCATGCAAGTATGTACTCATTTCTGTTCAGCTTATCAACCCTTTGGCTAATATGGAATGACTGAACATTTTGACTGAGAGTCTGCTAACATCTCTAGAACAATAAAATATAAATAATTGTGATTATGTATAAAAAGTGTTGTGTCCACTTTACAGCCTGTTTATGTCACAATGTTTCTTACTGCTCCTTTTCCTTCATTTTATTTTCCTGTTCCCATTTGGTTCAGAACGTTGTCACTCCATCTATTAAAAGAGGTGCAAGAGTGCTCCTTTTCTTTCTGACAAGTATTTCCGCTGCCCAGATACCCAGATTTTTCATGACAAGTAAGCAGTTTTCACATTGTTTATATGTTTAAAGGCCAGGTAGGAATTTAGTTTTATTCTTTAAACCCTGCAGGACTGGCAGCATGAGATTTGCACCTCTGGCACGTGCAGTCCTCATTAATGGCTTCCTTGTGATCTGGTGCTTTGTAGTGAATGTGAGCGCAACTGTCGGATGTTCCCAGTTTGCACTCTGACTTGCTGAGTGCCAAACTTTGAGGGATAGATTACTGAGGTCTGCATCTACCAGTGGTGCAAAGCTCATGCTCCTCCATTGGACCATCTGGAACTCAGGATCCACGTAAGACCACCAGGCAGAGCTTACCCTTGCTGGATCCCCAGGGAGTATGACCCCCTCTATTGGACCACCAGGGTTCATAGCCTCCTTCCTTGAAGAAATTTAAGCAGGAGGAGGCTTCATAGAGCATGACCACACACATTATATGCAGTCAGCACACACACACATTACATAGCCTGCTCACCCCATACACACATCACATATAGCTAGTACACACACAAATCACATACAGATGGCTCACCCCACACATCACATCACATACAGCCAGCACACACACATTACATAGAGCTCAAAATTTTAGATGATTTTATGGTAAAGTTATCTAAAAGATAGGTATCAGATGTCTGGACAGGGAACGTGAGTGACACAATGTCATTGCTTGCCATTGGCGTTATCTTCAGTAGATACGCCTTTGTTGAGAGCTGAGATGGAAACTCTTATTTGCAGGATAAAGAGGGGTAGATAAGTAAACATATTTAAAATCCTGGGAAGTGACCGCTTTCCTTTAATAAATTCATGATAATCTCACTATAAGAAAAATACTAAGTTAGAATAGGTAAACCTTCCACCCAGTCAAAGGCTGCAGATGGAACAAGTCTGTTCAAAGAAAGAGTAGGAGAACAATTAGAACAGAAATGTAGACCTCAAAAGAAAATAATTCTACAATTTAAGTTGGTGGATTCCAGGTAAAAGGTTAAAGACTAAAGTGAGAATTGATAGGAATTCAAATTTAATTGAAAGTGAATTGAATATGTAAAGCCAAAGTGGAAGGATAGCTAGATTTTCTTCCAGTTTCAAATTCACCCAATGAGCAGAGCCTGCACAGAAGGAGCTCTCATGAGCTTCCTGCAGCAGGGGAGACAGAGTCAGTGCCTGGCAGCAGGGCTGATGCTCCCTCTGACCAAAGAGAAGTCAGAAAGTTCTTTGAATCATCGCTCTCTGACTGGCTCTGGTGGAATCTAAACCGCTGTTTTCCACTTTCTACCTTTGCACACTACTCACTGTGCCACTATGGAACCTGTTCTCTTTGAAAGATTTGAGAAAGTTACCTGGTTATCTCTCACTAACCTGAATCACATTAATTGTTTATTTTCTAGGTCACCCGTGGGTAAAAAAGATGCTGACTATCTGTGCAGATTACTCCTAGGAAACAGCTAATCATGTACAGAACCCCCTCATTTTAGAGGGCTTTGCATGTGCTCTGAGCTTTTTTTTGTGGTTTCTGAGTCCTTTAGTGTATTTGTATTTAGTTCCTGTTATTGACCCTGCATATCCTTTGACTATTCTTGATCTCCTGTACTTGTGTATCAGACCTGACTTGTATGACTACCCTGTTTGTGTATTCAGTGGCTGAACTAGTAGTGAGTGACCTGGTGCAACAAAGTTTTTTATGTCTTCCTTCTAGTGCAAGAGTGGCCAACAGGTTGATCAACATCTGTTGTACAACTCCAACAATGCTATATCAGTTGGTGAGCTACCATTTGCCTACCCTTGTAGGGTTGTATCTGTGAGTAGTTTTTGTGCGTTTAAGTGTAAGCATGTTTTTGTATAGAGTATACGTGTGCATGTGGTGGTGTATTTGTATGTACTGTTGCCATTGGAATGCAGTGGTGTACTTGTGTGTAGTGTTTGCGTTTGAATGCAGGGGTGTGTTTGTATGTTTTGTTGGCTTTTAAATGCACGTGCCCTTTTGTGTGTATTATTTTTGTTTGATTGAAGGTTGTGGTTGTATATAATTTGAGTACTTTAATACAGGGGTGTGTTTGAATTTATGTTTGCATCTTATTGTAGGGGTGTGTTTCGATGTTATGTTGACTTTTAAATCCAGATGTACATTTGTGTGGTATTGGTGTTTGTGTGAAGGGTTGTGTTTGTGTATAATTTGGGGGTTTTAATGCAGGAGTTTGCTTGCATTTTGTGTTTGATTGCTTGCATGTCTGCACATTCATACATACTTACACAGGCATACATCCTTTTAATAAACACAAATAGAAGATTAATTTATTGATTAGTTGATTATTTCAAAGAACCAAAAGTTGGTGCCGAGCTGGATTCTGTGAATAGGTTCATCCTTTGTAAACTATCTGTGTTTACCTGACATTCAAATCTTCTGAACTCTAAACTAATTCATGTTTGTATATTGATGCCCACTATTCTGTAACACAGTAAACCATAGTAGCAGTCAATAATTGCAACACCTCATAACACTTTTGAACTAGATTTAAGGAAACACTCTGGCTACTATAACCACTTGATCTTAATGGTGCCTGGAGTGTTCTATTAATTTCCTATTGCAATATTAGGTTGAAACCTACAGCACAATCATAGCACTGACATGGAAATTTATCTATATTCATTAGATAGCAGCAGCATTTCACATCTGTTCATAAATAGGGGCATTAATTCTCAGGGATTAAAATATCACTTTGCCTCTCTATAAATCACTGGTAAGACCAAACCTTGAATATGCTGTGCAATTTTGGGCACCTGTTCTAAAGAAGGATATTATAGCACTAGAGAAAGTGCAGAAATGAGCTACAAAATTTATAAAAAGGAATCGAGCATCGAGAATGTTTTTTTCTTATAAAAAATGGAAAGAAATGGGGTCAGTGTGAAAATGGGTGTAAAAGGTAATAAACACCACATCCACACTGATCCCATGCACCAGGAGGGCACTCCAGCAATGCACAATGGCTTAACCCTAAATACTAGCAACAGAAACAAAAAAGCAAAAATTCACAAACTGAATATAATGCTGACTGGAGATAAAAATGTAGGCACCAAAGCATCCAGTGGTATGGAACAATGTAACCAGAGGGAGACCACGAAATATCTGAAATAACAAAGTGTCAACACAAAAATAAAGTAACTTCAACTAATAATAAATACCGAACTAGCCTTATAAGGCTACTCCCTTTCCTAAGTAAGTGAGGGGATAAAGTTACTAGTTACTGCATTAAGAATTATAGTTTCAGAGAGAAAACTATTATTACATAACATCCCACCATCAACTTTGACAAATTAATTTTTAAAATGTTCTACCCAAAGCTGAATGTTGAAGATGATGCAAATATGAATGCAGATAGTTCAATATGCTAAGCTCCAGGCAGTTGTCTAATGTAATTAAAAGCAACTTAAAATTTAACTTAAAATTTGTTGCTTGAAGACGTGATTCCTACGCAAAACTGTAAAAATAATAACATCTGTGTCAATTGCTAATTAAGGTAAATAGCATCACTTACTGGAGTATAAGTATATATGAGTAATTAAGCAAATCTAATTTGTACTATTAAATAGTTATAAACCAAAATATGTACATAGATGTTTCCACAGTAAAGAAATACTATATTTTCTTACAGCAGCATAATATATTTTGTCAGTATTCACTGCATAGAATTGTGAATGCACTGAAAATACTAAAGTGTTCAATAGATGCTTGAAGCATTCATGATGCCCTTACCTTTATGTCAATAACTCTGTTACACCAAACATTTTTAATGCATCAAAATGTTTTTTCTTTGTTTCATGATGATCATGATGATCATGATGATGTTTCATTATTTTATTATTTATATAGCGCCAGCAAATTCCATAGCACTGTACAATGGAATGATGTTATATTACTGAACCTTTGCTAATGATACCCCAGCAGATTTTTGTATAACTTTAAATAATGTCCATTTATAGTTCTGATGTTTTAGCAATCTCGGTTTTATATAAGGCACAATTAGTTAATCACAAAGAAAAACTCAGAGTTAGGTCGTTTTGTGTTGTGCATCCCTAAGACAAGCTATTTTCTACTGTCATGTGAATCATCACCTAGAAGAGAGAAAATGTATTAAATATCCTTAAAGTAAAAGAAAACAAAGCATGGTGATTCACGGCAAAAGGCAGTACCCCTGGCCCTCCTTGACTCTCTCCCCCCAAAAAACCCAGGCATCCCCCAGTAAAAAAAAAAACACAACAACACAACAATGCTACAAAACTGCATAATAGTACTGAATTCTAAGGGTATTACTCGATATTTTAGGTATGCATTTTGCAAATCACCACATTTTATGGTCTCATCTTGGTTTGTCTTTTAGGATGTGCGGGACACTGCAAATGTTGGTGAACTTGACCTAGTTTAGCTCATTCCATTCTACTAGTTCAAAAGTGTCTCACACTGACTCACCACTTTACTTTGTTTAAAATGTCCGAATGGTTTAACTATTCTGTATTGTGCGTGTTTTCTGTGACCTTAATAAAAGTCTATTAGGTCAAAAAATTACTTTGTTGTGGGCACCGAATAAAGAAACGTCTTTGATCTGAGGCTGTGCTGGACCATCCATCACAATGCAGATGACAATTAGGTAGGTTAAGGAATGCAGTAAGTTGCAAACCACAGTACAAATAAAAGAAGATGAAAGATTCTTAGGCGATTGGCCAAGTTTACCATAAAATAAGAGATAAAATTAGAAAAAAAAAAAATTAAAAAAATTAACAATAGATCACCTGCTGAGGTCTGGATTGCAGAAGTAGAGATTTTCAGAAAAAAACCACTGGGACTTTGGAACAGCAAAACAGTAAAGTGTAAGGTCTGTGCCGCACTTTTAGAACATTGTGGAAGTCCGTTGAATTTCCTCAACCAAGAGTTTAGAATAGGGAATTTAATTAGCATTTTTTTTAATTCCACATCTTTGTTTCTCTTACGATACCCAGTAGCAGTATGAGAAATAACTTACCCAAATACAAGTGTCCATATCCATGGACTCTTATGGTTTAGTGTCCACTAATCAGGAATTAGTTGTTAGATATGTATATACTTTAGTTTTTTTTTTCTTCATCATATGGTGCCTTGTTAGACCTTTTTGGTGTTATTTGTTTTCCACCTATAGACCTAAGCAATGTAAGCAATTTGATTCTCCTTAATTGAATGAAAAAGAGACAGTAATAGGAGTTCCCTTCTCTGGCATTGTACTGGACCTTTAAATGCTCTTTTATGCAACAATTCACTATAACATTGGTCCTTTATTGTTTATATGTTTCTATGGTTTATATGTGATGGATTTTTCTGTGTACATGCATGATTAAGACACATATAGCCGAAATGTTCTATTTGTTTACAGCGAACCAGACCATAATTGGCTTTAAAAAAAAATCGTTTTATTTTCAAATCTGACTGTGATGCCTGTTCTTCACTAATTACTATATCAAAACAGTAGAATCATGATAACAAGGTAGAAGTCAGAATATGGTTATCAGCAAAGCTTGGTCACAATGTGCAGGTTATAGCAATACCATGGAAGTAAAAAACAAAACTGGACATCATCGCGCTAGTTAAAGAGGCAACAGTAAAAGTACATCAATATAACAGCCAAAAAAGTGGGACAAAGCTCCAAACAGGACGCATCCACTTTCATCCAAGGGTGACATGGCCCCGTTAATGCCAAAGCCAGTAATACTAGTAAAATAATACGATGGTCAAGCATTCCTTTATTGGTGCCTAAAACATAACATAAGTATAACATAAGTCTTCTCCAAAGACCTTTATCAAACTAATACAAAAAGCACAGTTTGCTAATAAATACCACTAAGAGAATGAAAACTAAACTACTTGAGCCCCCTTCTAACTGATCGCATGATTAAACTGAAAGAGTTCATGGCTACAAACAAAACATACCCAAGTACAATAAGATCACATCTATCATACCTGAAGGGAGTAAAAGTTGCCTGAAATATAGATGACTTTGACTCTCTTCGGGTATAATGCATGTTGCCGTTAGAAATCTGGCCCCAGTCATTCATATAGCTGAGTCCAGATATCTGGGATCAGGAATACCGTTGCAAATTTTAGTTACATATTCTACCTGATAACCTTTGATTATTAATAATATACTTCAGTGTCCGAAGACCCAGAGGGCACTGCACAGCTATTATAGGATAAATGAAACAATCACAAAAAATAAAATAACGTATATGTGTATTGAGTGAAAATTACAGAAAGAAAAATGACAAGTAGACATTATTTGAAAATGGCAACGGAATGAGTGTGTGGTGGAATGAATGAGTGTATGGATGAATGAATGACAGTTGCCTGCTATCTCTGTAATGACTATACAATTTCCTTTCCCCTTGAAAGGTTACAGTGGCTTTTGACTTCTTCCCTGCTAAAGTTATAATGAAAATTATCAACCGCATTGAAAATCACCTGTTTGCAATGAACAAATCAAACAAAAGCAATTGAAATAGCTGAACACAACAAATGCTTCAAGTGGTTTCTCCAAATTCAACTGAAAAAGCAACTTATAATGACTTCTCCAGTCTCAACATTATTAAACTCTTTCATGGCAAGAATATTTACTTAGTAGAGCACCCTTTGCTATGTTATGACCTACTGCAAACAAGATGCATAGCCAGACAGCAGCTTCTGGCAATGTTCCTGAGGAATCTTAGCCCATTGCTCATGAGTAATGGCCTCCAGTTCAGTAAAATACATGTGTTTACATGCTCCAACCACCTTCTTCAAATCCCATCAAAGATTTACAAGCTCAAGTCAGGTGACTGTGATAGCCACTGTAGAATTTCCAGCTCTTCTGCAACCAAGCCTTGGTGTAATTTGAAGTATGCTTGGTATCATTGTCTTGTTAGAAGGTCCAATAATGCACAAGTTTCAGCTTCCTTACAGATGGCATTACATTTTATCCTAGGATTTTCTGATACTTCAATGAATACATCTTACCTTACACACACTGTAGGTTTCCAGTGGCAAAGGATGGAAAGCATCCCCAGAGCATCACCAAGCCACCACCATGCTTAACTGTAGGCAGTGTTCTTTTCAGTGTAGGCTTTATTCTTCTTCCTCCAGACATAACGCTGATCCATTGGGCTGCAAAAGTTCCAGTTTTGTTTTAACACTCCACAGAACAGAATCCCAAAAGGTCGTGCGGGCCCCTCACTTAGTGCAGGCTGGCTGGGGAACTTGTTGAGCTCCTAAGCTGAGCCATTACAATGCTGCAGACAGACGGGCTCCCAAGAACCTCGAGCCCTCGGTCCATGACCGTTGTGCCCGAGTGCTCAGTCCGCCCCTGTATATGAATAAAGTACTCACATGATAAAATGCTCTAATACAAAGTGTGATTTCAATGCTAAAATTATTTTACATTTTTTTTTATCTTGGTATTTTAATTTAAATCCGGCTAAAATAATGTATACTAATAATATTATAAACTTTGCTCTTTAATTACTACTAGAGCCAAATAATAATACATGTGATATAACCTACTCAAAGGGGGTGTTTGAAATAAATCATATTAAACCTTTTAGAGTGAATGTATTATTTAAGGTATGTACAATTTGAATCTTGCATTTCCAAAGTTACGTAGCAGATCAAGGACATTAGTAAAATACAAGATTAATATCCCTATTCTGTTTATCTTATGAATACAAAAATATTTTGATGGAGTATGTAAGTTGAGCCATGCATTTTGTGATCAAGTGAATATATTGGAAATAAGATTAATGCCCCTTCATACCATGCATTTAATTGGACAGCTAGTTATAGGGAAACTATAGTCAATACAGCTTAATGTAGTGGTTCATTTGTCTATAGCAGTGGTTCCCAACCTTTTTTCACTTGAGTACCCTTTGGTACAATGATACACAAAAACATACATACAGATACTAACACACACAAATACATATACAGACAGAAAAAACACTGACACACATTTCCATAAATTGTACCCCTCTTATTAACAAAATGTTTGTAATTAATATATTTGCATTTATTTCAAATTTATTTGTTTTTCTCTGTCCCATCTACTCGTTTTCTCTGCCCTTGGCTCTCCCTGCTTCTCCTCCGCCCCAGGCTCTCCCTGCTACTCCTCTGCACACCTGTAGATACACATACAGATGCAAACACTGACACATGCAGATACACAGACTGACATAAATACATAGAGGTTCAGATGTACAGACACACAGATACAATGATACACAAAAACACTGACATACATACACAGACACACAAAAACATACATACAGATACAAACACACACACATACATACATATACAGACTGAATAAAACACTGACACACATGCAGGTACACAGATACATACTGTAACGGGCCTGCGGACAACTTGTCCATGTTCAACCACATCTTGTCCCAGGAAGGGAATCAGTTATAGTATGGAGAGACCCATTTCCCACCCAGTAACCGAACGACACGCAGTCCTGGGGGTACAACAACAACTTTATTGGCCACACTCGGCTTTATACGTTTCCCCATGCAAGGGGTGGATCACACAGAAAGACAATGTCCCCTCCCAGGGGTCGCATAACGGAACCGGAACTCTACTCCCTTTGTCCCCTGTTCCTGCCACTCAGTGTCCCCTCCCAGGGGTCTTCTGGCAGAAACGGAACTTCAGTCCCTTTGTCCCCTGTTCCTGCCACTATTCTCATGGTTTCCATCTGCAGTGACCAGGGGGATTTCCTCGTATGAGCCTCTGTATCTGGGAGCCCCAGCACGGAAAGCTTCCCACCTCCCAGTCACAGAAAGCTCGCCAAACCGCCATTGTCCCCAAAGGGTGTCCCCACCAATCTCAGGGACCACCAGAACGGTAACCGCCATGAACAGCCTCTGCTCGACGGGTCCATGGGTGAAACCAGGCAAGGGAAGCGTCTCCTTTTGGGACACGAATGCTCCCCCTGGCCATCATTCGTCCATATGAATGGCAGCCACCAAGGGAAGTACTCATTAATTACTTCCCTTGCGGTTTCACACTTATGTTGCAAGTCGGCAACATTCTAATTGATTGGGTTGAACACTCCAAGGGGCACTGGGGAGGTCCCCGTTCGGGAACCGAAAAGGTGGGATGCAATCCACAAATGTTCTTCCTGGGTGTCGTTCATCTAATGAACAGGCCACCACCCAGGTTCAGCACGCTCCGACACTTGTGGCACGCGGTTTGTGGCTTTGACATCGTTCTAAGACAACATTCTAAATTAGGTTTTATGGTCGCCTTTTCATGGAACGGGGAGCAGGTAAAACACATGAATACAACACAATACAGTGGAAAACACTGGGAATGTCTCACAAACAGGCAGCGGTCCCGCCACACATACCATTACACAAAGATACATACACTGACACATATGCAGACTGTGGCAAAACTAGCCACATATTCATATGCAAGACTGAGTTGGTTCGACAATTTGGGGTTCCTGAACAAACTAAAGGCATATTGTTTGTCAGTCGAACCAACTATCGAACAGTGAGACCACCCAGGGGGAGTCGTGTGCCTCCAATTGACGGTGTTCACACTTACAACTGCAAGGTTCTAAGTGGTTGGATGGGTGGCCATCGTTCGTGTGACTGAACACGTGGCGGTGGCCATCTTTGTTCACGAACAGACAGCGTCGTTTGGTCATCGAGTGCATGGAACTATAATTGGACACTCAATGTCACGAACACCGCTGAACTTCCATCCTTTCGTATGTTTGTTCCCCTTCACATATACAGTGCGGCATTCGAATGAAAGAAACTATCGAACACTGGGCACACGAACCTCTGTTACACGAACAGTTCCATTCGTTATTTTAATGGTGAATACTCCCGAAAACAGAACAGTCAAAGCATAAAACCACCTGGAACTATTTTGGGGCTTCACCTCGTGGTTGACCGGTCCGAACTTCACTCGAATGGCATTCCTATTCCACGAATGGATCTGAGCGATATTTCGACAGAGTGGGTGCTCAGATCCCTGCTATTTGGTGAAGTATCTTTTGTGGAGTTCTGACTAATATGAATGTATGTTATGATGGTTTGAAATATTGTATATTTTCTGTCCTTGGGAGATAATGTAATTAAAGAGTAGTTCTTACTCAATTATCTCCCAAGTACAGAGGAGTATTCTTTGAAATGTTACCTTGTCCCCGTCCCCAACAAGGTCCTCCAATGGAAAAACCCTGGAATGTACTTAAAGAAACCCCTTTCATGGGGAGTTGCATAAAAGCCAGCTGTGGCTGAATAAAAATCAGTTGACTCCCAGAACTGTGTATCGTCCAGTTATTGGGAAATTGGGATTATAGTGCTGAACTACGTTTCTCTTGGATGTCCTTACAGTCTACCAGCAGAGATATTGATTTTAATATTGCAGCTCCGCTACACATATATATGCACTGACACACTTAAGGATACACATCCTAACACACATATACGCACCATGACACATAGATACACCTTGACACACTTGCAGATACACAGACACATAGATATATACACTGATACACATACCCTGACACACATACAGACACATACCCTGACACACAGATACACACTCTGACACATGCAGATACAGAGACACATGCAGATGCACAGAGATACATACACTGACAGACATGCAGATACACAGACACATATACATACACTGACACACTTAAGGATACATACCCTGACACAGAGATACACACCCTGACACACGGATACACACCATGACACACAGATACACACCCTGACACATAGATACATACATACACAATGGCACCCAGCTACATACCCAGATGCCCACACTGACACACAGACATACAGATACAGACACTGACACATGCAGATAAAGACATACAGATACAGACAGTGACACACAGACCTATACATACCCTGACACACAAATACACACACTGACACACATGCAGATACCAAAAAATTTTCATGTACCCCCTGGGGCACTGAATTGTACCCCTGGGGGTACGCGTACCATGGGTTGGAAACCCCTGGTCTATAGCCTATCCCTGCAGGCTTTTCAATGTAAATGCAGCCTTTTTAGCATTTACATTTCTACCTAGTAACTGTCAGGATTATTGTTGATCCAGAATGCAGAATAGTATCACACCTAGGACTAAGGATAACGTCTAACCGGAACTTAGAATGGCCAGACTTAACGTACCTGAGAATAGTCAAAATACTTCTCGAGGTCAGGGACACAGAAAGAGACACAACGATGAGGAAAGCTCCAGATATACCAATACAAAAGTATAAATATAGTCTCTGAGAACATTAATGAGATCCTGAAATATGTCTGGTGTATTACATAAGCCGAAGGGCATGGCAAGATACTCATAGTGACCATTTCTTGTGTTAAATGCAGTTCTCTATTCATGTCCCTCCTTAATCCTTACCAAACTATACGCACTCCCAAGTTCAAGTTTGTTAAACAAAGTATAAAAGTAGAATAAAAGAAAGAATGTTCCCCCACAACACAAAAAGGGAAGAGGGGGAACACACTATACTGGCTTTATTAAATAAATTGGGGATAATGCAAAAGGAAAAGAATGCAACCTGTTAAAATATGCTTAGATCCTAGAGGAGTAGGAAAAGGGTAAACTGCTCCTGGATAAAAAGTCTCACATAATATCACCTCTGAAACTACTTTATTAATTACCAACATAAAAGGGATATATCAGGAGGCAACACCAGGGCAGGACCCTAAAATATCAACAAGTATCATCCCAGCTAGTTGGATCATAAGGTGAAACCACTTCAAAGCAACACAAAAATTGTCAGTATGGGCTGCAGATATATCTCCAAACAAATAGACTAAATAGCTCTATTGAATCCATTACATAAACGGTGTGCTGATCTGATACCAAAAGCTAGGTGGTCTAGGAGGTACAGGATAGTTAATGAGTGATACAGAGGACCATGCATATGGTCTCTAGATGCAGGTAAAGTAGAGGCTGGTAGAACAATCAGCTGTATAGCAAAAAGCATGAGCGGATCACTGGCTTCACTGAATTAAGAGTCTAACAGCGTCAATGCCTACATAGTATCCCTAATGCTCCTAGAAAACACCTTCATGGGTGTTCTAATGATTTTCCTAGGTTACTGTGTCAAAGCCAAACACTGCCAAGACCACCCTTATCCTACTAAGGATCTAAGTTAACAAAATAAAAGTGCTAAGCAAACAGTGCCTCCATGAGTGCAATAACGTGAAAAAATGAAACTGAGAAAGCAACCCGATGCGCGTTTCAGTGCATCATACTGCACCTTCGTCAGGGAATAAGATTACATATGTAGAGACTCTTTAATGTATTCCTTCATAATTCTACTCTCCTGTGGTAAGGTATATACTCCCCCTTTAGGGAGTATAGTGCCATGTAAAAAAACTATGGAGCAATCATAGGATCTGTGAGGGGGTAGTGTATCAGTGTGACGTTATTAAACACTTCTTTAACCTCCCTATAATGCACAGGAATTTTGGTAGACTGAGGCGTAGGAGTAGGTAGGTTATTGATACCCACTCTCTTAGTAATAGGTAACATACATTTCTCTCTACATTCATTACCCCATTACAGTATTTCCCCTTTTAGCCCAATCAATACAAGGATTATGCTTAGCGAGCCACAGAAATCCAAGTATAATGGGACAAGAAGGGAACACAATTATCTGAAATGTGATGATTTCATTGTGTAACACTCCTATCGTGACAGTGATAGGCAGTATTTCATGGGTAATCAAAGGCTAAGAGAGTGGTCTCCCATCAATGGCCTTGGCGGCCAGGGTGAAGATCTATTCTTGGTGGGTATAAGGTGTTTACTGGCAAATTTTATGTCAATAAAGTTTTCTGCAGCACCTGAGTAAATCAGGGCGTTACATGTAAAACGTATCTTATTGCATTGAACAGCAGCACTAAGGAGAAACCGACTTTGGGTAGTACCAGGGGACATATACATCCCACCTAAGGACGGTCCCCTGATGGTTCTTACGTGCGCAAGTTTTCATATGGGACAAGCATTTCTTATATGTCCTTTCTTTTCACAGTATAAGCAAAGGCCTTCTTTTCTCCTGAACTGTTTCTCTGCTTCTGACAGTCTCATAACCCCTAACTGCGTAGGTTCAGACTGCACAGAAGGGCTAGGGACAACAGGATTGGAGAAGCGAGGTGCCAGTGACATCTCCCTGTTCCTAAGTGGGTTATCGATATGCATCACAAACGTGATGTATTCATTTAAGAATAGCTTTGGATAATCCCTTTGCAAATGCAGTGGTTAATCCGTTATTAGTCCAGTCTACCTCAGAAGCCAGAGTGTGGAATTCTATGCCATAATGTGAGACAGAATGGTTCCCTTGTTTGATACGCATTAGGACAGTGGCAGCGTTGTTCTTCCTTCCCAATGGCTGAAATGTTAATTTGAATTCCGCAATTAATTCCTGGTAATTATAGACAATAGTACTATTTGTGAAGGGATGCCCTATCACTGTTCGGCTACTTACTTTCGTTTTATCATCCTTTTCCAGTCCGTTCGTCATTTTGTTTGGTTCCCGAACCGAGACCACCCCAGAGACTAATTACAATGTGGAACATAATGTATCTTGTATGAAAACCACAGATTGATCGAATGCTTTCTTGGGTGGCTGCCATTTCGTGCATACAAATACACGTGGTTGGAACAATGGATGGCGGCCATCTTGTCTCCCGAATGCTGCCAGCGGGACTTGGTCATCGAGTGCCTATTTTCGGCCAGGAACTCTCACGAACACCAGTCTTTATGGATCCAATCTACGTTCTTCTTCCCATTCACTTAGACGAACGGCGTTCGGGAGTTCCAGAATACCGAACACAGGGAGCATTCTCCATGAACCAGCTTGACTTTATCTTCTGTGGTTTTCGTGCAAAACCCCATGAACGGAGACCGGCTCTTTCTACCTTTTTCATGGAACTATTCTGGGCTTCAACCTCATAGCAGACCGGTCAAATCTTCCCTGCTGTGTCGATCGTGAATTACTGAACGGATCTGGCTGATTTTCAGATATATTGTTCCCCCAGATCCAGGCTACCCATGTATTTTGTGGGTACTTTCAGGGTGTTGTGAAAATGTTTACTTTTTCTGACCAGAAGATAATTGAGTTTAGTACTTTCTCTGACTCAATTATCTCTCTGGCTCAGAGGAGGAGTTTCTGTACTGTATAAATTGAATGCCTGTTTTCCATTAAACCAGTCTTGTCCCAGCATTAGGCTTTGGCTCATGTGTGGGTTATTATGCAACACCAGTGATATTGTAACCTGTGGATTATTGGCATACTATTATTATGGGAAAAGGGTATGCATTGCGGTGATACCTTGACAGACTGTCACACAATTACTCTCCCATAATGGATTGGCCCAGGCTAAGGTTTTATCTTTCAGTTGGTTCATTAAGTACCCAATTTTAGCTCTATCCATGGGGAAGGACCCAGGTGATGGTACTCAATCTGATTAAGGAATCCCCGACATTCTTGAGTATTACCTTCAAAATGCGGTGGTGGAGATAGGGAGATAGTAGGTGACTTCTACACTATAGGTGTAGGTACGGTAGGCAGAGGTGTACTTGTCAGAAGGAACTTCAGGCTGCACATGAGCTATATGTAATAAGAGCGTTTTAAAAGCCTGGGCAAATATATCCATACAGTGATCATTTTCCTCTAGCTTTCTCTTGCAAGCTACTATGTGCTGACACAAATCTGCAGGTTCTATGGCCATGTTGTAAAGTCAGGATTATAGTTGATCCAGCACGCAGACTAGTATCACCCCTAGGACTAAGCATAACGTCTAACCGGACCTTAGAATGGCCGGACTTAATGTACCTGAGAATAGTCAAAATACTTGCCGAGGTCAGGGATACAGAAAGAGACAAAACGATGAGGAAAGCCAGAAGTCAAGGATACCAGAAATTAGGGAAGTCAAAACGAAGCCAAAGTCAACTATCAGAAAAACGCAATCAGGAACACACTCTCGGATAACCAGCCAGTGAAAACCACAACAGGGCACTGACAAAAAGGTGATTTGGGTTTAAATAACCCTCCTTAGGCTGTAATTGGCTGTCTTTGACCCCAAAACGTGTGTGTGCGTCTATGATGTGATGTTGCATGCATGTTGGCGTCATCTTTGATATGGGCAGAGGTAAGTCTCCTATTAAAACCGGAACCGCAGCGGCCGGCGTTTCTAGGAAGATTGATAATCTTATCAATAAGATTGATAATCTTAGACATGGATGCAGGGCTAGCTGCAGCGACACGAGCGCAATGTGGGAGAAAAGGTGAGCAAAATTACTTTTTAACTGTTTGAATACCTGACAGTGTTCCTTTTCAATAATTAAGGGATGCTTTTGATTTTTTTTCTCTTTTTTGTGACGCTGTCCTTTTTTATTTTCATTAATTATGTTTAGTTATTGTTGATATTATTTTGCCTTTTTATTTTTTTTATGGTAAGTATACTTTTTATTTACATATGCTTCTTTTATTGGCCCCCTCACTCTAATTAGAAGGGGGTAGATAGGGACGTTTTATTGGAAGGGGGTGGTTAGGGGTATGGATACCTCTAGCCATCATGGGAGGAAGACTTAATGACAATTTAGGTATGTGGATAATGGCATGTCTACACCCTTTGTATTTTTAATTATAGCCTCAACCCTCTGCCCATATCTAAGTCTTGGGGGGGACACGAGGTCCCCCTTATAGATTAATTAAAGCCCTCCCCAACTGCTTACGGGTGGGTTCTCCCGTATTATAATTTGAGCCACTATCCATAGTCTATATGTAGGTTGGTGGAGGTCCTCGTCATTTATATAATAATAATAATAATAATAATAATAATAATAATAATAGCCTAGTGACAACGTGTGGGAGATAGTGGCACAATAGGTCCCACCTTTTAATAAGCCACATTGATCTGTCCTCCCCCATAATTAAAATCCCCCACCCAATGCCTATGTATAGAAGCACTGGTGAGACCAGCCCCTCCTAGTTATTCTACAATCAACATCACCATAGGATGATATCTTTCTAAAGACTAGGCACCAATGACAGCCCAGTCACTAGTTTTTTATTTTAGTGAGCAGCCAGCAGCTCTCTGTTTAGTAAATATACCACCATCAACCACATAGCGAGTGGAGGCATAAAATAAGTTTATATCTTAGTAATATGGGGGTCATTTTGATAGCTATAGGCTTTTTAAATGTATTATTTACACTTTAATATGCTGGCTTGCTAGCAAGCACTGGCCAGCTGCTATATGGTTAAGCCTTGCAGCGACCAGTTTTTTTTTTTTTTTTTTAACTATTTGCAATTGGCTGCTAGCTCTGACAGTAGGCAAATAGTTTTTAAAAACGGGAACTGGATTTGAAGCATTCAAGTCTGTTGTTCAGCGGCATTCCGTCTGACTGAAATCCGGACCTAATTGTTGCTCATTTGGAGCATGGTTAGCAAAATCCTTACATTGTGAAATAGTGTGAACAATGTCCAGATTTTGCAGGCCTTACAGCCCCGTACGCAGCCAGATAATTTTCCCCATTCAGTATGGGGCCATTAGGACTTTAATGAATACGCTGTGGCTGTCCTTTTTAAGATAATGGTCACTGTAATAATCCATTTCTGTACCTCTTAATCAAATAGCAGAGAAAGAGATATAAAGTGTTAGATTGGATAGATCAGATATACTAGACAGATATATATTATTACATATATTACATACAATAGAAAAGGTAAGCTTATATTAGATTAGATTGAAAGTATAATGTAGAAAGGGCTACCTTTAAATATTAAAATACTCATGTGAGTTTTAACAGTTCTTCCATATGAATTCAAATTAAAAGTTCAGAACTATTTATTAAAGCCTACAGGTGTCTTCTTCTCAATGGTTACCAACACAGGGAGAATAAACCTATGCCATCTACTGGGCTGTTTGCAGAATGCAGCAATTATACTCATGTTAATGAGCCAAGCAAAGTAGAGAAACGTTTTTTTTTTTTATTAAAACAAGCAACCTACTAACCTACTGTCCATTTTGAGAGATTTAAAAGTGATTTATTTACACTTATTTTATGCAGACTTAGAAATTAGCTTATTTCCATTATGTTGGCAATGATTTACCCTTTGTTACTTATGACCGTATGCTAGTTAAGGATAATTCTACCGAACAAGAGAGATAAATGATACTTAAATAAACTACTCTAAAAAAAAAGACAATACAAATAATTTATATAAAAATAGATATAGGATGTTATACTGGTAATTACAACTGAAAATAACATTTATTGTTCAGTGAAAAAGTTCACATCACATTCTTCACACAAAATAAAAATCCAGAAAGCTCAATAAAAAACTTTCATAATCATAAATATTTTTCATACACATAAATCCTGTATAATATTATTATTCTGTAATTGTTTATGCTAAATGGCATTCTTTTGCAAGCTCCTGGAAAAAATCTAAAGCAAAAAATTAAATATGAAAAAAATAAAAAACAAAAATAACGCCCAAATATCCTAGAGACTGGGGTCAAACATCAGTGGAGAATTTTATTTTACAACATATTGCACATAAGTACCATTTTTAAATAAGTGCTAAAATGTTGTATTCTTTTTATTTTATTTTAACATTTCCTCTAATGAGGGCCAATCATAGCACCAAAATTCATGTCATACTAATTTTTTTTTTTTTTTTTTAAAGGCACACTGTAGTGCCAGGAATACAAAGCTGTATTTCCGTTACTACCACTCTCCCTGTTTTAACATTGCAGCACCAAGTGCAAAAAGGACAGTGCACCCAGACTACTTCAATTAGCTGAAGTGGCCTGGTTGCCTACAGTGTCCCTTTAAGTTAACACTACAAAGTGGTTGTTTCATTTGAGTAACTTTTTTGCTCCTTAGAGAAAGTTGGTTGCTTATACTTACTTATGTACACCTATGAAGACAGAGCTGTCTAAGGTTGTAGTATTGAATCACGTGTTAAAAAGACCACTGCAGTGTATTTGATAAATGGAGCACTCAGGTGAGTGCAATTTCAGGTCAAAATAGTCAATTACACCACGCATCTTTTTAACAATTTGCAACCTTTGTAAACATTTAAAATAGCTCCATAAAAAATACTATTGCGCTACAAAAATACAAAAATTCCAAATAATTCATTAAATCTCCAAACCAAAAGTGTTCTGTGCAAGAAAGGCACTTACAATACAATTAATGTTACTAATAGCAACTACCACACAATGTGAGTCTCTCCCTGACCACACGTAAATCAATAGACATAAAAAGGTGAACTGGATGGTTTGTACTACCACCAGTGCAAATCAACACGTCACTTCCACCTCTCAGATCCGTGATCAGATCCGCCCACAAAGAAAATGGCGGGGGTGGGCTAAATGGAAGTGATGCGTATAATGATTGCGTCAATTCCACCAAGTTATTACACAGAGTGGATACAGATAACTGGAACACACCTCCCGAATAGGGTGTCTGCGATTGGTTGGTTAGCGAGCACCTGGACGAATCAGAAAAAGGCTCTGCAGTTTAAAAAACTAGCAGGAGCAAATACCGATTGATAAAGCCACAGAAAATGGTGAAACATGTCACGGCGGATTGGAACTACTACAGTCTTTTATTTATATTGATTGTAATACAAACTGTGTAATTTAATAAATGTATTTTTAATTATACTATTAGTTTGATACTTCCTGAAAAAGAAGGAATATGTCGCCTTTAGTGACACACAGGCGGAATATCCCAGAGCCAGGTGTCATTGGCTCTGGAAAAGGTAAGCAAGGTTCAACTTTTTCTCATACCACCTACTTGCTTTTTTACTTTACTTCACCAGAAGCTTTTTGCTTTTGTTTTGTGTTTCCTTCTAAGTATACGTGGAAAAGGCAGAAGAGGATCTGTGTCCCCTAGAACACATCCATCTGTGAGATTTGAGCATGTCTTAAGCTCTAATTTGTGTGAGTATATGGCATATATATTTATTCATACACTTGAGCACCAAATATATACTACACTATGTGGTTTTCTTTTTTCATTTAGCATATTGCTGTATAATTATCCCTTGAGTTACAAGGATAAGTTGATCTGTAAGCGATCCAATATCTGCACAGGTGGTAGTACAGACCATCCAGTTCACCTTTTTATGTCAATTCATTAAAGGAACACTATAGTCACCTAAAACTTATTTAGCTAAATAAAGCAGTTTTAGTGTATAGATCATTCCCCTGCAATTTTACTGCTCAATTCACTGTCATTTAGGAGTTAAATCACTTTGTTTCTGTTTATGCAGCCCTAGCCACACCTCCCCTGGCTGTGATTGCCAGAGCCTGCATGAAAAAAAAACTGGTTTCACTTTCAAACAGATGTAATTTACCTTAAATAATTGTATCTCAATCTCTAAATTGAACTTTAATCACATACAGGAGGCTCTTGCAGGGTCTAGCAAGCTATTAACATAGCAGGGGATAAGAAAATCTTAATTAAACAGAACTTGCAATAAAGAAAGCCTAAATAGGGCTCTTTTACAGGAAGTGTTTATGGAAGGCTGTGCAAGTCACATGCAGGGAGGTGTGACTAGGGTTCATAAACAAAGGGATTTAACTCCTAAATGGCAGAGGATTGAGCAATGAGGCTGCAGGGGCACGTTCTATACACCAAAACTGCTTCATGAAGATAAAGTTGTTCAGGTGACTATAGTGTCCCTTTAAATCTCGTTTATAGTGTAATTCTTTTTGCCACTTTGCATACTTCAAGCTCTATCATAAGACTATTTTTAGGCAAGTTCTGATCTACCATATGTTCTATGTTATATGATCAGTTAAGACATTGTTAGATACACTATGAAATATAGAAGCAAGAATCATACTAAGGGTCTCATGATTAATTTTGGGAATAGTAACTTAATTTATACATCTAATCCTATGTCTATGCAGTATGAATACATGCTAAATCAGTATGCGCAGGGGAGTTAATTCACATTTAAAGGAACACTAAAATGGTTTGAATACTTACTGGGTCTTGCAAGGGCACTCCTGTCATCATAATAACGTCCCAAAATAAATGTATACACACTTTGAATGAATATAAAGTCAGTTCAAATTCAAAATGTAAAAGATTGTAAAGAAATTAATAAATTTTTTTGTAAACGCCTGTTTTGAAACTGATGACCAGGCTCCAGACTCTGCTGATAACACAAAGCAATGTAGTGTGTGTGTGTGTATGTGTGTGTATGTGTGTGTATATATATATATATACTAGCTGCTGCAAGTTTGCAGAGTCAATGGCATACATATATATTTATATTTACACGCACATATACACTTTTTTTACATTTTATAGTTGGTACTAGTATTCACTGGTATTGTAATTTTTAAAATTTACTTTATAAAATTTGTTTAAAATATATCAGTGGCTTAGTTCACTTAAAGTCACTTTATTTCTAGTACACAAAGTACACAACCACAACCGTAATAATCAACTAGCGCTTATATTAGATTATTTGGTTTATTCACCATACTTGTAACTGAAGAGGACTGAGAAGCAAAATGCTAAATTTAGGCAAAAGTGGTAAACTTCAAAAATGCCCCACTGATAATTCAAATTCAAAAATGTTTCATACAATTTGCAATTCACTTCTTAGATATATACAATTACCAGTTTAGTAAATAAATCCCAGTATTTCATTGTGAAAAAATATTTGCATTTACCATTAAATCTACAGCACTGGTTTATTTCAAGATATTTCTTATATTTAGCACTGTAAGATATTCATGCAAAAGATAACATACAGATCATTATACTTTATCAAAAATAAGGACAAAATATACTATTTAGGGGTCTTTTCTTCTGTCCTTTTACTGATGAGAGGCACTTAGTTTAGCTTGAATACATACACAGTACTTCCAACATCAACTGTAATGATACTTTAACTTATCTGATTAGTTGTTTTACTTTGAACTCCGCTAAACAAGTAATCATTATAGCTAAAAAGATTGTGCTTCACTACATGTACAAAAGAAACATCAAAGTGGATGTCCCCACACTGACATAGCCTGAAAGAATGGAGACACAGCAGCTAGAAGCTTAGCAATATGCTGTAAGTAATTCAGTCCATTCACTGACAATGGAGTATGTGTGACAATGATGTATACATAGACGATAAGGACACAACTTTTGTCACTCTGCAGTGTCCCACAAACGCAATTGTAGGCAGATCAACACTGTCCTAAGACAATTACCCAGGACATTCAACATATCATATTTTCATACCATAAATAGCTCAAGGCGCCAGGGATATGCTTCCTGGAGAAAACACTGGACCAAATCTTGAAGGGTGTGAAATTGGCATGATTAATAATTATAGTTATTAGCACATGTGCCAGCTGCTCATGTATGGTTTTCCCTGATTTATGGTGCTGTAACTGGCCATATCCGCTTCACTAGCAACCTTAGTCACACGACTGAAGGCAGAATGTGTGCTTCCCATTACCAAAGTCCCATCTTCAGACCATGGGTGAAAAAACATGCCCTTTAATGAGCAGACACATCAGTGGGATGGAGAAGGTCTTTTGTTCCCCTGCTCGTTGTCCTAACTGCTGGAACCTGTCTATTTGGAGCAGTCAAAGCCTTTGAAGTTTGGAGTTTTCTTTTCCCTTGAAACATAGGGGCTCAGTGTCCATGTTGAAAACGATGTGTGTTTGTTCGTTGACTTACTGTGTAGTGAAACAGATTATAAAGAAGCAAAATTTGTTTTACCTCTGCCAAATTGTGTTCTATTAGCAACGTATTTAGAAATAGCTATGCTGAGTTTCAGAAATCTAATCTTAAAAGCAAAGATGACTTAGGTCAAAATAATCCACGTCATGGTTATTCAAAAACCAAGGAGGTTTTGGAACTGAAAGAGTATATGTACATTTTAGGCCACAATGGCTCAGGAGCAGATATAGCTAACTTGGAGAGCTTTTCCAATTTGGAAATTGTGGAGAACTGATAATGGAATTGCCCATTTTGACCAAAATAGCCAATTACTAAATATCTCTAGATGTGTATGTAAATTTTCTCTGTGTTGTCTAAAGGTTGTAGAAATTACACTTGCTAGGTTTTTTACTTTATGTTTACTTATCTCTATATTTAACAAATATGTATATGTGAGGTTTGAAAAATAAAATAAAATTTATAAACACAAACGTCTTTATCATGCAACTAAGCGTTTCTCATCTTAGTGCCCTGTCAGGTGCTTTGCACATGGCAATCAGCATAAAGATGTATACATAGTTACATAGTTATATAGCTGAAAAAAGACTTGCGTCCATAAGTTCAGCCTTCCTCACAAATGTTGTTGCTGTTGATCCAAAAGAAGGCAAAAAACCTGGTCTGAAGCACTTCCAATTTTGCCACAAACTAGGAAAAAATTCCTTCTTGACCCCAAAATAGCAGTCAGATGTCTCCTTTGATCAAGCAGCTATTACCCCACTAATTAGAAATTATATCCCTGTATGTTATGTTTTTGTAAGTATTTATCCAATTTCAGTTTAAACATCTGTATGGACTCTGACAAAACCACCTCTTCAGGCAGAGAATTCCATATCCTTATTGTTCTTACTGTAAAAACCTTTTCTTTGCCTTAGATGAAATCTCCTTTCTTCCAGCCTAAATGTGTGACCTCGTGTCCTATGTATAACCCTGTTTATGAATAGATTTCCAGATAAAGGTTTGTACTGGCCCCGAATATATTTGTATAAAGTTATCATATCCCCTCTCAGGCGCCGTTTTTCCAAACTAAACAGATTTAATTTTTTTAACCTTTCTTCATAACTAAAATGCTCCATTCCTTTTATCAATTTTGTAGCTTGTCTCTGGACCCTCTCCAGTGCCATGATATCCTTCTTTAGAACAGGCGCCCAAAATTGCACAGAATATTCAAGGTGTGGTCTTACCAGCGATTTATAAAGAGGCAAAATTATATTTTCATCCCGAAAATTTATGCCCCTATTTATACATGACAAAATCTTACTGGCCTTAGCAACTGCAGATTGACATTGCATATTGCTGCCTAATTTGTTGTCTATAACAACTCCCAAATCCTTCTCGTGTGTGGTTATCCCTAATTCACTACCATTTAGTGTGTAAGTTGCTTGTGCATTCTTAACCCCGAAGTGCATAACTTTGCATTTCTCTATGTTAAATTTCATCTGCCATTTTAGTGCCCAGTCCCCCAATCTATCCAAATCTCTCTGCAGCAAAGCAATATCCTGCTCACATTTTATTACTTTACAAAGTTTTGTGTCATCTGCAAACACTGATACATGGCTTTCAATGCCTATTTCAAGATCATTTATAAATATGTTAAATAGAAGTGGTCACAAAACAGAACCCTGAGGGACACCACTTACCACTTTTGTCCAGCCTTAAAATTTACCATTAATTACAACTCGTTGTACTCTATAAAAAGAAAGAACAGTGACTACAGGACTGGAGACAATCCACTCCTGGAGTCAAAGAAGGACTAAATGGGCAATATGAAAGGGAATAACCCAACAGAAACAATAATAAAGAAGTTCCCAAAGGTAAGGGTGTATGGAGAGAAGAACAAACGTCTATCTCACACAATACACTCAACTAAGGGTATGCCCACTAGGAGAGCATATAGCATCCACTGGTTACACAAAGGTAAGTAGAATAAAAAATAAAAAATACTTTATTGAAAAATGATATAGAGATTAGATAAAACACATGGGGTCCGGGATGGGGGGATGGCTCATAGTCCGTGAGATTGAAATGGTACAGAAAGGAGACAGCCAGGCAGATATAAAACACTGTATGGCAGTATTATAAGCCACTAGTAAATGGGAGCTTGTGTCTTTCGAAATAGCATGTCATGCTAAAGTCTCTGTGATGTAGCACATTTCAGGGAGCTCCTTAATGAGCCAACAATATCTGCACAGAAAGTAATCAAACTACTATTATGGGAATAACAACCAATAGCTGGGGTGTAATTCCCTGGAGTTTTTTTTTTTTTTTTAATTTAAATGTTTTTATTTCTCGTGTACAAGGAAATGGGGTACAGAAAAGAAAGGGAATGTTCAATGATCACATTTCAGGGTTACATGAACTGTGCATCTATGGTATATGTCACATCACATACATAAACATAACATACATAAACATAAGCATCCCGGTGTTAAACTTAACCGGGGTTGCATCAAGGTCATACCGCAGGGTGTACAATTTCCCTTTAATGAAGGTCGGATAGTAAGAGGTTGTCCCCCTACCGTCTCGGGAATGGTAGTATGTGTGAGTAACCCTGCAATCAGCAAACAACAAACAAACAATAGGGGGGGAGGGGGAGGGGGAAGGGGGGGTTTTATTGACCCTGCCTAGGTCGAGGTAGGTGTTATGTATTTCCTTTTAAGCTCTTTCCGTGATAGACTTATTTGCCATTCCGTGGCTCGCTCTTCCTATCTGACCGCTAAGAGTTCTGTCTTACCCGGGTCTGCCTCTTGGGCGGTTATGTCCTGGTGTTAGTCCAAAACTCTGTCCAGGGTTCCCAAGTCTTAAGGTGTCTATTTCGTTTCCCCATTAACGACCAGTGGATGTCCTCTATCTCCCTCACTCCCTCTACCTTTTGTACCCATTGCTCTATGGTTGGGATGCTAGGTTTACGCCAGTACAGTGGGATCAGGGCGTTTGCCTCCCCTAGCAAAATGTGCAGTAAGTGTTGCCTGTGCGATTCCTTAAATGTACGTGGCCAGCCGAGGAGTACTTGGGGTGCCCCTAGGCGGATGGTTGGTGCTAGTATCTTTGTAATCTCAGAGATTATGGTTCGCCAGAAACGCTGAATGTCCCGGCAGCTCCACCAAATGTGTAACATATCCCCTCTGCTGGCTGAGCATCTCCAGCAGATATTGTCAAGTGAAGGGTTTATAGCATGCAACACGGCTGGTGTTCTATACCATCTAGTAACCCGTTTATAGAAGGTCTCTTTGCGCGTGACACTGATCGAGGTTTTGAGACCTGTCTCCATAATACTAGACCAGTCCTTGTCCGAGAGATGTATGTGAAGGTCTGTCATCCATTTCTGTTGGAATGTGGGAGTCGTGGGTTCTCTGTCTGCCGACTGAAGGATGCGGTATATTTTAGATAGGGGCCGTTTACGGTCGCCCGTTGGGCCACAAAGGAGTTCAAAGTGCGTGTCTCCTCTCTTGGTCCAAAGGGGGAGGACGTGTTTCGTCAGGAAACCCTTAAGCTGTGCTCTGGTCATAATGTCCAGGAGAGTGGCATGTCTCTGTGTTACTTGTCCGTCTTTAAATTGAGGTGGGTCATCCTCAGTTAGTAGTTCAGTAATGACTGGTGAATGCGTTCCCGTGAGGCGGGCAAGTGAGGGCCCTCCCCATCCTCCCTGGAAGTCGGGATTATAGGCCGTAGGGAAAAATCTAGAGATTCCAGGGGACAGTCCCCACTTATCTTTGTGCCGTCTCCAGATTGTGAGCGTGTTGTGAATGAGTGGATGTCTTGAGGGGGTCAGGGATTTGAGTTGGCATGTTTGCCACGGGAGGGTCGATAGAGGGACCGGTACAAAGCTCTGTTCTAGATCGTACCACGATCTTTTCTTGCTTGTGTCTGTCCACTCTTTTAGTCTGGTAAGTAAGACTGCTACGTAATATTTATATATGTGAGGTAGTCCCAGGCCCCCCCTGTCCGTGGTGGACGACAATGTGGACAAGGCAAGTCTTGCCGGTTTGCTTCCCCAAATATATTTAACGAAGATAGTCTTCATTCGTTTAAAGAATGACCCTGGGAGTGGAATAGGCAAGGCCTGTAGTATATATAGGATTTTTGGCAGTACCATCATCTTTAAAACACTGATCCTGCCCATTAGGGAGATATGGGGTAGATCCCATCTGTGCAAATCATTTTTAACGACCTCTATGAGGGGAGGGTAGTTGATGTTGTATAGTTCCGTGATATTAGTAGTGAGTCGTACCCCTAAATAAGTCAGGCCTGACCGTGTCCAGGGAAATGTGTGGGTTCGTTGAAGGGTGTTTTGCAATGTTGCGGGTACAGAGATTCCTAGGATCTCGCACTTATCCGCATTGATCTTAAAATTTGATAGTGACCCAAAGGTTTGGATCTCCGATTGTATATGAGGTAGAGTTTTTATTGGGTCCGTGAGTGTGAACAGAACGTCGTCTGCAAATGCAGAGACCTTCACCTCGCCTCCGTGGTACCCAAATCCGTGTATGTCTGTATTAGATCGGATTGCTGTTAGGAATGGTTCCATGGCTAGGACAAATAATAGGGGAGACAGAGGGCAGCCCTGGCGTGTGCCATTGGAGATGAGGAAGGGTGTGGACAGTTGGCCGTTTACTCTGACTCTGGCCGAGGGGCCTCTGTATAGAGTCTGTATCCAGTTCAGGAGTCTTGGGCCGATTCCCAGGACCTCCAGGACTGTGAACAGGTAGGTCCAGTCAACTCTATCGAATGCTTTTTCAGCATCGATTGCCATTAAAAGTGTCGGTGTTCTATTGGTAGTAGCTCCATGGATGACATTTATAATTTTTGTGGTATTGTCCCGGGCTTCACGTCCCGGCACAAAGCCGGCCTGGTCTGGATGGATCAAATTCGGCAATAACGGCTTAAGCCTGTTCGCTATCATTTTCGCCATCAATTTGAGATCTAAGTTTATAAGAGATATGGGCCTGTAGCTGCCACATTTTGTGGGGTCTTTGCCTGGTTTAGGGATAATAGTTATCGAGGCGCAGAGCATGGGGGGTGGGAGTACCGTGTTGGGGCTGAGGCCATTCAATGTGTGTAGAAAATGAGGAGTTAGTTCCTGTGATAATGTTTGGTAGTACCTTGCCGTTAGCCCGTCTGGGCCCGGACTTTTCCCCTTCGGTAGGGACTTAATGGTTGCTAGTATCTCCTCCTGTGTGAACGGTTCGTCTAGTGTGTGCGAGTCAGCAGTCGGAATAGTGCGTGGGAGATGCACAGTGATATATTCTCTTAAGTTGTGGAGTTGGCCATTTGGGGAGGCTAGGTTGTATAAGTTTGAGTAAAAAGCATTGAATGCCTTTGCTATGTCATCGGTGGTGTTACACGCCTTCCCTGTGCTATCTGAGATCTTGTCAATGAAGGATCTTTGTCGTTTAGCTTTCAGAGCTTTGGCCAATAATTTCCCACTTTTGTTACCTTGGGCGTAGAAAGTGGTCTTCGTTAATTGTACCGATCTATATGCCTTTCCAGTCAGTAACGATCTAAGTTCTATGCGTAATGCAGTCAGGGTCTGAAAGTTGTCGCTTGTTGGGTCTTGTTTATGTTTTGTGTCGGCTACTTGTATGGCCTCTGTCAAGGTATCAATTTTACGTGATCGTTCCTTTTTAATCCTAGATCCCCACTTAATGAAGATGCCCCTGATGACCCCTTTGTGGGCCTCCCAGACCCATGGGTCCGACACCTCATTGTTCCTGTTTTCAGTAAAATAATCATTCAAAGTCTGTCGTAGGTCTACCAGGACCCTGGGGTCATCTAATAAGGATTCGTTTAATTGCCAATGAGAGGCAGGTTTAGGTTCATTTTGGATGGTGAGTGTCAGGAATACTGGGGCATGGTCTGTCCATGTGATTTGCCCTATGGATGCTTCATTCAGCAAGGGGAGATGTCTATGACTGATGAAAACCATATCTATTCTAGAGTAGCTGTCAGCTGTTTGAGAGTAGTAGGTGTAGTCCTTGTCCTGCGGGTGTAGTGTGCGCCAGCAGTCTACTAGCTGGTGTGAGTGGAGCAGTTTGGAGAGCAAGAGTCTTTGGTGACGTCTAGTGTCCGAAGCCTTAGAGGAGCTGTCAATTGAATGATCAAGTACTATATTCCAATCCCCTCCCACTATCACCACTCCCTCGGCAAATCCCTCCAATTTGGTCAAGTAGGAGCGGATATAGGGGGTTTGATCAACATTAGGAGCATAGATATTCGCTATGGTCACTAGTGTACCGTTATAGACTCCTTTGATGAACACATATCTGCCATTGGGGTCAGTTTTAATATCTGACTTGACAAAGGTGGCACCAGACGCTATAAGTATTGCCACCCCTCTGGTTTTCTTGTGAGTGTTATTACTGTAGTATGCTGTGTGGGCACCTTTAGTGCGTATTTTCGGTTGGAAGTCCCCTCTAAGGTGTGTCTCTTGCAGTAAGATGATATCGGCCCTCTGTCTATCTCCTGCGCCAGCATAGTGCGCTTCATAGGGGAGTTCAGTCCCCGCACATTCAGGGACATTATTTTAGTCCGGGTCATTTTAGTGTTTTATGGGCTAGTCTCCTATCTGGTGGGTCAGAGCGTTTGTTGTTCAGCACGGGAGTCAGGTGGGCTAAATAGGCAGGATAGGTTTGGGAAAGGTGAACCAGGGGTAAGTATAAACTATATACAGCAGTACGATAGGGCAGATACCTATCGTGCGGCGAGATTGGCGCTACACTTGTGGGTAACGCCATCGTGTCCACAAGTGTTTGCGGGGCGCCTCTCTTGGGGTGGTGGTCCGGGTGACTGATCGGGTTGGTCTCAGGGGTTCCACTGGACTGTCTGGTCTACACTGATAGTCTCTGTGTCCCTCTAGTCCTAAGGACCCGTGGGTCAAGGGTTAGTGAGGTTGTTAAGTAAGTCCCTGTGGACCGGGCCCTCAGCGTCTGTAGTCATTCAAAACGTTCAAACATATAACATTTAAGGCTTTGGGCCTGGTTATGGCAATTTCAGTAAAACATTATAACAGCATTAAATAGCGTATAAAAACATAAAAAAGTATAACTAAAGTTGGCAGCATGGTGAGTTATAGGTTAGTAAATCAGAGTTTGTGAGCATATTGCAATTATATGGCAATATAGACAGTTATATAATTTTGGCATACGACCGTAGAGCTTCTCAGTCGGGCTCTTCCCTGGATGGTGCAGCGTTGTCCGCGTGAGGTTGGGTTTGTCTTCGTCTCTTCCGTGGCGTCTTTTGCCATTTAGCTTTTTGTGGGATTTGCTTGGTCGTGAACCCGTTAAGTCCTGTCCAGTCCTCTACGGCAGATATCGGTAGGTTCAGTGCTTTCTGGAATCCTGGGACCTCCGCTGGTGTGGTGATTACATGAGACCCCTCCGGAAGATTCACAATCAATGCGAACGGGAAGCCCCAGCGAAATCTAATTTTCTTCTCCATCAGGGCTTGTGTGACGGGTTTCAAGGCTCGTCGCGCCAGTAATGTAGAAGGTGAGATATCTTGAAAGACCGTCACCGTGTGGCCACTCACTGATAGATTTTTATTTTGGCGGGCTTTATGAAATATTTCTTCTTTAAGGGGAAAGTTGTGGATCCGGCAGATTAGGTCTCTTGGCTTATCTGGAGCTAAGTTCCTGGGCCTAGTGGCTCTGTGTGCCCTGTCAAAGGCAATTGCTGTATCAGGGGGTCTGGACAAAATATGATTGAATAGCGTGGTGAGGATTTGAATGGGGTTTTCAGTGCTTCCTTCAGCGGCTTCTGGTATGCCCCTGACTCTCAAATTATTTCGGCGCCCCCTGTTGTCTACATCTTCCAGTTGCCTCTGTAGGTGCCTTATTGCTGCAGCATGCATCTCCTGTGTGGTGTATGATTCAGCCCATTGCTTGTCAGTATTTTCTATTTCCTCCTCCATGGCCTGTACCCTAGCTCCCAGGTGCTGTACCTCTGCACTGACCGCCTGTAATTTTTCCCCAAAACTATCCTCCAGTTTCTGAAACATAGCTGCAATATCTGACCTGGAGGGTAGTTGGTGTAGTAATGCCCTGATCTCTTGATCCTCATTAGATGCGTCTGAGGCCGTCGGGCTAGATGGCCGGCTGCCGCGCACATGTGCCGCGGGCGCCATTTTGTCCCGTTTGTGTGGGTCTGTCTGATCGCCGAACAATCTCCTCAGGGATGATTTGGCTGACGGCTGGTCGGTCGCGGGGGGGTTCCCCAACATGCTGCGCTGCTTTTTCGTCGCCATCTGCGTTATTGTGTTGCCGTTTTACCCCTAAGTCTCCCGGTCAGGGCTGGAGCTCAGCGCTCATGCGGCCATGCACCTCGGCGTCCAGACCACGCCCCCCTCAATTCCCTGGAGTTTGTGACAAGCTGTAAAACCCGTTAAATAGATGGTAAATAGATCGGTCGGGGAAAATGCTGACTAGCAACAGTGAAGTAAACTGGAATCAAAAGTATATACTCTCAGAGGAATAAACTCAAAAGGAAATTCCTCTTATATATGATAATACCCAGGTACCTCAATTCATCTGATAAGTAATTAGCCCCACAGTTCAAAGTAAAAATGGGTTGCTTGCAAGTGCAGATCAAGTAGCAATATTAAAAGCATATTGCTACTTTGTAACAAAATGTTATCAGGTCTTTAAACATGGTTCTATATACCCTGAAGATATTGCTTCAGGGAGAAAGTGTACACTGTTGCTAAAAAGGAGCTACTTATACACAGAATGTGGCTCCAAAGTCTGCCCCTGCTTCCTAGATAGAAGGAAAGAAACGACTCTCAACCGTCAGGCACATCATCCCCAAATACCCGGCCCCATGCTGCCCAGATCAAAATAATAAAAGTAAAAATAATGACCGTATAGCTCACAGATATAAGGAGTATATCTAGCTATAAACAGCTGCTCACTCAAAATAAATGCCTAGATTTAAAGACAGGCAACAAAGTGAAAAATAACTGACTGGACTAAGCTATTCGATCGCTATGATAAGCTTCTTAATCCAAGTAATAGGATCGCTATGCTGAGCTTCCAAAATCAGATTTAGTAAGTACAAAGCTAAAGAGCAAGCTGACTAAGCTGAAAATTCCAAGTAGCTTCGCTATACTGAGCTTCCAACTCAAGGTAATAGGAGATAGGAAAGAAAATCCGCCTAGATCTGAAACAGACTTAATAAAAAAACATGATAAATAAAGCTGCCTAGGCTAAGATTCTAAATAACTTATAGCTTGACGCGCGTTTCGGCGCTGTGTGGCGCCTTTTTCAAAAGTGATGACATGCTTGACATGCTATTTCGAAAGACACAAGCTCCCATTTACTAGTGGCTTATAATACTGCCATACAGTGTTTTATATCTGCCTGGCTGCCTCCTTTCTGTACCATTTCAATCTCACGGACTATGAGCCATCCCCCCATCCCGGACCCCATGTGTTTTATCTAATCTCTATATCATTTTTCAATAAAGTATTTTTTATTTTTTATTCTACTTACCTTTGTGTAACCAGTGGATGCTATATACTCTCCTAGTGGGCATACCCTTAGTTGAGTGTATTGTGTGAGATAGACGTTTGTTCTTCTCTCCATACACCCTTACCTTTGGGAACTGCTTTATTATCGTTGTACTCTATCCTTAAGCCAATGTTCTACCCAAGAACAAGAATATTCATCTAGATCAATTTCTTTTAGTTTGAAGACTAACCTATTGTGAGGAACCGTATCAAATGCCTTGGCAAAGTCCAAGTAGATCACATCCACTGCAACACCCTGATCTATACTTCTACACTTCTATACTTCTATACAGAGAAGAGGAGAGATTTAACACAGTTTCTATTTCTTCTCTTTATTTGTACTGTGAGCCGTGGTGTTGCCTGGACTTAAAGGGTTACTCTAAGCATCATAACCGCAATGGTTTACATTCTTACCTGTGTCCCCTGCTCCTTGGTGGTCCAATGACACACTTCCAGCTTCGGAAGTTGGAAGTCTCCATTTTGGCTTTATTATAATTAAATAAGTCATGACCCTTGTAAAATGTCATATATTGTTCGTCTGAGGTTGTATTTGCCTAATTTTAAGACCTGCTAATGTAAAGATGATTGTTATTATGTCATGATACATAAAACCATAAAATTCTTTATTTTTCCCATATATATATATATATATATATATATATATAATGTTCAAGTAGAGATTTAACCCTTGTATCACAACTCAACTTTGAATTCTATGTGTCGTCTTGCTCAGAAATGCTTCAGACTTGAGAAAGGGAGGTTCTCCCGAAAGCTTGTCATTAAAAAATTATGTTAGTCCAATAAAAAAGGTATTACAAGGGGGCAGAGCCTGGCTTCCAGGCTGCATGGACGTGCTGAGACTGAGCTCCAGACTAAATCAGCACGATTTGGGGAAAAAACCCTAAAAAACCTGCACGTACAGCACCTGGAGGGTGATAGCACAGCCGGAGACACCCGGGCGCATCGACAAATACCAATCGTTAACCCGACCTTAACTGGGACCGGCACCCGTACCAAGAGGCCTACTTGAGACCCTGCCGGGGAGAGGCAGCCACTCTCCTTGTGGTCGACCCTGCAGTGGGAACCTCCAAACTACTCACCTGCTATCCCCCCCCCCAACACGGTGTGTCCGGAGCAATCAGCCACACTGATCTCTGCACGATGACAAGGCAGTGTGATCTCCCACGAGGCATTCCTAAGACGGCGGCTAGTAGCACATCGCTCACGCCGAACCTGCTCCCAGGCAACAATCTACCACGATACAACACAGCGCCTGAACGAAATATTCAGACGATTCGGGCAAAACTAAGAGACTGCCTGAAAACAGCACAGACCGCGCGGAGACATGCACGAACAGCAGGTAAGCGAGGCAGCCGGCAGCGGGGACAGGGGGGCATACCCTTGGGCATAGCAACGGATGGCCCACACAACCCCAAACCACAGAGCCTACCCGGGCTGGAGGCCAAAAGGGTGAAGACCCGGATGCATTGTCCACACCCACGGAGGCTCCAACGCCGCAAGTGGCCACAGTCCAACAGGCCCTCCACTACCCCCGAAAGGGGAGGAAACTCGGGCTCCAGAAGCTGCAGAGTTCAGGCCCACCATCCATCAGCTTAATCTGACATACTGCATGACCAGGACTGACATCCATGGAGAGCAGAGGGCAAAAACACACGCAACCCCGGACCATGGTGACTTTCAAGCATACTGTAAAGTTATCTGTTAGGCAACTGTTATATTTTTACTTTTATTATTTCTAAGCATGTACTCTACATATCGTACCATAAGCTCAAGCAGAACAACCTAAGCCACAGCGCCAATGTATGTCTACCTCCAGTCCGACGATCTTACTGTGACTTGCTATAAAAGACAAGCTGAGCTAGCCTGTACTAAGCTTATTTAATGTCTACCAAACGACATGTCTCACATTCTGACTATTTAAAAACTACTGTATAACATGCTCACATATCACAATAACACTAGCTTGATCAATCAAACATCGTTAAACCTTAATTACTCAACCTGCTTAGACGACATACCTGCTTAGATATGCCTGATTTACATAGAGAGCAATCTGTGTGATTTAAACAAGCTTAATTCTTTATTTTCCTTTCTTTGCTCTTATTTTAAAAATGTGCACATACTCCTGAACACCCCAATGTTATAAGTGTTGAAACTCAGCGTGGGGAATGCCGTTGGGGCACCACACGGATGCTGTTATATTTCTTTGCACTGCAAAAAAAAAGTATTACAAGATACAAATTTTATATGTGTGTGTGTGTAAATATGTGTGTGTGTGAATATATATATATATATATATATATATATATAGAACAAAAATAGGTAGATAATAGCACTCCCAGGACTTCATAGATATAGTGAAAAAAATTTACTTAGCTTTATTCAGTGACAGCCACAAGAAATCAACGTTTCAGTTCCTATGTGGAACTTTCGATAGGGTCCTGACGAAAGTTCCACATAGGAATTGAAACGTTGATTTCTTGTGGCTGTCACTGAATAAAGCTAAGTTAATTTTTTTCACTATATCTATGAAGTCCTGGGAGTGCTATTATCTACCTAATTTTGTTCTATTAATATTGCTGATAAGCACCGGGCCAAAGTCTGCTTTAACAGGAGTGCAAGCATTTGGACACATATATATATATATATATATATATAATGCCAAAATACCAGAGTACTGCAGTAAGCAATGACACCTTTTTTATTGGACTAACATAATATTTCAAAGACAAGCTTTTGAGAGTTTTCCTTTCTTCTTCAGATCTGAAGCAATCTGAAAGTTTAACACCTAAAACAATTGATGTTAGAGAAGGGGAGGGAGGAGGGGGGGAGTGGGGTGTCGTAAATAGCAGAAGTTGTGCCTGAAAGTGGAAGGTGCAGGTTGGTTGAGAATAGCCAGAAAAAGTAAATAAACAGAGGAGAGTCAATAAAAACAAAAACCAAGAAAACAGCAAAGCAGGGCATGCAAGTAGCTGCATATATGTATGTATATAAATTGATCCAATAAAGGTGAAGTGAGAATACTGAAAATTTTGGCATCTTGTCTACTGGACTAATATGGCTAATCCAATATATATATATAGTTACTACAATGACTCTCCAGCAAACCCAGTGTCAGGATCCTAACACCCCCAATCCCATGTTGCTGAAGGGGTTAAAACCCCTTCAGTGACTTACCTGAACCCAGCACCGATGACCCTCGGCTCCACCCACGCTCCTCCCCCGCCGATGTCAGCTGGCGGGGGAGACTCAGTGCGCATGCAACTAAAGAGGCATCAGCAAAAGAGGACAAGCCAGAAGATGATGTCGATGTAACAGACTTGAGCCCCTTCTGTTCGGTTGTCCGTATCCTTCTTGTTCATATCCCAAATGAAGATGAGTGTTCCCCTTTTTATACCCACAGAACACCTACCTCCCCCTGGCTCGTTAACTTCAAATTCATCGTTCAGATTAATTGTTTTTAAATCAGAAAGTAAACACTTTTATATAAATATACAGGCATTGAACAGGAGGATTGGAGGAAGGCAGATGTCATTCCTATATTTAAAAAGGGTTCAAAATCCTTGTCTGGAAATTATAGACCTGTGAGCGGTGGCGGAACTACTGTGGTCGCAGGGGTCACAGCTGCAACCAGGCCCGTCACTCTAGGGGATCCTGCTGCTCCACAGACCCTCGCGGCTGGGGTGCCCACCGGCTATGTAACGCAGTATAACCACCAGGGCCACGCATTCAGGGGCCCAACAGGTGGCCCATGCTCTTAGAGCCACCCAATGGCAATGAATTTCCGGGAGGTATGGTCAGCACTGCAGCGCTTTAACAGCGTGACCAGGCCCCCTGTGATGTCAGACGCTGGGAGGAAGTGACTGTCCCGGTCACTCCTCCCAGCAACCACCGGGAGCTGCGCGGGAGGAGGAAGGAGAGTGGGAACTCTGACTCCCATCAGCATGAGCCACTGGGCCCCAGGAAAAGTCACCCTACTGCACCTAAAAGGTAAGAAGCAGGAGGGTGACTAAAATATTTTGCATGTCTGTGTGTTAGTGTATGTCTGTCTCTGCCTGAGAGTTTAACTTCTGTGACTGGGAAAATATTTAAAGGGCTATTAAGAGAAAATATTCAGGAATTCATTGGGAAGAACTTTGTTATTAGCAATAATCAGCATGGTTTTATGAAACACAGGTCATGTCAAACTAACCTAATTGCATTCTACGAAGAAGTAAGAAGAAGTATAGATCAGGGTGTTGCAGTGGATGTGATCTTCTTGGATTTTGCCAAGGCATTTGATACAGTTCCTTACAATAGGTTAGTCTTCAAACTAAAAGAAATTGGTCTAGATCAGCGGTTTCCAAACTGTGTGCACACAGGGGGGCGCAAGATATTTCCCCATTGCTATAATAATGGCACCGGGAACCGTGTCTTCCTCTCCCATGCCGGCTCTGCAGGACCGGAGGGTAGTTCAGAGATCTCCTTCTCAGGCCCGCTAGCAGTGTAATGCTGGTAGCCAGCAGGGGAGGGAGAGAGGACCCAGAGGAGCTCAAACCTGCAGCTCTGCCGGGTTCTCCTCTCGCGAGCCTTGAGCATTGCCACGGTTACCACAGCAACACTCTGATTCTCACAAGAGTGAACTCTAGCACCTCTTGAGACTGCTGCAGTTCACTCTCACCACTTGGACCACCAGGGCTTCTCCACTAGACCACCTTGTACTGTCCCCCGTTCCAGGAAAAGGTAAGCACAGAGCAGGTAAAAATAATAAAAGTATATATTTATCTGCCCTCCTACCCCCACAGACCCTCAATAACTCTACCTATATACACAATTACCCCCGTACACACAAACTGCCCCCCCACACACTTCCCCCCAAACACACACATTACCCCCATACACACACATTACCCCCCATACACACATACTGCCCCTCCAAACACACAAACAGCAACCCACCCACACATACGGTGCCTCTCACACACTGTCCCCCACACACATTGTTCTTATCTGCCGTCACATTCTATGTTTCTATTAACACAGTAAAGGAGTTTAAGCATGCGTGGGATAGGTATAAGGCTATCCTAACTATAAGATAAGGCCAGGGACTAATGAAAGTATTTAGAAAATTGGGCAGACTAGATGGGCCGAGTGGTTCTTATCTGCCGTCACATTCTATGTTTCTATGTTTCTATTAACACACACTGTCCCCCCATACACACACACACAACCTGCCCCTCATATTACCGCCCCCCACACACACACACTGTACCCCTCACACACAAACTGTCACACATACACACATCCAGATATGTAAGGGAGTGGAATTTTTGGCACTTGTATTCAGTATGTGTGGCAGCTTGGGCTTCCTTAACCAGAGTCTCTTCTTTTTTGGTAGTGTGGTTGATATGCAAAGGAAAGTGCAGGGAGGCAGTGTTGTTCTCAGATACAAAGTAGTTTGTGAAATAAGCAGAGAGAATGCAATATAGTGCAGTATGTTATAAATGCTGGTAGGATATGAAAGAAACAAATTGCACTTACAATTTTCTGGAGCTTATGTTCAGCTCCAAATGTATGCATGTGGATATGGTGGTGAGTCCTTGTACTGGTTAGCAGGTGTTGTTCCCAGTACTCCTAGTTGTTTTACCGCAGTTTGGCAATCAAATGTCCTCCATGTGTAGGAGAAGAAATGAAAAAACAGAATATAGTGCTCTATCTGTATATATTAAACGGAATAATAGAAATTAAAATGAGATATACTCACAAATGGAGAGCATATAAAAGTATTGTTCAATCCCAATAGGCTTAGGTGGTATAATCCCCACCAAGAATATCACTGTGTAAGTCCTCTGGATCAAAACATCAAAGATAGGTCTGGAATCTCCAAGTGGTATAAAATAATTAAGTTTATTTTGGAGATAAAAATTATATAAAACTAAGTATAACATAAAAGGAATTATAAAACACTAATGCATTTCACCTAAGACAGGCTTTCTCAAAGAGAAAGGTTCACCTCAAACTTTGTACATGTGTAGGTAGTACCATACATCAGCTTTGCAAACTCATTCATTACTGCCCACAAGAAGCACCCATTCCCCCTTATTGGAAAATCACATATGAACAAAATAGAATGAAAGTGGCGAGATTAGCAGCATATCCAGGAGGTTGGGTGAATGCATTGCACAACAATCATGGTTTGTATGTTTGTTACCATGCCCTGAGTTGCATGTGGTGGGAGTTTGAAGCTGTCTACAGGCACCTATCTCCCAGGGCACTTCCATTGTGTATGATTGGCCATTTTTCTTTTTTATATATTTTGATCTATATTTTAATTTTGCTGTGTGGTAACTCTCTTGTAAGTACTCCAAATCATGAAGCATGTGATAGGGAACTAGATTTGTGGATGGGGTTGGGGATGGGACACCTAAGATATAAATCTGGCCCTGGCTGTGCATGGGAGCATGCAGGGGAAACATTATAAACAGGCTCCTTGTACTTTATTGCTATATACAGTGTATAAAGGAAATGCTGTGGAAAAATGTAATGTGTGTATACAGGCAGGCGATGGAGCCAATTTCACTGTCAGACAGGTTAAGGCCCAGTGGTGGCTAACCTTGACACCATACATTGTTTCTGGACTACATTTCCCATGATGCTCAGCTAGCTTTTAGACTCTAAAATCTAGCTGAGCATCATGGGAAATGTAGTCCAGAAACAATTTATGGTGTCAAGGTTAGCCATCACTGGGTTAAGCCTTGCTTGCTAAGCCTCCTTCTTTGGTATCAACATAATGTTGACAGTACACTTTTAAAGTGGCACCTGTAAGGGTCCCAAGGAAAGGCTACAGCGAACCCCTGAAAATCTATGGGCGCAGGGAAGCTGTCCCTTAGCTACAAATAGTCATAAAATAATTTTATAAACATTCTTTATCATGGATATAATTTTCTCAAACAATCCCACAGCTAACAAATTATTGTTTTAAATTTTTTTAAGCATTCCAAATACCTTAAATCTGATCAAACAATTGTTTTAGTAGATACAAGTCAATATCTTGTAAACATTATCAATAAATAAAACTTTTTCTCTGGATCTCATGATTTGTAACAAAGTGAAAAAAACAACAGTTTGTTACCAAAAGTCTATAAACGTACAGAACATTCACTGGTGTGGTATACTTATTGTACCTTTAATATGTATGTTTCCAACTAAAGCTCTAAATGTGCAGAGAATTCTCTAGCTTCTCATCTGTAATGCTATTGTAGCCATTCCAGCTTAGATTTGGAAGAATAGGTTTGGCTATCTTAATTTAGCCCATATCATGACATCTGTCTAGTGAACAGAATCACTGTACTATTTTATGCTATTTGGCACAGCCAGTACTCTCTGCTTGGTAGACAGCCAGTGTTGCAAAAAGGTCAAAGACAGCCCAAAAGTCTTCTTTATGGAATTGAGCTGAAGCATGACCAGTATTTTAGTATATGTCCTTCAGTTGCATTTTGAAGGACAACTATATAAATCTAATCAAAATTAAAGTGTATATTCACAGCAAACTGTATTATCTGTATCAATAAATGCAATATGCATAAAAGCATACACACAATTGGACGTAAATATAATTATCCAATAATGAAATCTAAGGAAAAAAATATTTTGTTGTTTTTTCACCCAGCAATATGCCCCTTCTTATTCTCTTACATCACTGACAGCAATATAAAAGTTTAAAAAGTTAATTTACCAACTGGGAAGTTTTTGAGGCATCAAGTGAGGGGAAGGCAAAGGCTAGCTCAAGCTACAGGTATTCAATATATTAATGTACAGGTACGTATAATAATTATCTCCTATCCTTTAGCCAAAGGGTGGGAGTAGCCCACCTGCTGTATTAACACCAATGCCAATAGTGTCAAGGAATGGAAGAAATGTGATATATCCTCCACCTGGTATTTTAACACTTTCCATGCACTAATTCTACCACCAGTCTTTGTCAAACTTTTGGGTAGTCATTTTTTTGTAATTTTTCCACACACATTGTACTTTAGGGATGGATTCTCAGCTCCTGTCAAAGAACAGCCCAATATGTGTTCAGTAGCATCTCCCAAGTACAACAGTGCCCCCAATGTACAGGTTGTATGGGTTTTTGCAAACGTACAGGGGTCAAATGTTTGCACATTGAAATTTGCCAGATTGTTTTGCTGGGCCTATGTTGTTTTTGAGACCATATAGCAGCCCTGAAATGAAAATTAACCCCATCATGGCATACCATTTGTAAAAGTAGACAACCCAGGGTATTCAAAATGGGGTATATCCAGTCTTTTTTAGTAGCCACTTAGCCACAAATGCTGGCAAAAGTTAACGTTTTTATTTTATAAAAAAAAAAAATTACACAAAAACTGCACTTTTACTGGTGATTTCATCATTGTGATAGGTTTTACTGTTTTAAACACTCATATTTGTGTTCAGCGAAGTCTCCCAAGTATAAAAATACCCCCATGTAAAGGTTTTAGGGTGTTTTGGAAAGTAACAGGGTCCATATAGGGCTTGCCCAATTCAGTTTGCCGGTTTGTTTTGCTGCATCTATGTTGCCTTTTGAGACCATATGGTAGCCCAGGATTGTGAAATAACCCCATCATGGCATACCATTTTCAAACCTAGACAACCCAGGGTATTTAAAATGGGGTATGTCCAGTCTTTGGTAGTAGCCACTTAGTCATAAACGCTGGCCAAAGTTAGCATTTTTATTTGTTTTTTTATAAATGTATTTTTTTGCAATTTATATTACATATCTAAAAAAATTGATTTTCTCACCCCTCCTAGGTGATATGTTTATTCCTCATTCTCGGGTCATCTACCAGAGGCCTGGGAGTTTGAGGGTTCTGCGCAGTATCTTAGCTGTTCCTAGAACTGCACTCTTCTGGACAGCGATCTCAGTCCCACCTGCAATCTGTTGAAGCCACTTCCCCAACTTGGGAGTCACAGCCCCGAGTGCTCCTATCACAACTGGGACTACTACTGCCTTCACTTTCCATATCCTTACTAGTTCTTCTTTCAGTCCTTGGTATTTGTCCACCTTCTCATGTTCCTTCTTCTTGATGTTATAGTCACTGGGTATTGCCACATCCACCAAGACTGCAGTCTTTTGTTCCTAGTCTACCACCACGATGTCTGTTTGGTTGGCCAGCACTTGCTTGTCTGTCTGGATCTTGAAGTCCCACAGGATCATAGCCCTGTCATTCTCAACTACCCTTTGTGGTATCTCCCATTTGGACTTAGGAAGGTCCAATACATATTCTGTGCAGATGTTTCGGTACACAATCCCAGCAACTTGGTTGTGTCTCTCCGTGTATGCTGTTCCTGCTAACATCTTGCATCCAGCTACTATGTGCTGGACTGTCTCAGAGGCCTCTTTGCACAGTCTGCACCTTGGGTCTTGCCTGGTGTGGTAGATTCCAGCTTCTATTGATCTGGTGCTGAGTGCCTGCGCCTGTGCTACTAGGATTAGTGCCTCAGTGCTGTCTTTCAGTCCTGCCTTTTCTAACCACTGGTAGGATTTTGTCATGTGAGCCACATCCACTATCTGCCAGTGGTACACCTCATGGAGAGGTTTGTCTTGCCAAGGAACATCCTCTTTTTCTGCATCCTCAATCTGTGGAAGTCTGAGGCATTCCCTTAGCAGTTCATCTTTGGGAGCCATCTTCATGATGCACTTGTGGATGCTCTGTGTTTTATCCAGGACTGTGGCCTTGACACTCATCAGGCCCAGACCTCCTTACTTCCAGCAGGTGTACAGTCTCTGGGTACTGCATTTTGAGTGGAATCCTCATAGTGAGTAATTTCCTGGTCTTGACATTCATGGTGACCAGTTCTTCTTTTGACCAGGTTATTATTCCAGCTGGGTACCTGATGACCGATAGGGCATTTTGTGTTGATGGCTTGGATCTTGTTCTTGCCATTGAGCTGGGACTTCAGGACCTGTCTGACTCTTTGGAAGTACTTGGATGTTGCTATCCTCCTTGCCTCTTCCTCGTGGTTGCGATGCGTTTGTGATATATATATATATATATATATATATATATATACTGTGACAGAGTCTATGGGAGGGTAATAGAAGGAAGGTATTTAGGACCCAGACTCCTCCATAGCCTGTACTCATTCACCTTCCCAATTAGCAACTGCTGAGGCTTTAATTAGCAGGTCTCAGAGCAAAAAGGAGGAGATACAATCTGACCTGCAGAGAGAGCAGGTCTGTGCAGAGCAGCACCAAACAAAGTGTTAAAGGTTGGTGAAACCAATGTTTATTTTGTTGATTTGTGTAGTTTATTACCTCAGTTTAGTAAGGGACATTACTTTATGTTTAGTTAGTGCTCGAATTTGAGCTAGGATTTTGTTTGTAGACTTTCCTTTCTGTTTTGCTGAAGTTTTGAACAAACTGATTGCTGCATGGATTTTTTGTGCACGATGTAAATAAACCACACCATTTTCTTTGCCTTAGATGAAATCTCCTTTCTTCCAGCTTAAATGCGTGACCTTGTGTCCTATGTATAGCCCTGTTTATGAATAGATTTCCAGATAATGGTTTGTACTGGCCCTGAATAGATTTGTATAATGTTATCATATCCCTTCTCAGGCGCTGTTTTTCCAGACTAAAGAGATTTAAATTTTTTTATCCTTTTTTCGTAACTAAAATGCTCCATTACTTTTATCAATTTTGTAGCTTGTCTCTGCACTTTTTCTAGTGCCATGATATCCTTCTTCAGAACAGGTGCCCAAAATTACACAGCATATTCAAGGTGTGGTCTTACCAGCGATTTATAAAGAGGCAAAATTATATTTTAATCCCGAGAATTTATGCACCTATTTATACATGACAAAACCTTACTGGCCTTAGCAACTGCAGATGGACATTGCATATTGCAGCCTAATTTGTTGTCTATAACAATTCCCAAATCCTTCTCATATGTGGTTATCCCTAATTCACTCCCATTTAGGGTGTAAGTTGCTTGTGCATTCTTGACCCCGAAGTGCATAACTTTGCATTTCTCTATATTAAATTTCAACTGCCATTTTAGTGCCCAGTCCCCCAATCTATCCAAATCCCTCTGCAGCAAAGCAATATCCTGCTCACATTTTATTACTTTACAAAGTTTGGTGTCATCTGCAAATACATGGCTTTCAATACCTATTTCAAGATCATTTATAAATATGTTAAATAGAAGCGGTCCCAAAACATACATACACACATATATATATATATATATATATTGTGATAAGGTGAATGGGGTGGTCTGTGAGGGAGTCTATATCTCGACAGAATTGTTCAGAGAGGCTTATGATTTTTAACCCCAGGGGGAGTGTATGTTTCTGTGTATGTAACCAGAATGAGTATTTAGTTATGGGCCCCTGGGGTGGAGCATTTGGAGAGCAGGGTGGGCCAGTGCTCCACTCCGCAGTTTAGCGGTTTTCTTGGAAGACTTAGATCCAGCCCAGGGTTTTGGACTGTCTCCAACCTACTGCTCAGCTGTAGGTAATCGGCTGCAGCAGTGGGAATAAATCCCTCCCTGCTAGGCAGGTAAGGGAGAATGTTTTGTTTCTCTCTGAAAGGCTGGAAGCAGCAGGCTGGCTAAATACTGGAGTGCTGAGAGTGGACAAAGACTCTAGGTTGGTGAAACCACATTGTTTTGTTTAGTTTAACCCTGAGAGATAGGGAACCTAAGGTCAGTCAGTGCTCAGACGAGCTAGGTTTTTGTTTATAAGGTTTTCTGTTACATTTATGTTTTTCATTTACTGCTGTATCCTGTGTGGAGTTTAACAATAAAGTGACTGGATTATATGCAAAGCAAAGGACTGTGCCTATTGTTTACCCTAGAGGACCGTGCTACCTGCAAACAAGGATCACAATATATATATATATATATATATATATATATATATATATATATATATATATATATATATATATATATATATATATATATATATATAAATAGATAGATAGATACAGATATATATATATATATATATATATATTTGTGTTAGGTGCTTAAGATAGTACAGTGTGAAATACCATGAATAAGCGTAGGATGATAAAAGGAGCAAGTCGGTTGTGGTGTGCCGAAACCGACGATGAGGTAGGCCTGAGAAAGAAGAGGGCCCACCCAGGAAAAGAAATAGAAAGGAAATAAATGTTAAAAGTGGTGTGGTGGGAGGGTCATTCAACGCTGACCTCGAACGGTAAGGAGCCAGGCAAGGGGAGTGCCTTAAGTAGGCTAGGGGTGGAAAACCAGCACCTCCCACAAATGCAGGCAAATTGCCTTAATACTTGTGTTAGGTGCTTAAGATAGTACAGTGTGAAATACCATGAATAAGCGTAGGATGATAAAAGGAGCAAGTCGGTTGTGGTGTGCCGAAACCGACGATGAGGTAGGCCTGAGAAAGAAGAGGGCAAAATTAAGTAATCAAATTTATTAACAGACAACCAATACATATACATTTATCAACCAGACATGTTTATGAAAGCATCCCTTAATTCTTGTACTGGGTTCGGTATGTACCGTGAGTAAGCGGATGACTTCCAGCGCCCCAGTGTTTTGATAACATGAGTTGGGATGTTGAAACTGGAGGCTGTGGACGCGGCTCCTATACGAAAGGAGTGTCCTGAGTAATTGTTTGCGTTGAGGCCCAGTTGTGTGAGCAAGGACCTGACGTAGGTCATGAAGGTTGTAGTGGTGAGTACTGCACCTTGTAGTTGTAATAACGGTTGCGAGGGCAGTAAGTGATGGTGCTGTATGTAGGCATCAAGAACCTTGACGGGACACCATCTGTTGTGCGTGGGATAGTACGGAATGTTTACAGGTATGTGCTGGCTGGTTTTGGAGTGAGGTAAAGACAGGATGTAATGATCCATATGTTTTGTCAAGTGGGAATAGAGGAGGAATGGAGTGGTTTGGGTCGTGGAGGTCGTAGTGAATTCTCTGGGTCGTAGAAATCCATAGAAAGCGATGTATATTGCTGTTTTGATGATAGAATTCGTATTAGTGTCAAACGGTTTTAGGTCGAGTAGGTTAGATAATGCTTTGAAGATATGGTTATCTATGGGTAGCCTCTGGGCCAAATGTGTGGGTTCTGATTTTTGAATACCTCTGAGTATGGTCTTAATTTGGTGAGAGGCCATGAAACTGTTGTTATTTGGGTGTAAGATGAGCATGTGGTGTTGAATGCCAGTGAGATAGAGTTTGATGGTGTTGTATGACATTTTGAGTTTAAGGTGGCAAAAGGAAGCAAACCCCAAAAAAGATGTCATAACAAACGGTTGTATGATGTTATGTTCCAGAAGGAATCGTTTGAATAGTGTGAAAGCCCTGCTGTATGTTTTGTTTGTATTGTGTGAAAGTGCCAACTGAGACAATGTCCTGCTATGCTGCATGATGACGTCTAGTCCAGTATGAGTTGTTGAAATGTTGGAGTGATGGTGGCTGTGGGTGCTGCTGACGGGAGTGCTTGATGAAACTCCTGAAATTTAAAGCGAGACAAACTGTCAGCAGCTGTGTTATATACACCTGGCACATGGAAACAACATAGGAAGAAATTATGACAAGCTGCCAACCAAGTGAGTTTCCTCAGAAATCTCATAATCGTAAGAGATTTGGAACGACCTTTGTTGATGATGTGACAGGTTGCCTGGTTGTCTGAGTAACAACGCACTGGCGTATTAGCCCATAAATGACCCCACGCTACGGCAGCCGCCACTATGGGGTAGATCTCAAAAAGAGCTGAGGTAGTGGAAAAACCTTCCAAATCCAGAACTGCTGAAGGCCAGCTGCCCCAAAGCCATTCGTTCCCAAAAATTGCTGCAAAACCAGTGGTAGATGCCGCATCTGACCAAATGGTAGGAGATGATTCAGTCAATTGAGGGAGGAACATACTTTTACCATTCCAAGTGGTTAAAAACCTCTTCCACATGTTTAGATCTGCCGTAGCTTGGGCATCTAAGGACAACCTGTGTGTGTCATGTAGAAAAAGTGGGAAAAGATGCAATAGTCGTGAAATAAAGGAGCGGCCTTGAGGTATGATGCGCATTGCAAAATTTAGTGACCCCAGCAGGGACTGTAGTTCTTTGCGGTTGCAAGTGCCGAGCTGTAGGTAGTTGTTTATGTAAGTGAGAATAATCTCTATCTTATCGTATGGTAGGCTTGCTTGCATTGTGGCAGAGTCTAATTGGATACCCAGAAAAGTGATAACCGTGTCTGGCCCTTCTGTTTTCTTTGGGGAGATGGGTACACCTAGTTGCTCAAACAGCTTAGTGGTAGCTTTGAGGCTAGTGGGAGGTGCAGTATTCTCCTTGACCAGTAGGAAATCGCCCAAGTAATGTAATACCGTAGGGCATCCGGCTATGTTCAATAGTAACCAGCATAATGCTTCGGCAAATGTGTCGAAAATAGCTGGGCTACTTTTGGACCCAAAAGTTAACCGGGAGAAAAAAATAGTAGTTCCCGGACCACTTGATGCCATGCAGGTGCCACAGTGTGGGGTGGATAGGGAGTAATTTGAAGGCGTTAGTAATGTCGGTCTTACTGAGCCAGGCTCCAACCCCTGCTTGTATGATAGCCGTAATGGCGTGATCTATGGTGGTGTATTGCAGAGAGAATTCCTCAGAGGGTATGAGGGAATTAAGACTGGGGTTGGCCGATGAGTGGGGAGCCGATAAGTCAATGATGAGTCTCTGCTTTTGGGAAGATTTCCCTGTGACAATACCAATAGGGTTGGTGCGCCATGCTGTGAATGGGGGAGTTCTAAAAGGCCCCAATACAAAGCCCTCCTCCACTTCTTGGTTTATGAGGGTGTCAACCACTGTGGGGTTGTGTTGGGCGGATTGTAGGTTAGGGCATTCCAGAGTTCCAGTTGGTATGTGTAGGATACCTGTGTGGAAGCCTTCTGTTAAACCAGAAATAAGAAAATCTACCAGGTGACTAGATGGGTGCTGAGACATCAATGCTGTGAATACTGGCATATTAATGGACGTAAGATAAGGCTTAGAATACATTTTATTTGGACACATGGTCTTAGCATGTGCCCTAAAACATTTTGAACAGACATGCAATAGTCTACATCCACTGTAATTACAAGACCCAACATTGAAATTATTACATATCTGGGACTTGCCCAGAAACTTGATTGGGCGTCCCAATTTGTCTTTGGATAGTTTCCCTGGATCCCCAGAGGAACTAGTTCCTTGTGTGGAGGCATGTCCGGCTGCCGTGTTGGGACAAAAATTAGTAGTATGGGCTGTGGAGGAGCAGTATGCACAAGCTGGTGTTCTTAGACCTGCAAAGTGTCTGCAAAATAAGACGGTATCAATCCTTCCCCAGTTGGATCGTGTACCGTACTGGGAGAAGGCTCCAGCCACTTTTGCAGAAAAAGACCTATGGTAGTCATAGAATGCTGAACCACCATATTTGTTGCCCAGGTCTACCAGCTTGTGCATATAGAGATCAAACTCTTCTCTTCTGTTGGGATAAACCGCACAGACGACATCCCTGTAAATACCAAACGCTAGTACAAATTCAGGGATAGTCAGTTTCCTGTTCAGGCGGGCATCCCTAGATCTGACAATAACAGAAACATCATCATAAGCATACGTCTTATGTTCCACAATGTCCTGGGAGGCAATCAACAGGAAAGCCAGGTTGACGTCTTTACCTTCCAGGATATCCCTTTTGATATGCTCAGGTATCATGTGGGCCGGGCTAACTTCCTGGTCATCCAGGGTGCTGGCTGGAGCGACTAATGGCAAGGCTGGTGTTTGTACCGCAGCAGCGGGTGGCCCTGCTAGAGTGAGGGCCGTGGTGACCGACTCAAGTTTCTCCAGCCTGGAGTTGACCTTGCCCATGGATGCCATGAGTGAGGATAACATGGCATGTATGTCCCTTGGGTTGGACTGGCTAGATCCTTCCCCGGCTTCCATGTTATTAGTTGATGTGCGTAGCAGTTTGAAAAGTTCTGCCTTCCTTGCTGTAGCGGGGTAGGGGATTTGTCGTCTCCTTAATTCCGTGGTTATGCGCGGGATTGTCCAGGATCTAATTGATGCTGGACTAGCTAGCTCTCCTCCTTGTGTGGGAGTGACAGCTCTAGCGGGGGTGCTAGGCAGGGAGAAATCCTCTACCCCTTCCTGAGACATACTATAAATAAAACAATAATTAGTATATAGAACCACCAAATTGTACTGGCAGGCTAGCTAGGCAGGATGGCGAAAGTATTATACTTGTTTGGTGACAGGTGAGGCCCTGCTAATTGCCAAGCGGCTTGAGAGGCTCTATCTATGCGTTGGCGCGAGGGGTTATTGAGGCCACTTGACGTAGTGGCAGGAGTTTTAGGCCTCTCGGTGACTGTACGACAGAAAACAGGGGGAGGGAGTGACAGGTGAGGCCCTCTCTTTGCAACATGCGAGGCGGCTAGCTAACGTGTGGCCCGATGGGTGTTTGCCTCCGAAACGTTTGAGGCGGGGTGTTGGCCTCGCGGGACCACTAACTAATTTCGACAGCCAAGACGGGGTAAATACCTATTGGGAATCCTGTGACCCTATTGCCAGTACTCTAAACTAGGGGGATGAAATGAAATATGAGCAGGTGTACGTACCTGGTAGTATGATAAATCACAGGAATAAACCGTGTGGAGCAATTATATAAGCTTGACAGCCTAAAAATGGGTAAAAGAGAGTAGTATGATGAGTGTGGAGTGTAAAGAACCAGACTTATAGTCTGTAGCAGCAATGTATAAAATTATGTTGATACCATGGGAATAGCTATGAGTGGCTCAGAAATGTTTGCATGCTTGAATAAGACATCTGAGGGAGGCCGTGGCCTATGTACAAACAATCTATGTGTTACGTGATAATGGTGTGTAAAGGAAAACATGAAACGTAGGTTATATACATATGTATATGACTGTGCAGGGGGCGTATGATTGGTTGGATCAGTTCGTGTGATTCAACCCGAGTATGCATGCAAAAGGATTTAAGCCTTATGTGTCATCGTCATGACAGAGAAATGAGGCCTGTAATGTAGGCTGAGTAAATTGAAATGAAATGGATAGTTATAAAACTCCTGGCGTGGGAGTTCAATGATCTATACCGAAATGTAACTGGTTTTATAGAAAGGGACATGGATGAGGTCATGGCCTAATTAACACAGCGTTATGTATGCTATGTAGCAGAATAACCAAAGGCAGGGATACCCCAAAATGATTTAAAATGATGTAAAGTGATGTATATCTATATGATATGTTTGTATAGAAAAGACGTATCAACCCGAGAATTATTGCTTAAATGAACCTATATCCTTTGTATGTGTTGTATTAATAACCCAGAAGTGAGGCTTGTAACATAGACTGAGTCCATTTGTATAAATGGATAAGTAATGCAGACCCCTGAAGCGTAGGAGTCAAATGGTATACACAGAGAAGTGGACTTGATTTGTGGACGTAATACAATACTGACAATATTTAAAAGTAATCAAAAATAATCTATTTAAGCAAGTAATTCTTTAACCGAACGTTATATACACATGAAATGGTGAATATAATTCATGAAAGGATTATACGTGAACACACAGAAAAGCCGAAAGCAAATGTGAGGGGAACACAGAAGTTAGAATAGTTTAACCGTATGATTTATGCGAACCAAAAGCGTGTATGAGCGTATGTAAAATTTGCCGAACGGCAAAACAACCGAATGAAAATTTGTTTCAATAACATGAAATAGGATATGCGAAATGACTATTGAACGATTTAAATATGTTCAGCCGAATGACCGTACGAATGAAAAGCCCGCGAATGGCTTGAAACATTCGTGTCATAACCAGGGAAAAGCCGTAAAGCGAGGACCCGTGCTGTACCGTACGCCGTGGGAACCAGTCCTGGCGTGACAGGAAGGTCTGACTTACGGTTTAGGAGTCCCTGGGACGCGATCTACGACGGAGAACGGAGTCAGAAGAAGCTGGACGGGCGGAAAGGCCTGAACAGGATTCCTGGACACAGCTTAACGTGGTGAAACCTCCTGGATACTGAAACCAAGATGGCGTCTGAGAGAACCCGGAAGTGGATCCTCATTCAACGCTGACCTCGAACGGTAAGGAGCCAGGCAAGGGGAGTGCCTTAAGTAGGCTAGGGGTAGCAAACCAGCACCTCCCACAAATGCAGGCAAATTGCCTTAATACATATATATATATATATATATATATATATATATAATGCAACTCTATCATTGTGCATTCTTTGTCTCTTTTGTACTGTGTAAATATATATATTACATGATTTAAAAAATTATAATCAGCATTAGGGGTAGAATAGGTTAGAGTCAGGGCGAGCGTTTTATTAAAGTTAGTAAATTATATGCCCCTATCTGTCTCAGAATGGTAGATGTTATGGCCCCATGTAGAAATTGCTATTCATGATTGTTGCCTTTAATTCAGTCACATTCAAGGTAGTGATATGTCTGAAGAGGAGCTGGCAAGACAGAATAACAATGGTTCTCTTTCTTCAGCTCCTCTCCCATCACATCGTTAAAAGAGAGTGATTGAATTAATTGTGGCAGCTGCAAATATGGCTCTGTACTGCTGCAAGATTAGTAAACCTTGCTACGCATTATGCTTTTTAATGAAACATGTGATGTTACCCACTTTGTCGTTTGGGAAAACATGATTTGCTAAAATAACAACAGATCATGTAATTTTATATAAACAAATGTACACATATGCTATGCATGTGCAAATAATAAATGGCCTTTGTTTGTGGATGGATAGATTATAGATGGATGGATGGATGGATTACTAAAAAAACTGTTTTAGAATATATGTGCTTATGAGTTTAAATAACTCACTGTAGTGTTTATGGTGCTAGAAGTACATTGTCCCAGTGTCAAACGATTTACTGCTGAGTGTCTGTGCTTCTGCCAATTGCCTTAAGCAGTAGAAGCTGGATGATGATGCTCTTATGCAATGAATTAGTTAAACGAGTTTCTGTATTGAACATAAGTGACATCCAGCTTTTCCATCCTGCAGAGCATGCAGCTAGTGGTACCCAGGTTAGTGTCAAACTTTGCTAAAATGATGGGACTATGCAAGGACACTCCTGGTATCTGAGCCACTTCAATATGCTGTCATGGTTATGGTGCTTGTAGTGTTACTTTAAAGGACCACTATAGTGCCAGGAAAACATACTCGTTTTCCTGGCACTATAGTGCCCTGAGGGTGCCCCCACCCTCAGGGTCCCCCTCCCGCCCGGCTCTGGAAGGGGGAAAGGGGTAATAACTTACCTTTTTCAGCGCTGGAAGCGGAGCTCTCCTCCTCGCCTCGTTACGCCCGCCGACTGAATGCGCAGCAGCGGCAAAACTCGCAGCATTCAGCAGATCTCAAGCTTATTACTTTCCTATGAGCATGGCGTGCTTTCTCACTGTGTTTTCACAGTGAAAACACATAGCGCCTCAGTAACTGTCAATGAGACAGCCACTAGAGGATTAGGGGGAAAGCTTAACCCATTCATAATTATAGCAGTTTCTCTGAAACTGCTATAATTATGAAAAAATGGGTTAACCCTAGAAGGACCTGGCACCCAGACCACTTCATTAAGCTGAAGTGGTCTGGGTGCCTAGAGTGGTCCTTTAAGAAATGTACTTATGCAACAGAAAGATCTGCTACAAATACAATAAAATTAAATTAAAATAAAATAAAAACAGCACTGAAATTGGAGGTACTCAGTCTAACCCCAAGGCTTGTTTTTGAAAGGCAATATATTGAAAAGAATTTCAATTTTGAAGATTTATAACAGTAGCACAATGGATAGTTACCAATGTATTGCAGAATGAGCTTTTTTTTTTTAAATATTTTATGATGGTTTCTCTTAATTACATATCAGAGTAAATGACAAAAGGCAAACAAAGCATAGCTTATAATAAGATATGAGCAAATAAAATAGAGAACTTAGAGAAAGTTCAAATGCTGGAACTGCAAGGCACATTGATCAGCAAAAATATAAGATAGCACTTCATGTCAGGAAGGGTGGTGGATGTGTGGAATACTTAACAAATTGATGTGACAAAGAAAACTCTAATTAAAACAAAACAAAAAAAAACCCTGAAAGACATAAAACTGCTGAACGTAAAACAAAAGAATCAGATATGTAGCAGGCATACGAGAAAGGGTTTTATATATTCATTTGTTTGCTTGTATGCTATCCAATGTGATATTTAATTTTACCTACAGAGTATTTTATTATTGTTTTATTAATGAGTTTGAACAATTTTCCGGTGTAAGGCTAATCCTATTAGCAACCTCTGCAATCATAGGATCATCGGGAAGATCTGAGGCTAATGTGTTTCAGATTTGCTGACATTGAAAAGGTTAAAATCGGGTGGAAATAGGTACAGGCAAAATGCCAGGAAAACATCCGAATCAAAATAAATCTAATTAGTATGAGTGTTTTAGTGAAGGTTTCTATGGACACACCACAGAGCCTCGTTATCAAACGCATATTAATTCAAAGAGTAGGCGAGTTGCAGATGAAAACATCACATGATAAACAGTGAATTCTTGGCATTATTCAAGCACAATCACATCACGAGACAGAGAACCCTTTTGAACACTCTTCAACAATAAAAAACGTTCCACTGTTTACCAGCAATCATATAGAGATTGACAAAAGTCCTTTTAAACATCAAAGCAAGGTTAAACAAAGACTATAATAGACCCATTTTGTTTGCATATAAAACAGCATAATGATGTGATATGAGAAAACAAAACAGGTTATGAATAGCTCAGATGAGATCTGTGAGCGAAATTGCTAAATTCCACCAGTGTTTGGCATAAAACCAATATAGGAACACTGTGTTCCAGTTCAATTAGAGATGTACCAACTATTTGTGCAATTGTAGAGGATAAAGTTGATTTGAACAAGGGAGGTATTGCTATGCCAGGACCAGTGCCACTACTTGAAGAATTTGCTATTACATAAAATACAAACATGATGTGCTATAGATTCCAAAGCACATTTGTTATTTGTGTCTAAATCTGTGAGTGGCATTGGTAAATATCACCCCCCACCTCCACCTGTTTTCCTACACATGCAGACATGGGCATGAGAAGAAACAGGTTCACAGAGAGAAATAAGACAGAGGAATGGGAGGCACATTGACTCGATACTGAGGTAGTATTTGATTATGAGCTGTGATAAGGCTATCTTTGCATGGCACGTGAGTCTGCCAGACAAAACTGGGCTACGTGGGGAGGTCAGAGGATCCAGTATTTTGAGACATCACAACTAACCCTCCTTAACACTTCCTGGAGAGTCAGAGCAGGTTCATATGGCAACAGTCTGTTTCACTGGAAAATCTTAACCATCGGATAACCAAGGAACAAAATAGGATGTC